>JAKEEE010000044.1:0-1200000 GCA_021498325.1 Bactrocera minax | reverse complement strand
GAAGTTATTGCATGTAAGAGATGAAATAGAGCAGTGGAAAGAACAGAAGCATATAATAAAAAAGAAACACGAGAAGAGCTGGCATAAATAAAGATGAAAATACGCACATAAGGACCCAAAAAAAGCAAACATACGCAGTGCTTGTAAACGGGTACGAGGTAATGCAAACATCGAGCAACTGATGAAACAAAAGAACTGCAAGAAGTGAATAGAAACTACACCAATTTATTTGCTGTCCGTGTTTAGAAATCGACAAAATTGTACCTTGATCTAAAATTACAATAAAAAGGAAAACAAGTTTAGATATCTAAGATTTGGTTGGATAAGTTCCCGTGTGAATATTTTAATTTTAACCCATCATCAGTTTCCCTGAAAGCTTATAATAAAAAAGCTTGAGCTGTAACAAACGAGGTCTTACTTTTGGTTTCGAAAAATTTGGATATCTAATAAAGTTAATCTTAATCACTCAACCAAATTACAGGGTAAGTAGAGATTTCATTTTGTTTTGACATACTACCCATTTGCATTTTCCTCTTTAGTTTTTCTCTCTAAGAGAATAATTCTAAGTCTCCTACTTACTTTTCTATTGAATCACGGTCCGATTCCCTATTTACATGCACTTTATATTGTTTTTGGTGCTATCTCTTTTCCGCATTTGTACGTGATTGACTGCAACTGCAACCATGCATGCATACATATATATAATCATATGTGAACTAGCTGATGTTTTTGCTTACGTTTTGTTAAATTCAGCTGTAGTAAAAAGGAGCATTGACGTGCATATGTAAGTATGCATGCATATACTTTTGAGTGAAACAATCTTAGGTAGCCCTTTTTGTCTGCTACTCGCGCCCTCGTATTATGTAGACTAATCATTGTAGCACTTTGCACCCCCATTGACGAGATAGGTATTGTACATGTATGTACATCTGTCATTTGTTCATGTTTATACAGTGTCGTTCAAAACATATGCAAGTTATTTGAATTGTCAAACCAGTCTTGTACGAAGCCAAGATTTTTCAACATTACTTCATATGGCAAAATGGTGGCATATCTTCATTACGAGTTTATACATACATATGTATTGTATTTGACGTAATTGGCCTTTCAGAAAGCTCCTCTTTCTATTTACTATTTACTTTACTATTAGACTATTAGTTTTTATAAAAATTAATTGCAATTTTAATATTAATTTCTGATATTAAAATATAAATTTACATTTCACCCATACCTGCAAATCTGGGAGAGCACGCGTTATATAGATTTGTCTAGCATTATTCTAATTGTTCGCCCCCCATTACGGACTGCAACTTGTTAATTGAAATTAAAAAAATAAAATCATTTATTGTTACATTTGTTGCCCAGGGCTGCAACAACAACATAAGGAATAGTGAAGTTTCTATAAGCGTTCATCAATACTTAAATACAATACATGCATGATACATTAAAAAGTTGGCATTCGCCGGATATAGGATACTGTATATGTGTCAAATGTACACAGGTATAAACAAATATGCTATCATATCTGTCACATGCTAATATTTGTAGTTTAATTCAAATGTATTGCAAAGAGAAAACGATGACGAAAATAGAACTACATACGAACATTTACCTACATATATTGTATATTATATTGTACATACATACATTTTCACCGAAGATAGCACCAGATAATGCGATTTCACTGATTCATGAGGCAAATATTATCTATTAATGCAGCATTGAATGCTTGGTCATTTTGATTTTCATAAAGTATTTCATCATTTGAATATGTTTTTTATAAACTTAAAATTTAGGAAAATTATTAACACTACTGCAAGAAGTCAGTTGCCAGTACTCGAAACATCGCACAAATCATTATATTCCACTCATATTTAAAAATACTTCGATCAAGATCATCACAAACTATAAGAATAACTTTTTGTAATTGGTTATATGAAATTTCTCATTCAAAATAGTATACGCTTTTTACTGAGGGAAATTTTCTAAAATCCTCATACATTCTTTATGCATGTAAATAAATAATATAATAATAGTTACTAAAATGGCAGATTGGCGACATAATTTTTATTTTGGATAGGCTACATGTAACATATATATTATTCACTCGTATTCACTCAGTTTCATTGCCAAAAGTCACAAAGTCCATATAAACTATAGCAAAATGAAAAACTTAATTCTTTTAAACTTCAAGTACGTAAATCTCCCTGCTTACATATTTTTTCGAAATATCAACCCAACAATTTCAAAGAATATCATATAAACTCTTATCTTATCAATATTTACTGTTACGTTTAGCATACAATATTGATGGATCGCGATGCATATCACAAATTATTTAAATATTTTGAAATCCGGATCGCCGATTGTGGATCGCGTGGTAAATTTTGAACGTTTAGCAAATTTTGCGATATGAATTTGCGAAACAAAGGAACGAAGTATTAGAATAAATAAAAATCGCTAATTTTTTCATTAAAATTTTATTATTTATTGATATGTATATACAAAATTTCTCATTTTCAAAGGTTTTGTGTTTTTGTTTTTATACTTTCTTCGAAATTTTTTTTTTAAAAGCCAAACACGGTTTCCTTCGGTTTCTTCGGTCTTCTTGCGATATTTTGCAGAAAAGCGTACGAAAAATTAAACAAATATTAAAGCAAAACCTTTTCTTTGTAATCGTTCTTTCATAAGCACCATTTACCACAAGTAAATATTGGCGCGGTAAATACTGAATGCATTCACCTGCGATCCATCCATTATCAATATGGATCAAAATATCACGATCCATATTGAACGGGTAGCAGGCCTTTACATATATATGTAAGTTCATCTTTTTTTTAAACTTTTACAATGAGGAGAAATTACGAAATCAAACCAAATGGGTAGGATCATTCTTAACGTAAAATCATATTTTTCAACCTCATTCATGCCTTTTAAACAGCTTATTTTAGCGCGACATCAGTCCATTCCTTATAATTTGTGTGTTCTTGAATTCGTGAATACTATATTGTGTGTGTCATATGTTCATATTATATGCATAAATAAATATATATAATATGGATTTGTACGCCACAAAATCGTTACATAGTTAAAACTTTCAATTTGTGTAAAGGTATTAGAATACAAATGAGCCACTAACACCAACACATTACCTTTTTTCCACCTTGCCTGAATTCATATAAATCCATGTGATTTCTTCTCTTTAACAAATGCTTTCCATCAACAGAAAATTGAAAATATTTAAAAAGAGTGCAATAGGGTTTTTTTGAATAGTAGAGGACAGTAGTTATGTCTTCCAGAATTTTTTTTTTTTTAATAATTAAAATCCTATTTCATATTGTTATTCATCTAATTTATAAATATTAACGAAATTTATTGATATACGTAAACCACTTACTTATTTCATTCTTTTAAGTGTGTTTTATTTTCATCAAAAATTGAAAATATTTAAAAAGAGTGCAATAGGGTTTTTTTTGAATAGTAGAGGACAGTAGTTATGTCTTCCTGAATTTTTTTTTTTTTAATAATTAAAATCCTATTTCATATTGTTATTCATCTAATTTATAAATATTAACGAAATTTATTGATATAAGTAAACCACTTACTTATTTCATTCTTTTAAGTGTGTTTTATTTTCATATTTTGTAGAATTTGAAAATATAGTGTGAAATTCACTATCAGAGGAATGAAAAACAGAATTTCTATAATTTTTTACTATTCCTTAAATTGCATTTAAACATTCAATTCGCTTTTAGTCGTATATGTTTGAAGATTGTTGTCCCAATATTAGAGATGCATTTCTTCCCTTATTACATTCGCATTTCATTTTTTCAATTACAAATTGTTACCAACAATAACACAAAAAGTGTTGTCCGAGCACGAGCAACTCGGTGCTCTTCGTTTTTCCTCGTCGCCTCCTCGCCAACAAACTACGAGTTTCGGCAACAAAAGTCTTCGTGTGTGAACCGGATTATTATTGAATGTCTGAAAAAAAGAATGCCACATATACAAATGAATATATCTTTAAATGACTATGCAAACCTATCTATATGTGTGTATATTTTACAATTCATTTAGTTTTGAGTATTAAACATTTTTCGAAGTCGTTAAAAGAGCAAAAAGAAAGAGTATAGAAGCATATGACTATCTAAATAAAGGGAAACATGCATAGGTGTATATGTATACGTATGTATATAAGGAGCTCCTTGGTTACCTATTCATATAAACATATATATAGATCTTACAATTATCTTCCAGTGAAAAATTTAGCAAGCAACTTTCAGCAAATTTAGCTACATTTTCCAAAGATCCTTAGACATGCTACATCCATCCTGTATTGCATGATAAGCACTGTGGAACTGAGCACTGTGTAGCATGGAAGCACTGTGCATTTTCTTATACATATATAAAACAGGTAGTAAGTATGTACAAATGTACGTGAAAAATATAGGTTATTTTGCTACTTATGGAAATCTACTAAGATGTGTTCCAAATCATCTAAGTTGTTTTGTCAGGTTCAAAGTGTGCAGAAAGAATGTACATAGATATATTGCTAAATTTTTGAATTTTCAAGCAAGTGTGACCAAAGTGAATATAAAATTAAAATCGTAGGTAAGATTTTTTTTCCAAATTCAAAGTCTTATTTTGTACCATATTTTTGAAATTTGGCTTTGTCATAGATGAATTCAGCGCATAATACTAGCTGGATTTTTAACCACAAATATCATCAAATATGGCTTGTGGCTTATCAAAAAACGTGTTAACTAAATAATTAAATGTTTAATTTATTAAAAGTAGTCTTAAAAGTATAAAGAAAATTCTTGAATTCTATACCTAACTTACGTTGGTACAGATCAATTGGGGCATGGTCCGCTACTTTAATTATATTTTTTGTGAATGAATTTTATTTCTTACAGGAATGACAATACGTACATACATACATATTGTTAACCATTATTTGACCCATACCAAATCTTTTTAAATAGAAACTAAATTTTTTCTAGAACTTGATAATGCAATATTGACAACAAGAAAGTTTCGTCTTCAGCAAAATATTCAAAATTGTAATACTTTAAGCCAATGTTAATTAATTCTCTTATTCAAACCTTCTTATCGCTAAAATTTACGTATTTGGTGAAATCGGAGCAAAATATCATTTTTGTTCACACACATTATCATGAGTTCCATGAGAGATATACCCTGCAGGACACGAAGAGGAAAACTAGATATTTTTCTTAAAAAAAAAAAATAATAATATTCTGTGGAGATAACTTAGTAATAACTTAATTAATGAATTTAGTCAAGTTGTAGATTTCCGTTAAAGATCGGTTACAACATAAATTACTTTTTGAACAAAAATGTTTAATACAAAAATATTATACCATTTTTCATAAATTGTTAATTTTTTCGATCGATAAAATACGTGTTATTAAATTACTTTATAAAATATACAATCAAACTGAGCTCCTCAATTTCAGCCTTCTACAGTCACGAAGATCTGTAAATTGATTTGAATTATATTAAAATTTCCTACTGGGTACAACATTCAGACAATATTTATAACAAAAATAGTTAGACCATTAAATTCAAAATACGAGACATACAAACAACAAAAATTTAAGGCTTTTATTGTTTTTGCTGTGGCGCAAAAATCATCGATTCTGAATCACTTTCTAGAGTTTACCAACAAATACTCACTCGAATTAATCGATAAGAATACTCGAAAGGTGCTTTATTTGCTCATTGGCATGCTACGTAAATACGCACTTTAAAATCAACAAGATCAGACACCTTGTCGTCAGACTATAACTCCGCACACATGTATTCTTGAAGCGCTCAACATTACAACTTCACTAGTTCCAGACGCAGTTTTTATTTAATCATGCGCAATAAATGTGTGTTTGATTCATATATATTACGCATATACACATACACACATACATTTTATTGATATTCACGAAGTTCATAGAAGAATTATTGACACTATTCTATGCAGAGCAACCACACTTTTGCACTCAAAACGAAATACTGGCACGTGTATAAACATAGATTTTTAAACTTCGTAAGACTACGTTCTGACATGAAGACTTTTGTTGCTCATTATAGGGAAATTCTCTGTTGGTGTTGCCTATTCCATTTACACGGGCAACATGCCAACCGGGAAATTTCTACATTCCCTTTCATATTTCATTCTCAAATCCATTTACTCTTGATTTCAGCGTCACACAAAAATATTTTTCATCAGCTAATTTTTACCCTTATTCACAATTTTTTAAAATATTTCTAGTATATTATGCGTGTTTGTATACATATTTGCATATTAAAGTATAAACGCGGTCTAAATAAACTTTTATATATGGAGACGTTTATACTTGCTTACATATGTACACGTACCATATATAGATCTTCTTATAGGCGCACACGCTTATTTCGTGCTCACTTATTTATTTATTCTTTATATAAAATTACCTTTTACTCATTATATTCATACTACTACTACTCATTTATTTACATATGCTGCGGTTTGTAGTTGTTTTTGGTTAGCTTTTGCGTCGAACACGTGCGGGTAAAGCGCCTTAGCGGCTGTCAAAGTATAATGGCGACGTGATGATCAAATCAACTCATTCATTGTGACGATTTCACTACGATCGTATGTGTCTACTTACACACAAATTAAAAATCTAATTAATATCACCAATGAAATTGGCGTTTAGTGGTTCCTCCCTTTGTACAGTGATACTCCGATATAACAAACGCTTTTACTACTACTATATCGGTTAACCAGAATGTTAATTTCTGCAGACCAATTCTTTATTCGTTTGTATGAAATGCCCCTCATAGCAGTTTTCAAGTAGGTCTTCGACTCTTTTGGAAAATAAATTAATTTTAATTTGTTTGAGCCGATGTTTTGAACCAACAATTAAACCAAACATCTCAATTGTCTTAAACTATTTTCAATTTAGGATTTTGTTGAAAAAATCATTTGAACCGAACTTTGCGCAAAACAGAAAACTAAATTAAAATTTTTATGCAGTGTACCCGAGGTTATGTTATTTTGTCTCAAATTGATCTCTTTCTTTTTGTGATTTTTTGTTACAGATATCGATTTTACGAGTCGTTAGTGAAATGTATTTGCGCAAATTGTATGAAACATTTGAACGCTTTATTTCTCAGGGTGTAGGCTATTTAAGTTTTTAAAATCGCAATGTGATTAAGAGTTTTATATAAAATTACAATGGGAAAATTGAAGCGGGTCTCGGACAAAGATAGCGTATTTAACATGACATAAAGTATTACATTAATTTTTTCCGACGTTGTTATAATTTTTCGCTTAAGAAAAAATATTGTAATATTCGTTGCAAAATAGCATGTGATCCAACACTCGAAAGATCTTCCATTTTCACAATTCCATATCGTATTACAACCTATAATATTGTGATTTATCCTTTTTAATTCGTAAAATTTTGTCTTAAATTCCTAAGTGAGAGAAAATAATTGAATTGAAATGAAATCTAAGAAAACTCTCTTCTAAAATTTGCACTTCGCATTTCCTTTTATAACTTTCGGACTCATTCTGAGAAATGTAGGAATACATATAATATGTACTTATATGTACGTACATTTTGTGTACCAGTGTTAGAGGAGTCTACACATAATTTAATGTTTCCTTAAAAACATATGTAGTATGTGTGTATACATATATTCATTAGTGTTCTAAAAATAATATAAATCAAGTGTTCTATATATAAATATGTGTTTATTGTATGTTAATGTTTGGTATTATTAATGTTTGGTATGGTTTAAATTTTGTTCCATCAAATCGCAAAGCTACTGTACTTGTTTTTATTCTCGTTTTTCTTCAAACCAAACTATTAATTCAATTTCATTTCAATGTTTTATGCATTTAATTTGCATTAATTGGCTTATTTTTATGCATGCGTATATATGTTTTAATGTCTCACAATGTTTATACATCCAACATGCTGAAACAGATTATAGTATAAAGCTTAGTAAAAAGAAATCCATTATTCTTATATTAGATAGAAGGTTTTTTTCTCGCATAGTTAGAATAATCCGATTTATGTCAAATATCCACCGTTTTATTCAATAAATTCGATATTCCCAATTCGAAGGTAATTTCATAATGCCCCTCTCATAGAAACCCTCGTCCTTATTCGCAAAAAACTGGGACAGTCGATTTTCACAAGCTTCTCTTCAGGGGAATTTTTCACCAGCAAAATCATTCGCAATAAACAAGAACAGGTAGGAATCACTTAGGTGTTCTAAGGTGGAGTCACTATCGATTTGTGTGCCCTGGCGTTGTCCTCATGAAACACAATTCCTCTCCTATTGGCCAAAGCTGGGCGCTCCTGGGCGATTTCTTCCTTCAGACCGTGATTCGACCACGACTGTTTTCGCTTGACGTGGTCGTAAGTGCCCCACTTTTCATCACCAGTAACCAATCGCTTCAGAAATGGATCGATTTTGTTGCGATTCATCATCGATTCGCTGATGAAAATTCGGGTGGAACCCATATTTTGATTTTCTTTTTGTATTCAGCCTTATTTAAATGATTCCAAACAGTTTTTTGGGCAATGTTTAGCTCCTGGGCAACCGAAACATTGCCTAGTACTTGACTGTCGGACCCAACGATTTCCATTACTTTAAAGTGAAAGGATCAGATGAAACTTAAAATTGTGTTATATGAGAAGTAGGCGTGATTTTTATCCGATTTCATTCATTTTCTCAGTATATAAGGAAATATTAGAAAAACTTACTCGGAGCAAGTTTGATTGATATATCTTTAACGGTTTCCGAGATAAATATATTAAACCTATTGCCTCGCCTATTATTGCTTATTAAACCTATTACACAGATGCCTCGCCCTACTAAGATTCTCTATACCAAATATCACGTTTATATCTCAATTTTCTGCTTAGTTATAGAACATTATCCGTTTTCGATTAATGGCATTTGGTGGGCGTGGCAGATGTCCAATTACGCCCACCAGCAATACTAACCGTCTTACGATGACAAAGAACACGTGTACCAAGTTTCATCAAAATATCTTAATTTTTACTCAAGTTATCGTTTGCACGGACGGAAGGACGGACAGACAGTCACTCGGATTTCAACTCGTCTTTTCATCCCGATCATATATATATATATATATATATGTCTATATCTAACTCATTTAGTTCTAGATGTTACAAACAACCGCTAGGTGAACAAAACTAATATACTCTGTGGCAAAATGTTGCGAGAGTATAATTAAAGAAAGATTTAAATATTTAGCACAAAAAATGCACTTCTGCTATTCTAACCAAACGTGTATATATATGAAAACCTTATCGCATTCATAATTTTTTCTGTTCTTACTTTTATTTGCTCAGGTCGAATTTCAATCAAGAGCCAACAGCCTTTATATGATTGCGAATATCAACAATATCGCTACGCTGATAGCCACTGCTTCCATCGCCACCACCGGCAAAGCGCACAATAACCACTCTTGAAGTCCTGGCGTCGTCCTTTGTTTAATCTCTTACACTTTATCGTCGTTAAGACTTCTGTTAACTTCATACATAAGGATTAACTTATTAATAAACACACAAGTAATAACTTTTTGTAGCACTGCCAATAGCTAGGATTAACACATACACACCAACGTACATTTCGCACATAACGGAAAGCTAAGGAATAAATTCACGATGTTGTACGTATTCCATGTCGACATGGGACGGATGATGTCCTTCGACATGGCAGTGGCATTGTCTTCGGTTGAGAACCTTAAAGAAACTATTCAACGAATGCACGGCATACCGGCTGTGAATATTGTGCTATTAGTGAGCGGTGGTGAGATGTTAACACCGTCCACGCAGGTTTCTTACTATTCGGCTGGTACCGACACGAATCCAATTTATATGTTTTTAACTGGGGACCCACGCACACCGCCGTCATTGCCGGTGAACGAGCCAGATCGGGATTTAGGCGAACAAGTAGAGCGTTGCAAGCAGTTGCAGCCGATCTATTCTTCCGTAGAGAAACGCGCTCAATTGGCACTGAAAATGTTTGAGTATGCCCGAGATGAGGAGATGCTTTGCGAACGTCTTGTTCATGACCAACATTTACAACAGCAGGGCTGGTCGGCTGTTGTAGCCAACATGGAAGATCTGATCGATGAGTTTCGGTTGCGTTTCACAAATTTTTCATCTGCTTTCGATCGGCACCTGGAAAGACGAGCTGGCTATCTAGAGCTTTTGCATAATTTCAGCGATGATCTAATCATGCTAGGGCGAATCCCTATTTTGCCGGGTTTGATGTCTATGGCTGAGGAAGATTTCCATGGTTTCGATGCTTTTCTTGATCCGGACGAAGTATTCTCCCGGTCTCAATCAACACAGAAGTCGGTGCTAGTGGCAGGTGGCGTGCCTGCACAACAAATTAGGAATAGTGAGCAATCGGAAACTATAACGGCTCTTGGCGATCATATTGCCATCGCCGATGATAAAAATTCAACAACAGTGGTTAAGAAACCGAAAATGGGCACGGAACCAGCAGAGGAACCGGCAACAACGACTGACACAACGACCTCTCCAGTGGCAACCGTTAATCCACATAGTTCATCTGGTAGTAGCTCACGTCCAACTTTGTATCTCTTGCAGTGGATTACATCCAAGGAGAATCAAAATAGATTACAAATTATGTGCGAGGAGTGCATCCAAGGCCTTAGCACATTTGATAAGGATGTTTACGCTCAGTTGAAAAACGAAGTTCAGCATATTTTAAAACAAGCTGAGCAGACCGATGTTAGAGAGATTAAAGGCCTTGGTGATCGGCTGTGCAGGCTGGAGGAATTCAAGTATAAGATCAAACGCTTGTTACAAGATCAAAAGGAATTGTGTACCGCTTTCCAACAAAATCAAAGTAGGGCCAATGATTTAAATGATCCATCAATATTGCCAGATCTTTGCGCCTCGCATCAGTCTCAGCTGACAGTTATGGTTACAAATCATCAAAAAGTTCGTGAAATTCGTCGCATTATCGCCAAAGCTAAAGATGAGCTAGGGGTAAATCTGCACATGCGACTGACTCGTATTGTACATGTGGAGAATAGCATGAGCGAATTTGATAATCGATTACTATTCTATCTTCGTTGTTTGCGTCGTGCCGAACGACATATACAGATTATCGAACAAATACACCAGGCGCCTTGCATATATGTGGCCGCAGTTACAGAGGTAAGTAGCCGCAAATGAAACGCTATATAACTGATAAATATATATATATTATTAACTTTCAGGTGGTACGGCGTAAAATATTTTCCGGCGAGTTCCGCCTTTGGGCCGCCAAACTTGCCGAAGACTTCGAAATAATCCACAACGAAGAAATAAAGAGACGACAACAATTCAACGACATTTTTGACGGTCATTTTTTGAACAAATTATTTCCTGGTATGAACGACATGCCGCCTGCATTTGCCAATGAAACACCATTAATCTTTGACGCTCGATTGCCTAACATCACCAAAACAGACATTGATATGCTGTACTCACATTTGCCAGATTTGGCACCAGAGATAAAGTTGCCCGATATGGGACCTGTGATAAATTTTTTTGTCTCACGTTCGGGTCCTCATCAGAAGGAGCGGATGGAGGAGTTGTTGCGCCAGCAAGTGGCAACAGTTCTAGGGTCATCGACTAAAGCGGAGAAGAGTACAAGGGCGTTGAAGACAGATGAAAAACCGCCGGTGCCCCAAAGGCTCGGAGAGTTGCAGAAGGTCGGCGATGGCTGTGAAGGATCCGAAACAGATACAGAAAATGAATTCGAAAACCTGACAGCAACGCAATCAATCGCACCAACGCTTGTCACGACAGCCACATCCACAATAAACGTTGAGACAGTTGCCCGCAGTGCCGCCACTTCCTTGTTACTAACCCAAAACGCCGAAACGCTAACAGACGAAACGGAATCGTCCACTCGCGCTGAGGTAGTGCGTTTGCGTAGCATATTAATCGCCATGTATAAGATATCGTCGGAATGTATACGTTTATCACGTGCTGATTTGGAACACTGCCGCAGAGGTGTTGCGTCCTACCGAGAAGACTTGCAATCCGAACTGCAAATGCGTCTTGACCAGTGGAATCTAATACGCATGCAAAGTGAGCAGCGTGAGAAATTATTACTCCAAACACAAGAGTTGCTGAATGAAACAGTACAACAACGTGAAGATGAGCTTGCCGCTTTACGACAAAAACTTTGCGAAGCGGAACAGTTACAGCCGCAACTGGAGGATTTGAAAGAAAAACTCTGTTCGACTGAACTGGAACAGCAACGTGCAGTAGCGGCAGCTCGTGAAGAACTCTTGCTCGAGCATAAATCCGAAATAGAATCGCTGCGCTGCCGTTATAAACTCATGACCTCCATGGAGCTATCGCCGTCCGAAACGAGTCTCGAAAAGTTGGAACGGCCCCCATCCAACATCGACCAGAACACAATCGATCGTAGTGAACACGAGTCGATTGTCGCCCAATTGCGTGCCTCATTTGAAACTGAGAAGGAGAAGGCCATTGCTTCCGCTTTAGATGTGGAGCGCGCAATTTGGCAAACAAAATTCAATTTGAACTCAGAATCTGTGATTGGCAATGTGAACATATTGAAGGAGATGCTCGAGGAGAAAGACCGACAGCTAGATCTGGTGCGTAAGCAGAATCTTTTGCTAACTAAGGAGATCTATCAGTTAAAATTACGGATCGATTCGCTCACGAATGAGGAGGGGAATAGCTGGCTTAAAGAAAAGATAGAATATTTGAATCGCGATAAAAATCGCTTGGAGGAGGAGCTAACCATTGAAAAGGAGCGTTCGAAGCGCTTGGAAATGGAAACTTCTTTCGCCGCCTTAAAAGCGTAAGTAAAAAATTTCACGTACTCATTTATTTGAAATATTTCTAGTCGTAGTGTTGTTATTAAAAAAAATTTTTTTTGTTTTGCCTGTTATTGTTATTTTTGCAGTTCTAGTTCTAGTCATAAATATTTGCTGTTAGACTCTTGCAATAAAGGTGATGTGGTTTTCGTCGTGTGGAGCATGCGTCACAATCAATATATGGTAGTCCAGGACTCTCCAATTCTATATTTCGTCCACGGAGACTGTCTGTCAGCTATGAATTTGCGCATGCCGGCCACACCATCTCCAAGCGAAAATACAATATTGGAAAATATGCTCCTACCGGTACCTTACTATGCAATTGGGCGTGTGATCGATAGAGAGTACTGTCAGGCTAAGAAGGTAAGTGATTTCATTTATTGAATTAAATTTGAAAACCATCACAAAACACAATGCATTGCTAATTCAAATATAATTACTTTTTACATGGTTTGTCAGGATGAAAACCGTTATCGTGTTTCCAAAGGCACAAGGTTCTATCGCATAAAGCTCGTGCCATTATCGAGCATGCCACATTTGGCCGGACGTCGGGAAAAAATCGAATGTAAGTAAAGAATTTTTTTTTCTTTTAATTTTCATTATCAAAACAATCCCTTTCCAATTTTACAGCTTCATTCTGCGCATCTACGTCCACGTCGTTTTCACAATGTGACACGAATGCTGACAACGAATCATCTGCATTGCTGCCCAGTGGTTGCAAAGCGCTCGTACCGGTGAGCGGTTGTAATCCAGCCTCGCCAACTCTGCGCCAGCCTCAATTTTCGCCCAATATTAGTACCATTGAGGAGAGCATTACTGCGACAATGACAACAACACCAACAAAAAATGCGGTTGATTTCACCACAGCTGCTATCAAAAGCGAAGCTACTTCAGAAGCAGTGGTTCGATCAATACACTTGGATGATGGTGACAATCCAGTTGCGACCACATCGGGTGAACGTTGCCGCTACACTAGCTTTAGTATAGAAGATGAAACTGAAAATTTGCCTACATTAACCAGCACACCAAGGTCTATGAGATCCATGCCTTCTCAACAATTAATGCTACAGACTGTGATAACAGAGCAACCGATGTCATCGGGTAAACAAAATGTTATTCCAATAATAACAGACCCTTGCATAGAGGCTGCAGACGTTAGCGGTTGCTCGGCTGATTTAAAGAATGCATCCTTCGCCACCGCCTGCAGCGAAGATTCGGATGAATATCGCTCATTGGAACACAAGGATGATGCGGACTTTGTTGTTTCTGAATAGTGATTCCTTATTCTGCAAGCCGATAATAACGTAAAATACACGTTTGATACACACATGCAACAAAAACAAAACGAAGCCCCTTTTCATATATTACCCGTAATAGTTAAGATAAATTCGTTATATGCAATATATGTAATATTGAGATGAGAAATGGGACCGATGTAAGAAAGGAGGGGTGACAAAACTATCAAACAAAAAATTAGTATGTGTTTATTAAAAAAAAAATTGTAATAATAACTAAATTTCACTTTAATTAATTAATTAATAGTTATAAAATCGTATGAATTAGTTATAATGGTATTAAAATATACATGAATTCCACTCTCAATAACCCAAAATAAGCAATCCAAAAATCAATTGGTCGGGTTATATTATAATAAAATACATATAAATTAAAAAGGGTACACGAACTACCCGTACGAATTGACAAAGCTATCTTACACTCAGCGAGATAAAAAGGAGCGTGACAATTATATTTAATAACATACACACGCATATATATACAAATATATTTTTTTTATTCCTTAACTTATTGCGAAAAAGCTTGAAATTTGGTACTTTAAAAATAGTTATAATATTCATTCTTAAACTAAAATGATAATTTTAAAAATGTGCTAAAAATTAAACATCAAAATAAGAAAAATGGCTTAAAGTAAAAATTACCGAATGACAAATATACATTGGTTTGAAATTACTAAATGGGGAAAAGCGTTCTAAAAAGCACCAAAAAATGTGTTATGTTGCTTTTTATCAGCAAAGGACAAGAGAAAAATAATAATAAATAATAGTTTTAATTAACAAAATGCGTATTTTAAAGTAATAAAACGAGAAACAAAGCATAAGCACTTATTTTATTTCGACAGCATCTTAAGAAACTCGTTGCAGTTGCAGAAGCTTATATTGAACGATTTTGCTCTTCGTGAAACCATTGATGAGTTCTCACTATCAAATTCAAATTCAGAATTTTTATATATTAGCATATACATTATATATTAGCAGTTTCGGGTGATTCATCCGCTCTTTGATTTTTCAAAGTGTTAAACCTTGCTTTCAACCAATTTATTATAACAAAACTTAGTTATTTCTGTATTTCAGGCTGTTGTATCCATCTTTGACAATATTCACATTATGTAACTAATGTATCAAATTGGAAACTGAGCCTTTTATCGCCCCTTTTCGGTGAACGTGGTGTACGGTCAAAAAATGTCCTATTGGTGGATATTAAGTGGAACATAGAAGTGGTGCAAATAAGAATAAAAGTTATTCCTTTCCTAATATAAATTTCTTTCTTGCCGAAACGAAGGCAGTCAATTTGACGTGATCTCAAACTGATTAGGTTATTTTAAAAATGATTATAAAAATTATAATTGTAAAAAAAAAGATTTTATCAAAAATGTTAAGGTCAATATTTTTTTTTATGACAAAACAACGTAAAATGATATCTTATTAGATATTAGATTATATATCGTATTACAAAAATCTTTATTATAAATGAAATTATATTTTACAATATTAATCAGAACGAAAAGCCTTTAACGCTCTTGCACATAATAATAATACAAACCGACTACGAATAAAAAATATCGTACTTTGAAAAAAAAAAACACCCTCCTTTTAGCAAACAGGTTCAATCTAAATTACATTAAACTAACAATATGCAAACAATATATGATATGTGAGCAAACAAAAATTTAATTAGAGAATATTATTATAAATTAATATTTTAATATTCATATGTTAAGCATATACATACGTATTTTTTTTTAATTACTACAAACATCGTCTTGCTAATTTTAATTAAAATATTTTATTTATTTTCCAGTTGCGCATGTATTTTTTATTTATATATCAGTCTAGCAGTCAAAAAGAGTTTAGCATATCATAGTTAGTGGAGTTCAATGATCGCGGGCAGCATTGTGAGACTGCACCTGAAAATAAAAATAAACAACTGAAATAACTACATACAACTAGCTGAAGCAGAGACCGATTTCTTCACAAATACAATTTGAAATAAGCATATGTACATATAATATATTACAAAAAACAATTCGATATAAATATGAATGTACACACATACAACCATATATAGTATAGACATTATGAAAACTTTACATTCGAGATTATTTGACTACCACACGCAAATAAGACCACCAACATTCCGAACGTCGACAAGACCTCATTAAATTTCCTGTCTTGGTTTTCCATATTAAACGTATTGCGGACGAGACCAGCCGACGAAGCAGACGAGGTCTGCCGCCAAAAAGTTTATGCAATTTGTTCGTGTTAATTATAAAATCAGCTGCACTACCGATCAACATTTTTTTGTATTGAATTTTTTTTTATCTAGTGCTCATTGGATGATTCTGTTATAACACCATCTCTACGTGTGGCCACACAGAGTTGCACATTGAAGATTTTTGTTTGCTATCTCGTTTCATTTCATTGAAGCTGGCTATTCGTTCGCGCGCGCCTCATCTGAACCTCATTTGGTATTCATCTTTAATTAGTCTAATATGTTTTACAGTTAAATACGCTCCAATTACTTAATGCATATATTGTTTGAAATTAAAAAAATGAAGAAAAAAAATGTAAGTGTGCTCCACCTCATCACAATTGCTTACTTACTTATTTCACCATTATTTACGAGTCTATAAGAATGTATGCATTCAAACGTACAAGCACATTACATATCTGCAGTCTCGCCACCAGCTTACCTTCATTCCGTTCATGCAGCCGCATGAGTTTTCCTCCATCATCAAATATCCCATTACTCAAAATGTTTGTGCCCGTTTTCTTGCTCACATCTCGTCCACATGTAATCCTCTACTCGCCCAATTGCTCACCACCTGCCAGCTGTTGTCACGCAAATCACAAAATGCCACATTTCTTTAGCACAATTTTACGTTTCCGCGCCGTTGAACTCTTTTTCGCTGCTCGCAACACTATCGTGCCACTATTGGACTTTGTGAATGTTGGACTGAAGGCACTAATTGTGGGCTGATGACTACCACCATTTACGCCACTGCTGCCACCACCGCTGCCGCCAATTCCACCATTATGTGTGTACGACTGTTCGGTGCTTTCGCCGAGCATCAGCTGATGACATTTAGTTGCCAAATACCGGAAAACGGATGCCACATTCACATCTTCCTTAACGGAAGTTCGTATGAGGCGACAATTCAAATTGCGCGCCAGAGTTTCCACTTCGTCTGCAGTTACAACTGACTGTTCGATGAGGTCAATTTTATTCTGTACAATCACTGTTGGTATCTCATTGCATTCATTTTCCACTTTACGTTTCCAATCTCTGATGGCCTCGAATGAGGCGCGATCGGTCGTGCTAAAAGTGAGCACACACGCCTGCGCACCACGATAATAAGCTTTGGTTATGGCGTCGAACTCCTCTTGTCCGGCAGTGTCCCATAGCATGATACGCACATCCTCACCGTCAATTTCAATTTGTCGTTCGAGAAAATCCACACCAATTGTCTTCTTATAGTCCTTGGTGAATATACCCTTGCAGTAGCGTTGTATCATGGATGATTTCCCAACACTACCGTTACCCACAATCACCACCTTAATGGCGATTTCAATATCGTCCTCGCGCATTATGTCATAAGTGTTAGAGGGAGCCGTTGTTGTGGTCTTATTTACGTTAGCGGTGTTGATTACGTATATGGGTCTCGGCAAGTATAGTTATGTATGTCTTGTGAACTTTGCGATGCAATAAAGTGAAAGATAGACTTGTCGTTGGTGTTGTTGTCCGCCGTTCGTTGTATTGCGAATAAGTAATTAAATTTACGAGTGAACGGAAGAGTTTTGCCTTTTGTAATTACCAACAATAGGTAACGGTTATCAATCGGGTTATAACGATACGCGTTTATAGGGAACGTTTTAATTGTTCTGCGGCGCTGGTCAACCTGTGAAATATTACACGAATTATTATTAATAATCGCTCACGAATACTTATACAATTTCGGTCTTAACTTATTTATCTATTTCTGTTTGTATTTCTTTGCACACACATGGATATGATGTGATTCTGTGTGATCGAACTGCTAGTAGTTAACTTGAATTTGAAGTATTGACCTCTGCTTTGAAGATTTTCATTCACTTTCTATTAAATGTTTTCAAGTTTTCTCTGCACTTTAAGCTTCAAAAAGCAACAACAATAAAGGAGCACGCAAACTTGACATTTATATATTGTATATATTTATGCATATGTACATATGCACAAATAAATAACCAATAAACTAAATAACTAGCTATGAATATGCTATACCCCTACTAAGTTACTAGTAATCAATGGCTGCAACAAAAAGCTCAAGTATGAGCTACGCTAACCAAAAGCTAGTATGTACATAATCACACCTATTAATGTTCAATACCAGCATAGCTAACCCATTGGCCATCTTAGAGATTTTGTGAATTGAGGAGCGGATTTGCGATTTCTTGTCAAATGCAAAATTTCATACTATGCATTGTCGAATTCATTTGTACATTCGAAGGCAGTCCAATAACTACTAAGACTCTCCGCCTGGTGACGCCAATATCGGAAGAGAAATTTCAGCCGAATCGGGTTCGGAGTTTTGTTTTCTACGCATGTGGAAGCTGGCAGGCGGATTTTAGAAAAATGGAAGAAGCACAATATCGGTCGCTGATTCCATTACATTCTTGTTTTTAGATGAATAGCCACGCCCATTTGTCCTGAAAAAGCGAAAAACGAGGATCACCGTTTTCTGTGATTCACAATATGTAATCTGCATCAACTACCTATAGAAGAGCAAAATGGTCACAGGGTTTTACACCGGCTTATTGGACCTATTCGACACCGAATTGCGGAAAAAACGGCTCCATTTAGCCAAGAAAACAGTGCTCTTCCACCATGACAACGCACCGGTTCACACCTCCATTGTCGCCACAGCCAATGTGGTCGAATTAGACAACAAACTGCTGTCCGATCCACCGAATTCATCAATTAATTTTAGGATTTGTACAATATTTAAAAACAAATTAAAGTTTCTAAGCACATGCATCAGCTTAGTAGCAACATTTTGAGAAAAAGTGGATTAGCTCCAATTTTTATAATATAACAGCACATTAATTTGCAATAAATTATAGTAATTGGATTGTTTATATGTACGCTAGCTTTTATGACTAAATCGTTAAGGTATTGGAAATGATAGGATTACTTTTGAACAATAAGAAAGAAAACAATTCTTTATTTTAGAGATAAACCGTTGTTTGGCGGAGTTTGAATATTCTCCATGGCTTAATGGGCGTCCCTGCAACATGTCTTCCTTAGATGTAGATTCGTTATTTGAAGCTTTAATTTGAAGAAGTGTTTTGAAGCTTTACTTGAACTTGAAATATTCTCAAATCGGCACTCTCCTTACGATTTCAAATAAATGAAAGTTGAAAAAACAGCAACTCACTTACTAGAGGCCCGATTTCGAGCGTTTTTTGGCAGTTGATAAAAAAAGCGTCCTTGAAATAGAGGGGAAGTGTCCTCATCGTAGCGATTTTAGCCTCATTGCCATCCGAAAAATAAAACAATGACGGATTCCTGCCTAGTACAAAGATTACTCAAAAACAAAGATCGATTTTTTCACTTTCTCGAATTTTTAAAAAATATTCAGTTCATACAATAGAGATATATTTAAAAAATATTCATGCCAAATTTCAAGTAAATCGACTGATTATAACTTAGAATTAGATATTGTGACGACCGCATCGAAGAAAGTTGTTTCGAAAAAAATGCTTTTAAAATTTTAAGTTGAGACTAATCGACCAAGTTGCCACACCTCTTAAAATATGTGAACACATATATAAACATATATTTATATTTAATATGTAAACATATATTTCCGAGTTACACACTGTCCCCCCCTTGTATTTATCCAATACGTTAGATATGTAAACTTACATGAGACAATTAATTAAGATGTTACACTATTAATTAAAACACATGAAAACTGTGTCTTGGGAATTTGCTATTCAATGAAGAGTTCTCATAGGCAGTTGAGGTATGTCCCTAAATACAAAGATTTGTAGATTTCATTGTAGAGAAGATGTGCACCCAATAAATCGGTTAAGCTAATTTCTGAATGTACGTATGTATGTAAGTAAATAGGTTAAACTATATTACAAGCTAAAGATTTCACCAATCCAATCTGAATGGAAGAGATTTTCAATGAGTAATATCGAAGTTGTAGTTCAATAGGAAAATGCTAGTTATCATTGAAAGAAATGTCCAGTGGCAAATATACATATGAAAGCTACAACCTTTGTGTCTCATACTACTGCTGTCAGGGGAAGTGATGAATTTTGCATAGGAGTTCGAAGAAGTAAATCGGCAAACATCCAAATTCAAATATAATTACTTATGTATATGTATACGTATTTCACAATAAATTCAAGTTCAAGCATGTATATAAATAAACGTGCTTTTGAAGTTGCGCTAATTCTTTTTGTGGCCGATAGTAACTACGTACATACAAACATACATATTATACTTGTAGCAGGTTTCATTGGCATCAGTTCAGTGGTTAGTTTCAAAGCGCGACTTAAGCCGTTGTATTTTTACTATTGCTATATATATTAAACGAACTCGCTAGTTCTTGGCTTGTGCGCACACATATCTTCCAATTTCTATTTTTATCCCTCTTGGGTGTTTTTCAAAGATGTTCTTTGCTTCCCACTTCTTTTACAAGTTCAGCTATTCCATTATTTTTCCTCTTTTTGTGGGTATTGATATCTATCTCTGTGTATAAGTGTTTGTATGTTTTTATGTATGTACCTGGTCACTTCTGTTTATTCTATGGCGTAGTGGTGGTTTACACTTGTTTGATCATTTTGCTTTGTTGTTGCATTACTATTCTTGCCACAGTTATTTCGTGGTGATAGTGGTGACCTTTATTAGTAATTTATTTTTCTATATCTGCGATTATGTTGGAACCATTTTGTTGTGGTTTATGTGATAGTTGTTGTTATTGTCACTCTTAGTTAGTTTTAGTGGCCTATTCTCCACTCGCCAACATCATTGGGCTGCTAATTAAGGTCGTCACAGCATACTAAGAAAAAGACAAGAGGCTAAGCAGATTGGTCTGTTTGTGGTGTCAGCACTGTTTCTAGCATTCAGAACCTCACCGAATATAAAACCGTTAATTAAAGCTGGAACACTTAGTACGGGTAATAACTTGTTTAGTTATCAACAGATATGTATATACATACATGCATTTGCTTGTTCTCACGGAATTAAACAGCCAAAAATGGGAAACTGCCTTCCTAGGACGTATCAATTCTTTTCGAGAATATTCTTCATGACAAGAATGAAGAAAAAGCTTTAGTTTGGATTTTGGATCTGCAAAGAACTTGATTGTAAAATATCGAGATCGAGGAGGATTAATTGAGATATTAAACGTAGACATTATTTCCCCACTTTACTTATCCTCTACCCCGATATGCGTAACGGTGAAATAATTACAATTAAAATGACAGTGACTTAGGAGAGCATATTAATAACTACTTGTTAAATCAAAAAAGTTGGGTATCTTTGGAAACATCCGAGAGAAATGGAACAATGTAGTACAATAACAGTTGTTAATATATAATATTTATCTAAAATTATTTCTATTTTTACTAAAATCGAAGGTATTTAGTATTTTATCATACTTGCAGAAATTGAACAAAACTTTTTGATTAAACGGAATGTTCCCACTAATATTGCTCGCATTGTGTATTTTTAACACATATGCATGTGTATGTATGTATTCAAAGTCATATATAAAAAGATGCCATAATGGCTCTTACTGGTACAAATTCATTAGCGCATGCGACGAACTATCACTAATGCCCACAGTATAGAACCACAGCCAACCGGCAAGTACATACTCGTAGATGTTGCTGTAGCGGCTTTTGAATCAACAAGCACCTGTTCTTAATCGTTCCATAATGAAGCTGCTTTCGTATTGATGTTGATTGCGATGGTTTGTTCTATAAGGCATGATAATAGCATTTTTTATTTCTTATTTCTAAGACAACTGTGGATTGCAGACTATGACCGTCTACTGTTTGCAATGTTTGATTGCACTTGATTACGACCGCCTTTCTTAATACTTACATGCATATATATGCATGCAAATACATATGTATAGAATTTTAATGTATTTGTCAGCAAAAATTTTTACTACATTTGAAATAAGTTCGCATTTCTCAGTTTTAAAGAAATTACTAGGGCATAGTTGAATTTAACTTTAATTATTACATAGGCATAGATATATATGTATAGGTATATAGGTAAGTAGTTTATAACAAATTAGAAACCGCAAAATATGTTTCCGAAATGGCAAGCAATTTCATCAATGAAAACTCTATACTCGTTTCACAAATATATGAGGACAATTTGAGTTTCTTTTTCATTTTTTCAACTAATTTTCTTCTTCTACTTGGTTTTCTTCTTCTTGAAAGTAAATTGATATGAAAGCTATTTATGAATGTTATGTTAAATTTGTTATTTTCTCCTTTCTATGTTAACATTCCTTTTGTTGTTGCTGGTTTTAGTTACACCGTGCGAAGAAATCAATTTCATTGCGTTGTCATATTTTTCTATGCATTCTCATGTACGAGTCCCTTCTTTAAAACGCCTTCTTTCTTTATGCACTTCGATTATTGTTTTTATTTAAGTTTTTGACTGAGAACTTCCGCACAGTGAAAATTTGGTTCAACGTATTCACGATCACTTCTCTTCATATATCCATGTTATGTTTTTTCTTTGGTAACAAAAATACATTTATACATATTTATAATTTATACTTTTGTATGTATTAAAGGCAAAAAATATGAATTATGTTTGCTGGTCAAAATTGTATTCACCGTTTGAAAAGAAACATTAACACTCGATGGTTGGTTGCGACTGCGTTCGGGCAATGATCGTACCAGCCGTTTCGATATTTGGTCTTAAAGCATCGTGTGGTCTCAGAGAACTTGGCTTAGAGAATTCAGTGTTGTTTCTTACACGTTAAACCATTGTTTTTAGTGTTATATATATATTTCATACCCTTTATAATAAATGAACTAAATAACTTATGATCATACATTTGAATCTACTCTTCTATTCCCTATTATGTTTTATATTTATTATATTTACTATTCAATTGTACTTAATTAGTTTTTTTTTTATTTCAGCTATGGGTTAGCTATTAAAAGAATTCCTTTTAGAAAAATGAAGATTAATGAAAATTAGTAAAATATACCGTTAATAACTCAAAAAAGATAATTTATAGAACACAATATATATATACAAAGTATATCTCCTTACATATAACTAGGGCTTCGCAGAACTTAAAATATTGTTCAGAACTTCTTTGTAGAATAACTTAGGTAGAACAAAACATCTTTTATGAATACAATGAACATGTGCATAACACTTTCGTAGAATTGACAGATAGAAATATAATAATCACATCATCTCCGTCTGTAGATTACTTGAGTCCAAAATTTAGAAACGTATATAAACGCAGAGATTTAAGAAGTCAGCATCAGTTTCAAAACAGATTTTCGCAATATTCTACGGGACACAGAACGAATAACTATCAATAGCAAAATAGTTGTAATGATAAAAAGCATTATTATCATTATAACTATTTTGGTCAGCTTTAAAGTTTTTAAGTTCAAATATTGTACAGTATGTACTCACACTAAGACATGCTTTAGTACTAGTTTTTCGATAAACTGACTTGCGGTGCATAGATTGAACACACCCCAAAGAATAACGTCAATTCGTCGATACCCTGTGTTTGTGTGATTGAACGAAAAACAATAAAGAGAGCTACAGTCGGAAAATTAATTTTGTAAAAAGTTAATAAAAAACACCAAAACTATGCCGGAATCGGACGTTACAAAAATGAAGGTAGATTGTGTAATCCTTTATATCGGTGATTGATTATCTAACGCACATTAGTCTTTTTAGGTGGCTGATTTGAAGCGCGAGCTAAAGCTGCGTGGCCTTGCTACCACAGGTAATAAAACGGAACTTCAAGACCGCCTACAAACAGCTTTACTTGAGGGTGATATTTCTCTTGAAGATTCAGCTATTACGAATGAGGATGCACTGCTTGATGAAGATGCTGTATTAACCGACGAAGAGGAATCGCCGATTGCTGCAGATGAAAACGAGTTACTTAAAAGTCCTACCAGTACCCCTACTGCTTCTGAATTACCCTCTCTGTTGAACGAAAATAAGCCAAGTACCGATGCCACAAATACTGTAACTAATCCAAAAAAAATTATTTTGAAGCGTAAAGTTTCCTTAATAAATGACGGGAATAAAGTTTCATCAGTCATTGAAAACGCATCGTCAACGACAGCAAAAGAGAATACCGAGCCATCAAAGGAAAAGGTTTTAAAAATGAGTGAGCGTAATCCGATTACCGTAAGTGATCTCAATTCTAAAGAGCCTACGAACTCAAAAATCATTAACGGTACGAATACCAGCGGCCCGAAAGTAGTGCAATTAACCCAAATGGAACGTTTGGAATTGCGTGCCAAAAAATTTGGACTAGGCTCAAACTCGACCACTGTAGCAGTCGCAACCAAACCGCTTAGCAATACAAAGATAAGTAGTGTTACTACAGAGCCCGCTGTCAATGACGTCAAACAAATGGAAATGCTTAAAAAACGAGCGGAACGCTTTGGCTGCGTTGTTTCCTCAAAAATGGCAAAAATCGATGCTGCAGAAAGATTACAAAAGCGAAAAGAACGTTTCGGAGTGGGGAGTGCAACTACATCAAGTGGCGTTGCTGTAGGTTCGACAAAATCAAATGACATATGGGCTGAAAAGGCACGTGCACGTTTAGAACGCTTCAAAAATACTCATTTAATATCAGCAGCCGAACAAGTCGTCACGAAATCAAGCGGAAATCCAGAAAATAACGAGACAAGTATAGAAACAGCACCAGTGGTCACATCATCAGCTCCTCCAACTTCAGTTGCTGGTAATTAGAAGCAGCCATCCAAATAACAATTTGTATCATCACCTACAAAGTACCAACGTACATTACATCTAGTTCTACGCCGTAACCCGCGAAGGATATACTACATAGTTAAATTTGCAACCATAACATTTAATTACATTCAGCACATTTAAACATAAACACTATACTCAGTGGATATGCAGATTTTGTTTGAATGAAAAATTTACCATTTTAAGGACATGTATTTCTTATTAACCGTTAAATAAAGAGCTCAATAAGAATTGAAAAAATAGTTTGATCAAATTTTTTAAAGTTCAGTGAAAAAGTTTCAGAAATATGACTAAGATGCATTATATGTTTCTATGATAGTAGTATTCGTCATCCGATTTGAAACGGATTTACATAGAGCCACGGAACAACAACAACAACAACAACACATACACAAACACAAAAATTGCTATAATCTTTAATTAAGAATGACAGAAATATTCTAATAGTTGTAATATACTGGTATCTTCACAATAAAAAAATTTATTGCATTTATTAAATTTTATTCATAGTCGCAAAGCTTACAACTCTCAAAGTATTTTTCAGTTAAAATGACAATGGAAATTACTTGGCTTAATTTTTCTTGCCACGATAACATATGTATGTAGATTGTGGATAATTGGTAAAATTGTCAATGATCTGAAAGGTTTGCTTATTTTATAAAAAAAAATTATAAATAATACATGTAATTCATATAGACATGAAAAAATCTTAAAACTGAAAGTGCAGGATTATTGAGAGACTTTTATTTTATAGTAACGACGTCTACGGGCTAGTCGTATTACAGTATATTTAGAAATATGTAACTTTAATCGTCCTACCATCCATTCGGGAACCGTCCATCAGTGCTTAAATGTATAAATAGAAAAAATAAGTTAGTTTAACGCTCTGGATAAATTTCACTTAATTTTGTTTTTACCAATAGCCAACTCAGCATCTCGTTCTTTAAAGAACCGCACAACTCCTAAATCATTGCCTCGAATCTCAGCGAATTTTACTTCACCAACGTCACGGAATTTATCTCGCAAAGTTTGCCAAGTGCAACTTAATGGAATCTGAAAATACATATCACATATCAAAATACATTAATATGTTACATCAATATAAAATCAAAGTGCTTACATTCTTAATAATAATAGTATCCGATTTGCGTGGATTGCTGCTGGTATTGCCTGCATTACTTCCGCCACTGCCGCCACCACTATACATATCAATGTTACTGCTGCCGCTGTAATCGTTGCCATCCATGGCACCACCGACTCCACCGGTGTTACCACTACTAGTGTTGTATGCGTTGAAGCCTACACCAGAATTTCCACCACTGCCTGCATTAAAACCGGAAGATCCCCCGAAACCGGAGCTATAGTTATTGCCGCCTGTGCTGTAGTTGTTAGATAAAGCTGCATTGGCCGAAGACATGGAATCTTCATTTCCTCCACCCGACGGTCCCAAATTCAACCCCAGGTTATTAAGAGACGTTGTAAGCAATGGATTGGAAAGTGCGGCACCAAGTCCTCCAACTACATTCGATAATGCCGCCAAATTGGTGGTAGATAAATTACCCAAATTTAGGCCAGCTGCATTATTACCTAGAGATTTTGCTGCTGCCTGAACAACTGGAGCAACTGGAGATGGCTGGACTGCTTGATTGCTATACATGCCGCTATTGGCTCCACCGCCACTACTTCCACCTCCCAAATTGGCTACCATGTTTCCCAAGATATTGGATCCGGCTTGTGAAGACAACGATGATTGATTTGGCTGATTCTGTTGCTGTTGAATAATGCTAGGCAAGTTGCGAGCCACGTCCCTTAATGGTTCACCATTTGGACCAAGTCCAATACCAACTCCACCAAGTCCTTCGGGTAACTTCAAACCTTCTCCTTTATCTGGAATGCGATCTAAACGAACCGTCATGCGTCGATCAAAAAGCATTTGACGATCCAGCATTGAAATAGCCTGTACAGCCTCTACTGGATGGTCGTACTCCACAACAGCAAAGCCACGACTGTTACCCTCCTTGTCAACAGATAGATCTACACTCTGTACTTTTCCTGCCAGTTTGAAAACTTGTTTAAGTTTCTTAGTATCGACCTTATAGTCTAGCTGTGAAAAACAAGTTGTAGAAAGTACGTTCAAATGATTATTTATGTCCACATAAGGCATAAATATAAGCATGTATACACAGATTAGGAAGTAAAGAAAAGCCATTGAGACGCAGAGGTTGGATAGAGCCCAATCCGGAATTCCACTTTGTATTTTTATTTACGGACGAATCCGAATGCAATATACAAAATATCACCAAATTATCTGTGTAACGGTTTGGAAGACTAATCATTTGCAAATGGAATGGGAGAATATCCGATGAATTTGTCCGCCTCCAATATTGCTAATGGATTATATATTATTATGCAATACAATATTAGAACAATTAACTAAATAATTTCCACAATTAAACAAGCAACACTGATGTACAAAACCAAGAGGGAAAATATTTAAGATTAAAAGTGATCTGAACAACTTAGAAGAGTTGAAAGTAATGGTTTGCAAAGCGACAATTTTCCCAGTGTTATGCTCCTCAATGAATAGACAATATTACCACCTAATTAGTGAATTGCCGTAAGAATCAAGGACTTCTTAAAAAAAAAACACTAAACTTTTACTCGTATTCCTTTCAATTTGGAATTCGCACGGATTTAAAGGCTTAGTAGACAATATTACATTCTATAATATGACTTATAAACCATATCACAATATTCACGAATATAAGGATATTATCATTTCCACGTCTGTTTACAATTACCAGTAGGCTTACAACCCCAGAAACCACAAAACGTCTTGTTTTTACATTTTTTCTTTGATTACATAAAAATTGTATACTCACATTAGCAACAAAAACCTTATTATGCAAAGGTCCACTTATGCCCAGACTCTCCAAAAACGAAGCAGAAAGCCCATACAAATTGTAATTCGATGAATTATTAAAATCATTAGACATCATGTTAAAATTATTACGCCCAGATCTAGAAAAAGAACACGTTATCGGAAAAAGTCAGCGGTAAACACATCATCCAGAGAAACAAAGGTGAAGATCGACTAATAAAAACTTGGTAAAGACACGTTGAAATGTTCGTTGTTACGTAAGAATAAGGATAAATATTATATATCTTAG
This sequence comes from Bactrocera minax, assembly GCA_021498325.1. Classification (NCBI taxonomy): domain Eukaryota; kingdom Metazoa; phylum Arthropoda; class Insecta; order Diptera; family Tephritidae; genus Bactrocera; species Bactrocera minax. Next base: position 1,171,614 of record JAKEEE010000044.1, on the reverse strand, counting down.
ATCCACCGAAATGTTCTAATTTGATTCATAAACATACTCCTTCCACCGGTACTTATAAAATTGCCAAAATACACACTAACTAGCTTAAATATCAACGTTATGCATTAATGCCGCATATATGTACGCATTTCATTTTCTAACTTGCGGAATCGCCAGTTCAAAACAGAAGATGCATTTTCGATATCTTAAGAAAAAGATTTTCATAAATAATTTCAAAATCTGAATTCTAATACTGATTGAGATTTCTAAAACATCACAATTAAATGGGACTCATTCTTTAAACAAGAATACACCAGCTTTCAAGCGTTGCCGTTTTTAGATTAACTCTTATATCTTTGGAAATTTCCACGAAAATATTAAAAGTTTTTGGATAAAGATGTCCAATCCTATCCAATTGTTTGCCATCAATTTTTAAGTTTCTGTATGGATACAAAAATAATCGCCAGGCTGTGATATGAAGAACGGTATTATTCAACTAAACGAACTGGCCAAGCCTAAATAATTCAATTATAAAATATCAATTCCCATATTGTTGATTTTCTACCTCATTATTCATTATTATAATTTCAATTTAAAAGCAGCATTCCAACAAGATTTTCTAATGCATAAACTTAGATCAATGTCGTCTCAACATTACGAAATTATTAATTAATCTATCATTCCCATCTTGCAGCAGCAGTCAGGCCAAAACTTCGTATTAGATACTGGAATTTCACGTCCCTAACATTAAACCCATTTTGAGACTAGAAGATATATTTGAAAGTGATTAATTCAGCATAACACGCTCAAACCTCGAAAATCATTACCACAAGATGCATAACAAATAGAAGCTTGACAAAATACCTTCAACAAATTTGCCCATCAAACAAATATCTTAAAAGCCTCTTACAAGAAAAAATACACTGGAAATTTATTTAGTTTTAAGAATATACCTGTCATCATCTCTTCGGGAGAATCCTCTATCTCTATCAACCATTTCGATACCGACGCCACCACCACCGCTTCCTCGTGCAGGTCCTCCTCCATCACGTACAATGCGACCATATTGATCACGTTGTTCGCCATGATCTTCTTTAACAACTAATTCGCGCCCATTTATTTCATATCGATTCATTTTTTCTAAAGCTTTTTCTACGTTATCAGGATCTTTAAATTCGACAATTCCACACCCACGAGCTTTTCCATTCTCATCGTGAAACAATTCTACGTATTCAACAGATCCAACAATGCGCCTGAACAAGTCTTTTAAATCTTGCCAACGATAGTCGTATGGGATGTTTGATATATAAACACGACAATTCCGTCTCTCACGACTGCGATCACGGTTAGAGTTGCCCCCAGAGTTGCTGTTGCCACCGGCACCTCCGCTGCCAAGACCACCAGCGTCAGCATCCGAAAATCTGGATGCACGTGCTCCACGTCCACGACGATCCCGATCTTTCTCTCGGCTGTCATTAGAGTTATCATTACCCTCCGTTTTCATTTCGACTGTAATATAAAATATTTAAAAGTTATTAATAGTAAATAATAAAAAAAAAACTAAATAAATAAATAAAAATTAATAGACCTGCCACCAATCGGTCGGTGTATATTTCTGCAAAATTAAAATGGCGGAAAAAATTTACTAAACTAAACTCGCTCACTTACAAAATTTATGAATACCACGTAATTTGCAATTTATTTTATTTTATATATCGCAATGATGTTTGTCTTCTGTTATATCTAGTCTATATATATTTAGTTTTTTGCACACAAATTGATTACAATAAATGATTCTCAAGAATAACGCCGACAGATAGAGAAAATGAAAAATGGCGGAAAATTGAATGACACCCGAGATTTGCTGCGTTGTTAATCGAAAAACTCTACCGTGAATAATATAAAGGACATACAAATTAAGCCTTGTTTACACTTATTTTTCGTAGTGTTTTATCAAAGATTAGAGATTTAGTTAAATCGGTAAGTATTGAAACAATGACCTCAATATAAAATGAATTCATTAATATAGCAAATGTATTCACCTGCGCTTCAAATCTTATTTCTTTTGTAATACTCCCACTTAAATATGAGTTTATTGTGAATCTATTAGTATTGAAAAATTAAAACAGCTGTTTCGTTACAAATGTTTCTTCCATGAATGTACTTTTGTAAGAGAAAAATGAGCTCAGCTTTGAAAATACTGAATGTGGCAAAAACTGTGAAGACAGTCTGTAAAAGTATCTCAAATAAATCCTTGACTCACTTATTATTAAACAGGTGAAAGAATTGTTCAAATTGTGATATATAAAATAATCTGATTTACATAACCTGATTCTTTTATTCGCAGAATACAATGCCAGCAACAACAAATGTCTCAGAATGCTCTTTCGATTGCTATGAGTGCGCGGTCATTCCATTCTAGTAGCCCTTGTCGAGACTTGATGGAATTCTTCGATGATCCCAAAAACTGGTCAGAAAATGAAGTAAAGGTTGGTCGCGCGTGGAAGCTTGAAGAATTACGTATTAAATCAAATAAAGAGCTGCACCAATTGTGGTATGTTCTACTTAAAGAGCGAAACATGCTACTAACAATGGAACAGGAATGCAATGACAAAATGGAGTTATTTCCTAGTCCTGAGCGTTTAGATAAGGTAAATACTGCTTTACGTTTAATTCTATTTGATCCCCTATATAATATATAATACCCTATATAAAGGTTAAAATATCAATGGAAAATTTGGAAACGGTTGTGCGTGAAAGAAATAAGGCCTATCATCTCTTGGAAACTGGTGAAACCGGAGAGCGACCCTTTCGTATGGTATACAATACACTTGGTTTAAGGCATCTATATAGGTAATTCGATGTAATTTAAGTCGATGGTTTTTTTATATAAAATATGCTTTTAGATCTTGCGAACATGTGTTACCACCGCATATGAACGTTAAATGGATAAAATCACGAAATATTGGTTTCGGTGGGCGGGCAGTGCGTAAATTCCTGTTATTATATCGTGAAACGCTGTACAATATCAAACGAAAGGCCAAGAAGTGCGTTTTTGAATTTTATATTATTAAGTTAATTTTTTCAATTGGTTTTTTTTCAAATAGTCGTTCCCGTAATGAAGTTATGATGATGTTGCGACGTAATCCGAATATTGATATTAAAATTATTCGAAGCAAGTATCCAGATGTAGATGTTGATAAACTATTGAGGGATGATAAAACGCGTGGACACTTCGTACCGAAAGTTGATATTTAAATATTTTACATCCATAAAAATATTTAAATAAAATTATAATCACATATTGCATTAAAACAAAATTGGTTAGTTTATTCATCATCTTGAAATGTTGTCTTTTTACCCTGAAATTTTATTATTGTTGGTTTTTGTTTCTGCTTTGCTAACCAAGATGGATGAAGACCATTGAGATTATTTAGATTTTCGGATTGCGACGGTACGTTAATGCGATCAGAACTATATAGCAACACTCCATCGTCTCCAAACGTTATTTTTTCCCCTTTAAAATCTGTTATGGCCGCACTAAATCTTTGCTTTGCCGCCCAAGAAGAATGTGCAGCTTCTTTCGTATGCTCATTTTTTCTTCTGTTTGTTGATAAAAGTTTTTTATTCCGAATTTCTATATTAACTTTTTTGGAATTATTCTTGATGCTTCCTTCATCGATATGATTATCATCTTTAAATCTAATTTTTTTGCATTGAAAAGAACTTATTACGGTTTTAAATTTCTGTTTCGCCACCCAAGAAGGGTGCAAGCCTTCTGTTTTGTATTTATCGACAGCCTTCCGAATAGATTTGTGCGAAATTCTTTCTTGTGCATTAGTTTCTCTAAAAGAATCGTAAGATTTTTGATTTTCTCTGTTTGTTTCTCTAGACCTTTTTGTCTTATTTTCAAGTGATTCATATTCCACAGTCTTTTTGAAGTTTTGTGGATCAAGAATTAGTCCATTACGAACAACGACTGCAGAAGAACGGTAATTTTCACCACCGTCTGTGATAAAAAATGGATCGATAACGTGTGTCACATTTTCTTCATTAGTTTTATCTAACGCATTGCTCCCGCTTAAATTGACGTCAGCGGGAGAATTTAAAATTTCAGTCGATTTGTCCGCATTGGTCATTGTGGAATTTATTTTTATATCCTCTGATTTAGGCCTAGGTTGATGGTTACATGATGGCATGATGGCATTTACATTAATTTCCGGGGATGTTTTATAGTTAATATTTTGTTGTTCTTTAGACACAACTGTATACTCGTCTACTACTCTCTTTTTATTCATAACTGGAGGTTCGTCGTATATTTTCTCTATTTTCCAATAACCTAGTGTCGAAATATTAGCACCTTCATCATTTTCTTTTATTGCCATTTCGTTGTTTGGTTCATTAATATTTACTATATCCTGTGTACAATTATGTTTTTTCAACCACTCAGTACGTTTACGAGCCATGGCCTTTTGTTCTTTTATAACTTTACGGTTTTTCCGTTTATTCTCCGTTTTTAATATCTTAATTTGTTTTTTACTCGCTTGCATTAACTCCTTCTTCCAGTTTTTATTTTCGTTTGAAATTCCTAATTTTTCTTTAAAAACTTTTGCAAGATCTTGCATAAATTTATTGTCAGTAATCATAGCCACAGCCACTTCATCCGGTGATGAGAATCCATTCGTTAAAATAGCTGAAGGAGACTTTTCCAGTATTAAAACGCGTTTCATCAAAATTATGCACTTTAATTTCTGTCAACAAAAATCCATCATTATGTATGAAAAAGAATAACATATTTAAACAATAACCTACCTTCATTTCCTCTAAGCATAGAGCAGCTTTGTTAAAACGTTCCTTATTTTTTTCATGTTCCGGGTTTTTATCCAATAAATATTTAAGCTTCTTAATTTTTTGGACCAATTTTTGAATGGTCTTCGTCTTTATTAATTGAATTTTCTTCTTGTTCGTAACAACCTAATGAAATCGTTTTGATAAGTTATTTAACATAAGATGTAAATAATTTCACATACCAAGTTATTGAACTCCAATTTATTAACCATTTTTATGACCACTGAAATACTTCTCCTACGTTTGCTTTTCACCAATTTGGCATGTTTTTTAATTATTGTTGTTGTATATGCGATAAAGAATCGTATACGATCAAAATATCTACACCTTGGCTAATGTGAACACTACATTCTTTAGTGTTGCACCTTCAATATATTTAAAAATAATATTTTCGGTTATTGAAAATTTAAATTTTATGTTTTATTGACAGTTATTGTTCCGTATTTTTCTGTTTGTATATTTTAAACCATTTTGTATGGAACAAAAATTTACTTTCGTGTTATATGAAATTATGAAAAAGTTTTTAAATTTGATAACAACTATGGTAAAACCTCCAGATAAACGCAAAATCCACTAAAAACTAAATGTATATACATGTATAAGTAAATTTTAGGACGTTTTGTTCAAATAGTTTTCACAAGCATGACCAATTGGACGTTACTCTTGGTTAATTTGCAAATCTCATTGGTTTTACCCTATTTAACAACATATAAAATATTTTTATCATGGCAATCCACTAAATATTATGATTTAATAATATTTATGATGAAAATATGAAAATATATTTTTATTATGATTTTAATTTATCATTTACCGCTTGCCGATATATTGAATACAATCTTTATTTGTGTTAATTTGGTACACCAAAAATGCGACCCTATGTAGGCAAAATGGCGACGAAATTGTGAAAAGCAAAACGAAAAACGGGGCGGACAGTGTCTTGTTGATCTTTTGTTGAAAAAACGAAATTTTCACAGTGAATTTGTTGAAAACATAAACAAATTAGTTTGGTTACTTACCTATCCACTTGCATCATTCGCATGTGCTGTTAAGGTACGATAGTGAGTTTACACGGTATCCAAAAATATTAGCTAATAATCAACAAATAAAATGAACTTAGAAAATCAAGAGAAGAACAAGCATAGGCAGTGGGATACGACTATAGAAACATCATTTACTGTGATTTATAGGAGGGATATAATCTAAAATTACCAATGAGAATTTTTGGTGGTACTTGGAAGTCACTTGGAATTCACTTAAGTATAAAGGAGCGACCGCTTTCTAGTTGGTGCAAAAGTCTTTGTTTTAATGTCTAGCTAGTCATTGCAGACAAGTTTAAAAGCAGTGTGTGGAGAAAACTCCTTAAGTATGAACATAAGTTATTTTACAAATATATACTCAAATATAATCCGCTGCGCTAGTGTACCTTATGGGCGTTTGTGTAAGCTGATGAAAATGTGCAGTGCAGTGTGTAGGCACTGTTTTTATTTCATTATAAATTTGGGACATTCTCGTCTCAACATGAGTCACTCGCAGTGGCGAACAATACAATAAAAAAACAACAACTAATTAATATTAGCATTAATTTTGCTGGGCCATTATGTTTTAATTAATTTTAATAGGCAACTTACAACTCCGATGACAACAGTCCGCTTTAGAATTAAATTTTTTTATCTATATATACGTAAATATGTGGATAATCTTTATTTTGTTTGTTGCAGTTTAAGCTGCAAAGGAAAAAATATATACAAGTGGAATTGGAGGCTTAGGTATTATAACCATTCCGGAAAATAAACAATTATTACAATAAAACAATACTCACTGCGACTACGTTGAACCCTACTTCCAAAGTCAAGTCTTGAAATTTTTTTAAACAAGAAGAAAATACAATGACGGAGTACAAATTAGTGGTTGTAGGTGCTGGAGGTGTTGGTAAATCTGCCCTTACAATCCAGTTAATACAAAATCATTTTGTGGATGAATACGACCCAACAATTGAAGATTCTTATAGGAAGCAAGTGGTTATAGGTAAGTTAGTAATTATATTGCATCAAATTTCATGTGTGTACATACATGTTATTTAGAAATAATACGTTCAAGCTAACCCTTTAATATATATACCCGACTTATTTTAATTTCTATTACTAACTAAATTACTTACTCTCCAGATGGCGAAACGTGTCTGTTGGATATTTTAGATACAGCTGGTCAAGAGGAGTACTCAGCTATGCGTGATCAATATATGCGAACTGGGGAGGGATTTCTGCTCGTTTTTGCTGTCAATAGTGCGAAGTCATTTGAAGATATTGGTGAGAATTTGATATTCTAATTCTTAACAGATTGACTGCAAAAGCAATTAACCTTCATATAACTCTATATGCCCAAAACTGAGAGGGCAATTATATTAATAATATATCAAAAATCAAATATACTCTTAGGCACATATCGAGAGCAAATAAAGCGCGTAAAAGACGCTGAAGAGGTGCCAATGGTGCTTGTAGGAAACAAGTGCGATCTTCAAGCCTGGGCAGTTAATATGAACCAAGCTAGAGAGGTGAGCATATTTGTGATTAAAATACTTGATATAAATATAATTAACCATGCCTTAATATTGTACTGAAATTTATGAAATATGATTGTATTCTTCAGGTTGCTAAACAATACGGTATTCCATTTGTTGAGACATCTGCCAAGACACGAATGGGCGTGGATGACGCTTTTTACACGTTAGTCCGTGAGATTCGAAAGGACAAAGAACATAGGGGGAAAAAGGGTCGCAAACATCATAAGCTACCACATCATAAATTCAAATGCGAGTTGCTGTAAATTATGTTATATTAAGGCTAAACGAGGTTAGGTAACCTACACATTCGGACAACAAGACAATTTCAAAAACCAAAACAACAACGAAAACGAACTAAACAGACATTCGATAAGAGAGATAGCCTGTGATGAGGAGGCTGTAGTAAGAAAAGAAAACAACAAAAATAATACAACTAGAACCAGAAAACAACAAATTAAGCACATATTTTTTCATTAAAAAATCAGCATAACATTAAGTATACGCACATGTATAAAAGTGCAAATTTTACAATACACAAACCCTTACACAGGAGCACAGACGAACTGGGAAAATATGAAAAAGGTTAAATGAAAACCTAATTTGGTAATGAAGGAAATATGTTTAATCATACCATTTTTTATTTTATTTCTGCGCACAATTTTTAATAGGTTTTTTTTATATATTCTTACAACTGGCATTTGAGAAAAAATATGTATTTAATTTCTAATTCAATGTGTATGTTGATTTATTAGTATTTTGTACTGTTTGCTATTTTAATTATGTTCTACGTGTGCTTTCCATACGTTGGGAATTTTTATTTATATAGTATCGTAAGATAAAAATTATAAATTTGATAAATATGCAATGGCGGATACCAAACAATATTGCTATTTTACGTATTCATTGTATCTTTCTAATCTGTGTTCTTAGGCAAGTCTCCAAAACTATCAAAAGTCTGCATATAGTAATATAGTTGTAACTAAATCTGAAACTGAAATCTTATTTGATACAAAGCGAAAAGTTAAAATGAAAATCAAATTGATTTCAACTTTATATAACTTTTAAATTTGAAACTGTTAAGATAAATTTTCAACTAAATTACTATAGAAAATATATGAATACATTCACTTGCCTCTTTTTAGTGCGTCATTTTCTTAATACGTGCCTGTGTTTTATGTATGCATGTTAACACATAGAAAAAAACATTTCGTAAATTATAAAATAATTGTATTGAAGAACATAAAACGTAATAACTAACAGAATACAAGATGAATGTTAAATTAGGTGTACTAGCTGTAACGCACAATAAGCATATACTGATTTTTTCTTTTCCTTTTGAAACGATTTCTAATCCGTTTTATACTTTTTGGTGCTGAAATGAAATTTGCGTGCATATTTTTATAAAAGTAAAAGAAATCAAAATATTCAGTTTTATATTTAATCAATTCCTTTAAAAAAATATTTTTTGTATTTTTATTGTAGTTGTGAAGGTGGAACTAAGGCAAGAATGGTATAAACTTGCCAAACAATGTATCCTACTTCCATTGTAAGACTAACACATAATGATTGTGAATGTCATCCTCTATATTTTATATATGTAATTTATTTTATGCTTATATCGTCATATTCTCATAATAATAGGATTAAAATTGCAAAAGTAGTAAATATGAAAATTTTCATGTACATAAAGGCAAAAACAATTTTTGTAAGAGTATAATTTTTAGACGATTTATGTCAATGATAAATAATCGCTAGTTATTAAAATAACTTTTTTAATCATTGTCAAAATTTCTTACGAAAATTCGCGAATTAAAACTAACTGAAGTCGCCGACTAGTTATCTTAAAAGAGAAAAATATATTTCTATGTTTATGAGATTGTACTTGTTCTAAAAATTTAAATAATTTAAAGCAATCTTGCCTAGTTATAGAAAAGTATTGCTTCATGAAACCCATAGCTATATTGAGACGGATACAGATAAATATCGAGCAAATATGGTATAACTTTATTAATGAACGGGCATTTGAAACAGTTGGTTGCCGGGAAAGATTATTTTCTATGTAACAGTTTAAAATATGGTTTCACCATGAATAAAACCGACTTTTTGAAATTTCCAAAAAGTTTTAAAATGTAAAGTTCAGGAATATTACTTCTAATAAACCACTCGGCTGATTATTTATCTATATTCTACTTACATGGTCTTTTTTCATTATCTAATATTTCAATAAATTGCTTGTCTGAAATTTATACAAGACGATACGGTCCTCATCATGTTTAATATTTAAAGTTATATGCTTTTTATGCTGCTTTATTGCTTCGTATCCTTCAATGGAATTTTTGTTCTACATCATCAATTCATTGCCAAATTTCTTTGAGTTTATTGTTGCTGTTTATTTTAGACTTCAGAGTATTACATATATGAATAAAATATTTTCATTATGTGTAATCAATCTGCAGATAAATTTTTTTCAAAGCAAGATTTTGAAAAATAATAAGAATAAGAAATATAAACTAAAAAATAATTACTCCTAAATAAAATAATAAATATGTACCGTATGGGATTGCTTTTACATTTCTATACCACTCATTTGCATTTATAATTATGCTCGAAGAGGTATTTAAAATTATACTAAGTTGAAAAACTTTTTACTACACGAAATGTTTTTTTTTTTTATTTCAATTTCCCCCGAATGTAGATTAGCCTCTGAAACTTTACTGAACTTATATACAGAGTTATAAATTTTCAAATGCTCCAAAGGCAATAATTATCTCATAAATATTGATAGAAGTATAAAAACAGATGTTTCGTGAAATTAGTTAAAATAATAGAATTTTTAGTTTGACCTTGCGTATATTCGAAACACCTAACAACCAATGTTTCGTTAAATAGTATAACCCTGAGCACTATATACTAGTTAGTAACTTTTAATGCCTTCAAATAAATAAAAACTCGAAATTTTAGCTCAATATTATTTTTTGTTCATAAATAACATCGAAAAACAAAGTCAAAAATTAGAAAGGGCAAAAACATCGAATATTTAATCACTTTATACTTTCATCGATGCTGGCAATGCTTCACAAAACATACATCCCACAAAAGTATGGGCGATAAATAATTGATAGATATGAAGAGTGATAGAGGGAGAGATTATCACCGCCTAGTTCGTGCTGTTTAAAATATAGAAAAACTTTAAAAAATCTACAAAAATATTGTAAAAAGCTAAAGGAAATAAAAAATAATAAGTGGATAACAAACTGTGAGTAAAATACTTTCAGTAAGATGTAGAGTTCCTAAGTTTAGGCAAATGTATCTTGGTACTCCTAATCGTGTTCTTTTCACTATATAGTGAAAAATTATCGATATAGTCGAAAACTGTGCCAAATAAAAAATTTTTTTTTACTAAGAAAAACACAGTTGAAGTCTGTTGTATTGATTATTGTGGCGCTGATGTGAAAAATTGGAAGGATTGTAACATAATAAGAAGAATAATATACATAAATAGATAAATATGAGAAGCCTTCAGCTAGAGTTGTTCCGAACCTATTAGGGTTTGACAATTGTCCATTTAAAATTGTGAATGTTCCAATAAGTATATACATAAATTATACGGAATTGAATTTATAACTTTTAGTAAAGTATTTTGGTAAAAATTGTTACCACTAAATTAAATAATTTCTAGTATAACGTCCTTTTTGTTATTAATTGTATTATTCGTTTTCCCTTCATTTGTAAGGTGCTTTGTTATTGTACAAACTGATTTTCAGCGATTTAGTTATGTGATGAAAGTCGTAGTACATGTTTGTGCCTGAAAAAATGGGAATTAAACAAGTAGTGGAAAAGGAATTAATTAAACTCGAAGTGTACGAGTTTCATACATGCGATAATTTCCAAAAAGTCTACACGCCCATCTAATTTAATTCATATTCAAACTGGGTTCAAAAATAATCAGTGAATTTGTAAATATGTGCAAAGGGCACATTGTGCTAATAAATAGACGGCAATAGATTGTTGTATGTAAGTTTTCATTTTATGTCAATTGTTTTCTTCCAATTAGATTGTATCTTTTTTTTTATCGGGTGGTATAAGTATGACGAAAAGATTTTTACTTTACAAAAATATGCAGTCTTGGCCAAAATATTACAAAAAAAATAGCAAAGTGAATACAAAACTTATAAATACCTGAAATTTTTATTCATGTCTGTATAGAAACACATGTTAATATAAAATATTATTTATCTGCATTCAACGAAATTATCAAAAGTATTTAAATATTAAATTTTTGAATTGTAACATTAATGTGCGCCCAATTACTCATGGATAGGTATGTACATTCTAAGGGCAGTAGCACTTATTGAAAAGTACCCACGTACATATAATATATGTATATAATTGTAATTTCAATAAATGGCGCTACACCTAAGCATGTGTTTGGTTGGGTCTCTACTCAAAGTTCTAGTGTCTTGAACCCTTTAAACAAGTAGTCGACTTTCATTACGAATGTCTTTTGCCGGTAGGTTGCACCTGGAAATTTTAGTAATTTTTCTATTATTTAATATGAAATTTTGACTGGTCAAAGCCATTTGTTACAACTATTATTCTATATTTGTGATCACGTACTATGTACATATCTAGGTGACTGACTGAACCATACTTATTTACATTACTACATGCATACGTATTTTTAATTTTTCAAACGAGGGCGTTCACATTGTATTACTTATGTATGTATATATATTTATTGTTGATCATCCTTTACGTGTAAATAGTATGCATAGGCATATTTCATCGGGTATGTACATAAATAATTATCATTTTGGAAAGCTAAGTAAAAAATTTTTTTGATGTTACTTTTACTTTTCATATACAATTATTACACAGTTATATGTGAATATTGTTATTTTTTATATAGCGGATAACCTTTAATCATTAAATTATTGATAATTATTAACATTCCTATTGCTATCATTTGTCATTTTCTCACCACCAAAGGCAATACTGTTAGTATGTACGTTAACACTTTGACTTTACATTTAGCTTAATCAAAATAATATATTTAACATACAAAAAGGTCATGTGCCATTTGAACTTTTTCAATTTATACTAATTGAAGAAGGAGTGTATTCAAATAATAGCGATATAACTGCTCGATTCACATGTTGTCCAGTATTACTGCTTTTGTCTTTGATTTTATAGACAGATTTCACTACTTATGCCCAAGGAACACTCAATAAACGTAAGGGTCTAAGACACAATTCTAATGCGAATGGGGAATGACAATTTAACCGATATATTAAATTTTTTCGTTGCACATATACCATATTTCGAACAGAACGGTTTTTAATTGCATGTCTTTGCAGTTAAGTGTAATTAAGTTTTAGTTAGATTGTTCGCTAGCAGTGACCACAGGAGGATTGATAATATGTTTTTATGAAGCTTAATTAGTGGTTAAATTTTATTAGAAAACATCCAAATAGTAGAATTCGGGATATTAATTTGGTAAATTTCCTAACTTCTGTGTGTACACTGTAAGCATAAATGTATTGAAGCTTCAGGTTTTATTTTTTTTTTTATTTTTATTTTTATTTTTTTTTTTATATATTTTTTTAAATATTTTTTTTATATTTTTTTAATATTTTTTTTTTTTATTTTTTTTTTTATATTTTTTTTTTTTTATATTTTTTTAAATATTTTTTTAATATTTTTTTTTTATATTTTTTTTAATATTTTTTTAAAATATTTTTTTTATTAAAAACAGAAAAAGTAATTAATGCTAAACATTTTCCTAACCTTGAATTGGGCTGTGTCAAAAGCGTTTTGACAAAATTTATGTGAAATTTGCTTATTTGTTTCCATTGTATTACCGCTTACATACAGACCACAGAATGGAATTCTGATAAGCACTATCAAAATGGTACATTTTCAAAACAAAAGAAAGAACGTTTTTTTTTATCTCCATGTTCATTAACGCTCTATCTGAATAGTCATGGTGTTTTTGTAGGCACAAACTCATAAGTACAGTAAATATTACATTTACATTTCTATACATATAGTACATGTGAAAATCGAATTCATTCAAGAGTTGGATTCACAATTCAACATTTGATCCAGGATCGATTGCTCGATGTTTATACATAACTACGCGGAGGAATAGGCTGAATTTTGTTTTTGCGAAGATTTGCATTGCATTTCTCTTCGGTCTTTATAATTTAAAAAATTGTATATGTATTTATTTAGAATAAGTTATGATACGGTAAGTGCAGGAAATGTGGTGGTAGTGAGTATCATAAGCAAAAAATCCTAAAACGTATGTATATTAAAGGAAAATTTAGAGCGATTTTCGCTACAATTCGACAATTTCTTTCTAATGGTCCATTTAAACGCGTTAAACATTTTGGGATTGTGCAATGAAAGTTAGCTGGCACAGTTTTCATGTTTCCAAACTTCTTTTCGATTACCCTTCAGAATAAATAAAAGATCATCTGTGTAAGAATAAATTGGTTTTTTAGTATTTCAACTACCACCAACATTACCTTTCGTGCGATTCTTGTAAAATATTTAATTGGCAAGATATCTGTTAATACTTTAGCACATGAATTCAAATAACCAATGTGAAAATCATATTGCGAGACGCATCGATCACACGAGTACTCACTTCCGCCCAAACATTACCCGCTTACGACTGCATTTGATAAGTAAGGATGTGTACGTTTGAGCAGTGAAAATTAACATGGGTTTTTCTCTTAAATTCTGTTTATCTTTTTCACTATCACACTCCCAGATTCATAACTACAAACGTAGAGAAAATGTCTGAAGAAACTGACAAATTGCTGGAGTCGGATGGAACTTGCCACAATTTGGCGGAGGAGCTATTACGTGAAATGCCGGATATGAAAGACGAGATCGAGCAGGAATTAAAAGATGCATTATCTAAAAATGACAGTAAAATGAAAAACATTAAACAAAAAGAGGTGGAAGAAAGAGCATATAAAGAAAGAGTTGGGGACTATTTGTCTAAGCCAGATAAGAATCTTGAAACAAAAAAAACGTTTGATGACTTGAAAGAATATGTGGAGTCAGCAGATGCGGAGATAATGAAAATGGAAACAGATTATCAGGGGAACAATAACGGAGTACGCTCAATCGACAGTGTGAATGAAGATAATGACGAGAACGTTGATCAAGCATCCCAAAAAGAATCTGCAAACAACACAAAGAGAGAATCCAATATTCGTAAACGTGAAAATGAATGTTCTGGAAGTGATAGAACAATCATGCAAGACAGTCCAAATACCAAACAAGCAAAATTGGAGGCTACTGGCGAAAGGAAGTCAATTATAGAAGTTCATATCTCTAATAAGGGGATGGATAATGAAGAAGAGTATGCAGAGTTGGAACGCATACGAAAACTTAAGGAGCAAACTATTATTGAATTGCGTAGATTAAAGTGTCAAGAGGATAAACTACTTAGAATCGAGAATATAAACAAGCAATTACAAAAAAATATAGAACAAAAACGAGAGCAAAATGAAGCTAATGAGAAGGAGGAGAATAGTGGAAAGAAGGATGTAATTTTAGAAGGAAAAGAATTTGCAATTAAAGTAACCGAAATCGTAAAGAAAAATCAGAGTGGTGATAATAAAAAGCTGACAATTGGAAACGTCGATGACAACGACCAAAATGTTATTCCGAAATGTCTGCTGAGAACTAATACAGATGATGAGCCGTCTCTTACATATAATGAGATCGAAATGAAGAAGGGTGCAGATGTTGTAATAGAGCCTACAAATATAAAAATAGAAGCAACAACGCTAACAGAAATTGCAGACGTGTTATCAGTTCCCTCAGTATCCACATCAACATCCCCACAAATCACGTCCACATTACTCGACGATAACAGTAACCACTCGAACATGGGCGAACATGATAGTCATACCCCAACAGAAGAACTCACAATTGAAGAAGCAGAGCGCGATCGAGAGTTACGTGCGTCGCGTGCAACATTTCTTCAGCACTTACCTTGCTTTAAGCTTCAACTCAACTCGGAAAGTGCTATTACACGCGAGTCAATCTACAATGACAACGTTATTGCTGGCTATGCTATACCGAGATGCCGAGAGTGTCGACGCCGCAATTCCCAAGGTGGTTCAGATGTTTATTGTCGATTTTATGAATTCCGTCGTTTGCAGTATAATGAAATGGGTGAATTGTTTGTTGCTGGCTTCCCCAATCCATATACGGACCCAACTGCAGACGATTTGCGCATCTGGCAACCTGATGAACATAGTGTGCCCACAGCAGGCTGGATGGACATCCAAGTTGCTCGCTACATATTGCTGCATGCTGGTGACCAATTTTGCTATCTGTGGCAACAGGAGGCCGAGGCTTTGCGTTTACACGAAAATCCGAATAGTATAATCGCCTGGAAGAAGGTGGTACAAGGTCTACGTGAAATTTGTGATGTGTGTGATACAACACTTTTTAATTTTCATTGGACTTGTGACAAATGTGGTTTTGGTGTGTGCCTTGACTGCTTCAAAGACCGCAAAGAGCAGCGCAGTTGTCGAAAGAGGCGCACTGGCGATAAGACGCAACGTGGTCATGATGAATTCCATTGGATGCTATGTACCGCAACCACGCCTACTCATCAAAAGCACGAACTACGTGATCTTATGCTGACACAGATCATTGCTAGTGATGCGCTAAACGTTTTGGGTCGACTTTTGCACGATATTCGTGCCATGTGGCAAGTGCCCCAGATGTGTGGCTGCTTGTTAAGCAAACAGGACCTTCCGCCTGGTACAGAACTCGGTACTTTAATACAGGACATGATCAAGGAATCACAATTAAAACAGCAGACAAGCGCTTCATCGCTAGCTACTGAACAGACATTACGTAAGCAGGCGCGAATGGAAGAATTACATGCCAAAAAGTTGGAGTTTGCACGAGCAAGAGGTATTGATTATGTGCCAGGGCGCGTATGGACCAAGCAAACTTTGGGAAAGGATCCAATAACCACAGCTTTTGATAACTTTAAACATATAAACTTTTTGCGGAAAGGTTTGGCAGGTTTACGACGATTTTTACCGCCACGCGCAATGACCTTAACCCATTCGACAATGCTAGCACCTGGTGTACCACATGAATGGTTATGTGATGGCAAGTTATTGCGACTAACGAATGCTATGCATCCCGATAACCGTATACTTTTTCAAGAGGTATGGAAATGTGGTCAACCCGTTATGATCTCGGAGGTAGCGCGATCACTGAACTTGGACTTATGGCGCCCCGAAGCCTTCTGTAAGGATTTCGGCGACAAACCAAACGACTTGATAAACTGCTTGAATGGTAATTTAGTGCCGAACCAACCGATGCGCTATTTTTGGGAGGGATTTCAATGTATTAAAAAGCGATTGCTAGATGTCAATGGTAAACCGATGTTGCTGAAACTAAAAGACTGGCCACCAGGCGATGACTTTGCTGAAATATTACCGACCCGTTTTGCAGATCTCATGACCGGCCTGCCCATGCCAGAATACACATTGCGTACAGGCAATTTGAATATTGCCAGCTGTTTACCGAAGATGTTTGTACCACCCGACTTGGGACCGAAGATGTACAATGCCTACGGTTCGGCATTGCATCCTGACAAGGGCACTACCAATTTGCACCTGGACATTTCCGATGCTGTAAATATTATGGTATATGTGGGCGTGCCACAAGACGCGGATAGTAAGCCACAATTGGTTGCTACGCAAAAAGCCATAGCTTTGGGTGGCTGCGATTATTTGACACGCGCTCGATGCCAACTGCCAGACGTCCTCCCAGGTGCATTGTGGCATATTTTCCCTGCTCGAGACGCTGATAAAATCCGCGATCTCCTCAATCGCGTGACAATAGAGAAGGGATTTCGCTTAGAACCCGACCATGATCCCATACATGATCAGAATTGGTATTTAGACGATAAATTGCGTGCACGTCTATTCAATGAATATGGTGTAGAAGGATATCCTATTGTACAGTGCCTTGGCGATGCGGTGTTCATTCCTGCTGGTGCACCACATCAAGTACAAAATCTACATAATTGCATCAAAGTGGCAGAGGACTTTGTATCACCAGAGAACATAACACATTGTTATCATTTAACCCACGAATTTCGTCATTTATCGCATTCACACACCAATCACGAGGATAAATTGCAAATTAAAAACATAATTTATCATGCCATCAAAGATTGCTGTCATATATTAGTGCGCGCATTGGATCAGCGACTGGACGAGGAGTTAGCCAAGGTGGAAGAGCAGCATGCAAAGACGGAAATGAGCCTACGCGAAGCAACAACACTTGATGCCAAACTCCACAGCGAAAAATAAGACACAGATTTTTTAATAACTACTATGAAATTTACAGTTAATTTACTTAAATAATATTTTCGTAATTCTAATCACCAGACATACTTAAATTTTTATTCCATTAATAGATAAGTATCTACTGTGCAGCTCTATACATTAATAAATATACTTCAAAATTATGCTATTAAATCTGTTTTCTTCTGAGCGGGGGAATTTATGGAAATTTAGTAGACCTAGGATCGACATGCATATACATTAGAAAAAACTTTTAGTTAAATATTATACATATATTTTGATATACTGAAATCTAAAACAAAATTACGTAATAGCCACCGATCATTACATACCATCGAAAATTGTAACAAATACAATTGCTTGATAGGCAAATTATATTCCACCGGACAGACTGACAGACTGACAGACTGACATATTTACATTCGCATAACATATGCATATGCATATCTATGTAAGGATATTGAACATATCGAAACAAGTTTTTATAACTAGTCTATTTTGTTTGATTTTCCAGAGAATTATCAGACGTATTCTGAGTCGCTTGTCCCAATAAGATTTTTATGTCATCCTAGGAAAGATGAACGAACAAATTTGCTGTTTAAATGCAAGTTCTAAATACAATCATAAGAAGTCAATTAATTAAAAATCACTACATAAATGCTTAATGGTATTTGCAGAAATTATAAAATAGAATAAGGAATTAGGTTTTGATGCATTAACGATAAATTATACGAGACGAAGATGACGGTCGATTTCAACGATTATTTTTGGGTAAGTACTAGTTGAAATTGTTACATTATATTTAATTTAATTTATTGTACTATCATAAAGGGGGAGAAGAACAACGGGTTCGATGTACTCTATCACAATATGAAATTTGGTTGGGTGGCGAGCAAAGAGCTTTCAGAGTTCTTTCGCGAAAAGTCCAATATCGAAGAACAGAACTCGAAATTAATGGCCAAGTTGGCGCACAAAGCCAGCACAGGTACACTGAACAGCACATTTGCTCCCGTTTGGACTATACTACGAACTTCAGCCGAGAAGCTATCTACACTACATTTGCAGATGGTGCAAAAGCTCACCGAGCTTGTGAAGGATGTCGCTAAGTATGCCGATGAATTACATAAAAAACACAAAACTGTTAAGGAAGAAGAATCACAGACGCTGGAATGTGTGCAAGCGATGCAAACATCGACAGCCGCTGTTCAAAAGCTACGTGATCTTTACGCGAGCAAAGTGCTGGAATTGGAGAAGTTGCGCAAGGACAATGCTTCACAGAAGGACATCGAAAAACTTGAAACAAAATTGCGTAAATTACAAGATGAATATAAAGCGCTACTCGACAAGCATAATCCGATCAAGAATGATTTCGAGCGGCGCATGACACAGACGTGCAAGGTGTGTATTACGATACAAAAAGTTATAAGAGTGTTTTGGAAATAACTTACGAAATACACATCTTTACTTTAAAGCGTTTCCAAGAGATTGAAGAAGTCCATTTGCGTCAAATGAAAGAGTTCTTATCTACATTTTTAGAGATGCTGCAAAATAATCATGATATGGTTGGACAGGTTGGTATACCTCTAAATTAAAACAATAGTTCGTAGTTTCAAAATATTTTCCCTTCTCAGGTGCATTCGGATTTTAAGCGTCAATTTAATGATATGACAGTGGACAAACTTTTAGAACAATTTGTGCTAAACAAGTATACTGGCTTGGAGAAACCAGGTTAGTGTTATTTAAACCCTACGAAACTTTTCTCATTAAGCATTGTTCACGGTTTTACGAATATTTGTAATTGTAGAAGTTCCCGAACTGGAAATCATTCCACCCTCTTTACAACAACAACAATCCATCTCAACTACACGTTTAAATCATCCCGGCGGTACTGCTGTGGCTGCTTCCAATTCCAATTCAGCCACAAGTATACAAGGTGTCATATCCCGCATCACTAGCGGTAGCGTATCAATGGATCAACGTGGAAGTGTTGGTGTCGAGGCAGATTCTTTAGGCAGTGGTGGTGGTGGCGGTATTGGTGCAGTAGGTGGTAGTGGCAGTGGCAGTAATAGCATACTAAATGCTGATGACAACATTACGGGCACACAGACATCACCGCGCGCAACATCACCGAATTTATTCAATACCGCCGGTGATGCTACCTCAGGTACTAGTAGCGTTAACACTGCGCCAACGCCTGCGGTAACAAACACATCGTCGAACACTTCTACAGTGCGCAGCAATTTCTTGAATTGGTTTTCTTCAAGCATTCCAAGCAGCAAGCAACAACCGGCAAATTCTAACGCTGGAGCTACGGTTGCAACAACAACCGCTAATAGCGGTGGTGGAAATTTCGGTACGGATAGCAATGGTTCTACCCACACCGGCACAGCCACCATGAAAAATTCCCTAAACTCAGAGCTTCAGTCACTGCAGGATAATAATAATCAAGGTTCATTTATGTCGTCTGCTTTAGCACAATTACCAGAACAATGTAACACTACTAACATCACTACTACTACCACTACTATTCTTTCCTCTACTACTGCTAGTTCTCCTATTATTTATACTACTACAAATAATACTACTACCAACGATACCGTAACTTCACACACATCCCCCTCCATAACAAGTAGGTTTTTATGTTTTGTTTTCATTCGTTTTATTTCCATTATTATATTTCAAGTATTGTTTTTAACAAACTCTTCCAAATTCAAATTGTGTTTTAAGTTTTTGTTTACTCTCCGTGTGTTATTTGCTGTGTAGTAATGAAAAATGTTTTATTTCATTAGCCGCCAGATGTTGCATTTCACTTGTAAATGGAAGCATACTTTGAAATTACTAAAGCGATTACGCAGATGACTGCGTTTAGTAATAAGTAATAATGGTATCAAGGAGGGATATTTGTATCTTCATTACCAAATAGAGCTTTAGTCTCTGGTTTAACAAATTTCATAGATCATTATAGCACTAAAATTACTGTTTAATAAGTCTCACATATATACATGCAGAAGCCCTTTGAGCATTCGAATTAGAATTGTTTTTTTTTTTTTTTTTTTTTGTATATTTATGACATATTTTTTGCATGAATTTGACTTAAAAGCTATCGATTAATTATTTATATTTTGCCAATGATTAAAAGTAAATGTGTGTGTTGCATACATATATTGTCAACTGACTATCGAAGCTCTGCATATTTCGAGTGCCTCTGGCCCCCAATCAAATATATTTTCGAACTGAAACGCTTGTTTTTCCGTTATTAACCAACTCCCAATTCCATTTCTACCTCAAAAACCACTTATGCAAAAATTTAGGTCAAACTTTAGTCGAGCCGCATCTACAACTCAGCTCTTCACCAACGCCAACCGGGAGTAGTTCAGCAGCGAATCGAAATTACACAGAACCGATTTCTACATCATTCAATGAACGTTCAAACCATCTACATAGCGGTCCGCATTCAGCGTCCACGAGTGGCGTTACTATGTCAGCGTCTAGTGCGGGTGCGTCTGTGGGAAATTCACGCCGCACAACCTCGCTTTTAAATATTTTCACATCAAATTCTCAGGGTGAGAAGGAAAAGAACACAAACGAACTGATACATAATACACATTTTATGTATTTTAGATTCTGTAAATTACTTTTGTTTTAGCACTGCAGTTTTGCTTTGGAATGTGGGCATTACACACATATATTTACATCTATTTTCACACACTGGTCTTCTTTTGGAACTTTTCATTAAGTTTTCTTTTTATTTATTCTTAACTTTTTATGGGATCTTGTCAGCAAATAATTGATTTCTGTGATGACTTGGAGATAACTTCTGTTATTTACTTTATTTCATCGTTTTTATATTAATAATTTTAATTAAATATATTAATATATTTTATTAATTAATTTTTTTGTTGCAAATTTAGTTATTGTTTACTGACGTTTTTTAATATAACTTCTATTTTATTTTAATTTTTTGCTTGAAATACCCTTTCAAAGCAGAAATGTGATTACAAATATGATGTTAATCTTTCAATGCATGGATTTATCGATGAAGCAAACCTATTTTTTATTACATATTTTTTCGATGTATATTTGGTTAGTCAGTTACTAAACTCATTCGAATTTCTCAGACAGTTTTTTTTTACAGAGATTTATTTTACAGATATTTTACTTTGCTCTTCTACTATTTAGTTTCTTTTAATTAAGGCTGTATGGTTTATAATGGACTTTTCATAATATCCTACTGTCAGCTCAAAAGCCTCTCCTTTGTAAATTGTTTTTATTTAAAAGCATGCATTCATCTCATGAAAGGTTGTGTTAAGTTTACCGAATATTATATACTAATTTTCCTATTGCGATTACTAATTTCTAATGTATGCAAAATGGCACATAATTCTAAATGATGAAGTACATACAAATTTACTTGCAAATATAAAATTCTAAAATTTTCTTTTAATGATTTTAATGATTTTAATGAAAACATGATAAAACTTTTTCTGAAAAATTCATTTTGCAAATGTAAATTTCTTATACCTCAATTATTAATTTAAATGACCACATTGGTTCTTAACTTCATATAAAATATGCCATCTTTCATATTTTCATATGCGCAGTGTCTGGTATTTTGCGTAGCCGTCGAGATAAAGCGAAAACTAAAAAGTCTAAAAAGAAGAAAGATGGCGAAGCGACGGATAATATACAAGAGGAGCAACAGGGATGGTAATTTGATTTGATTTTGATTTATAGATTTTATTTAGACATTGAGGCATTAACTTGACCATTACTTAGTGTGGATCGCGCCAACAATTCCTATGATACTGACGATATCAATAGAATGAAAGCGCAAAATTCCAGCGGCAGCAGTGCTGGTGGATTGGGCTTATCGTCTGCTTCCGCACCGGGCAGTGTCGACTCGTCGGGCGGTGGGGCCGCTGCTCTTGGCGCAAATATAGCGGAAAATATTGGAAGTATCTCGACAGCCAATGCTATTAACGTAACAAACAATGCGAATAAGAATAGCGGCGTATCTGGTAATGGCGCAGCCAGTGGTGGTGCAGGAGGCAGCAAGGCATATGGTGCAAATGAGGTGGACGAGGATGGCTACAGCATGCAACCGCCCAAAGAGATTGCTTGGGAGGAAAATCATGATAAAAGTAAGCGAAAAAATTAAAAATTAGGCTTTATTTTTATATTTTATATTTTTCTATATTAGCCGGAAGTTTCTATTCTGATTCCGACTCAGATTCGGATAACGATAAGCCCGAGAGACGAATACATGTGAAAATCAAGCCACTGAACAATGGCCAAGCGCCAATGTCCGCAAGTGTGGATGAGTTGCGCGCTACTGTGGAGAATATATCACTCTCGCCCACCAGCGTATTTTCGGTACAAATAAAATTCATTGAATAAATTTGTTACGTTTTCAATATGTACACAATTCTTATAAACTTATTTACAGACTTTCAATCAACAGCACAGCAATCAGCAGTTGCAGCAGTCACGTATAGCTTCGCGTCAGCAATCGCCTGAGGTATCCAATGCGTCCACACCAACCGCCACGGTGCATCCATATGCACCACTACAAAGTCCTACACTTTCCATGTCGAATAATTCGAGGTGATTTACATATATTGACCTATTGCAATTGGTGCTCCTTTGTAAATAAATAAAATTTTCCGCAGATACGCCGACTTAGGCGATATATTTTCTGAGTTGGGCGATGTAAGTGCCTCTGCGCCCGCTTCAGCCACTCTTTCGAAATCAAATAGCCGGCAAATACCAACACCAACATCTGCTAACAGTATTGCAATACCAAGACCACCTTCGCGTCGCTCCGAAATGGTAATGGCGCCTTCAGTAGCAGCGGCCCGCGGGCGCATTAGTCCATCTCCAGCAATGAATCGCGCAGACAGTATTGGTAGTTTAGAATTCCGCACAGCTATCGGTGGTATAGGGTCATCGCGTGGTCCATCACCGCTCACCATTGGCATTTCAGACACGATCCCATTAGCAGTGGCATTCCATGAAATTATACACGCATACTTTAGGTACGTATATATACCAAAAAATGCCCTCACAACCTTGTGATATTGATATTTTTCTCGTTTCGACAGGGGTAGTGATGAATCGCGTTGTCAGGTGAAAATCTCTGGTGATATGATGTTATCCTTTCCAGCTGGGATTGTAGGTCTTCTAGCGAATAATCCAAATCCAGCGAAACTCGGCTTTCGCATTAAGAATGTTCAAAACTTGGAAAATTTAATACCAAATTCAAAATTAGTGCAAATGTGAGTATATAAAATTATTATTGCAATGAAAGCGTAATTCTCAAGATGATCAACCGCGATTGTTAGAAAATGTAACAAGGACACCAGATAGCAGAATCATAATTTTTTTCTTACTATTTAAAATATGGAAGACGAGTTCTGCTAATTAAAAACAATTTCACAGACTTAGTTTAGGAAATATTGTCAAATATTTCAATACAAAGTATGATTCACTTGCGTTATCCTTACGTTATCCTCACGTTATCCTTACGTTCTATAATGCAACATAATTTAATGCAATTTTATATTTAACTTCCCCATAGCGATCGTAATCAATCGAGCTCCTTTAGTACATTATTGGATTTTAATATGCCAGCATTGACCGCATTACTGCGCCACCAAGCGGAACATAATCCCAATGCGTCATACTTCAATGTGGACATATTAAAATACCAAGTACGTTCTAAGTCTGGCGCCTCATCGTGTCCCTTCCAGTTGGTTTCATACTGGAAGTGTGAACCTACATTTACGGCGCTCAAAATCGATTACAAGTACAATAATCATGCAATGGCAAACGCATCACCGCTACTGAATGTCACACTCTCAGTACCGGTGAACGGTTTGGTTCGTAATGTGCAGTCGAAACCACATTCCGCATGGTGAGTTCAACTCGTTAACCAAAACTAGCATAAATAAATAAACAGTTTTGATTATCGTAGGCTTGGTGAATCAAACCGTTTGGTTTGGAATTTCACAGACATCTCGCAAAATTCACAGGATGGTGGTGTCGGCACGCTGCGGGCCCGTCTTGAACTTAACGATGGTCCATCCATTCCAGCCTTATTGACTACACAATTCAATTGTGAGGGCACCACTTTATCGGGCATAGAGTTCGAACTGCAAGGCAGTGGCTATCGATTGTCCTTGGTGAAGCGACGTTTTGTTTCGGGTAAGTGAAGGTTTATACCCAAAAATTACCAATTAGATTAGCTTAATTTTCAAATATGCAAATTTTTTTTATCTGCGATAATCTAATTCTCACTATGCTTTTAGGTAAATACGTATGCGAAGGCGATGGCGTGCGCAGTGGTGCCCCACCAACGCCACCGTCTGTGGGATCGTCTAGTCCATTTTCAGCAAAATCGAATTAGTTCGAAACTATTTAAAATACTAAAAAGAAACCAATAATACTAGCAATAGCGAATGTGTTACATGATGTGTACACGCTATTACCACACAGAGTCCAATAAAATATGAATTTAAATATCAACAACTATTCAAGAATATAAGGGCAAAACATATTTTTGCAATTTAAAGTATATACAACTAAATTTTCATACATTCACAATCTGTAAGACATAATAAGCATGTGCAAACGCGCTGAAAATTTCCTTCATGTGTGCAAGTAGAAAAATAGGCTCGTGAATTAGTAAAATTTTATTAACGAAAACTTGAAACAAGGGCACCAAAATGTCCTTAACACATTATTTATAAGTTATATTGAAAAATAATGACTAAGGAATTTATTAACATGCTTTGCTAATTGTGTCTAGTGCATTTGAATATTTAATGGACGACCGCAGGAAGTCTACAGGCAATTGTAGTGAATACCGAATCTAAAGAACAAAAATTAGCGCACTTATCTTTTCTTTTTTTTTTTTTTTATTATACAAACATTTTTGTAAGTTCATTATTACGGCTATGCCTAAATTTGTACCAAGTATATCGTGTCGACAACACAATAACACATAAAGCCGGTTATTGAATTTGTATTTGATTTCCAATTGTATTCTACTAATATTACAGAAAATATATAGGGAGTCTATTGTATATGTAGCTGGAGAAAATTGTACTTTTATGTATTGTATTGTTAAAATATTATTGAAGAGTATGTGTATATGTAGATTTTATATACATATGTATGCATGCATAATCTAATATTGCTGTAGAACACTAAGTGTTGATTTAATGTTTATTTTTTAATAGAAAGCAAATAAAATAATAAAACTTCAACAGGAAGCTAAAATTGTGTGTAAAATAGTGAAGAAATTATATGGTACTATAACGCCTTTGAAATTTATGATTATTCTCAGAAATTCCAAAAAAATATATACACTATTTAATATAATATATGTTAGCTTATTTTTATTTTCTTTTATTATCAACTTCCGTTATATAATTTAACATAACCCACTCACTGTAGCTCACTATAGTCATATTTGATTTACTCATCATCAGTTTAAAGACTAAAAGACTATGTACAATAAACATGAATAAGCTGTAACTACACATATGCATATATTAAAAGTTGTTTTGTTATTGTTGTTGTTGTTGTTGTTGTAGCGAATAACCAGACCCTGTTTGGGGCAAGTGCGAAAACTAACTGTCATCTAGTTCACTTAATGGTAGGTCCAGGAAACAAGCTGTTTCGCCGGGATCGGGATCGGGAGTGTTAAGTGAGTTTGTTTCAGGGGCATGCAAAGAGGTGGTTAGAGTCATGTGGGGACTCGTTGCATGCAGGACGCAGGTTAGCTATGTCGGGGTCAATTCTGGATAGATTGGAGATTAACCTGCTACAGTAGCCAGAACGAAGTTGCGCGAGGGTCACTCTTAGTTTCGCGCGGCAACACGTGCTCAGGTTCTGCAATGGGTCGTGGTTGGACTCCGAGGACGCCATTCACTGAGAGGGCGTCGATGAAGGTGTTGATGGCTCCACTGTGGATGGCGTTCAGTGCTTGTCGTAAGTTAGTCGCGTCCGGAGTTTGGCCGGTATATTGTTGGACATCATCGACGTATTGTAGGAATGTCCTCTTGATGTTCCTAGGAGGCGGTCCCGCTGCGAGCAGGTGACTGCAGTCATGCTGCCTCACCGGTAGCATGTGGGCCTCGTTATGTAGGCGCTCAATTGGAGACATGCGGTGCGGTGTTCTGACAAACTTGAATCTTCCTCAGCTGCGTTCTGCTGCATCGCCCGATTATCTTGTTGTTGTTGTTGTGGCTCTGTACCTAGGTAACAATCGCGGTGTCAAATGTAACTGTCAACTGTTTAGGTTTGTTCACTGTCGGAATTTTGACATCATCGACAAAAATATTGAGATCTAGCTTGTATTCCTTCGTCCAGTTGGTAAAAATGGTCGCTGTGGATTTTGCAGGGGAGAGCGTTAGGCTCCTCGCAGTGAGGAAGTGAGAAAAATCGCGGAGATAGGTGTTCACTTTCAAACATATGCCATCGATTTCTTTGCCTGTCGTCAAAATCGTGCATTCGTTGGCGTATGAGGTCACGGAGACCCGCTCTGGTGGTTGAGGGAGTTTCGAGATGTAGTAATTAAACAATAGTGGGGAGAGGATACCACCCTGCGGGGCCCCTTGTTGAATTTATTTCACTTTAGATTGTTGACCTCGAAATAATACGGACGATGGACGACCGCTCAAATAGTTCATAGTCCACCTCTTCAGCGCTGGAGGGAGCGTGGTTTGTTCAATGCCTTCTAGTAACGTTGTATGATTAACTGTGTCAAACGCTTTTGATAAGTCCAACGCTACTGGGATGGTCCTCTCACAGGGTGGTTTTTGATTTAGACCACGAGCTATCTGGGCGTTTATGACGGTAAGTGCTGTGGTGGTGGTTGGCGAAGCCATTAAAGGCTGTTGTGGGGGCAGACTCCTACAGCAAGGGGCGATGTATGACGCTCTCCACTCACGTGTGGCGCAGGCCAGAACACGTCGGGAAATGAAACTAGCCGGAGCTAGAATTGCATCTGACTGATGTAATATTCCGACGTATTGCGGTCTGACACACAGGACAGACGGTGCGAGGACTCAGCAGTTGCCTCGTGGTTCTCGCACGGTGATTAGAGCGGGAAGACGGTTGGGGGATGGGTAGTTTGTAATGGGGGTCATACTGTCTAGTTGAGCTCCAGGGAACCGTTGAGATCCTTTGTTGGCCACTTGTCTTGAGTGGCGGCGCAGTGCGCGAATTAGGTGCTGTTGGCACGCCCGTAAAGGCATTTATCGCTGTGGTGCGTTGGCAGCATGGGGTGTGTCTTAAGGCCTGAGCAGGTCTTAAGATGGCTCCATCCATTGCATGTGTTACACTTAACCGAGGCGGAGTTTGGATGGAGCCTTTTAGCGCATATGCAGCAGAACATTTCCTCCGGGCCCGGGTTGCACTAACTGCCAGCACGGATCAGAAGGATGTAGAGAAGTCCTGCTGCTAGGAGTTGCTCTGTTGGTCACAAATTAAGTTTTCTATTTATCGATCCAAACGGTTGGATACTCGAAATAACAATCCTTCGCCGGATGTGAAAATCCGGGTCAATTACGGTACCGTAGAACCGGCTGTTGTGGGGATTGTAAATATAAGTAACCGGCTGTTTTCTTTTGGAGTGCTGGAATAATCCATGCAAAGTACCAAATATAGCTCATATTATAATAAGGTCCAAATTATGGCTTTTCAAAATTTTAGATTCTTTACTACAACGAAAATATTTGAAATATATTTGTATTCCGTACTCACATGAAATATGTTTACTTGTCGTGGTATAATAAGAATCTCGCAATATATATTATAGATATTTGAAACAACCACTTTTATTTTTTGTAAAAAACAATGCTTTTCTAATTAAAAATGCGATAAACTATGTTTTCAACGAATTTTTTATATATTGTGAAGATAAAACTGTTTATCTGTTCTTCCCTGACATGCCCGGCACTCGATATAGGAGTTCCCCATCATCATCATAATATGCATCCTCAACGCGATAAGTCGCACCTTTGCGCCATAATTTGCGTGGAATATGTATGTGATCTTTGACGCGTGTTATTTCAAAGCGCTTCTGATCCTCAGCGCTGATAACAATTTCGTTGCTTTGATATTTTTCAAGCAAATTCAAATCAGTGAAAGGATTATTTTGTGTGGACTTCGAAACTATGTCAGTTCCAATCGGAGTTTGTAATTTAGAAGCTGCTTGCTGTTCAATAATTTCTCGGTTAGCTGTGTGATTAACTGATTGACTGTCGTTATTGATCAACTCACTGGAGGTGGCTGCTAGTTCTTTTGAGGATAGTTTAAACTTTTTCAGCTCTTGCAGGCGCATTCTTCGTTTATCGTAAACTTTTTCCAGCAAATACGTTTCTTCTTCAGCTGATGTGGCTGTTGGATATTTCTGAACATTTAGTGAATTTCCTGAAGTGATCTTAGGCACATCTTCCTTTTCTGCATATTTATCACAACTTGTAATAATGGAGAGAAATTCTTGTTTTTTTGGGCGCGGCAAAGCTGGGCTAGGAAGCAAGCATCTAGAAACTGCAACCAGGTCCTCTGTCCGTCTGGTGGCAAACTTTTGCAAATGAGCTTGAAAATCGGGAGGTAATTGCAATAAATTTGGATCGGAACGGAATTTTTCCCAATTTAGTATAACCACTTCATCGTGTTTGCGTACGCGGTGGTCATTGCGCGCCTGCCATTTTGCTGTTATTATTTTCTTCACAACTTCCGTAGTAGCTGGAAAACTTTCAGCCAAACGATCAGCGGTCCATTCCTCAGGGTCACGTGCATGCAATGTACGTATTTGCTCTTTCTCAGCATAAGTCAATAAATTCGGCAACTTCGTTTCACGGAAGTATTTGTGTTTCACCATAATGTGGCGAATTCTTTCACGTTGTAGAATCACTTCGCGTTCATGTTCACGATGTGTACGATTAGTTGCCATAAAGTCCGATTCCAAGTCACCGAATCCTTCGGGATCTTGCTCTAAACGTTCGTCAACACTTTCCATGCTACTGAGCTGATGGCCGATTCCAGGATTAGATCGACGACCAACACCACGAGCCATGCATGCAATGGCCATGTGCAACTGTCGAATTTGGTTTTTTGGTAACATTTCCACAATTTAAGATAACTCCTACAAATAATAGTAATCAAATAGACTTTTCAAGACATTTTAAGATTTGGTATACAAGATATTAAATTTGGAAGTACCAATAGTAAAAGTACCAAACTTCTTCGCGTCACGAAAAATTTGTTTATATAACATACAGGTGATAATCAGCTGATTTGTTTTCAATGCTTCGCCGCCGAATAAGACTCTAGTTGCCGCCGCTATGTTAAAATTAGTACATAGTCGACAAAAGGAAATTCATTAAATTTACCACTAAGAATGGTTTTCCGTTCCATTAAGCATAATAATAGTTATCTCTGCTATCTGCAGACACGTATATTGGTTGCAGACCTATTGTTTTTTTGGATGATTTTTATTAAAAAATGTAAATATAACGTATTTGTATATAATATTTGTTATTTAAGGCAATTTTATATTTGGGTAACTTTAGCTTTAGGATTCTCAGTTTATGTCAGAAAGCTCCATTTATAAGATCGCCGCCACTGATAATAGCGTCAGAACCTACAATAATTTGAGAATCCGTAAGACGCGCTATTAAATTACAAGCACCAATTTCAGCATATGTTACTCCACCAAGAACAAAAATAAATAAGTTACGTTTTCGTAGTGGAAAGATATCCTTCGAGTCGTTCAATTTAACGGAGTTGGCGAAAGATTTGGGGGTGCATGCTGTACCATCAGGTGAGTGCATCGTTAACTTGTCCACCATACCCACTTTGCTGGCAAATTCTTCCGCGGACTGGGATTTTAGTAAGCACGAGCAAAGTTGTGCCGCAATTGGGATGTATAGATTATTAAATACATAACTAGGGCAGTTGGGTGAACTAGCGACACTGCCAACATCTGTATGATTGCCTACGCTAGAGTTGACAGGCGCTGGCTCAGCACCAGTAGTTGAAACCATTAACTTCAGTCTATTAGCATTTGCTTGAAATTCGGTTTGCTGAAACTTAGGTAACGGCAAATTTGAGAGTATTTTCGCGGGCGTATTTGCTTTATCTTCTTCCCACATCATCGGCAACAGCCCGGCCATTGTCAAATGTTGAAAAATAACCAGATGTTGTTGACCAAAGTAGTTACAATAGTTGCGTGCAAATTGTGACAATTCATCAGCACTTATTCCCGCACATAAGTGTAGTAGGCAAAGCAAACGTAGAGTATTGTACTTTTGTCCATCTGATGTAAGTAGTTCATCGATTTCTATCAGAATCCGTTTGCGTGACACATTATTAAGTATATCTTCCTCCAAGGATTGCACACGTTGAAAGTTACCACCCAACATGTCTATAATTTGTTCACTGGCGTTAAGGTGCCGCATAACCTTTGCTTTAAGCTCCGTAATTTTTGGCAACTTGCGCGCCACATAGTCGTGCATCTCATCAAGTTTCATGTCGCCCAATTTTTGAACTTCCAATCCGATAGTTTTCGCTTGTGCCCGTATTTGGCTACTAGCTTGCGCAAAATGTTTATAACGATTTGCACCATAAATTTCATCGCTCATTGAGTTCATACGAATGCTTGGAAGTTTACATTGTTTTATCTTGTCAACTAACGACTTTTCGCTAAGATTTTGCCGATAAGCTCGATGAGGTAGTTGGAAAATTTCTAACTTTTGTTTTGAAATCTTATTTGAATAGGTTTCTAACTCGATTTCTGCTGCTCGCCGATTGAAAACTTCCAGCAGTAATCCAGCATAAACAGCTGGGGTTAGTAAACTTGATGCATAATCTTTGTCGCGATCCATGATAAGAATAGCAGCGAAATCGGTGGACGGCTGACTGCAATTATCATTGCCAGGCTTGCTAATAATTTGTAACATTTTTACTAAATTTGTAGAATGTTCACCAAGAGTGAGAATTACGTCGGGTCGTCCACAAACGATTTGCAATACCCGCAAAGATTGTGCTATTACTGGTAATAGAGAGGTATCCTTCCGTAAAAATAGTGTGGAGAAGACCTACAGGTAGGCACTTACATTATTATACTAACGGTATCATAACGAAATCACATGTACTCACATTTGGTATTTCCATACTTAGTACACTTCGATCCAGACAGATAAAATCCCAGTTGTAACGATGCAGTTGAACTAATCCGTAAAGGCCTTCTTCTTCCAGGAACATATGGAAATGGTTAAAGCAAGTTGGCACACATATTATATGAAAACTTTTTACAGCGGCATTGACATCAGTCGGCTCTTGTCGCTCTAATTCGTGTATATGCATTAAAATTTGTTGAAATGTCCCCAATTTGCTGTGTATCAAAAAGATCTGGACTTGATGTTCAGCTGTACGAGAAATAATGTGATCGCCATCAAATTTGAAGATTCTCTGTATGCCTTTCAGTTTCAACCAGGATGCAGCGCAAATATGCTCCAAAGGTTTAATCAGTCCTGGTTCAATTATCAAGTCTTTTTTGCCTGGAATTGAACAAATTATCGCCTGCAATTTTTCCTGCGCGATAAGCTGGAAGCCCTGTAATTTTTTATCTAATCCGTACTCCATTATATTCATATTTGTTCCCGCTACACATATTTTAAAAAATATATATCATTGCTAGCCATTATTATTCGAGCCGACCAAATTAGTTATTTTAGTTGTGACTCAATCCTGCGCTGTAATGAAAACTTTATCTCTGATGAAAACATTGCAGACGTGTTGCTGTTGATTTGCAGAGCTTCGCAGCGTTGTCAAAAGCAGCTGTTTCGCCTAAGTGCTCAAAATCAAAATCAGGAGAGTGAGAGGTCTTATAAGAACTGGTGTTGCTTTGTCAATCGAACAGTGAAGTGTGTTCAGAAAGAAAACTCTTTTCCATACAATGAGTAGTTGACGAGTTCAAAGAAATTTTCTTATCAAATCTGTTAGAAATCTTAATCCAAGCCCTACCTTAAATTCATGATATAACTCTTTCATGTAAGTTCAGTTTAAAAAAGGCCATTTCAATTACTTATTTAGGTCATGTACAAGTGTGTAATAATTTTACAGGTCTCTGAGTGCACCCAGGATATTGGTTTTTTATTACAAGGCTTTATTAATTTATTTTAGGGGTTTCCAGAAACTAAGTTGGGCGATATCCTCGTCGTAAAGTAGAAGACCGGTTAACTGGCTTAGACTATACATCTAACATACTCGTGTAAACTTACATATATAATGCAAGTATAGAATATATGCATTTTCTTCCATTTCAAGTACTTTTAAGATTTGCTGTACAAATTATCATTGCAGAACAATTTAAAAATCGGCATTTCTTCTTTCTATGGACCATTCACTATCAACACTGTTCAGCAGCAATGACAAATTAATAATATGCTGCGGCGAATATAAACAGTGCTCATTTGCAAAAAATATTCTAATCACTTTTCCTTGTTTATACTCGTCTACAATAAGTCTGCTCCAATAAGTCTGGGTTTATACATAAAAACTTCAGTTGCTCTCTATTGGAAAATTCTGCTTTGGTGTCGCATTTTGCATTCACATGGGCGACGCGAGTCCGTCAACTCGAGTCACATAATTTGCTGCATTCCCTTTCTTATCATATTTTCAAATTGTTGTACGCCCTATTTAAGCGGTATATAATAATAAATTTTATTAGCTAATTTTAATTCCTATTCGTAATTTTCTTAAATGCTTATATTATGTTATATATATTGGTAAACATATTTGCATATCACATACAAAAAATAAATGATAAAATTAAAACTTCCGAACAATGTTAGCAAATATTAATTTGAAACCACGCGCAACTGCAACCATACAAAGAATTTCATAATGAAAAGGAATGATGAACTACGTAAGAGTTTGTTGTGACTGTTTTTACAAGAGTACAAGCAATTTGGGGTCCTTCGTCTCTCCTCGTCGTCTCTCGACAATAAACTTTAAGTCGCCACAACAAAAGTCTGCATGTCTGAATCCGCACTAAGATAACTGACACACGGCGAAAAACTCGAATTGTCACCAGAGAACTTGTATTTTATGTTCTCTGCTGTCAGTATACAACATACAATTGAACATGGATATTTTCTGCTAACAGCAACAGCACTAACACACCCAACCAGAGGCAAAAAACCTGTGACTAACAGTGGAAAGCGGTTGAAGCGCGAAACAAGTGAAGTAAAACAAGTTTTCGATGGAGAAATCATGAGGAGAAATGTATGTGAAAATTACAGTCAGTCGTTCTGAAAAGGCCTTTGTGTTTGGACAATTTAATGCTAATTTATCCGTGAAGAATTTTCAACGCGTTGCTGTGTTTTTCTCGTTGAACACACGTTCACTTTTAATTTTATTTAATCAATTGATTGCAAAACAAAGTGAGTGCGACTGGAAGGAGAACCGTGAGTGGAATTGGGATTAAAATTTTACAAACAAAAATTAATGTGGGATGTATATAGTGTAAATTCGCGATTAAAGGTTGTTGCTAATTAAATGTGAAAATTGTATGGTATATTTGGGAAATATGTTAGTGAAAATACATAACTTATAAATGTCTTCTGCGGATTTTATCATATTAAATTTTTTAAATATTTGCGAACGGTGATTTTGTGAAGTGATTTGGTGTGTGATTATCGCAAAAAAGAGAGTCAGAAAGAGCATAAAAGTTTGACAACAGGCCAATAAAACGACCATCAACGAATTCTCAGCAGCAAATAAACAAAACAAACGGCTATTGATATTCAAGAAAATACCGAAACTACTGCTCATATAAATAACCATAAGGTAAATGCGAATTAAACTTGTTCTAAAAGAAATATCTGCAGACATGTTTATATATATATGTAAATATTTATGTGGCTTTATGCTGCAAGTGAGATTTTGTGTAGTTCGGTCTAAAAATAACTCCACACAAAGTAAATAACTCGTGAAAATATAAAATGAAATAATAATTATTAAATGCGAATGCGGTAGAAATGAAATTCCCCTTCCGGTAGATATAGTTTTTGCCGCATTCAACATTAAAGTTGGCGTGGTCGCTATAAATTCTCCTTCTACTCACCTATTCTACCCAAATACTTGCCTATTCGATCATCACGTTTCTTTTAAATACGGCAGACGTTGCCTTTCTTTACGTCTCGTCCCTACTGCTGCTCAACAAAACAATAATTTGTACAGCAGCTGCCGTAGCAGTAACGACAGACTACGTCAAGTCTGTTAACAAAGGTGATTATTTGTTTGCGGAGGAGAGGATGTGTTGTGGATTGGGTTTGGTATTTCACAAAATGCTCACACTAACCTCAGTTCGCTCTCTTTAAGTGTTGCATTCGGAGATTGTCAAAAATATCGTTTTAAACTCACACAAATAAGAGAATGCTGGAAAATTAAGATTTTTATTTGTTTTGGAAAAAATCACCGTCAACGAACGACAATGAATGTGTTTGAAACTGTAACCTACTGATGTTGGCACCGTTCTGCTGTATTTTACCTAATACTTGCCACTACTGCTGACTACCTGCCAAACATGCGGCCATTGCGATTGTTTACTATTGTATTATAATGGCGCCAGACTAACCAATGATCTCAAATAAAAGTGGTTGTCTAATTGGCAATAGGAGCTATAATTTAATTGTTAATTGAATTGAATGTTAATATGAAGGACAATGAAAGAAATGTGGATAGAAAAAAATCAGAAATTTTAAAAATAAGATTACATGTGTGCATTATATACTTGTCACAAAATTATATGACAAAATATTCGGTAACTCCTGGATAGAAAATATGTACACGATCATAACAATAAAACTTGGATATAATTTATTGTTGTTCATTGGTTTTCATAATTTGCATACTGTTATCGGTTTTGATTGAAAGGGCGTTGAAAGAATTTTCATCTGGTGTTACAGTGAATTACAAGAATAATGTCATTATTTTTTCTCATTTTGCGCAAAATAGGATATATCTGATAAGACAAATCAAATATTTGTTTGGTGGGAGTAAAAACCAAAAACGTGATAACGACATAGTTAATGGTCGAAAAATCACTAGATGTGGAAAGCTTGGTTAGTTTGATGGATGTGTATTTTCCAAAATATAAAATGAAAAACTCTAGTTTTACTAATAACATGTGTATCCACAATTGTTAGCTTTTAGTTAGGTAATTTTCGAAATCTAAAATAACGAAAACAAAAACAGTTTACTTACTGCTGATTCCTCAATCGTTTTTATTATTTTCAATATAATTTTTCTTTAAAAACTACATAGATATTACTCAATCGCTCATTACTTGCTTAGCTATTAATATGCGCGAAAGTGTGCTGAAAACCTAAATGTATTAAACTATATGCTTTCATTTACATTATTTGGCTACTTTCCAAAAAATTGCCACAGCTTCAACCGAGTCTCCACAGCATTTGGAAAAAAAAACACCGAATAAATTTTTGCTTAATTAAAAATATTTTTCTAAGCAATGACAAACTTGCTTAAGTCTTTACGTGTGTACATGCGTACGTATGTATGTATCTACGTGCACCTATATACGAGTATCATCCTATTCATTCATCTTCATATGCGATATTTCATAACAATATTTAAAATATGCGTTGAAAATTTAAACCAGTGGAGGCCTTTTACATGTAAAAAACTTAAAAAACTAAGTAAATTACAAGCTTTCCCACGATTCTACCGGAACAAGAAAAATATCTAACTCGTAATATAATAGAATTCCACTGCACAGCCCTGATGTAGTCGGTTAGTCAATGCCAATGTTCCGATAGACATAGTCTGATTTGTAACCCTCCGTTTGATGTTCCAAAACACGCCACATTTGTCATTCATTATGTTTTACATCGCGCCCATAATGTCAAAGCTTTTTTAATTCACTCACTTCATGAATGCTAAATTTTTACTGTTGTGGCTGTGTTACTGCCACGAAAAGCTTAGAAGGTCGAAGGTCAAGGCCTGTTAAGCGAAATCAAAACACATGGTGTGGCCGTAAATTAAATTTATTGATAGGATTCGATTGTGAAACTAAAAACGTTGAGAACTACCTTTCCCAAAAAGAACCGACGGCTATAAACGCTAATGAAATACCAGACTGTGTAATTCTAACAATATTTTTTACATTTCAATTGCTATGTAGAGTACGATGCTGTGTAAAAAATTTTTGATTATTACGTACTACAAACGTACAGTTTGTCAACTAATTGTTTGGAAAATGAAAAACAGCATGAAAATTCACTTCAAGGCAGTTTTTTTTTTTAATAACAGAAATAAAAATTAGAAACTAATAAAGATTTCATCTTTATGAGTTTGATTAATAGAATAATAATTGAAAATTAATCAAAAACGTACTTAAAGTAATTAGTAAAAGTTGTATACGACAATACTCTACGCGATATTTGAGCCTTTTTAGAAGTATTTGGCCGTTTTAGTAGCAGCTTATCTGAGGCAAACCTCGTAAAGCGCCCAATTTTTCGCCTTTCGCTCCCTTCGTTCCCTTTATTCTACTGCATTCCTATTGTAATTCCTTTCATTTTAAAAACATTCATCTGCGTAAGTATAGGCGAAAAATTTGGGATTTGCTACCTACCTGTAGGCTTGCACAATGATATTATAGAATGGTAAAATAAAGTATGGTACATTTACCATTACATTATACAAATTATCTGTTTTTCTCTGCTTTCAGTAATGTATTAGTCTTTGCCTTTTTGTGTCTTTGCCGGCATTTTGTGTCGTACGACACTCGATTTCCTAGCTTTTTCAATTTCTTCTAAGCTGTGCTATGAGCTTTTGCTTGGCTTTTCTACACTTAGAGCATAGTAAATGAGCAAATAAGACAGTATGTGTATAAAAGTTAGGCGCTTTCGGGGGTAAGCGTTCAGTGAATTTGTTGTGTGAATGCCGCCACTTCAGCAGCTCTCTCGCTTTGTGCTCAAAGAAACTGTTTAGTAAGGCGATTGCTTTGTGTAGACGATCCTCGCGGTTTTATTCCTTCTTTTTCTGTAGCTAAATAATACTTCGATAACATAAAACATCTTTGGCGTTGCTGACGCCATTTCTCTGGTTCTAACTGGGGGATTCCCCACGTTGTTATAACCTTTTCTTTACACTTGTGTATTTATGTGTACGTCGGCCGGTCATCATCTGTCTTGTCCTGCTAAAAACACAGGAGCTTTCTCATATAAAGAGAAACCTCAAAGGCAGGTTAATGTATTTCATTTTGTGTAATTTTCCTACATCTATATATAACATAAGCATAGTTAACTTTTCACGCATAGCTTTGGCTCGCCACCAACTTAATGCAGAAAAGGGCTTCTTTATGCAGTTTGCGAAGGTAAACATGCGGGTTTGTCCTTTGCAAAATATTTGCGGGGCACATGAGGCTTTAGAAAGAAGAAAATTTTATAGAAAAGGAAAGTTACATGTCCTCTTGTGTTGACTTAAGCGAAAATCGAAGGTAATGTAAAACAATGGGAATGTACAATGAATATTTAAAGAATGGTCTCGATTTATTTAAAAAATGGGCAAGCAAAACATTGAGCAAAGTCCAATCGGCAAGGAAATATCATCCCTGTTTTTGGCGATCAATCTATTTTGAAGCTTTAATGCGCTTCATGGTGAATTTCTTCGTGTTTGAAATCAAAATTTCTGCGAGTAGGGTTTTGTAGTAGATTGAGAGCTAATGGTACGGATATAGTATAGTTAATATATAAACCGATATTGATAGAGATTGTATAAAAACCCTACAGGAATACTCCTCGATGTTTAAATCACACTATTATGGAAATTTGTTTCGTAATGCTTAGAACTGCGACTGAACTCAGAAACCGCTAATAAATGTTTGTCGTTGTGGCTGAATTGCTATTTGCTTAAATGTTGTGCGAATGCAGGCTCAAGTCAAAATGAAGTTATCTCGAATTCAATTACCAATTGTAGCGGAAGTATTGAAGGGAGCTTCATTTCCAGAGGTTAATCATGAGAGTTTTTCTATAAGATGCGTACAGTTGCATAAGGTTCCGTGACCTCCCTAATTTGGACGCATATTCGTAAACTTTTAATAACTGAAATAAAATTCTAGATCATTCTTAATATTCGCTTACAATAGCGAACCAGCTGAATTCTTCCTGCAACCGTTTGTATTAAATATTTGTGCTTCAATATAGTTTTCAATACAGCAAATAAACTAATTGCGAAGAAGCGGCTGCATGAAAACACAAGCCAATGCGCCAACGCTCGGGAATTGAGTGGCGAGCTCAAGTTACCATAAATCGGTGCTCAGTACAATCGCTAGTAGACGCTGCTGTATTCTTGTGTTACCTGTTTTGCCAGTTCGATACGGTAACCGCACAAATATGTATGTATGTGAATATTCATTTGTTTGTATGTGAATATATATGGGCTATATGTCTTCCAACTGTGTGTTTAATGATGCCGAATGAATCTGAACGACTAAATTGCTAGCTGCCTTACCATCCATCAATGGTCCGCAACATGTGCACACACAGCTACAACAAGAACAATAGCAGTAAGAGAGGAGTGGTAGGAGCTGTACAATACAAACGATGCTCCAAACAAAACGAAATATTGGTACAACAATCACTATATGATTCTCCATTTCTATAGCATTGACGGATCGCTCCGCTGTTAACGGATCATTCAATGCTGGCTCCAACAGCAATAACACACACACTTAATGGAGCTTCGTGGCTCAACATTCAAAGGCCAACACGGGCGCCGGCCACACCATTCAGCTCGATTTTAAGCGAATTCTTAGTCACTTTGGTGCTTACGTACCTATTACTGCGCTGCTACCTCAACCGACCAACCGGCGCGACGCATTAACTAACTAATTGCTACGTGGTCCGAGACCCGTCATTAAGTAATCACCATCGAGTCCCTTCTTTTTCTATAGACGCATTTGTAAGCACTCGTACACTCGTACACTCGTATATTACTATTTATTTAAGCATCTGAGAAATTCGCAAGTATTCGATTTGATATTGACCTGTTTCACTGGAGACTTTGCGACTTGAATGGCTTGGTGGACGGTGGAACCAATGAAAGGTGGTGAACGGTATATAGGCCATTGTATTAACCAATCTTCCTTCGCTTTCCATTATGTTATAAAACGTGTCGTCAGCATAATCAGCGCTATCATCGGAAGCATCAATGCTTTTTTCTTGTCTTCATTCGCAGTGTTTTTTACTTATATTTTCTGCCTTTTGGGCCCTCAAGTTCAAGCCGCCTCCGCCAATCGCCAACCATCGTCTATATTCTGCTTACTTTTTTTCTGCTTAATTTTCTTCTTCTTGATTACTTTGTCCATCTATTGTGTTGACTATGGCGTGCGATTTAGTAAATTTCTGTTTGTTATTCTACTGAATTGTAAAATTGCTTATTTTCATGTTTGTGTATATTTCTCTTATTTTTCGTTTACGCGCAGCTATTCTGTTGTTTGTTGGCATAGCATCGGAGCTGGAAGCTTAACACTTCCGAAATGGCTTCCCACGGCGTCGGCAGCTAAAAACGTGGGCTGGCTACAGCCGACTCATTGTACGCGTACGTACACTTCAGGTCTACGTACACCACTAATATAAATATGTATGTACATGCATACTTAAAAAAGCCTATAATTTCTGAATCTGATTCCTGTCAGCAGGATCCGTTCTTTTATGGGTGTCCGTATTTTGGACACCGAAAATTTTTGCACAAGTCTCAATCAGATGATCGTAAGACGCTCCATTCACCTGGCGCATACCTTATATTGTATATTGTGGTTGTCTTTATTAAGTTTACATACTTCGCAAAAAGTTTCACTGGTGATATTTTGGTTGTATTTTTATAAAGGCCGAAAGTTAAAAATCATATCACTCATTTTGGAATATCGGTAATTATTCGTGCGGCTTGCCAAGATATGGCGTAACTTGATTATTATTCCATTGTTTCAATATTCCGAAAATGCGTTGGAAATCTACTGTCCTTCTTTAATCAACAATAATTTTTTTTCACTCAAATATGATGAACTTCACTCAGAGTTCAGAGTCACTCAAGCAGATATTTTAAAACGTTTAAAAGCAGCCGGATACATTCAAAAGCAGGGAAATTGGGTGCCATATGAATTGAAGCCAAAAGACGTTGATAGACGACTCTCCATGTCAGAAATGCTGGTGATGAAAAATGAATATATTATGATTATGAATATGTGAAACCTGGCCAACCAGCCAAATCAACGGCAAAGCCAAATATCCATGACGACAATGTAATACTCTTTATTTGTATTATCTGTATTATAAGGCTCTGAA
Organism: Bactrocera minax; assembly: GCA_021498325.1. Taxonomy (NCBI): domain Eukaryota; kingdom Metazoa; phylum Arthropoda; class Insecta; order Diptera; family Tephritidae; genus Bactrocera; species Bactrocera minax. Next base: position 1,130,476 of record JAKEEE010000044.1, on the reverse strand, counting down.
ACCGGATTAAACCATTAAGGGGGCACGTTACCGATAACAACTCATCAATTTAAAGCGAGCTATTGCAGAAAAACGCCGAAAAACGCCCGGAATTTGTGACAAGACACTAGACAATACTTCCCATCATGACAACGTTAGGTCTCATGTTCCAAGACCGGTTAAAAACTATTTGGAAAACAGCGGCTAAGAAGTTTTGCCTCACCCGCCTTATAGCCCAGACCTTGCTCCTTCTGACTACCACTTGTTCCGGTCGATGCAGTTCTTTTGGGAAGGAATCCACAAACTCCAGAAATATGGGAAACTGTTATAGCTTCAGATGAGCAATTCTTTGAATAACACTATTGTACATTTTGTACTATTATTGTACTTGCATTATTATTTATTGTACTATTGTACATTTTTTTCTTAAATAAAATTTCAAATTTGAAAATAAAAAACGCACGAATATAGTTAAAAACCCAAATAAAATAATAATTTTTGGTATATTCGCAACACTTGTGCCGAGTACTTCAGATCGATCTTGAATACAGATATGGTTGAATAGAGTCAAATTCTTTAAGTGCCATATACTTTGTTCTAGTAGAAACTTTGAGAAACCCATAGGTTTCTATGAGTATATAGTTCAGTGTACTTGTACTATTGTTCAACTCACTATTATCTTTTTTTGCTGTTTTATAGTGTGTTTGTCCGACGCCTTACTCACTGTTGTGGAGTGCTAAATGTTGTTTCAAATGTTGTTTTACGAGTGGAGGCACAAAGGGCTTAAAAGCGTTTCTCGAATAATTAATCGCACTGTATTTCCCTACGAACATATACAACTGTCATATTAGCGCCATTCTGTTATTCTACTTCCGGCGGTTTTTAGGATGTTCAAGGAAGCCCCCTAAACAGGAATGGTTCATGTCAAAATTTAATTAGTTTAACTGTTATCTGATTCGGTCACTTTCTAGGGAATATAACTAAAGCCACAATGAAAAGGTTAAAAACTAGTTTTACAATCGGTCATATCATTTAACTTCTTTTTGCCAAGTCAAGATTTTTGGTTCCTATAAAACCATTTCCCATTCGCGTTGTTTTGAATAAATACATATTATACAAAGGTACATGAGTATACTGTTATTAAGATAATGGTAGGCAATAAAGATCTTCAATTAAAACAAATATTGCATTCCAAACAATGCTGGCATTTCACATACCTCGAGCATAATATCTGCACACTCTGATCCGCAAATTCAACTTCGCATGCGCATACGCATGCACACTCATACATACACAATTTATTTCCCCGTAGAAGCCAGAAAAGTCATTTCAGCCCACTCCAGGGTCATGAGAGGCAACACACTGATCGGAGTTCGGCAAACGGATGGATCGCTTTACTCTTTGTTTTGGTTTTGGCATTGTTGCCTTTATTTATTTACATTGTTCGCTATTGTTGTTGTCGTTATGGATGTTGGCGCTTTTGTGCTGTGGTTACGCTCATTGCTGTCATTGTTATTGTTGGCGCTTTAGACAGTTTGCCGGAATAGTTGTTGTGGCCTCATACTGCTGCATCCAAATCGTCCGTAAGACCGCATGGAAATCAAGTTGCATTGTCTTATGCTCCTATGCTACCGTGACTCTTCAGATAAAGCAAGCGTCTGCTGGGAGCACACACAGTGCCGCGGACAGGCCACAAACGCCATTCTGATCTTGTTCGGCCAGTCGCGGGCTACTTCGCCATGTTGTTTTTGTTACGGTTTGGCTTTGGCTTGGCTTGGCTTGTTTTGCTACAATCATGTTTGCTACTGTGCTTGCTCGTCTGCTTGCAGCACCGTTTTAGGTTTTTTTACTATCAGCCGCCTTCTGCCGCCGCGCTCACCACAGCTGATTTTCGCTCGTTTATGTTGCGGTTTGCTTTTCATTTTTATTTTTATTTTATTTTTTTTTAAATTTATTTTTATTTTTTTAAATTTTTTTTTATATTTTTTTTTATATTTCTTTTTATTTAAAAAATTTTTTTTTTTTTACTTTTGTTTTGGTTCAGATTTTTTACCTTCGCTACTAATTGCTGCGCTTGAACTGAGATTTTGCTGTTTGTTACCGCGGTCGAGCCGGCATTTTATTTATATTGATGTGGTATGCGGCATGCGACATGCAACATGCTGCGACTACGGTGTGCGCAAATGATGGCGCATTGCGGCGTCGGCGTCGTGCCGCAGAATAACATGTTTGTCTCTTGCTCATGATTCCTCAGCAGCTCTCGGTTTTACTCTTTTACTCAAGACCCTGTAATCGCATTCCTATACAGATAGCTTAATACCTAATGTTGCAATATTAAAATGGCTCGGCGTTCACATGCAACTAATCCAACATTGGTGGTCGGTCCGACGGTCGTGTTTGCTGCCTTGATTTCCATCCAGCGTTTCGCATTGGCTTGCGAAATCTTATCTTGCTTTACCGTTTGCTCATCATCTTCATTATGCCAGTGCAAATTTAGTGCTTCTTCTCCGTCCATATATAGACAACTGAAAGATCGACCAATAAGACCGCTGTGCGATTCAAAGTTGAGCTATGCTTTGTCCGCTCGAGTTTTGGGGCACCATCTCTTCAAGACAGCCAACAATCGACTCTGGAGCTTTTAGTTATTCAATTATGCTCTTGTGTACATCTAAATATGTGTGCATGTTGGCAAACAACAGCATAAAATTGCACTTATTTTGTTTAATTGGATTTTTCGACATTTATGGTCGGGACATTGAAAACTGTTTACCATAAACCACCACACCATAAAAAGCCGTTACACAGATACTCATACTGGTAATGATTTGATATAGCTTTTTAATTAGACAATTCAAATATGAACCGAATTTGGTCTTCCATCTCTTTGAACTGCTAAAGCGGTTAGGCCAGTCTTGGATTTTCAAAAGTTTAATTAATTTTTTTTCGGTTAAAGTGCACTTCAGTCTCAAAAACATTATGCAATCGATAGAATACTTAAAGAAAACACTTCCCTTACTAGCAAGTCTTATGTAGACCAAGAGCCAGTTTTTTATTTTGTTTAAAATGGCACAAGTTCCTAGAATCAGCGTAGCCACTGAAAGTCTTCTTGAAAAACTTGATTCTGAAGATTGGCACAGTAGCCGCCATTTGTGTTAAAATGTTAATAAAACTTTTTTTTTATACATTCCAATACAAATTTAATAAGCCCGAAAGAAAGAAATTCGATTTCTTTTTTCTTACTCTAAGAATAAATTGTCAAAGTTGGTTGAGACTTTTTTAGGGCTCTGGACTGGCCTAACCCCTTAATAGAGATAAAACAGAAGATCTTGAGGTAAGTAAGTGAAAACAGAAATCTTCTACTGTAGAGACCTAAAAACAAATAACACGGCTTCTCTTCTTCCCAAGTGAGTACAATTGCCAAAGTGATTTTGAATAAGGTCTTGGATATGGCACCTCTTCATTTGTTCATACCACTAGCCGGTCTCACATTAAGTGTCTTTAGAGCTGCAGATTTTATAGCTATTCCAAAAACGCGGCAAAGTAATTTGAGTAAAAGAACGCAGTTATACTAGTTTTAACTCGTCGGTAATGATGCTGGGTCACATAGACCCGAAAGTGATTCACAGTTTATATATTTCGCATGCTATAAATCAAATAGTAGCAATATTTATTAGATAACCTCGACAAAGTCATGTTATTTTATCAGGTCATAAAAACACTGAAATTAAATACCAATTAAAAGTTCTAAATATTAATTAAAAGTTATTAAAAGTTTTTGAAATCCTGAATCAGTTTGCTCGGGTCATTGTGACCTTATGTCATCGCCAGTGGAATATTTGTCGTCATTCACTCCAAAATAAATAAAGTAAATTTTTGCAAGAAAAGATTTTAAAGGTGAGCGCAACACATTATGCATTGATATATGTACGTAGAATGTATGTATGTAGAAATGTATTTATGCGCCAATATATTTTATTACATTAATCTGCATAAGACGAAGAACCTGAAATATTTCAAAGCCAAATTACGGCTAAGCTATAAATTCCGCACTAGCACATATAGATAAAGTTACAAAAGTACACGTTTATACATACATGTACATTCCTGCAATATGTAAACATTCGAAATTCTGTATGCACTAAGAACGGCATCGACCTGCTGCACATTTATTAGATACATGGGAGATGTGCGCCATTGTGTGTTTGTATGTATGTATGTGAGTTTGCTTGATGGTTGGCAACTACGAAACTTTATTGCCAACTCTTACGTAGCGCTAAAAGTTCCAATTGCACATTTATTCTATTCTATTTCATTTGTAATTGGATCGGGAGTTACGATGAACCGAAAAACTGAATTCAAAAATAAAATGCGCAATGGTTTTGCAGCGGCACCTCCATGCTTGTGCGTGGGGATGTGAGTATTCTATTTGCACTACCTGCCAAATGGCAATAAAAAGGCTCAACAATTTCAACAATTTCAACTATATTAAACATTTTAAAGAACAACCAGCGAATGTGAACCCTAAGGGGTCAAATGACGAGCGGCGACGCTAGTGCACAGTGGGGGAAATGATAAGTTTGCATGGGTGAATATGTAAAATTGCTGATATTATATGTGGTCTGTTGTTAATAAATATTAAATAATTAACATTTTTTGAAAGAAAATTTGAAATTTGAAGATAAAACGCCAAAAATATTTGGTATAATTGTGTAAGTTAATTACGGATTATGCAAATAAAAATGCGTGTACGACCGTCACTAAATACATGCCGGGTCGACTAATTTTTCGACAGATTCTAAACTCATGCAAGAAGCTATATGGAACAGCGGTCGCTTCTCGGCTGTTTTTAAAAAATTTCTATAAAATATAAAACATATATAATACAGTTGTAATTGGTTTAAAATCCATAGGGCCCACCCCAAGATATTCAACACAAATTGGAGAAGAGCCACTTTGATACGAGACAAGTTATAGATATATATTTATATATACAGAAACAAGTAATAGTTGAAATATCATTTAGAAAAAGCTCTATAAGCTTTCAGTACATAATTTTTTTATTGTCAAAACTTATTGAACGCCGATGGTTGCATATGTAGAAGTCTTTAAAATGTGTGGTTAGCGAAAAGAATCTGTAAGACTCTGGAAGCTCAGTGTAGTGGATGGAGGAAGGTCCGCATGTGAAATCAAACTTTCAAAAGTCTTCGAAAACATTATAAACAAACATTGAAGCTAAAAGCGTTATTAAAACAAGTAAGGAAGGGCTAAGCTCAGGTGTAAACAAACATTTTATACTCCCGCAATGTGCAAGGATCGAAAGCGGGGAAATGCTTTCCAGTTTCAATTGCGAATAGATTGCACTCATGTTTGCCATCATATTAACTTTTACTTTAGGTCACATACTCATAAAGTCAATCTAATGAAGACAAATCATCATGATCACGATCATCATGACAAATCATGATATTAGTGCTGTGGGAAGGTATATCGATTTCACAAATTTTTACCACCTAACTACAGTATATTTAAAATTATATGTTAATTTAATGTTGCTAAGACATCTTACATATTGACCGTTATACACGGAATTTTGACAATTCTCTTATTAGGTATGTGGGGGTTAGGGGAAGCGCTATCCCGATCTTATAAATTTTTGTACCAGGATACATTATTACCAGAAAAAGACGTTATCTGAATTTTGTTAAGATATCTCGCAGATTGACTAAAATATACGGTATAAAGTCAACCGGCAGTTCGAAATTTTTTATTTTAGGTAAATGGAAGCTAAGGGAATTATTGAGCCGATTTTACCCATTTTCGACACAAGGGCACATTATTATGAATTTCACTAAGACACCTAACAGCGCGACCGATATTTTCGGTAAAAACTCAGCCATAGGCATCGAGGTCCACATATTCGGTACATGGGGGATTGAAAAGGCACTGCTGTACTGTAAAACTGAAAAACAGTGAAAGAAACAGATTTCCATTTTCGACACATTAGCAAATTTTCGACAAATTTCCGTGTTTGGACACTGTACACTGGAAACTGTGTGGTCGCCTGCTGTGTCACATTCCAACCTGACCAGTTATTCGCTGGCTAACTCACTAGTTCAAGCGCTGATTCTCTACTCGGTTTAATAAGCGACTGAATTTTCTCCATACTCGCTAGCGTGGTACTCGTTTGAATGGAAAAAGACAAGCAAATCAACAAGAAATCATAAAATAAATAAGGCTAGCCGAATGTTTTTATATTATATAACTAGTTAATACAAAAGCGAAATAATTTATATTGGCGTTGTTGTTGCACTAGAAACCTGTTTGGCGCCGAAAAAGCAATTGCAAATCGAATGATCGAAATTTCATCGCAGACACTGTGGCTCGCTTCGGTGCTATAAAGTCAAACTTTACAAACACCACCAAAATAATATGCGTAGAAGAGTGTGTATGTGTGTGCGTGTATGCAGTTGGCAGCGTTAAGGAAAAATGAAAATTCAAATAAATGTTACAAATTTTAATGTCATTTGTTGGGACATTTACACACACAAAAACTTATACATGCGTCCGAGCCAATTTATTGAACCGCTTTTGGCTAACACAACATTCTTAAACCGATTTTTTGCATTTCAAAATGCGAAAGCGTTAAAGGACAAATAGAGAAATGCGCAGAAATTACTGCTGTGGGTGGTCACGTGCACAAGTGTTATATGATTATATTATATATGTAATTATAGTGCATGCTGATATTTCAGCGACTGGGCGTTCGAATACCTGCCTGTACTTCGCCTTCCGGCACTTGTTCCCCCTCAGCGCTTTATTGCAATAAAACGATCGTAATTGTAATTTAATAGCTGCACGCTTTCTTCTTTCAATACAAGTACGGCGCACACACACTTACATATCTATAGTATATGATGGTTTTCGGATTGATGGTCATCGTTTTCCGTGCAGGCCAAGTTGGAAGAGAATATGGAGCATCTTCACCTTATTTCAATTTCAATAAAGCCTAGAATCGCATTTGTGTGTGTGTGTATGTGTTTGTGTGCTTCTTTTGCATTAGGTCACGTCATATTCATTCATGAAGCACCTACACACGTACATATGTAAATGTATTATATATGTATGTAGTATTGAATAGTTGAGACGGCACCTCTAATGTGAGTTGAATTGAAATATTCATGTATCGTAACTTTGAAGAGCAGCTCTCTATATATACATGTGTGTGTGTGTGTGTGTGTTGCATGCCAAATGGTTATTGAAAATGTCATAAATAGCACAATGAGGTAGTAAAAGTATAAAAATAAGAAAGGCAAAAGGTATATACAAAAACAAAAAGAAAACGGCTTGCATGGAAATAAGACATTCAATTGAAGCTGAAATGCTGAAGAAAAATCTAGTCAAGTGCTGGTGCTGTCGTCTGTCTGCTTTTATGCTATTGCACAAGTACTTGAAGTTTCTCGAGTGCACGCACACATACATATCTATGCAATATAAGCAATGTGACTACTGCAGTTTTTCTATAGGTAAGCGAATTACGAGGGTATTCACCGCACAACTCTCTGTCTTCTCAGTTATGCTTCTGTAAAATATACATTCGTACATACATATGTGCATCTAATATGCCTACTTGCACTATGCTATTGTCTGATTGATTCAAATGTGAAATGGAAGCTTCTCTTAGGTAATATGAATTTAAAAAATGCGAAAAGTAGGTTGAATACCTTAGAGTTTACTTATTTAGTTCTACCTTGCGTCATAGCTACAGTTAAATTGGTGTGTTCCAAGATCTTCTAGTAATCTATTATCATAATCAAACATATGTAGTTTATTTATATTATATTTTAATACGATTTTTCGTTTTGGTTAGTTTCATTATAATTGGAATTCCAATAACACAACAACAAAAAATTAACGGAGCAGTTAGCACTAATGCGCTTGATTACTTGAAGTCTACGCTGAAAACGAAAGTCCGTACTTAGAAAGCTTCCCCTATAATTTTGATTTATGAATTTGAATGAATGCCCTAGAAATAAAGCTATCTTCAATTTGATAATCAAATGGAACTAGGAAACATCGATTACAAAATTTTTACGATTTAGACCAATTAAAGCTATGTACACACATATATGTATATATACATATAATATACACACATATACATATATTTTCATAAAATAGATAATACGTTTTTTTAATTACAGGTAAATATACTTATTTACAATACACACATATCACATATAACCAGATCACAAGTGTTCTTTTGTTCTATGAGGTATTTATTCCACAATCAGAATCTAAATAAATATTCCTGAGAAACATGTACACAAATTCGAGTGCCCATAAACATACGGGTGTATTTGTAACACAAACATAATACAAATGTCCAATGCCATTTGATGAAGGTTTGAGCGTTTGAAGAAGCAAACACACTTAAGACCATTGCTTCAAAGCATCGCCTAGCTTTGCTCGATTTTCAAATCATATCAATTATTTGCTAATCACTTGTAATTATAAAAAGAAATAAAAATTTTGCTCACAGCGAACACATTCGTATGTTTGTATGTATATAGGTCTATGTCGGGCATCGCATTCCTTCACTATCTCTAGCTTTCATAACTTTGTTGTAAGTTTTAACTTGTAGATTTTATAAATAGCAATTGAAAATTTTTTCTATATGAACATATTAAGTTGCTTTTATAGCTGTCGTGTGTACGTAGAAGTGCATGCATATGTACATACTTAAGTATGAGCGTATTTGATTAGGAATATTTATTTACCCTGGCATATTTTCATGATTTGTTGGCTTCCATCATAAAAAAACATAAAAAAATGTGAAGTCAAAGATATTTTCTTTATTTTCAAATATTATAAATCATTTGAGATTTAAGTGGATTTTTATTGTGTAGTTTTTAAAGGAGGTCAACCGGTGCTTCAAGGTCAATACCAGTGTTTACGTACGGGGTTTCTGCTTTGAGTGCTTTTTAATCGGTTTAATAATGGTAACACCATAAAATATTTGGTCTTCCAATGTGAGGATTGATGAATTTGAGGCATACATAAGTATGGGTTTATACAGAGCATGTAATCAAAATTTTGGTTTGACTTCTGACATATCATAGTTTATATGATGTGTCGTCGGATATGTACTATAATCAATTAATTTTGTGACTCAAAGCGATATGAAAAGCACAAAAAGTGCCTGGTGCAGAGCTGAAGTGATGGACAAGAGTAAATAAGGAATATTTCTACAAATGCATGTATGTATTTATGTATATGTGTGAAAATCTGTGGGTGTGTAGTAATTATAGGAATTAATATGTATATAAGTATACATATATCTCATCGCTCTTTTGTGTACTAGTGCCGATTTTGGACATTATGTAGCTGGTGTTGAATGACAATTACCGATCAATGAATTTTCAAAATGAATGAAAATTAATATTATATACATTCGTTATGAATTGAAGCCACTTTTTAATGAAGACAAAAGTAAGATTAACTTATGTATTTTATACATTATCAGTTTTTTAGTCATTAGTATTTAAGACACATGCACCACATGCTTGTAACCATTTCCCCATTCTTAATCGCCTGAGAGTGATAATAAATTAATTATTCTTTGTACGCAAAGTTTTGTTGTTGAGTGTGTTTTGAATGCGGCCCTTTGCAAAATGTTCACTCCACTTTGTTTATATATTATTTACAGTTAAGGCAACGTCGGCAAATCTGAAAATTATGCATTGCATGAGTTAACTAATCTTTTCTAATTCTTTGGCCATTTCTAAAAGCTTGTCAAATGTAAGACTTTTTAGAAAGTGTTACATAAACTACTTTAAGCTGTGTGTCCTTGTTGTTGAACTTAAACAACACACAGCATTTAAGGCTACTTAAAAATCGTATTCCTAACTTTAATCTGCATTTGGCTTTAAATATTCATTGAAAATTAATTTTAAAGAATAAATTTTAATTGTTGACTCTTTAGTGAATGCAATCACAACAACACATAGCTGTAAGCTGCAATTGCTTGTACCTCTTTACCATTTCCTCTTCTTTCTTTCCTTATGTCTCCGCGTGTAACCAAAATGCCATTAATTGGTTTTTAGTTCATTTATTTTTAACCCTCTCTTCCATACTCAATGCTAATGCACTTGCGTGTGTGTGTATGTGCTGCTTGATGCTTAGTTTGCACTAAATTGCATAATTAATTACGTGTAAATTCACTCCTTTCGCCTAACTCATATTGATGCTCATGTTTTTGAAACTGAAGAACTTTCTATTTAATGAGTGAGCACATTCCACGGCAGTTGGAGTGTGTAGTGCAGTTGAAGAAGCGCCAGAGTGGTGTCCCTCGTAAGTAAATACTTTGTATGGATATATGTTTGCGGTATTTTACCAAAATAAACATATTTACTGAGGCTACTTCATTCAAAATATTTAAAAGTTGTGGTTTTTGTGTGGTATCCAGTTTTTCGCTTTGAATTCTTCAAAAGGCGTTAGCTTGAGTTCCTTTCCCGGTTGATTTTATCACAGCGAACTTCTGATATTGTCAAACATTTTCGTCGAAGCCATTGTTTCGTTAGATAGACTTCCATTGCGCCCTCAGTTTAAAGGCGCGCTTACACCCAAGCGTGATTCTAAAGTTACGGCTATGTGATTTTGCTACTTTATGTCGATATAATCATAATCAGCAGTGTGAATTTCACCAGTTTGAATTTGAGGCAAATAAAGAATTATATCTATCAGGTATAAGTTTCGTTCATTGATAGCTGGCTATCTGGCGTCATGCGTCTTGCGTTTCTCTGCCAATCAGTTCTTTCTAGTAGTTTTCCTGAAATTCAACTATGTACATCTGCGGCAAAAGTAGATTGAGAGTGAAAAACAATCAGTTTGCGTTGGAAATTTGCTCTCAGAGAAATACATTGAGAGCCGATTGGAAAGAATAGTGAATTTTAGAGGAAGACTATAAGCTGTATATTTGGGAGGTGTTCTTTTCATAGATGGAGGTACCGCAACATACTAAAGATGGGTTTTGTGATGACTTGAAAAAATAATTTAATCGGTTAGTGTCAATTGTATACGTATTTAAGAGGTTTTTTCACTATATAGTGATAATGTGGATTTTATGCCGAATTATTATTCATTTTATTCGTTTTCTAGTATTATTCCGGCCCCGCCCCTCAATAGGTTTAATGTACACATCACACAATGGTATGTTGAATACCACTAAAAGTGTGTTCACTCACTGAAGGAACACGTTAGAAACATTAAATCTTACAGAAAATATGATACGGAAAGGCTGCATAGGAATTCGTGTAAAGTTTTGGTGATGGGCGTGGCACCGCCAACTTTTCGGAGAAATCCCATATCTTAAGAACGCCTTAACCGATTTCAACAAAATTTGGTATGTGACATTATATTTGCATTCTTATGTCACATTGCGAAAATGGACGAAATCGGATAAAAACCACACGTATTTCTCATATAACACAATTTTAAGTTTCATCTGATACTTTCAATTTAAAGTAGATAAATCGGGCATCAATTAAAATATTGGAATAAAGCTTTTCACGAATAGTGCGTTCAAGATATGCGTAAAAATAGTCGAAATCGGCAAATAACTTTACAAGTCACCAGATACACAATGTATGGACCTCAGTTACTCTATCTGACGTTTTACCGAAAATAGCGGTAAATCTGTAAGATATCGTAATGAAATTGGAGGATTATCTTTCCATGATAATAGTGCGATCTGGTATCAAAAATTGGAAAAATCGGGTAAATACTTCCCCTAGCCTCCAAATACGTAATATACGGATTTTCAACCTTCCGCTAGACTTTATACAATATTTTACGCTGAATATGTAAGATATCGTAAAGAAATTGAAGGATTATCCTTCTATGATAATAATGTGATCTAGTGTCAGAAATGAGAAAAATCGGGTAAATACTTCCCCTAGCCCCTATATACCTAATATAAAGATTTTCTACTCTGCTGTAGACTTCATACCATATATAACGGACAATACATGAGTGTGTCCATGTTCTTAAAATGCATAAAATCGTATAAGCACCTCCCCTAGCCTCCAAGTACCTAATATAAGGATTTTCAACCTCCGGGTAGACTTTATAACATTTGTATATTATATATACATATAATATATTTACATGTACATGCACATGTAAAATATACATATATTGGTCAATATGCAAGATATCTTAGGAAAATTAAGTGAACATGTAATGCTGGATATACCATAGTTTAATGCCGAAAATGTGTGAATCGGTCAACGAATTATTCCAGCTCCCATATACATATATATATACATATATATACATATAATGGTTTTCGCTATTCTAGCAGACTTACTTAGACTTAAATATTTGAAACAGTGGAAGTTCGTCTTGCGGTAGAAAAGAAAAGTGATTTCCAAAAATTCGAAAAAAGATATTGTTTTTCATTTTATGTTGGAATAAGGAATACCTTATGAAAGGACTGAGATAAATCTTTAGTGGCAAAAACTGAGCACAAGTGTTCACTTTGAAAACTAGTCTGACAACTATCCCTCTAGGAAATTATATAGCTCTAAAAAATACCGTTTACTTCAGTGGTTGTTATGGTAGTAATTATTTTCTTACTAGTAAAGGGGTTACGTATCAGCTTTGTATCGGTTCTCGTAAACTATACTTTAAGAAATATTTTTAAATTGAATTCACAATAATTATGGTATACATATATGTAAATAATTTGCAAATAAATGTCAGCGCCAATGTGTTATTATATTATTTCCACATGCCAATCGGCATTAAAATATACGACTGAGAACCTGTTATCTGTGTAAGCAGTGACTTGCAACTGTTTGATGCTTCAGGATACAATGCTGAGTGAAACTATTGGGAAATTCAATCGAGTGGAAAGCATATAAATATAAATATAAGTATAATTTAAGCCGTTATATGAATATAACATGAGTTGTTATTTTCACTTTTGTTTACAGGTAGTACGAATACTTTTAAACGCCTTACTCACCCCATAACTCCCAGGCAACTGATGAAAACTCATTAATTACACAGTAATTAAGTTGTCGTGCTAAATAATTCTTTTGAAAACTATTTGCTGCTTTTTGTGTTTAGGAAAAAATTATGACTTCCATGCAAACTTCCTCATAAAGTCAACAGCAGTGGCAATATTTATACAATCAACATGTTTGTATATGTAATTATAAAAATATTTTGTAAATTTTATTGTGTGTTCTGAGGTTTAACAATTATTGAAGACAAGCTTCACATGAAATTGTTGTTTGCTTTAAAACAATTATATCACGCAGATAGATATGCATACATTTGTATGTGTTTCGGCCGATGTTTGGTTGGGCTCAAGGCGTTTCCCACAACTTTTTCAACTCCATTTTTAATATGATGTTTTTTGAACTGGTTAACAATTTATTAATGGGACATTCGTCCCATAGGAAAAGTGAAGCTGTATTCCACACCATAAGAATCGGATAGCCTGGATGAACAAAACGGGAAGTATATTCGAACAGCGTATTATCTCATTACAATTTGGGCATTAGTACGTTTCAGTCATGTCGCTTAACCGAAACGTGATTCAAAACGTATTCATCCTGTGAGGGAAACGGTCTTCCATAAATTATTTTTGAATTCTCAGAAATCCAAGCAACACAAAAATTGGCATGCCATTGAAGTCTAATTCGGATCTTCAGTCGAAATTTTCACTTCAGCGCATTTTTTACATTGACAGGGTCAGCGTCTTAAATTTCTGCACAGTGTGAGCATCGAAATTCCTAAAACACTAATAAATTGAGTTACAATGGACACAAGCAAATCGAAAAGAAAACGAAACCCAAACCTTTCTTCATTTAAAACTAATGCGTCTAATTTTTTTTTCAAAATCTGTTAAAGAAAAAATGGAAGATGCCTTTTCTGTACTCACTAAAGGGATATTGTACCTCTAACCGGAATGTGTGGGTTTGGTTGTGTGTGTGTAACGAAATAAAGAATTTGTAAATTACACATGGAACAACATTTAGCATCAGGGTGAGAAAAATATGTGACGTTGAACGTGGAGAGTAACAATAGAACCACAAAATGAAAACTCGAATAGCAACCCCGAAAAGAGGAAAACAATTACAGCAACCGTAATAGCTTCAGTAAATTCACGGAAGCGGTTGAATCACAGGGGAGATTTACTATAACACAGACTCATAGAGTTGGCCCACCTACAAAATCATACCAATAAAAAGCAGCAATAACTCTACAAAAAGAACATCAACAATAAAAGATCACTGTCGGCGCATCTAGAATTTCTAAGCGATTTAATATAATCTATTGCGAAGACAAAAATTGGATAAATGAAAAATGCGCCTATACTCTTTGCTCTACAATACAATCTTATCGCCAGTCTACTCATTGAACGAAGCGTAGAAATACACTTAAAAACGGGGGAAAAAACGATTCGCAAAAAAAGACAAAAAAAGAAAATGTAAGCAAGAAGTAATTACATTCAAAAAGCATAAAAAAGGAAAAAACATCATTTGATGAAATTGCCGATTTGAAAACATTTGGCTCGTGCGTCTATAGTCCATGGACGAATTTTAATCTGTGTCCGTTCTGGTTATGTAAAACACACTCTCAAGAGCTGACTTTATTTCTTTATGTTGGAATTTCGCATCTGCGTAGAATGTGTGCCCATTAGTCTCAGTAAATTTTGCTATACATTTTTTCGAACTCTTATTCTACAAATAGCTATCTCCTTATATACTGTTATGTTTCAGGAGTTTCATTTCTGTTAAAACAGTATACGCTCTCCGCGTCTAAGGAAACAACATATTAACTCACCAAACAAATGTTTTTCGATGCAAATTATGTTAGACTTCCTATTATGTAGATGCGTGAGATGGAAGGCTAAACCTCTCGTTATTTGTCTACTGGTTTCTACTCGCTCATTTCTCCGCTACGTTAAGCAAGTTGAAAAGGCAGAAATTAAAGATTCTATGACAATACCGTTATATAGCCGCTAGAGATACACATGTGATATGTACGCTACACATACAGCTAATTTGAGGCAAAACATTTGCTTTATGCTCGTACCAGTACACATTACCAGTACCAGAACATTATATTGTATTTAACAATTTACAATAATTTAAAACATCTTTCACGCTCTGTTACTTCGTTGCGATCATACTGTCACACTCTTGCTCACACTCACTGCTCACTTACGTGCTAATTTAAATACCCATAGATGTATGTATGTGCGTACTTGTGTGACGCTTGTGCTCCTTGCTTAAGTAAAAAGAATGTAAGTTAAGGAGATTCTGCTGCCTTTGTCACATGCTGCCATGATAACGCCGCTCCCTCGCCCTGCGTTGATTGTTCTGCACTCATAAGCGCTTACCTAAGTACTAGTGCATAGCTTGTGCGAAATTGAAAACCTTTGGATAAATAAGATATACTAATTAATTTAACTGTCAACATGCTCGAACTGCAGCAAAATATATTCAACAAATATATTTATGAGTATGTGTATTTATATGTCTGTATGTGCGAATGTGGTTGTGGGGAAACTGTGTGAGTTTGTTTGATTACAAATACATGTTTATATACACGTATTTGCCTATGAGTTGTATGAGAATATACAAAAACATGTATTTTATGCATTCATACATGCACATATGCATATATGTATATTCGTTTGTGTATTTTTTTTTTATCCACGAAAGCTAAGTTATGTGTTATCGCTGGAGCGGTATAAAAAATAAATTAAGTACCCATAACACCGTGGCATGTTGCATAAGCAACTCAAAAGCAAAAACTAAAAAGGAAGTGTACATGTACTCAAACATAAATTACCGCTGACAAGAAGAAGAGAAATAAAGTGGTTGTGGTTGAAGGCGGGTTGAGGGTGGACGTTCGATCGAAAGCCCACTGGCTCCACTTTGGCTGGTTCGTTGGTTTCCACATGACCGTTTGGCGCTGTCTGGATTTCGATTGTCCCTCTTGGGTTGGTGGGTGGTTCTTTTAAAATGGAGACCCAGAAGCAGACGCTGGAAATGGCAGTTTATGCTAGCGGAATAAAGCAGCAAGTAGGTTTTGTTCGTTAGCTTCGTAGTTTCTTCAGCTTTGTTTCGCTTAAGCGCTGTCGCACACACACTTTACCACTGTTATGTGTATGTGCTCCCTTTTCTAAGGAATCTAAGGAATATCTCTCGCTGTAGACGGGAAAATCTTGCTTAATGAAGAACACATTACAAACGCTGCACTAAATTTGACTACTAAAGTAACGGACAATGGTGGATATCAGTCTTTGTTCTGTATATACTATCTGTCCCATGACTCAGTATGGAAAGTTGTTCAAAATTGGATACACGGCTTTAGTTTGCGGAAGTTGTAAAAAATGCTATGTTGTGGTAGCTTTAACGGTGTTTTGAAAGAGCGGTGTGTTGAAGGAGCGGTGTACTATGTTGGAGTTGAGCAACACCTTAATATGATACCCGCCAAGTTGAACACCAAACTACATTTAATGAGAAGGCTAAACATTAGAGTAAACACTTGGTATATCTATTCCTAGATGTTCGAGTATTAAGCACAAATAGAAAAATTAATTTATTAGCTTTTTGAAAAGTACATTTACTTTCAAACTACTGTGTAATCCTTTCGTGAATAATTTCAAAAACTTTGAAGCGGCCAAAAACGGGTACAAAGAGCATTAAGTACCATGACATGCTAAGGCTATACCGGACAAATTGTCAAAGCTTGAATTGCAGAGAGCGAGGTTAATGAGACCGTCGCATATGTATACATATAGTCCAAAAAATTGCTTACTGAAAAGTCCAAATGGATACGAACATATTCTATTTCTACCCGATTTCTCCAAAACACGATGGTGCATTTTCAGCTCAGATGTACCAAGTATAGCGAAGCTGCGTATTCTGCAACAAGTTTCAGTGGTTTATTGAGGAAACATTGAAAAATAACCAATAAATTAGTCCCATCTCGCGGCATACACAAAATGGGAAACTCGCTTACGTTTAAAATTAAGCAAAGAATATATTACCGAGCGCGATGCCAGCTGACTGGCGTAAGGATTAAGAAGCGATTCAAGTACAAGCACTGTGTAGGACTTATTTCTATCATGCTATATCAATTTTGTCTTATCTTTTTGGAGCCTACTTCATCTACCATAGCCGACGTTTACATTCTACTTTACGGTTTTCAAATAAGTACATATGTATTCGTTAACAAACTTTTCTTTGAATAAGCATCGAAAACTCAACTTATCTCCATTGGATTTCAATTCAATCAAATCAAATCAAAAAGATTCCAGAGCGAAAGAATTAAATTTATCTTTACTGTCTGAAAAAAATTGGTATTTCTTCTGCTTTCTTTACTTTTATGCAGTGTGTTCCATGATTCCTGTGGATTTAGTTCTTCGATAATTATTTATTTGTATACTTAAATACATTCCACTTCATTGCAAGTATGCATGGAATACATCCACGATTTAGAACATCTGATTGGAAAACTAAACCTTAGGGCAGTGGGGACCAACAAACAATACCAATGGTGAGCGAAAGTGTTTGCCAAATAAATAACAGTTAATATTTAATATTTAAACACTGTTGTGTAATATATGTTTTGTTTTTAGCAAAAGTTTTCAATCAATACTCTTTATTTTCGAAGTTTTTTTGCTGTGAAAGTCTCCATTAAGAGTGTATGTATGTATGTATGTACTTAGTCGACATATATGTGTTTAATTGTATTTCTTGAAAACATGTAGTCACAATTTCCACTCAATCACCTCATTTCGCCTTTAATTTTGTTGCACTCTACTCTTTAAGTTGATTCTGTCAAGTTTGCTTTATATTTCTTTTCATTCACCGCTGAATCCCTGCTAACAATGTACCTTAATTGTTTCCGTAATTGGATGGCCTGTCTGAAACATGTCTCAGCACAAAACCTGCGTTCATACATATGCACAATGATCGCACATTCATATACATATGGATTTGTCCTTATGTGCGCCTGTGTGAATGTGTGTATCTTTAATTTATTGGAGCAAAGCTATTGCTGGTCGGACCGTGCCGCCGTAGGCTACACTTTTTCTACTTCATTGCGAGTATGTTATTTTACTCGAACCGTCTAGGCTGGGCACTGAGCAGAATTTTGCTGCTAACAGATGTTGTTTTTGTTGCCGGCTTGGGTCATCTGATAACTGCTGTCCATCACATTCCGTCTGTCACATAGCTTGTATCTATATACATACATATGTATAGAAAATACCTTTACATTCCGTTACCGCTATGTGTACTTTCATGCTGAACTAGCTGCTAGCTGTGTGACACGTCGAAAGTTTTCACATACAGCACTAGACACGACACGACACGACACGTACCCACGCGATAAAACCTCACCTGTCAAATGTCCAATGTCAGTCGGCTGCAGCCAGGCTTATTTTGTGGTTGGTATGTAAATGTGGATGTATGTACAGTTGCGGTAAATATGTTAGCAAATAATTTGTTATTTTACCTTTTAGACAGTAGATAAAATATACTGGATTATTATTCATTCTAAAACAATTCACACAGAGTGAGAACTTCACTTGGTTCAATAAATTGGTGACACGCGGTTGACATCGCTTCCCAACAATCGTTACAGAGTGCATTTTCTATCGAAAAGTGTCAGTTTTCTAAGAAAATAATTTAATTGCATAATTTCATCGACAAACGAAACGTATTTTTAACTTGTCTCGCAACTTCTGGGTTCTAAAGGAGCTGATCAGTTACTTCAGTATAGCTCGATCGGCAATGGAGCGAGCTTTCCACAGTGTGCATCTATTTTCAGCGACATTGTTTTGAACACATGTCTCGTGTGTGTGCAAATACTCTATTAGACCCTGTGTTTTTGGTTTTGCCGTACTTTTGACAAATTGTTCTTTCCTATGGCTCTGCCCCAACCACAACGTAGGTCTAGACCCATCCTTCGCCGGTTGATGCTGTTTGCTCTTTTACGTATGGCCACCAGTAGAGGCTGTCAGCGATGTGTAAAAGCTAAGTATGATAACCGCCGCTGCTTGATTCTTTCTTCATTTTGTTATGAAACTTTACGCTGAAAGGTCGAAAACTGTTTATGGAAAACGGTAGCATTCCTCTTATTTTTAACAAGTTGTACTTACATTTCCGCTATAATGTTCCAGGTAGCTGCTCAAGTATTTCACTTCAACGTCAGAAACCATATTTATCCCTCAGGTGCAACACCGTTGAGTGACACGACCCTTTGGACTCAATGGCACAAATTCGTATTTTATTTCTCCTTTACAGTGGCCTCCATTATTGCTATGTTCATCTATGAGGGCGGCTCAGCTGCCACCGCCGTCAACGAGATGACATTTAAACAAGTGCTCATGGCGGGTCCAACTCACTTCTTTATTATTTACGGCACTTATTTTGTCTTATGTATCATTTGATCTCGGAATGTTGTATATCCGCCAATTATTTATTTTTGAAAGGGTTCCTTAATTGTGTGAATAGACGGGAGTGTGTAAGTCGGTACGCCAACCTCTTGTTTCACTTGTCTTGTCTTGTTTTGGTTAATGATGCTAGTATCCCGGGTTATATTTTCAGAGTTTGTTTCCAAGCAGATTTTCGCACTTGCCGTTTGTTTTACACAGTCGTAGATACCGGAGGTTGTTTAGCATAACATCGGCGTTAAGTGTTGCCACTCTTCCCTCTCCTCGCCATTTTGAATATTTCCGTATTTCTATTGTATTTAATTTTATAACTGTAAAATGTCCACATAACTCATTGTTTTACTAGGATTGTAAGGTTTTGCCTTTTGATATAATTTGCTAAATGAGAGTGAACTTTAGTGTCATTTCATACATAGCCGAGTATAACCTCGTGTTCGGGCCTATATATTAATCATTGAAGTAGTTGTGGACTGAGGTGTCTAAGAGAATTACACTTTGTGGCCTATTTTTGAACCCAGATGAATGCCTGAAAACACATTGGGGTGAACCATCCTTTATTTGCTTACATCAATATGTTTGGTTAGTTTACCTTACACCTTAGTGCCTGTAAATAATGTTTGAATCATACCAAATCCACTCAAAATTTTAACAATAGTTTAGAGTTTCAGTTCTGAGTTACCCTCCTAAATTATGTGTTCCCCATATATAATTTGTTCAGGAAGTAGAACCTATTACGAAGTGATTGTACTGCTGATTGTTTTGATGTTTCTTTTGTTTTAATTCTAAATCACTCCCACATACGAGTTCTTTATGTAATGATTCTTAAGAATAACTCCGCTGTTGTGGATTAAGATTGAGTGAATTTTTATATACATTTTGATGCCGTCTGTGACTACTACATCATTTCCCATTAGGAAAGCAACGTAAAAATTGTCCTACCCTAATATACAAGCGAACATGCATGAATACTGCTTAACAATATACTCCACCGTGCTCGCGTCTTTGGTTCCTGTGTGCGAAATTGTGAATTACAGCGGCTTCTTCGTCTACTTGTCCAACTGACCGGTTGATGATGGAAAGTGTCGGCGTGTTGCTGAGTTTTGGGTTTTCAAGAATGTCAACACGTTTTAATTAAGCTCGGAGATTAATTAGCAATGCAAACAGACATTGCGCCGCATATCCCATTCACCACGTCGTGTTATCTTGCCAACAAACTGGTGTGTTGGCGCTTTTCTCAACAAGAGCTGAATCTTCAACAAGCCAGCGCTTTTGACAGCCTCATATTTCAAGTGACAGTGTGTGCGAGTTGTTGAATTTGAGGAATTCGAATTGAATGTTGTCTTATTACTTTTAAAAAGTAGTTAAAATTAAATAAGAAAGAAATTAATTCATGCTTTTTACTTTTATTGCAAATTTACATTTAAATCAATTTCCCTATATTTAGATTTATAAATAAATACGAGTCTATTTGACACTTTTCATTCACTTGTAGTAATAAGTTTGTGTCAATATATTAAATGAATCTAAATCGAGTTGACGAGACTACTTGAGTTGTTCTGACCAACTTATCCGCCGCTCGATGTTGGGTTGGGTCTTATACAACACCTTATAATCGAATACTTCATATATATATATATATGATAATCAAAGGATTATACCAGATATTTACTGGAAATCAGAGTGCCTACCTTATCTAAAGTCATCTTAGGCTAATTAAACTTATTGCCACAGAATTATACATTCCCTCTTACTACTTTCAGGTATGTAACTGAATCTTTCTCTTATCAAACATTGCTTATTAATTGGATTATATAATGTGCTTTTAGTAAGTCGAGTACAAAAAGAAATACAGAAGAAGTGAGTTCATACATTTATTTTTTAAATATAAAAGTCATGGGTTATAACAATAGGCAATTGTACTTATAGATGTAATACAAACAGTAAATTTATTACTTCGACTCTCAAGTTTTTGTTGTTTACTGTATGTATTTCAATGAAATACAAAATGGGCCAATATAAAGTTGGCTTTTTCTCTCTCTTTCTTAATTATTTACTGAATGTTATGATTTAATTCTCAAGTATAAGAAAATTTCCCAAAAAAAAAAAATAGTTTCTTGAATGAATTTGTGCGAAGCCGTTGTTATCGAATATTAAAGTATCAATGTATGTGCATATATATAGCCGAAAGTTGTTTGCAAAGTTAATTAGGTTATCCCTTTTGCTTTTTTTCAGCACGATCTTAACTTCATTAAATAACACTATTGGGTACTTTGAAACAATGTAAATATGTATGTCGTATTAGTCACATCAAGTAGGTATTCTAATTATGAATTAGTAAAAGATATGCATTAGTTCCTCCAAGGTTTAAAGTTATCGAAGCTATCGATATATTGTACTAGACTTACATTTACATATAAAGTATGAAAAACGAATATGAAAAAAAGAAAAATATGTGCCCGTTGAATATTGTGACTCTACCGGAATTAGTACTTTTAACCCGGTAGGTATTTCGTGAAGTGATCTGTATTTCACTGCGAAGGTGTACCTTTAATTTCTCCTGGAACCAAACTGGTTTCTTGTTGATAATTTCACTTTTAAGGTAACCCTATAGAAAAAAACTCTATTGGCGAAAAGTACGAGCCCGATAATATCATTTTTTGATTTCTCGTTGCCCAAAAACTTCATGTCAGTGATTGAAATATAAAAAGATTTTTTTCCTCCCCGTGCGTTTAAAACATTTAAAATCAATTCAACTTATGATACAACTCTGGTAGACAAAAATGCAACATCATATTAAACGAGTTGGACTGGAATTGTTAAAAGTATTCTCGCCATTAAAAAATATTCGCAATTTCGCTTACAAATAAATCGAAACA
The DNA here is from genome assembly GCA_021498325.1 of Bactrocera minax. NCBI lineage: Eukaryota > Metazoa > Arthropoda > Insecta > Diptera > Tephritidae > Bactrocera > Bactrocera minax. The sequence continues at coordinate 1,108,135 of JAKEEE010000044.1, read as the reverse complement.
ATGTTAATGAAACTAAGCTTAAACATGTATGTATGTTCATATGTAAGCATATACAAACATAGATACCATTATTAACGCTAGGAAATGAACATTCGCACTTTAATGGTGGTCAACCATGTGAAAATGGCTTATAAATTAGTTACATCAGCAACAATGTGTAATTCAGTGATATTTATCACTTTTTTTATGTACATATATGTATTTTTTATTATGTATGTATTGCTTTTCAAATTAAGGTTTATGTCACGCGATCAAATGTAATTGCATAAACAACTTAAAAATACAACAGCAACAAAGAACAAAAGAAATGACTAATTTCTGGCTGATAAGATTAGCGCGAGCAACAGCTATTGTAGATAACCCACTCTATATAGAAATTGTGTACATTTCCCTTGGCAGTGCAATTTTTTTGGCAATATTTAACAGCACAGCTTAGAATATTCCACTTTCTCGCTCATCCATTGCAATCATTATTATTATTGCACCGCTTTCGACATTAATTATTGGCCGTTGGGCCAATGTTGTGTGGGCGGCTGACTAGCGCTGCAGCTGCGTATTATCCCAACTGCTACATGCTTACACACATGCCTTCATAAGCATATTTTGAAGCATCGCTTGCCTTGCTGAAAGCGAACGAGTAGACGCTGACGAGCCGAATGGATTAGTTGATGATTTAGTGCACTTCAATGCCATAAAATGCACTGTTGCTGTTGTTGTTGGTATTATTATTGTTGCTATTAATTAAAACACTGTTATGCGCAATGACAAGTTGACAATAAATACATGTTCCGTAGATGAATAACGGCTGATAAGAGCTCAGTGCCAAGTGCAGTGGTGCGACGTTGACAAAAGTCTACCGAATGGATGCCTCCCGTTGGCGTTAGTAATTGTTAGTTTGTATATACTTGCTTTTAAATTTTTCGTTTTCCTGGCGTCACAATTTCACATTTCAATTATATTTGCTGCTGTCAGCTGCTGAAAACAGAATTTGTTGTTCTAATTTCATGTATTTTTGTTTAACGGTTGTTGCTCATCACTGTTTTGCCGGCGACTAAACACTGAAATTAATTAAAATTCCGCCAAGGTTCTCATTAAACTAGTTAACAGCCTTTGTTATTATTGTGTTTTTCTTTTGCTTTGTATTGTTATGCAAGTTTGCCATTCGCTTCCGGTTATTCAATTTAACGCAGGTGTTGGCGTACTGAGAAAATGAAAAAGAGAGTTCCAAAAAAAAAAAAGATGCCGTTATTATTTTTGCAATTTACATATTATTATATTTTCTCGCCGGGTTCAATTCATATACAGTGGTTTTCAGTGTTGATAACCTGAAGTAGTAACAGTTCTTAGTTATTCCATATTAGGTTCTTTAAAAAACCGATTAAAAAGATATTAGCCCATCTGACGAATATTTGGTAAATATCAGCTCTAAGCGATAATTACCTCAAAAAAAGTCTAGATAATCCAAAATATCGTTACTGCGCAAGATAATTTTGGTTGTGGTGCTCAAAATGAAGAATTATAAATTCTTGTGGTGGGTTTCGATGGCTTGGAAGAGAGCGGCATTGCTCATAATTCCTTACTGCTAGTTCATAGCGACCTTTGAAGACCAGTGAATACAAAGATATTATTAGTCAAACCGAAACTTAGGAACTGGTGAACATTAAACAAAGCATTTATATAAATAACCATTGATCGTTGGATCACTGTTAATATTCCGATGAACATAAAAACAGACTGCATCATCGCCATACCATCATTGAGAAACATTTTCCAGTAATATCCAGCTCACTTGAACAAAAATGAAAGGCAAAAATATTAATTTTAATATAAATTGCAAATATTTCATAGTAATTGCTATAATTTTAAATTCTGAACAATAATATAATTGAATAATGTAGATGTATTGATGATGTAAAAGAGGTTGTGATTACTGTTATTCTAAAGATTAATGTTATGGTATTAACTATGGGTTTAGTACATAATCTTCTGACTCTTCATGCTAATTTTCTACAATGAAAGAAACAATTTTTAATAACACTGTAATCATTGCGGGAGATTTGACTGACTGCTACTGGGTACCCCAAGTTTACGTTCTGTCAAACCGACAATCTTTGAAATACCGCAAACCTTAGACCTAGACTTAAATCTAATAATCTAAAGCGTTAAATAAATAATAGTTTAAGACAGTGGTCGGCATTAGAGGAATTGTGAATGTGTCGGTGAGCACGAAAGAAGAGACACCCAGTGAGAATTATGTTACCTTGCATTTTGAGAATTTTTTCAATTCTTCTGTGAAACACAATTTTCGTACTTCCTTATTAATTGTATAAGTTTTACGCTTAAAACCCTAAAAACCTTAACTATATTGTCTCTGAATATCCTAAAACTCAAAATATACTTCATAACACTAAAAAGCATTCATAATCATAAGTGCTCGTCATTCGCGCAGGCCACATTTGCCTTAGGGGCACGATAGCACACGACCTTGTTTCGTCACTGTCTCGACAACAACTAAAAGTATAGTCGATACAGCGTAGGTATACGTGCGATGTAAGCTAATCTAAATGTGCTATGAAATGCCGACCACTGGTTTAAGAATAATTCCACCCAGCGCCTTATAATGGGTTTCATACAATACAAATCTACAATACATTCATGCCTTGCAAAATTCAGTAAAATTGGTTCAGTGATTTCGTAATCTCTACGAAGCGTATACACAAATACATACATACATATATATGGCTGTGTATATAGTGTGTTAATCTTCTACTTTAAATAAAGTAGTCAACCACACACATTCCTTTCATTCTAGTTTTTTTTTAAGGACTTGTGCTAATTTTCGGTAATTTGTTTCGTCGGCAATCACAATCACCAACGGCAGAGTGCTTCGCATAAATTACTGTTATATAAGCACAAGTGATTTTTTTTCCATCTGACATTTAAAATGTTTTTTTTAGTTGTGATTGAATTAAATCAATGCTACTTTCTAAAACGATGCAAATTTACGAGTGTCCGACATAGTTTTTAATTTTGAACTGTTTTTATAAAAATGAATTTCATAAGACGCCTTAGGTCTTAGAAATGTGAACAACAGTTTATCATACCATATACAGATTAAAGTTCCTACCTTTTTCAAATTGATGATATTCATTTTGATAATATTTGCCAGTGTTCCCAATGAGCTCTTACCCATATTTTCTTATTTTCGTACATGTAATATCTGCCATTTTTGCCATTTTGTGTCTTTTTTGTTTACCTTTTTCTTACCTAAATATATACATTTCTATAAATTGGCAGCCATTCTTCTGTTCTGCTCTGTGTTATTGCTATTCTTACTGTTTTTTTAATTTCATTAATTTTCCGTTTGGTTTCTTTCTTTTTCGCTTTGTTTTCTCGTGTTTTCGTCTTCAATAAACTCATTATGCCGCCTGCGCTCACTACTAGCTGTATCTAGACACAATATTCTATTTATATTTTTGTATATGTATACGTTTGCTTTTCTTGCGTCTTCTTCAAATCAAAGCGTTTCCTTTTGCTATTTAATTAGCATTTTATGCTTCATCGTTTAATTTTTTATGTCACTTCCTTTAGGGTTTTTGGAGTCTGCGCGCCCGTATCCACACACACCCTTCAATATACTTACTCCCCCTCTAGTTTTGTTGACTTTCAGCTCGTTCGCTCGAGTCGGCTTTCGTCGCTCATGGCTCGTCTCATTAACTTTTGGTGGTGAAAGTTCAGCCACGTAAGTCTGCAACGTCAGGTCGTAACGTAATGGCGGACGTGTGCAATTTACCAGCATAATAACGAGAGCAGTTGACGCATTTCCGTATCCGACACCACCGTCACCGCCGTGACCGCAGCTGATGACACACCGCTGCTGACAACAATTCATATTTTTTATTACCCTCATTATTGATGGCATTGCGATTTTCCGCATTAACCTCTGAGTTGTCAGTGCGAGTGTGTGTTTGCTTATATTTTTGCCACCCCTGGCTATATATTAAATATTTATTATATATTTTCTTATCATATATTTTCCGTTTATCATTTTTATGGCTTACTTAAGCCTACGCTAATAAAAAGATGCGGCCGGAATTGGCTGGATGCTCCTTTGATCTACATGCACACATAGGTATGTATGTATGGCAGTGTGTAGCTGTCGGCACCTTTATAGTTAATCGCGGTTTTACGAAGGCGCTAAATCATGGCAAGTCTTATATAAAAGGTAAATGCAGGGTATATAATTACTGTGCTAGCTCGATAAGCAATTGGTAAATTTCCCAGTGGAGGACTGAAGAATAAAAAGCCAAAGTTGGTGATATGTTTAGGAAACGCAACAATTTAGTATTAGCAATTTTGAGCTAAGTCGTCAAAAGGCTTGTGGTTTTGATAAAAGCAAAAACAAAAATAAAGTATACAAGTTTTTTCCTACTCAAACATCATTCGTCTTAATTATTTGAAGAAGAAAATAACTATGACTCAGTGTTTATAATCTATGTTCTTCTTCCAATATGGAATTAATATTCGGATTTAATGTGCTTATTTTTAATTTTATCCAACATATGAAATATATGTTTTACGAAAGTTGTTATTTGTTATTTGTCTGTTATAAAGTTGCTCAAAGAACTCACTACTAATTACACTAACAACTTTTAGAACGGAACTAATTCCGAGATTCAAGCGATGGTAGTGCTTTGTTTTTCGCGTGTCAAACGTTGCCACATAATGCAGTATGCTATCCAAACCTTTGTTTGAGTTTGGTCTCCCCTCTTCTTTGTTTCTTTTGCAATTTTCGACTACCACTTGAACACATTGATGTTTTCCCTCAAATTAACGCCAGTTAAGTAAACTATCTGCATAAGTATACAGCTCCTCAAGTGCAACTTATCTTAAATAAAGCTGATAAAGATAAAGCTGTATGCAACTATCGCAATTGCAGCTAATGATGCTCCACTAAAGCTCCTTAATAACGCACGTGTGCGCTTTTATGCATAAATCTTTCCAAATATGATAATGAACAACAACAAAGCAAGTATTATGTTCACGCAACATATCTCAGACAATGTTGTGGTCTTTTTTGTTGTTGCTCCTATAAATTTCTTCCACTAACGAAGCACTTTTTCGTAACTGCAGGCGAGACAAGATCTCCTTGTATTGCTTACACACATATATATGGTACGTACCGACCACCGACCACCGACCACCGTCCACTCATCGCTTGTCAGTCAGAACTCGTAAAGTATATTTCATTGGCCTGTAAATCACGTGTCTCCTAACATCTAATCATTGGCTTTGCATTTTTAATCTTTCACCACTTGGACACACATCTGAGCCTGAGAGATGGAGAGATATGCGGCTACTCGTCGATTGACTTGAAGCTACGCCACAGCTTTAATTTCCCGCCCGCTTTTGACAAGGCGCGCCGAATTCCCCTCATGTTTGCGCTGTCGTCTCTGACTTGATGTGATTCCGTCAAATTGTCAGCCAAGTAAGTCACAAAAAATTTCCTCTAACTGCCAAGTAACTTACTGCCTTAGTAGCCGTTGCAACAACAACAACAACAACAACAACAACAACAATAATAATAATAAAGAACGTAACGGTATGTTGCAGGGGATAAAAGTTAACGTGAGCAGAAGTGTAATAAACTTTGTGAAAATGTTTGTTATTACTGTTGCTGTTATTATTGCCGCTGTTGTTGTGTTTGTTGTTACTGTCTATGATGATGGGGAGCAACAGACAATAATGCCAGCCACTATGTCAATATTCGCTCACACTCAAATATGGCGGACAGCAGTGAGTGTCTCTTCAAAATTTACTGGGTTGGCGATAATATTGCACTCGTTTTGTTTGTGTGGTTTGTTGCATACTTTATTCGTTGTTGCTATTGTTGCTACTATAGCAATAGCAATAGTAACGCTACTTGAAAGCACCGCGCGCTGTTGTTTTTGTTGTATGAACGTAACTTTTTTGTTAGTGTTGTTCGAAGAGCAAATTGTCTCGCTGCGTTTATCACGCGCAGCCGCGTAAGTAGGTGTTTATGCGTGTGTGTGTGTGTATGTGTATATATATATATATACCTATGTGTGCGCCTGTGTGCGCCTGTTTGCGCCTGTTTGCTGTACTTGAAAAAGCACTGACATCCTTTAGTTGCTTGCAATTTTTACACCACATGCATTTGACTCCGGTCTCCTGTCTTACCTCCTCTTGCTCCCTACATGCACATACATCCATATATGGTATGGTATCTCGATGCGCGCTCAACTTTTCGCACTGATTGCTGTGATAAAATTGAAAACTTTTGTAATGTTCTTGCTTATTGTCATGACGTTGTGTAGTTATGACTTTTTTGTTGCTGTTGTTGTCCATTATATGTTTGCTTTGTCATTGGCACTTGGACTGTAATGCTGTCATTGCCGTTATTACCACTGCTGGTATAGTCTCGCCAGCGTTATTTGCGCGACAACATTGCCCTGGTTTACGACTTATCTCTGCTCGCAGTGATCTTGATTGATTCCATCGTTGATGGCTCTGCTTCTGACGCTGATTTGGTACCCCACAGTCATGGTAAAGGGACCTACAATAAGAACGAATCATTGTTTCACTGTTTTATTTGATGTATGTAACGAAAATCAATTGGAAGAGTTCAACGCAAACTAATCGCTTGTTCTTAGCAACTTCGAAGCTCAATATTCTCCAGTCAATATCTTTTTTGAACCATACCTGTCTGGTAAAAAACAAATTGGGAACCTCTTTCAAATGTATCGGATCCACCGTGATATCATATTTAGGCAAAATCGAGCTCTTGCATTTCGAGATTTGGTTGTTTCGGATTCTTGAAAGATTTTCGATCAATAACGGCAATTCTTTCTCGAATCGAATCGATCGTACTCAATTTGGCTGCCAAACTGTAGAAAATGAACATTGGAGGTCTACAATGTTAACACTCGTTTAGAAAATATTCTCTTATTGCGTCACAGATTGCCAACTTCGTCCTGTCTCGAAAGAAAATCCCTTTATCTTTAGTCTGACTCTCTGTTTACGTCCCTCTTACTGTGCTCTTATTATTGTATAACGATACAACCGCCACTTTTGCTGCTCATACAGTTTATGTCAATAGTAAAAGTTTTTTATGCATTTTTTTAATGCAAGCAAGCTCTCAAGCAACCGGGCGGGCGGTGTTCTCCATCCACTCCCGCTTTCAGTTGGCGTCACTCGCGGGGAAAGTAGCGGTTTCACTGAAGTGTTCCTGCTTTGATGTACAGACGCCTGATGGTTTGAAGTAGTTTCGAATGTCTGATACCTGACATGTCTGAGTGGTGCGTTTGATGTAAAGTTAAATGGTGAATAGAGATGCACTTTGTCTGTGCTTACCACTGCTACTGTAATACTATTGTACTAAGTGAAATATTATTAAGCAATATTAATAAAAAATAATTGTACTACCTAAAGTTAAATTAATTATAGTTTTGTTAGCGCAAAATTATTTTGCCTATAACAAAAAAAAATAACACTTATCTCCTGCTTATCAGAGTTGCTGCGAACCTAAAGAATACTATTCATTTTCAATGCTTCAAAATACAAGACCGTGGGTATAAGTCGTTTCCATTTGGATGCGAATTCTTATAAATAGAATCCAACAATATATTCTGCTTCATATGTCTGCATGGCCAATTTACCGAATCAGCTGATTTCGAAATTTCGAACAATTGGTGAACGAAGCCGAACGTTGCAATCATCCCAAACTTCTATACAGGAATCGTGAATAAAATCGGAGAATTCAGGTTGGATGTATTCAAAAAGTATTTTAGAGGCATGGTTAAAGCATTGCAACTGAGGACTGTACCTGTCCTATCCTATCGTGGAAGAAACTTTAATTTTGCATAATAATAAACGCTAACTAAGGAATAATTCCGCCAAAAGGGTGGAACTAGCTTAGATATTATCTTGCGATTTAGGTCGAATTAACCAGACCGCTATTAAAACCAATCTTCAGCCAGAGAGAATACTGGCATAAGTTAGATATATCTAGGCCTTTGTACGAAGAGAGGCACACATTATTATTGCAAATTTTCATTAAAAGCTGAATTATCGTATTTAAATTTGAATACATTACCGTAAGTCAAGGAAAAGATTTAACTAGTTCTTCCACAAGGCTCGCAATGAATATATAAACCTCGAAACCTTTGGAAATGGCGCGAAAAATTCGCTTTGCTTTATTTGCATACCAAAATATGTACATATACACATGAACATATATAGGTACAAATATGTATTTAGTTACATGTGTGCATTATTTGCAAGCAGGCAGACTAAAAGAACGTGGCAACCCTTGGATGATCGACCTAATGTACTGTATAATATTAATATGCATTAATTAACCCATTTACATGCATACATATATGTACATTTGTATTTATATGTGTGCATTGGTCGCTGCATATACGCAATCAGCTAGTAAGCTAAGCTGTCTAATACAGGTGCTGATGCATAGTATGTACTTATGGTACTTGTGCCGCACTTTAAGTGTATGTATGTGTGTGTGTTTGTGTGTATATGTGTATGGGTATGCGCTTATTTGCATTTGTTGTTGCGCTAATGTGTATGTGCGTTTTTGTATTTTTATTGTGGCAGGTGGTGCAGGTTCCAGTGCTGCCAGATGTAGTATGTTGAGCGCAGGGAGTTGTGTGCTGAGTGCTGAGAGTGCGCTCAATCTGACCCTAAGAAAATCAATTTAACACTTCTGCCGCTTTAATTTTGCATGTTTGATTAAAAGTTGAGAAGCGTGTTAAGAGCGCATCTAGCTGTACGGATGTATATATGTAGTTGTTGTATTTGCATATGAAGACTGATGGGGCTTTCAAGCAATGGATGGAGTCCTGAATAAAGCGTTTCAAATTAGCGATGTATGTTTGCAATATATGTACATGCTCATATATGTATATGTAAATGCATGTGTAGTGTAAGTATAAATGAAGGTGTTCAGGCTGACATGTGCTGTATTGACATCGCCGAAGGCAGACTGAAGTGTGTATGTCTGCTGGCCAGTGTATTTCATCTCCCTTTTCCAATCAAACCAAACTAGACCACAACAAAGCGATGAAAATAATTGAGCTGCTCGATGATTTTCATGGAATATACCGTGGCTATCCAGTTAACTGCAGCAAAATGATGTTTCACATTTGCTGATTACATTCCTAATAAACGAGATCGCCTGCTGCTGGTAGCTGTTTAATGTACCATACGCACACACGTGCGGCAGATAGAGTCACAGCCGCAACTGCAACCGAAATCTGATGGCGTCGAAGTCAATACCAACAAACAGTGCAACAAACGGTAACTAATATCCATGGTTTGCTGCCATTACTTTGGCTCAGGAGTGCCGATGCCAAAGTAGTTGCAGTAGCAAGTGCAGATCATAACGGTTGTGTGCCATGACGTGTACTATTAGAAAGTGCAATACGTCACACAACCGTTATGATCTGTAATTGTTGCAATTCTTGGTATACAAAAACAATACTACTGCAAAGGCAACAGGTTGTGGCATACATAGTAATTGTAGGGCTGCAAAAAGGGCATCGATTTTATGTTATTGGTTTTGTTGTAGTGCTGAAAGCGTTACAAATACACAAAGATAAGTTGAAAAAGTGCCGTTGCCGCATTATAGCCGTGCTATGCTATGCTGTGTGACGTTGTGTGTGAAGTAATGTTGATAGGAAATTCTCTGCTTCGAGAGAATATTCTTAGCGCATTGTTAAACTCCAAAAATATAGGTAAATTTTTGAGATAAGCAATAGTTTTCTGAGATAATTATTTAAGATTTTACTTGTTAATTTATTGAAGTTGACAGGAGAAATAAAATGTCGTCTCGAATTCATGCATTCAGCTTCATATGAAAGTTTTTGATTTCGGTGTTTTTGCTGCAAGGAATCACGTACAATTTTTTTTTTTTTTAATAAAAGTTAGTAGCGGGTTTCTTGCCGGCATGGAAAGTGAGTTGCTTCATACGAGCAAGCGAGAGAACTTACATATATTTTGTTTATGATTCGGTATTTATGTATTTAAAATAATCAAATGTTTACATAGTCAATTTTATAATATAAATATAAAATTTAGTTTACCTTTTGTTTCTTTCTTTTCAGGTAAGGTTGCTCGTAGTTGTAGAAGCGAAGTCAAAAATGAAACACCTTACTGTATTTGACAGTTCAGTAAATATTGTCTTATTTGTGGGGTAAATATTTGCTTAATTTTTATTTGTCTCGAAAATTATTTGCACGAAATAAATGGCATGCAAATAAGTGAAATATTTAGAAACAAAAAAAAAACCGGTTATAAATTATGAATTGGAAATTAAAAAAGTATCAATGGTGCAACGGAAAATAAGTGTATCGAAAGTCCATGATTCAATTCTTAAAATCTTACAGCAAGAGAACAACAGCAACAATTATTTGTCTTTGGTGTGTAGGAAAGATAACCGTTATCATTAACTAATTATTTCTAGCGTTATGTCGGTTCAACAATTCTTTGAGAGATGTTACGAAACACTAGCAAATCAATGGCTTCTGAGTTTGCCGGCGATGACATTTTTGTTCTCCATTTACGGATTTTCTACTTAACATTTCTCATTGGTTAATTTATCTCTTAGCGAGTTCCTTAACAACGAGTTGCGTTTCGCTTTCAGCAACATATCGCCTTGAGTGAGAGATTCTTATGCGCAGACGATGACGTGTGTGGTAACAAATACAGTAACTCACACAATAAATGGGACACCCCAAAACTGTTTGATTTTTTAACTTAAAGTATGAAATGTAAGCAACGAATGCTAATTTTTTCAAAAAGACATATACATACATATATATTGACATGAAGAAAACCAACCAAAGTTTATGCTATAACAACAACAAAATGAACATATTTACATTTATTGCATTGAACAACTCACACTTGAAATGGGACATCGGAATTATTGCGGCGCGCCATAGCATTGTTTTTTTGCCTGAAAACTAAACTCAAATTGAAAATGCTTTTAGTAGTTTATTAACTGGCAACAGAATAAGATTATCGCGACTAAAATTGGAAAAATGCCTCGCTCTACAATTGAAGAAAGGAAATTTTTTATTAATAATTACGAAAATAATAAATCTATAAGCATTCGGCGATGCGTAAAATTTCGCACTCAAAAGGGAATAAAGTAGTTGCCTCTTTCACGGTCTTTAAACGCATTAGCGTTAATTTTGTAAATGGAGTACGCCGTACACATTTTTAAACGTGCTAACTTTACTAAACTAATCTTACTTAAATTATAAATATTATTATACTTATATATATATATATAAGTAGTATATAGTATAAGTATATATATATATACTTACCAAAATATAATATAATAGGAGATTAGAGTCGACGAAACATGCAGAAAAACTCTTTCGCTAAGTATTATATCGAAAAAATTCGAACGAATATACAAAGATCACAGTTGTGTTAAGTACTCAAAGTATTCATTCAGAGCACGAAGTCATGGATTATGCAGCTTACAATGGTCGATATAGATTATAGATTGGTAACTGTATACCTTTTTAGTTTGACAGTAATTTGCTCATTTCGAAAAATTCCTTTTGGTAGTATCATCGGTACAAAAATTAATTTTAAAATGTAGTTGTTTCAAAACCTTATATATTTTTTTTAATTTCTGAAAACTGAATGTAGAAATATTCCTACTTAACGATGTCTTACAAATAATAAATTCTGCTTTCGAATTCCCAGTGGAGTGAGTTGTGAGAAATTATATAATTATTATATAAGTTGATATTGAATTACATAGTTGTTTTTTATTTATTTTTTAATGATGTTATTTTTATATTTCAGTGAGTACACTTAATTATCCAAAAAAAAAATGGCTCCAAACTCCATTCATAGGCAGTTGCTTCTGGCTCAGTCATTTGAGAGCCACTGTGGTCGCATTGCTAAATACACTCACACGTGCATATCTGTATGCACTTAGCTACTGTTAATGTTGTTGTTGCATGCGGCATTCGTCTCGATTTGAAAATTGGAGCAATGTTTACCAACAATTGATAGGAAACAAGGGGAGCCCATACACAAAACAACACACCATTAGACCACGTCCATACACGAAGATTTTTGTTGCCCAGTCACATAGTTTCCTTGAGAGGGAGCAGCAACGAGGAAAGAAGAAGGGCACCGAGTTGTTCATACTCGGGCAACACGCTTTGTGTGTTGTTGTTCGTAACAGTTCCCTGCTACCTATTTTGGTATTCTTTTTCACTTTAAAATTCTTTCCATGAATGCAAATGTGCTTGGCGTCCAATGATTATTTGCAATGTGTTCTGAAATTTGACATCTATCATCCGTTTTTGGAATCTAATATGTAAATATGTATACAGATATGCATAATAAATTAGAAATATTTGAGAAAATGATGAATAAGGGTAAAAATTAGCTAATGAATAACGTGTTTATGTGCCGCTTAACTGAAGCGTACAATCATTTCAGAATATGATATGAAAGGGAATGTAGAAAATTGTCCGGCAACGCGTGTTGCCCGTGTGAATGGTATCTTCACACCAGAACACCAGAAGAGAATTTCTCGATAATGAGCAACAAAAGTTTCTGTGTATAAACCCAGTCTTACAGCGCGGACACATCCATACAAATACAATTATATGTACATACATAGCACATTCGCATGTGTGTATAGGCATTTGTAGCTACGATAGCAGCATTTTTGTTTCCGCTCGCTCACCGCGCTACCGTTTCAAATTTGTGGGAGACGATCGATCGGCTGGCTTAATTCTGTCTGTTATTCTTGTTGTTTGTTGTTTATTTTTTGCTTACATATGTACATATCTTTAGTTTTTATTGCATGTGCCTTGTTTTTGTATTGTCATTGACGCTAAATGTTAGCATCGTTATTATACACACACTCATAACAATAATTATTTCGTGTCGTTGCATTTGTTGTTGGTCAACTGTCCACGACGCACATGATTAGATATGCAATTTGAATTGAATTATTCATGAGACTATCATTTCGACGGCGATGTAGTGCAAATACGTAATGAAGGCGAAGCAAAACTAAAGTCACACAAAATATAGAGAGTAAATGCAGAGCGAGTGGCTGAAATGTTGGGAGTGAAGAGGGCATGCTGGCTGCATAAAGCTTTCATTATTGTTGCTACTACTGCTGATCGGAGTACTAGCACCGCTACTAGCAATGCGGTGGTGGCAGAGCACAGCATGAAAGACGTTCCGTTTGTCGTACTGTTTGCCGTCCGGCGCTCAGTTGATTGACAAGATTTTATAGGATTTTAAAATGTTTCGTTCACCCAACTTTTTTGTTGCTATATTTGTTTAGTTGTTTATTATTATTAGTTTTTGTTGATGTACATATATGTCGCTCTTATTTCTTCTAATACATCTGCTTTTGCTGCCTCGTTGCTGCATTTAATCCATCAGTTGTTGTTGTTATTATTATTATGATTTTGTTTACAAATGCTGCACCAATCTCTCCATGGCGTACTCATATTGTTGTTGTCATTGTAACTGTAGTAATTGCGTTGTTGGATCATGCCTCATGCCTCATGCCTCATGCCTCAGGTATATCTGTATCTGCGCCAATATACTTGACACCTCCGCTTCAGCGACCAGTGAACACAATCCGCACGAGGAAACCGTAATTTATGAGTGTGTGTGAAAGAAAAAAACAACTAGAGAGAGAGAGAGAGGAGAGCAATGAGTGCGTATCGCCGCATACAGTATTGCAATAAAATTAATTGCCTGTCTGTAATATCATTTGAAACTTAATTGAGCGCATGTGAATTGCGTATTACCCTGCTGTGAAAATTCTTTGTGTTCTCGTAAAAAATTAGATCATAAATATTTGCAATCGTTATGACATTACATTATTTTTTACTTTGTATTATTCTATTTGTTTCTATTTTTCAAGTTTTTACATTTATGTAATCTTATATCATGCATTTCTTCCATATACATATTTAATTTTTTATATGAAATTAAAGCGATTTCATGAATTTCGAATATAAATGGACTAATTGTTGGGTTAATTATTAGTTAAACGAGCAGAAATATTCATATTTCAACCAAATAAAATGGAAGTAAAGAACCTTACCGCGTGAAAATAAATATTGTTGAAAAGTGAGAGATCTGTACTATTTTTATAACGACTGTTCAGAAGATGACAAAATTATTAAATTATTAAATTTGTTTTTATCAAAAAATAGTTTATCTTTGGATTTATAGTTTTTTGAAGCTCATAACTATTCGAGCAAATTCGATTCGTAATTCAAATATATCTGATACCAGTGAACTTGCGAAGTGCAACTTCAAGGAATGTAAAACTTTAACCTTAAAACACCCAAACCGAAACCTTCACCTGCGCTCTTAACAAGAATATCTACACATGGAAGAATATATATGTACACATATATCCGTATATAATGCATATAAACGAGATATTGTTTGAAATGTGTTCAAAATGTCGTCGCTGGTGTTATCTCTTAAGGCAGAAGTTTTTCATTTAGAGACCGTAAGATGACCTTGTACTTCATACTCTAACAGCCAACCTAATTGTCTAACTCGTTAAACACGCTTTGGTTGCTGTCAAGTCACTTTGCTTCTATTTTTAGTTCTTAAGACCGTAGAAAGGTGCTCGAGAAGTGAACTTCAGATCGTTGCCAGTAAATTAACGTTTTAGGGCTTTGTTTTACTCTGAGATTTATGAATTCTAAGGCATTAATTGATTTTTTATGATTCACACTTTAAGTGTACTAAGCGCTCCTCCAGCAAACACGAACACGGTTTTACTTTATTCTTCAATGCTAGCTCCTCGTCTATTCCACATTAATTTTGAACTGAAATGTGTATTTCTCAACACCTTAAATGTCATTTTCAAGCACTCTATGTCTATGTGTATACCTATGTATTCACAGACATTGTAACTTCACAGAATTAACTTCTGTTGTCATATATAAACAATTAAGTACATGCTGAGCAGTGCGCAAGGTATGCTTGTATGTTAAATAAGGAAAGCAGTATGTTCCAAAGCAACTCTGTCAACTAAAGCGAAAGAAAATTTGTCTGAAGCAAACAAAATAGTGTATGTACATATGTGAAAAGAAAAAGGAAATGATTTGTCTATTTGGTTTGCTTTGCTTTTTCACTTTCCGTCTGCCGTGCGATATACTAAATACATATTTACATGAAATCAGAAATTAACATTTTAATTTGTCTTCAATTTTTAAAACAGTCCACGAAAACTTATTATTCTAATTGTGCGGGGTATGAATAAAAAGAACGAAG
This sequence comes from Bactrocera minax, assembly GCA_021498325.1. Lineage (NCBI taxonomy): Eukaryota > Metazoa > Arthropoda > Insecta > Diptera > Tephritidae > Bactrocera > Bactrocera minax. Next base: position 1,092,796 of record JAKEEE010000044.1, on the reverse strand, counting down.
AAAAAGCTGAAGCTTTAACAAAGCACGAAAAGTGTAAGTCGCTTAGGTTAGATTCAAGTAATAACTGCAGCTCAATAAGCCAAGCCGTCATTAAGGGAAGCTTCAACTTTGTTTTGTAAAATGAAATAAGTGGCTTTCGAAGAGATTGGTGTTGTGTAGCGAAGATTAGCTTGAGCGGTTGCTTGGCTGTTGATTGCTTGTAAGAAACATACTAATGACCCACATGCCGGCAATATCGACATATGCAGTTACATAATACCGCTTGAAATTTTACCTTTTTCTAAGCATCTACAAAAGACATCATTGGTCAATAGAGACCACTTGGTATTTACATTAGTACGTTAAAATTGAGTATTACATGTTACGTTTCTAACGCTATTGAACTTATTATATTATATAATATTATTTTGGTAATAGGTTTAGGTGTTTAGGTGCATATAGAGAGACATTAAAGTATAGTACTTATATTGTAGTAGTCATACTTTTTGTGCTCTTCAGATTTCTTTTTCAGCTAAGCATAGTGGAAACCAAAACAAACTTTGTGTTGTATGCAATTTTTCTCATGTGTACTCAAAAAGGCATTGTAAGATAAAATGTTTGATATTTTAATTTTCTATTTGACTGTAACAAACTATTGACTACTACTATTTGAAATTTTTTATTTTTTTTTTTTGTATTTATGTTTGTTGAACATATTATTTTCTAGATTCTGCATTAAAACTTCGCATTCCAACGTAAAACTCTAAAATTTCCAAAAAATCAAAGCATTTAGCATGTACTTGTTTTTCTTGTAATTTTTGTGGAATTTCAAACTTGTCAGTTCTGCTTTTACAATCTTTTTGTGCTCTGTGGTTTTCTCGCGAACTCCGGTTGATATTTAGAAAAACCCTTCAGAAATTAATACGATTCGTATTCACAGTAATTTTCGTTTTCCCAAAATGTCGTACTTTACTTTACATGTTGTTGGCTTTGTTGCTGCACATGCCTGCTACTTTTGGACTGACAACAATGAAACCCGCAAAAAGTCAACAAACTGTGTTGTTGTTGCAGCAGGTCATTTGCCCTAAAAATTTCATTGAACTGCGTAATTGATGCGCGTTTGTCCCCCTCCATTCGCACGTACCCACACCATCATCCTTCAGCAAAGTCTCGGTAGGCGATATACGGGTGTGTTTGTTGTTGTTGATTTTCTCAATTCCCATGGATTCGCCGTATGTATGCACGCCAGCGTGATTCATTAATGTCACAATACAAGTTGCAACAACGAAACAAACAGCAATAATAATACAATAACAACGTAACTTGTAAGAAGCCACAACCGCCGCAGCTGCTCAACTGCTCAGCTGCTACGGACAACATTCACTGATTGCCTGACTGACTGCCTGGCCTGTCGATATTGACGTCTGCAGCCGAAACGTCACAACTGATGATGGAGATGACGGAGCCGCGACGAAACCCCTTCATTTCATTATCATCATCCCCTCAAGTATCAAGCACCAGATTGAGTAACAATAACAACAACAACAAAAAAAACGACACAGTAATGAGTAGCAGAAGTATGCACGAGGTATGCATTTGCATACACTAACATACACACAAGCATATGTGCAGCTACTTCAGCTTCTGTGTGCGCTGATTGAACATGTTGCTGACGCCAGCACCCGAATGAATTTTTCCCTTGTTATTGTTGTTTGGCGTTGCCGCTGTTTTTGTTGCTTTTGCAAAGTACTATGCAAATGCTGGCAATTGGAATTTTAAACGACGCCTCAGATGTTGGTAAGCGGCCGGAAGATTGGCTGCCGCCACCAGCTGCAATTGCTGCAGTGTCAGTGAGGCACCGAAAAGGGCAACGCGACTATCTATGTTGCAAGTGTAAATATGTAGGCAAACGCTGCTGGCAACACATGGATACGTAACTTTTTTTCTTAATTGCATGAGGAAAAATGTTATCGCTCCTCTAAGATACCAAGTTGCTGGGCTTGGCTTGGCAATTGTTATACATATATACAGTTATACATATACACATGATCATGCGTATCTGAATATATTAATACCTTATGATATATAATATGAGCCCCGTTTTTTTTATACGGCTACTCCCTTAACTGAACTCGACTGAAATGCCCTTACTATTATATTGTTAGAACCACGTGTAATGATTATTTATACTCAGTATTCCTGAACTATCTTATAGATAATAATCTATACATATATCTATATAATATAAATCTTTAATTATTATTATACTGGACTGCGATAATATTTAATACTCTTAATTACAACGCACATATTTTTTATTTTTATTATTTTCTAATTTCTGTTTCTTCATTTGGTTTTAGGTAAATAGCTGATCTTTGTCGATTTTGATGAAGAAATTCTTAACAATTGCTTTTGCGACTGAGTAGACCCTTTATGCTAAGCTTTTAAAGAGTAAAAAGTTTAACTGCAAAAAAGTTAACTTTTTTTTATCTTAAATGCCAATACTGGAATTCTGGTATGGAAGCATATTTCTCATATTAAACCATCCATATCTGTTCATAACTTCTGTTCGCGCATTCATTGCTTTGAATTACTATGTGTTTAGCCTTAACCATAATTAAATCCCAGAGTCTTACATATCATATAAATAATGTCTACCCGAAAGCCATTGCTGCTAGTTGTGGGAACCGCCATGCATTAGAAATTCTAACAGCAAGCGATTATATTTGTTTTTCTGGGCACACATTTTAGTTTAAGGGAAATAAATTGCGGTGACCCACTTTGACACTGCCACCAGCTGATTGATATCTCAATTTTAAGATTTCAGCACAATTTCTAGTTTTCTTTACAAATAGACGCAGTGTCGCACAAAAATTGTGTACATATGTGTCTTAGATGATGAATTTGATTTTTTCCCTTAAAAAACATTTTGAAGTAGTTTATTTTGCAAGTATCAGTGAATTCAACGATATATTATATTTTGTACAAGTCATTTTATATTTGCCTCGAAAGCAATTAAACACGGTGTGTACATACGTTTGTCGAGCACTGTATGCACACAATCCATCAATAACGCCAGCGCATTTGGCTGCACACTGTAATAGCGCCCCCCGGGACATTTAACAATCAATTGCGCTCACTTTCGAATAAAAATAATTTTCCATTGGGGAACAAGTGATAAAAAAAATTGAATTTATATTACAAAATAACAAAAACAAATCTTAATCGAAATCTATTTAAAATTTGCATGCATGCAGTGTACGCTGTTAAATGCGGTCCCCACGTCCCTCCACCGGCGCGCATTACCTTCCACGGTCCACATATCCTCAACACTTCATAGAGTTTCCATTAGATTTCACCAATAACCGCCCGAGCGCATCCCATATGCCACACTCGGATGGGCATGCATTTGTAGCGAGGAGACGACAATGCACAAGCAGCAGTGACAGCTTCGAAGCGCTGAGAAGCAAAATCGAATTGGAACAGAACTAATATACTCTGTAGCAACATGTTGCGAGAGTATAAAAAGGAAACAATTGGATTGACAACGGGGGTAGCGTCAGCGGTAGCGCTGCAAGCGCGATTAAGTGATTTCGATAATTCATTCATGCGTCGCGATGCGCGAGCACTTGGGTGCGCCTGCGTCAAGCGCTAACTGGGTGAATGAGTGAGTGTGACTAAAGAGCAGACACACGCGCACACACTCAGACGATGTGCGGCGACACTGTCGAAAGAAAAATAGCACTGAGCGCCGCGAAGGTGTGAAATAAATGCATGAATAGCAACAACAACGACAACAATGAGCACCAACCAGGCGTCCATTTCAGACCGCCAATTAGTCCGCCAGACAGTCAGTCAGTTGGCTGCCGACGAGAAATACACTTGGGGAATGAAGGAATGAAATGCGCACGAATGAATGCGTTGCCGCCAAGGCGAATCGGAAGCAAAGGCAAACAAGTAAAACAAAAATCGGTAAAACGTTGCGAATTGCGACGCGCGTACAATGGAGAATTGTTAGGCGCGTATTAGAGCCGTTAGTTATTCAGCGCGCGCAGCATTAGTCGCTCCAAGCGCTTAGCTCTCCAACACTCTCGCCCTCGTCGAAAACTACCCATGATACTAAAATATCCAGGCACACCCATTACCAGGAGCTTTTATCACCAGCTTTTGTTATTGTTTTTGTCGTTTTAATTATACTCTCGCAACATGTTGCAATGGAGTATAATAATTTTGATCACCTAATAGTTGTTTATAAAATTATAAATTTTTTATTGTTGTATATATAAAGTTATATTACATATATAATTGATCAGGAAGACGAGACGAGTTGAATTCCGGGGGACTGTTTGTCCGTACGTGCAAGCGGTAACTTGTGTAAAAATTAAGATATCTTGATGGAATTTGGTACACATGTTTCTTGGCACTAAAATAAGGTTGGTATCCCAGATGGGTAGAATTGGACCTTTGCCATGCCCACAAAACGCCTTAATGGACAACCTATTAAGTGCTATAACTAGTGAAAGTGAAAATTTTTATAAAGTGGTCATTGTCCCGCCTTCTGAAAGGTTAATTGTACATAACTCACAAACCATTAAAGTTATATCAACCAAAATTGCTGCGAATTAATCCTTGTAGCATCTCCTGAGACAGTGCAAATATGGGTGAACTCCGGTGATAACTATGCCGCTCCCTACATAATAATTATGTTGAATTATGTTAAAATGACTCAATGTGCGCTAACTTACTAAATAAATACATCAGAAACATTTAATTTCACAGCCAAATTGTACAATATACGTGGTACCGCCCACCGTTAGGGGAAATCCTATATCACAGGAACGATTAAATCAATTTCAACTAAATTTGGTGTAGAATGTTATCCTGATTTTCTTATGTTACTGTGTGGTAATGGGCGAAATCGGAATACATCCGCGCCTACTTCCCATATATATTAATTCTAAATTCGATGTTATTCTTTTATTTTACGGTATACATATAAGTTAAGTACCAATGAATATATCGGAACAAACCTTTGTACAAAGAGTGTCGTTAGGGTATTGAACGATGTACTTTACGTGGTTACCTGCCGTTGTACAGCCTTACTCCACGGTGTTCTAAAACACAACGGATCAATACAATGCGTCGATCAGCGCCCCGCTAATAATATCTTTCGCTAAAACCAACGGTACCGATCGGCATTGTGGAATGGCACAATAGCCACCGACAATTTCGGTCAATCTGTAAGGTTTATTTGTGAAATTCAGAGCGAATCTTTTCCTGGGTATAATGTGCCTTGTGTCAAAAATGGATAATATCTGATCAACACTTCTCTTAGCCCCCATATACGTAATATAAATATTTTCGAATTTCCTGCCGATTTTATACCGTATATATCGGTCAATATGTAAGATGTCTTATTCTCGAGTATACTTGAGTACTGCCAAAAGTTAATGCAATCAGTCCAGATCTTCGCCTAACCCCAATATACCCGATAACGGGATTTCCGACTTTAAAGCTGACTTAAACCCTTTATATGAGTCAATGTGTGTAATATTTTAAAGGAATTAAGTGTTTTCTAGCCATTAGCGCTGAATATAAGTGAAATCGGTCTAGACCTTGGACTAAACCTCATATCCCTAATATAATGATTTCCGTTTCACTGGTTGACTTTTCCTCATATAACCAATACGTGGTGTGTCCAAAAAATAACGGGAATGTTCTTTGACTGTGTTTTTCGACTTTAATGGCATAATGCATCATGAATTCTTGCCTCAAGGTCAAACGGTCAAAAAGGAGTACAACCTACACGTTCAACGCCGTTTACGTGAAGCAATACGAAAAAAAATTAGAATTCTGCTCACATCTCGTAGTTTTTTAGTGAATTCTTGGCCAAAAACAATACTGTAATGTTGCCCCAGCCTCCATATTCACCAAACAGGGCTTCGTGTGACTTTTTCCTATTTCCAAAAATAAAGAGAACCTTAACGGGCCGTCGTTTTACAAGTATAGATATAGTAAAAGCGCATCGCTAAAGGCTATCCCAAAGGTCGAGTTTGAGAAGTTTTTCGACGATTCTAAGAAGCGCTGGCACATGTGCATAATATCGAATGGAGACTATTTTGAAAGCGCCAACATTAATGTAGACGATTGAATAAATCTTTTTTTTTTTATTCCCGTTATTTTTTGAACACATCACGTATATTAAACTCAACAAGTTTATGTCACATATAATATATCTCATTTGAGTTAACTTGGTTGCTTTTAATATAAATATCTCGGACACGAAGCAAAATATAGTAATGAAAGTACGTTGGTCTATGATCTGTAATATAAGATACAAATATGATTAAAATCGAACCACAATTTCGTCAAATAATGAGTGCTGAATTCATTTGCAACATTTTTTAATACAAAGTTTTGTCAATACCGGAAAGTATTTCCCCGGCTTTGATCCTTGTATATTGCGAGATTATTTTCGCGAACACGAATTCCAGAATCAGCCAGACAGCGAAGCTGGTAGTTGACAGAATGTTCGAGTGGCGATCTGTTGGTAACGATTTACTATATAAGGGCTGCCGGAGTGGCAGCAGGACACAGTTCGAATAGGAGTGTTGCCAAGTAAAGTGCAAGTGAATTATAAGTAAGCTTGAATAACGAGTAACAATGTGTTAAGTTATTGAATAAGAATTAAAGAAAAGTGTATAGCCATTAAATTGTGACTTTAATTGAACAATCTAAATCTATTAATTTTCATTCAGTAAATCCGTTACAGTACAAAATGTTCGGTTACACCCCAGCTTAGCACTTCCTTACTCGTTATTTTCGTTTCCATCGCCCTATTCCATCCATCGTCATATTGACCCATTGCTGTTATTCCATAGCGCGCATCAGCGTTTTACTGTCGATTAGTGTGGCGTTAGAATTCATGGCCCCCGGCGAGTGCACTTGCTTGCTAGCATGTGCGTATGTGTATGCGTGTGTGACATGTTGCGAATGTAAGCGAAATTTTATGCATCGTTGTGACGCGGCACTTGCCAAATATGTTAGCCTCTGTGTACGTGTGTGCGTGTCCGAGTCAGTTTACTATATTTTCCTGCTTCAGCATATTTCTACTCTCTATTTTATATATTACACTCACACTTTTGTTGCTTTAAAAGTTAGAATGATTATTTTGTGATTGTTTTTGTTGTTAAACCTTTGTTTTACTAAGTCTGCAGTCAGTGGCAGTAAATAAAGCAACATTTGCACACTCTAAATCATAGCGTTTAATCGCCAAGTGGATTTAGTGGAAAGAAAAATATTCGGTAAATCCACTTTTTCCAGCAAATGTTTGGAATATTTTATTGTTTTTGAGTGCTGGCTCTGTAGCCTTCTTTTGTAGATGCCACCACAAAATTGCATATAAGGTTCGAATGATTAAGCGATCAAGATCCCTTTTGCGGAGTTGCATTTTATTTTTATTTGTAGAGTTGCATTTTCTCGGCAGTGAAATAGAATGTACATAGTTTGGCTAACTGTAACCTTTTCGTTAATACCGAGATCGAATACCGAAGACCGAAGACCGAAGAAAAAGGTTTATAACAATTGGGTTCAAATTGAAGGCCACCCCTCTCTGATAGAATCTATCTGTCTGAGCACTATCTCAACGGATTTTGTTGAAGCATGGTTTCATTCCACGTTGGATTTCAAAGATAAATTTATTGATACCAGCTTTTGCATGGATGAAATTCCTTAATACTGAAATTTTAGCTCTGCCTTTGCGTATATGTAGGATAGGACAAAAATTTGTGAATTTCACTACAAATTTAAATCTAAAATATTTGTTATCGGCACTCCCTTCGTTATCTACCTTACTCCTTCTCCATATAACTAAATTGGTTTCCATTGGGTAATGAAGTGAATTCTTATCTTATATTGCTTTTATCTTCGCATTGCTTCCCTTCCCCTACTTAATCCCCTAACCTTAATCTATCATTGTTGCAAGAAAATACATTCTTCAGCGTCGCTATTTAAATTATCTTCTGCCGAAAATATTTATCGAATCTTCTTTGGACATTGCTTTCCTCCATTTTTGGTTTCAATTTCCATGCAAATTAGTTAATCCCTTTCGTAATCGAAAAATATTTATGTATCTGAGTTTGAGTCTCGGGCCTTTTTTGCGGTGTCCTAATTTGTTATTTGCCACAGCAGCACATATGTAGTTAATAGAAAGCAAGCAATATCGGACACTGGATATTCACTATTTTGGTTTCGTAAATATTTCTATTTCGCCTGGGTTTTGTTAGAATATAAAGCACACCAAGGAAGTTTTTGCAAATAATGTGTGCTGCAAGATATTTAACTACCTTTGAATTTGCAATTTACTTTTCAGCCCCAATATTATAGTTTTATTTGCAATTTTTGTTCCGATCGCAAATGACATGTATATGCGCTGTTGTGGCAGAGTATTTGTGGTGATCCCAGCAGCGGACCATTGGTAATCTGCTCTTTTGGTATTTGACCAAATTGAAACCGCACATGCAAATTAATTCTGGGGATCCATATATGCATGGAAGCAGCAATTTCTTCGTCCGTTTGTTGTGCATTTGTTTTTTTACTTTACTTTTTAAAAGCTACGGTTTCTCTTTGCGGTTGCTTCGTGAATCTGCAATTTACATTTAATTTTTAGCAAAAATAAAGAAAAATACGAAGTAATTTGAAAATAATTTTTTTTTAATTTTTAGATTTTGGAAATTACGCACGAAAAAAATTTCCCCTCTTTCACCATTTGGATTCTCACATGCATATTTTTAAATATAAAAGAAGATTTCTTGTATAATTTCAGGAGCTTTTTTGTGGTATATTTTTTATATTTTTTCATTTGTTGAATTTGTTGATTTAATGTGATGAAAATGAAAATGAAAATGAAATAGGTTGCGTTCCAATTCCCACATCTTCAAATTACATTGAGCAGCAAAAGCCAAGTCAAGTATATCTTACCAACCACAAGTGTGCGATATTTAAATTACCAATTACTTTCTGCAATTTCCTGGCAAAATCATTTCTGATTACCCGCATTGATAATCAGCTGCGCACATGTACATACGGACGCGGATATATTCGCATGTAAAGTTTGTAAATGTAATACTAAAATAAGTTAAATTTTCTGCACTTTTACGCTCGATTGACGATGCCGGAGTAATTACCAGCTGCGTCAAGCATCTTTAACTGTAAATAAGCTATTGTGTCCCGAGTCCACCGCTTGTGATTACTTGACGCTGTTGCATCAGCGGCATCTACTGTCGGCCTCCTTCCGCTCAACGTAGTTGGGAACTCTTTGACACTATAAAATATCTCATATTTTAGAGCGAGTGGTGAGTGGCGATTGCTTTTGGTTTTTAATTGCAAAACTTTTCGCATTTATTTGGTCATTGGTGCAGTCTTTGGCGGAGCGCAATCGCTAGCGCGAATAACTTTGTTGTGTTGTGTTCGCATAGTTTTGGGTTGGGAGCGTAACTTTCAGGGAATTCACAATTTTATCTTTGCTCTCAAATGAGACCATTTTTCTTAGGCTTGGCTCTTCGCATTTGCTTGTGGTGGTATATTTTGCTCAGCGCGCTCTTAGAGTTCTTTATTAGCTCTTACTAGCCAACAAATTTTTACTACCTATTGTTTTACTTCATTCACTGCGGCCACAAAATTTCACCCGGAAACTCACACTTTCGTTGTGCCCATCAAAGTGTCGTTATTGTGTGGCTTGTAAAAAGTTTCGGTAATCAACAGTCAAGGGGCCAAGTCGCCAAGTCGCCAAGTCGTCAAGTCAATTTAAGTTGTGTCAGCTGCAGCTGGTGACGCTTAAACTATCGTTTTTGGGTTGTGCTTTGTGCCGCTGTGGAATTATAACGGTTTGTCATACTCCTTACTTAACTCCACTTTCTTTTTTGAACTGTTATTTAAGTGCTTTCGGTTTGTTTTATGATACAAATGTAATGAAGCATAAAATCGCTGCTTTTGCTGCTTTTGCTGCCAGTGGGCCATTTGCGGCTTTCTGGACCATATCCTGGCAGAAATTTTGCAGAACATTCCATATATTTATTTTTTTGTTTCGTTTCACATGAATTCTGTTGTACGTTGAATCTTAAAACGTTTTCTACTTGTGAGTGAGTTATTGAGGTTCTAAAATTACCGAACCCGAATGACACTGACTCCTTGTCAGATTTTTAGGGAGTTTTTTTTTGTTCGAAAATTTAGGGATTATGCAGTATATTTGTACAAAAATTACTTTTGAGCAGGGGTCGAAAAATTCCGCATATACGATGTTATCTTGACATAATTGTAGTCAGTCATGTTATATAAAACTTTATAACGTTTCCTTCTAAAAAAAGAAAATTCTTCGAATCACCTGGCTATTTCCGAACGATAACCATACAAATCCAGTGCGACCTATAAGTTCTTCCTGATAAATGTAATCCGTGCAATTTTCGGAACAGAAGCTGTTGGTTTTCGTTAAGTTCACTGTTGATGGAAGAGTAGCAATAACCATATCTATCTGATATTGTTCGTAGACGAATTGCTTCTGATTTACCAGAGTTTAATTGCAATTTTTCTGTCGTTCAGTATTATTCGCTGCTTTTTCCTGCATTTACTTAACTGAATCATATTTTTTCTGTTATCGTTGTCTTTAATGGTGATTTTGCTTATATGCTTATCAATCACTGTTTGTTTTCCGCTTCTGTTTTGATCAAATTTGTCCGCTAATGAATTCCATCTACGCTAATTTTACATTCATCACACACACTCTTTCCTTCAGTACTTCCTATTTGGTCTTTATTTCTGCTTCTTGTCCTTTTACCCATTTTGGTCAACAATTTAGCAGTCGCTTTATATTGTGACTTCTTGATTGTCGTCTGCTCGTTTACACAGTACAGCAAATTTCGCCTTCATCTACATGCTTAAAAACATATATCTTCGACAGAGAAACTGTGCCATGACATTTTTCCCAGCTTCGCAAGTAGCTCAGCACAAATGAAGAAGGAAATAGTATAAAGAAAATGCACAAGAAACCTATTTCTGAGAGAGACTGACTGGCTGATAACCAAAACGTACATAGTTTTGGTGGGTCGGGAAGGAAAATAACGAAATTTAAATGAGAAATAATTACAAACTAAAAGTAAATAAATTGTAGTATTGGTCTTGAACGGTCTTTGAACTTGAATCGGTCTTTTCCACCACAATAATAACAAAATAATTATCATTATCAATACTTTGAAGCCTTCATTAAATTTTTCAGCTACATTTATCTACTAAAAATCTATATAAATTAGACACAAAGCGACATTGCTCGTCAAATCTAGCTATTAGGGGGCTTGTGTACCACCCTCAATCCTAACCTCAAAATCATTTATAGCCACACTATGCATACATACGTACATACACACATATATGCAGCGTTCTTCTTATCACAGATTCCAACTAAAAACCTTATTGCTTTGTAACTGTGAATTGTATTTAGCCACCAATTAATTATTTTAATTAGCTGCACCAATAATGTTCGCAATCACAAATTGCTTCGTCTTCGGCCGCACCGTCGTTATTCATAATCAGTCGCCTAAAAGTGGGCCTTGCTCATCCCCTCGACTTGCTTTGCTTGAATACTTGATTTGGTGCTGAGTCCACTTTTTCACTTGAAGAGAGGAGAGTTCAATGTCCATACATACTGATGCACTCCGACATAATGATGCACTCGGAAATCCGTTGAAAATACGAATATTTGGGAAACCCCACTTTTGTCAATACAGAAAGTAAATAGGAGATGAAGAAAGTTATTCTTTCGTCTTTAAAGTTTCGAATGTTCGGGTTCTTTTGAATTCATGCCCTATTAACCTCCGTCTACAAAGTAAATAAGCGCAATTAAGGCAAGAATTTTGGACAAAGAATATTTGTTACAAAGCTTTTCTTGTTAACACGTGAAAGTATAATATGATGGAGAGGTGGAAGGAGAATTGAATGAAATAATAAGGAATACAAGTAAGGAAGGGCGTAAGTTCAAGTTTTTTCAAAGATCAAAACTGAGAGCGTTATATGTAGAATATGAGAGTTGGGGTAATTCGTGCATCGATTTCACACATTTTCGGCATTAAACTGTATTATATACGATATTATACGTTTGCTTAATTTTTCCCAGAGATCTTATATATTGGCTGATATATACGACGTAAGGTCAACCGGAAGTTCGAAAATTTGAATATTAGGTATATGGGGGATACGGAAAATATTGACGCAATTTTACTGATCTTGACACAAGGCCTAATATTACCAGAGAAAGATGCTCTCTGGTTTTCATTAATAAACCTCACAGATTGACTGATATTTTCAGTACAAAGTTAGCCGTGGGACCTGGTCCACATATCCTGTTTCTGGGTGATTGAAAAGTTATATACCTTGAAGGCACTCTTTGTGCAAAGTCTTGTTCCGATGTCTACATTAATGCTTCATGTATATTCTGTAGAATGAAAGCATCGGATGGAATTTAAAATTGTCATATTTAGAAAATAGACGTGATTGTAGCCCGATTTTCATACTGTAAGAGTTTATGAGATGTAAGATGCCATTGTATGATATATTTGTACTCAGCGAGTTTGGTGGGTTTAACTTTAGCGGTTTGGATGTGTATACTTTAAACCTACTAGGAGACGGAATTCAACTCGACTCGTCATCCTGATCATTTATATCTACATAACTATATATCTATATATATCTCGATTCGTTTTAATCGTTACAAAGAACCGTTAGGTGAACAAAACTATGATACTCTGTAGCAGAATGTTGCGAGAGTATAAAAATATAATTTTTGATAAATGAAAAATGTGCACATGTGGTAACCCTTTTTGTTAAAAATTTTAATCTATTGTTGAATTTTGTTGAAAAAATTTAAAAATGTAAAATTCTTGTTTGTAGTAAAATATATTTTATTCCGTTGATGAATGAAAAGGATGCCATATTTTCGAAGTAATCCATAGCGGGACTATAAATGTTTAATAATTTTTTCTTCTCTTGCTATATATACATTTAGTTCCTTACACAATTTCACGCCAGAAGCATAGCCGTGAAATTTTTGTTCAAATAATTGGTAGCCTTCTACATTTTGTGGTCGCGGCTGTTCAGGATAACGGCTGCCCGCATAATCCTTAATAAATGTTCAAAGATGTCATTTGGGTTAACCGGCTTCTGTGTTCGCTTTTTGGGCTTCGCTACCTTTTACGGTTGCTGCGACTATGAATTTTTCTGGATATTTTCTTTTAATAATCACTGGCTTCTGGTCTCTTGGCATAACAATTTCGCCAGCTAAAATTATAGTTAAAATATTCAATTAAATAATACCCACAGTAGCCACAGCCTCTCCCTTCCATCACCGTCGACCTCATCTGAGTTTTAGTTGTTAGTGTTGCTGCAGTAGCTATTTATTGCATCGATTCATATCGCAAACGCTACAGTTTACGATTCGCTCTGTTTTGTCAGCAATTGCGTTCGCTGAAAAGTGATAAAATTTCAAGAATTTTCCTGCTTTTACGTATACACGTACATATGTATGTAAATAGGTGTTACAATTAGTCTTTCCTTCCTGCTTGCGGTAGCTTCTAATTGATTCGGTGGTTGTCAGCGATCAGCGCCGTTGCCACATTGTTTCAGTTCAACATACAATACATATGTACATTTGTTATATTTGTTACGTGTATGTGAGGAACTTGTGCTTCAAGTTTTAAGATCTCAATACCATTATGGGAGGATAGAAGAGACAGGTACAAATTTAGAGTTTAACTACGTCATTAGAGCTGGGCTACGTCATCTTCGTTATTTACTCATCCCTCTTCATTAAACTTAAGTATTCTGCCGTTTTCAGGTCGTTTATATTGTGCGTTTATGTTGTTCCACAACCCGATTTCATTGAGCATTTGGTGCTTAACTTTTAGCGAGAGGCGAGCTGCAAAAGCGGAGTTCATCATGCAAATCTTTAAATTCACCATTTTTGTTGTTGTTTTTGTTCATCAACATGTTGCGAGAGTATATTAGTTTTGTTCACCTAACGGTTGCCGTCCGTCCATAAAGTGCTATAACTAAACAGCAAATTAAGATATATAAAGTGTAGTTTGGGCCAGCGAATCGAATGGGGCATCTGTGGTTGAAAATTTTTTTAAAAGTGTTTAGTTTAAACGCATTTTGATTCCATAAAGTTCGCTGGACCGCATATATGTATTTCCAGATTCTCAATAGGTAATTCATTTGATATATTGTTTTATTGATAACTTTATCTCGAAAAAGGCTTCTTTGGTAGCTTTTTCAAAATTGTGCAAGGTTATTGATTCGTTAAAGTTTGTGAGCCTTGTTAAAAGTAAAGGTAAGCAACCAAAAAGGTTAATAAAGAGGTTTGTTGACCTCGCTTGAGGTAAACAAAGAAAAGGTCATTGACTTCGAGAATGGTGGGGAAGCTCCCCGAATGTAAACAAAGATGTCACTGATCTCGGAAAAAGGGTGGACCTTGCTTAATGTAAACCAAGTGGTCATTGACCTCGAGAATGCTGGTGAACCCCACTAAATGTAAGAAAGAGGTCATTGACCTCGATAATGGTGGCGGACCTTACTAAAGGTAAAAATAAGTAGTGAACCTCGCTAAAGATAACAAAAAGGGTAAACAACGATTGTTGGCCTCGCTAAAGATAAAAAGAGGTCATTGTCCTCGAGAAGTGTAATGGATCGCGCTAAATATAAACAAAGAGGTCATTGACTTCGAAAATAGAAATCTGGTTGTTTCACTGTTTTTCAGTTTTACAGTACAGCAGTGTCTTTTCAATCCTCCATGTACCGAATATGTGGACCTCGATGCCTATGGCTGAGTTTTTACCGAAAATATCGGTCATTCTGTTAGATGTATTAGTGAAATTCATAATAATGTGCCCTTGTGTAGAAAATGGGTAAAATCGGTTCAATAGTTCCCTTAGCTTCCATATACCTAAAATAAAAAATTTCGAACTGCCGGTTGACTTTATACCGTATATTTTAGTCAATCTGCGAGATATCTTAACAAAATTCAGATAACGTCTTTTTCTGGTAATAATGTATCCTGGTACAAAAATTTATAAGATCGGGATAGTACTTCCCCTAACCCCCATATACCCAATAAGAGAATTGTCAAAATTCCGTGTATAACGGTCAATATGTAAGATGTCTTAGCAACATTAAATTAACATATAATTTTAAATATACTGTAGTTTGGTGGTAAAAATTTGTGAAATCGATATACCTTCCCACAGCACTAATATCATGATTTGTCATAATGATCGTGATCATGATGATTTGTCTTCATTACATTGACTTTATGAGTATATTACCTAAAGTAAAAGTTAATATGATGGCAAACATGAGTGCAATTCATTCCCAATTGAAACTGGAAATCCCGCCTTCGCACCTGAACTTAGCCCTTCCTTATTTGTTCATGATATCATGCGTACAAACATTTTTAATTGAACTCACAGTTCCTTAACCATACTTTTCGAGTTCGTCCATGTACAGTTAGTTAAAATATTTTTTTAGATTATCGAAAAGATTTTGCTGTGCAGTTTTTTTTTATGTGGCAACGTTTAAAGACCGCCACATTGTTGGTGTGGGTTACAATCTTCCACTCACTCTCTCCTCCTTTCACTCTCACACATTTCCTTTCTCAATTAAGTTTTCATTTGCTTTTCGGCTTTTGCTCGCTCATTTACTTAAATGCCACTGTTGATTTGCTGAATTTTCCGTTGCGGTTACACTTTGAGTAATTCCCCTTTACGCTTTTGCACATTATGAGTTGGAGAAATTTCAATTATTTTTAAATGAAAATTTTTAAGCAAGAAATTCTATACTATGTTGTTGTTTTTTTATTGTGACTGGTAGCGGTTTGTTTGCTTTGCAACCGCCTCGGTCAACGCCGCTCTTCTTGTGGCACTAAAATGTGTTTCATTTGTTTGTTATTCTAACAAGATCTTAGTACAGGAATCTGTATGTGTGTGAATAATGGGCAGAGGGTGAAAATAACAAAAATTTGACTAACAACATTTGCACATTTTCGCTCAGTATTCGTATTCGAGTCATGTTTGGTTGCGATTTGCATATGGAATGCGAAAATTTTATTAGCCTAACTTGAAATTAACCCGTCCTTTACCCCGAACATAACGCAACGCGGCAGCGCTTGCAAAGGTGAGTGCTTGAATTTCCCAACTTGCATGCTAACTCACACCTACGGAGTTTACATACTTCTTTATATGACACTCTTGCTAAATACTTCATTGTAATATCATCCCCGGTCCTCTTTCCCATCCGGATCTGCCATAAACAACAAATTTACAACAAATTGCCTTCTTAGATATTCAAACGAAACGACTTCTAAGGCGATTATTTACATATATATCGCCAGTCGTCTAGCGTCTTGTCCCCCTTCCCACCATCACTGGAAAATTTTGTTTTTGCTTTCAAGCGACATTCAAAAATGTTTAATTAGAAAATTCAACAGTAATGCCCACAACCTCTATGCCACCGCTTCGGCGTTTACCTTCTATATATGTTAGAGAGTGCGTGTGCCACATGGCGCTCGGTGCGCAGAAGCTCGTATATCGACAAAATTTGTTGACATTTAAAATTTATTTAACCTCACACCGTTCGTTTGCTACTTCGTAAGAGGGGTGGCCGTGAAAGCCTCCCCATTGTTGGTGGTATTGTCGACAGCAG
This sequence comes from Bactrocera minax, assembly GCA_021498325.1. NCBI lineage: Eukaryota > Metazoa > Arthropoda > Insecta > Diptera > Tephritidae > Bactrocera > Bactrocera minax. The sequence goes on along the minus strand of JAKEEE010000044.1, from coordinate 1,076,077 downwards.
CCGCAACACAATCACGCGCCGGTTTACAAGCACACACATATACTGAGGGTAAATAGTATGTATAGTATACACCAAGTGGAAAATTAAAGCTAACACATGACTTTCCCACAATTTTTTTATGTTGAGCAGTAAATTTTGAAGCTCTTTTAGCCGTAAAATTTTAATATTAGGAGCTAAAATGCCCGAAATTTCAATTTCATACGATAAATAGTCTTTTGTGTCTGATAAATATTAGGTGCGAGTATTTCGGGACATGGCCCCAACGATTTTCATCACGTACAGAACTGGAATATTTCTGAATTTGTTTGTATAACACGTTGAGCGGCTTGAAGAAGTTGTTTTCACTCACCATTGAAGGGATTTGCTTTCTACTGCAGTTGAATTCAGTAAATCCTTAGGACATCAAATATATATGTAATATATAATTAAATATAGAGAGTGTAAGAGAGAGATTTTAGATCTTACCCATGAACTGAGTTTTGGGTGTATTTTACCTTAAGTCATTTTGAAATTGCAAAATTTGAAATGCTGATTTTCGAAAATTTTAATCAGAGCTGATATAGTTGAGTACAAATTAACTGAAAATTTCAAATTACCTACTGGGTCATGAAATCGGTTGGCTTGAGAAAAGAATTTCGTGAAGCGCGAGCTGAGCTAAATGCGGCAATTAGCACACATAATATGCTAAGCACATCGTCGGAAGGCAATTCGTAATGATGGGGGGCCAGGGGTAGGCTGTGGCGAGTGCTGTTGCGCTGGCATCGGTGCCGGTACTATGGGTCGCCACTTAACGTCATTTCATTACTCGCTCCGTTAGCATTGTTGGGTATATAAATTTGCGTATATGTATGTTTGTGGACGCACACACACACTAACACATACATGAGTATGCATTTTGGCGGAGGCTGTTGCGCTTAGCCGTGTGGCTCGTGAATTGACACGATGAGCTACATAAAATTCAATAACAACAGCAACAACAACAGATTGCCAACATCATTGCCCGCCTCATCTCCGCCCTGCACTGCTGTTGTTTATATGTTGGTATCGTTGTTGTTGCTTTTATGTTGCAAATGAGTTAAAATTTAGCAGCGTGGCAGTGTGTGGGTGAGTTGCTTTCATCTCACGGCGCGTGTACGAGTGTGTATTTGATTGCAGTATCGTTCGCACACACACACATTCATGCGTTTGTTTGCTTGCTTGCAAGTCTATTAGCAGAGAAATCACGTTTCATTTGCTTTGATACATTTTTTACAGTAAATTACTTGCCTACGACACAAAAGTAAACACACACACACACCCACGCACACACAAAAATACATTTTTGCCCTGTAAAATGCCAAAAGTACTTGTTAATAAAGTGGCACAGTGAGCAGCGATTCGACTACAAGTGGTATAATAATGTGTGCATTGTTACCCCTTTGCATACATAAGCATACAAATACCTATTTATATTTGTAGATATAACAGTGAATTGTAGGCACATACACATTTGTAAGTATATCTGTTGAAATTTGTCAAATGCCAGCAGATTAATTTTATATTTTGAGTTCCAAGAGTAGAAGTTTAATACTTTGAATTTTTGAACTACTTTGAAACTAGGCGGAAACTAGTTCAAAGCGATTTTCTGATATTATCATGCTGATTGAATCCTTCATTTACTTATTACTAATTAATGTGGCCATTATAACCGTCACCACAGTAATATTGCGAGTCTATAACGAAATGTTCGTCCAGCTCTACATGATCTACCGTCACTACTAACCATTTATGCCTCTTCAGTACTAGTTATGTTTTATATTTGTATTGGTTCTACGCTGAGTGCATATGAATGTAACACGTTTGTGAAGCTCTTTAGAATTCAACTGATTAGCACAATTTGCAGTGCATGATCGAACACTAGCTCGTGATTCTCCTTTTAACAGGCTCAAAGCAAAGGCGATCTTTCTAAACATACATACATATGTAAGTAGACGCAAATATGTATCCGTCCGTGAATTCCCGTATGCATTCGCCTTAAAACAGGTGCAGCTCTCTACTTTTAAATGGTATCACATTTTTCGAATGTTGGTTAGTTATTTGGACATGTTGTTGTGCCTTTTAATTTACGGGTATTCTCAGTTTGACATTGTTGTCACAGCTTCATAATTAACATACTTCCTTCGATGTTCGTGCTTATCAAATTTTTACTGTTCACTTTGTTGGTTTGGGTATCTTGTTGGTGGTCAGTGTGTTATCAGCTGCATTGAATTATACAAGTATGTTTTTATTGTGTAAATTTTGATTTCTGTTTACATCGCTACCCACATACATACATACATACATATCAATATAGATACGAGATAGATGATGCAAATATGAAATCGTTCGTTGACACTTACACATATTTTGTTCTATTGGCGCATTGTATTTTCTATCGTTTAACTGGTTCAAACTGGCTTACAACGGCTAGGTAGAATAAAAAAGTACTCTCGTTTCTCTCTCTTTAGTGATAATACCTTTTTCGGCTACAACTGGCACTTTCTGCCTTTATAAAATGTTGTATATTCCGGTACTTAGAATAGATAGCTAATAGATAGCTTAATTTTCTGCGAAATATTAACTGACTTCGGTTCATCAAGCTTTGAAGAATAGCGAATCGAACATATTATGCCAGCTGTTCAAAACAACGAGTGTTTTATCATTGAATATCCCTAATTATTTCCAAGAATATTGGTGGTGTTCGAATTATTTAGAGCCGGGCTTAAATTGTAGCACGGTGTTATAAATAAATAATTAATATGTAAAAAATATATTACAGACTGAGTAAAAACTCGAAGCTAATACTATGAACCGTATTTAGCTCAGAAAAATCACTCTTAGTAAAATAATTTCAAAAATATAGATTTTCACGCAAATTTCTAATTGAATGGTGGTTTAAAGAATTTCGTTTTTGTTGTCATCTTACCTTGGGTATTATTTCTTTAAAGATTTCTCTGTGATACAGTTGAATAAAACTTTTCGGCCCTATTTTCCGCAATAGAAATTTGTCCTCCACGCCATTTCCTTTGATTTCATTTGCAAATAAGCACCTAGATTTTATAACTTAAAAAGAAAATCTTTGCTTTCATTATTTGCATACACACATATATGCATACGTACGTACTTATACACTTCTATATAAAAAATATTATACAATACTTGAGTTAATAATCCAAGTAACTGTTAAAAATTACCTAACCTGAAATAACCTGAACTGTGCGAATATTGTGTTGACCTCTTGATTTATGAGAAAGAGAACAATAAAGAAAGAGTTATTAAGTTGTGTAAATCTCTTTTTTTGCATGTGTGCTTGTGTATATAAATATTTTCATGAAAGCGTGCACATTTTAATTTCATAAGAACTTATTAGTAAGTAAGAATAAGTTTTCACTTTTTTGTACATACCGACATGTGTCCCTTAAATTGCTATATCTGCTGGTGGTGGTGGTTTTGGCCTTGGTGAAACTGATATATTATATTTCTTTCCGAAATATGGCAATTGAGAAATAGCAGTTGCTTTTTTGGAAAAAATAGAGTCTTATACTAGGGGTTTATAATTATTTAATTATGTAGGGTACTTACTCGCGAATATATGTATATGTGTATGTAAACAATTGCGCAAGGAAGCGTTAGATCCAAATTGGAACTGGCATTTATCTAATAATTTAATTTATTGGAAAATCACTATGAACAAAGTTGCATGGACAACCAACACGGGTGGTTGTACAGTTAAATATCATCAAAATAAGCTTATTGCTTATCACACACACTTACACTCGCACAAGCAGTGCAGCATTTTGTATGGCTGTTGCGTTGTATACCAACAATTTGTATTACTTTCAATTTTCAACAATTTTGTATTTATCAATGAGCTTTAATACCGCATAATGGCATAAATACATGCATATGTTGCCACATATATTGGATATGCCTATATATAATGTTATAATATTACATATATGTGTAGTATATACTTTTAAAAATATTTTCCTCTCCCTAGGTAATCGAAAATGTTAAAGCAAATTAATGAGTTGAAGTTAATTTTTACTCTTTACAATTCCTTTATATAATATTTGCTGGAAAATAAATAAAGTAATTACAACCAAATTTTTTTATTTTAGATTGAGAACATTCAGCTTAACTGAAAAAAGTAATTTAAAACCGAAGTGTGTTTCTTCACATGGTAATTCGATGTGGTATTGGGGACACCTAGCCAATAATCCTTTTTGCGTGCTTTGAGTGCGCTCAGTGGACGACTACGATGATTCCAGATATAAATACATGTACAACCATTTACATACATATGTATATCACATGCTGATTAAAATTGAAGCACCCGTGTATTATATGGCCCAGTAACTCTGGTTGATGAAGAGATTAAATAATAGCGAAATATTGACCACGGCTGATGAAATATTTGCAATCCAATATTTATTTTAAAAGTATTTGGAAAATGTTATTAATTCTAAAAAAGTAACAAATACAAGTGAATAACTCAAAAACAAAAGTTATTATTTGAAATATTTATTGAAAGACATATCATATCATAACATTTGTACTCAAACTGCTAAACACTTAATAAAACAATTTTAATTATAGTAAAAAAAACCCAAAGAATCATATTTCAGCATAAAAATTTGATATGGAAAATAGATAAGACTAAAAAAAAAAACAATTAAGGAAGAGCTAATTTCGGGTGTAACCGAGCATTTTATAATCTCGCATTGTGAAATTATATACATATGAGACTCACGTACATACGTACTATGTACATATTTTAATTAAAAGTAGAAAGTCTTGCAGCCGTTATTTACAATCGAAGTATACTAAGTTTACTCTAATATGAGAAAATTTACTTGAGTTTCCTTGTATACGCTCATAATTAAGCGTATATATGTAAATCACTTTTTTGTTGTTTTCCGATAAAAAAAAAATCTTGAATTTTTATTGCGTACGATCTAACAAAAGAGTCGAAATAAAGGCACAATTTAGCACAATTTAAAAATATTCGAAATAGGAAAATATATGGGAGATATTTTTCAAAAACAAATCCCAACTATTTCATTAAAAAAGTATAATAAATATTTCAATCGAATATATATATGAATTTATGAATAATAAAAGGCTATCTTTTCCAATTTAAATACCTTGAAGATAAACATCAGTGCCACAACATTCTAAAAATCGAAGAAAGATGTTTATTATTTATGCTTCTACAAGCACACATATTTTTGTATGAATCTATGCATTGTTTTGTATTGAAATGACATGACAAAGGTCAGTGATAATGTTAATCATATCAAGTGTGCAATTTCGCTTGATTGCCGGACGAAGCACCGCAGACGAGAAACACCGCAGTGAGTATTATTCGCCGTTAGTGTTGGACACACCCACTAAACATAATCATACATGCGAAAATATGTGTGTGCATGCTCAGCCCATCATAACTCGTCAGTATGGCTAATCAGTGAGAGAAACTAGTGAATTCCCTGGCTATGGTAAACACCATCTGTTACCAACCGGATTAAGAGCAATCGTGTTCACTCACAAATTTAAAAGGAAGATGTCATTGCTTGTAAAATTCACACAAATCACTAGGTACCTCGTTACCTATTTTACCACTTGCTACATTGTCTACCTCATTGTTATAAATTCATTACCGATCACACTACCTACCATTACTGCAGTGCATACCATACATAATTAAAAACATATTTTGTTTAAATATTATTATTTTTATACAATTAACTTTATTTTTATTTTTGTTTACAATTTTCACTGATCCTTTTGCCACGGATTTTCTTTGTGGACCCGTGTCTCCTCGGTCGGCTTTGAATCATCGGCAATTGGGATTGATTCTGAAAATTTAAATATTAAACCTTTTGCAGTTTTTATTTTTAATATGCATATTAAATTGAAATTACTAATTTTACCTCTTTAAACCTCCCTTTTATTCTCTCATTTTTGTCACGTTCTCCTTGTATCACTTTATTTATTTTTTCTTTTCACCTTTTCACCGTTTTCAGCTTGTTTAAGCAAACTTATGTTTTCTTTCTTATTATTAATAATTTTAACACTATATTATTCGCTTTTTAAATATATACATATATTTATAATTAACAAACAATAAATGTATTGTCTCGGTGGAACACACAGTCAAAAACTATTATACCAAAAGAGTAAAAATTCCGAATTACAAAGAAAACGCTGGCGCCCTTTTTTTCTAATCCAGTGAATCCATTCTGTCAATCACCGACATGTAGGCAAATGCAGTAATGCTGCAATATGTTTTCGCAGCCAGTACTTACTGTAATGTTTGCTCTGCCGATATTATTTTAATTTTTTTTTTTGCTGGGTGCTCTCAAATTCGCATTCATCCCTTATTTTTCGCAAGCCCTCTATTAAGAGTTCATATTGAAAAAGATATCGTTGCATTGTAGATCGTGTTCTACAATATTTTCTCTCATTCTCTCTCATGAACTACTGATCCATTGGGTTACCGCGTTGTCGTGAGTGCACTAGTCACTTTTAAGATGTGAATTCACTAGTGGAGCGGGGTAATAATTGCTATCAGCCGTGTTGGCGGTAAGTAGCCACATAAATTTTTATGAATTCGCTGCCACAGCTATAAAACCCCTCTCGCTGTACTACGCCTTCAACATTCTTTCATAAAATGTATGTATTTGGGAGGGTGTGCATGTGTGTAAGCCAGTGATTGCACGCAACTGTGTGCATGCCTTTGGGCTGTTGGCGGCTTACGCTTCAAATAGTTGCAACAATAGCCGCAGTGGAAGCCATCAAGCAAATAACCGTTTAAATATTATGTGCGACCTGCAAACAGAAACACAGACGCATGCATACACGTTCACAAATGCATGTACAGTGACTCACACCATAAATGGGACACCCCAAAACTATTTGATTTTTTAACTTAAAATGAAATAAAAAGGAATTAGTAAGTAAAATCAAATCATTGAAATCGTTGACATCATATTGCCATATTAATGTGGAGGGTTTTAAATGCTTAAAGCTCTTCGACTATGACATCTCAATTGCAAAAGCAATCATTTGCTGGTCTGTAAAGAGGTTTTATTGTACATGTACTTAAAATGACAGTTTTGGTCAGACGCACTACTGTAAGTCTCCCTCCGCAACAACAATGTAATCTATATTAACAACAAACAAATTTCAAGTCAATTCCTAACCTCTAAGCAACAAATGTCAGCAGTTCTGAGTGAGCACAGATCTGTTTACCTTGCTAAACACTCACGATGATGTTGACTAACCTAAGTATATAGTATATTTATTATACTAAACTCTGTTTGTCGTCGGTTGTCGAAGTTTCACTTCATTTACCGCTGGCTCATCCCACATCAATATATGTATATATTACTTTAAATACATTTATCTCGCTTTTAAACTTCAATTCAATAAATTGTTTATTTGTATTACTTTTTTCCTAAATTTAAATTTTCTCTCTCCCTCTCTTCTCCTTTCACCATCTGTTCCTCTCTGTGTCTCTCTATATATCTTTTTGCATAAAGAGCTTTACTAAAATATAAGAACTGCAAATTTTGGATTTTTCTACTAGCAATTTTTGTTTTCATTGCTTTTGACTTATCCCTTTAAAAAAAACAATTTCAGATTTTCTGGTTAAAAATTAACCAATTGTGGCCGTACTACGGTCTCGCGTGATTAGGGGTTACCAGACTAATAACTTTTTTTCTCGCATATCCTTACTTTTTCCTCTCACTTCCCTTTAAATTTTCCGGACTTATGAGCACGTTCATACACCAATACTATTGTTACCCATATTCGTAGTGTGTCGGCGACGGGGTCACGATGAAAGACGAAGGGCACCGAGTTGCTCGTGCTTGGTCAACACGCTTTGTATTCTTGTTCGTAACAATTCACTGCTACATACATACGTAATTCGGCATTCTATTTTTTGTATGTAAAATATGCAAATATGTAATGTAAAAAATTTACCGATTCGAGACGAGTCGGGTCAAGTCGAGTCGACTCGCTCATGTGAACGCAATGGACAACACAAAAGGAGAATTTCCCGATAATGAGCATCAAGAGTTTCCGGGAATAAATCTATACTAAGCAATTGCAGAAAATTAGCATATGTTTTGCATTGTAAAATCAATTAAGAAAAAGAATGAACAAATTGAATAGTGGGGAAAAAATTAAACATCAGGGAAGTTAGCAATCCGAAATGGTTTGAAAACTTGAATTTTAGCGCGCACAAATCTTCAGCCAACGGAAAAATTTATTGCGTATATTTACACCCACCCACACACTCATACATACGTATATATATTCTCCACAAACTTGTAATAAAATTTTCAAGGCGTTGCTGAGCTCATTTGCATTTTCATTTCATTTCGATTGCCCGACAAGCGATTTACAACTTGAACGTGTGCAGCATGCGCGTGTGTGTATGTGTTAGTATATGCACATCTTTGGAGCATGCTTATAAAATCAAATTTTATTCGCCCAAATAGTTGTCCGCCTCAAGTAATGTGTGAGTACTTTGTATATGTGCATGCATTGTTTGTGTACTTCCCCTGTTTATTTCGTGCAATAGTTGATGAATCATAGAAATCCGCTCCGCTCTGCACCCATTAGCACTAAGTGGCAAAAAATGCATGTTTACATACGCAGATCTTCTGATTTTTCGTACCAAATACTTAAATAATAAGTCTGTTTCTGCTATAAGCGAGTGTCGATATAATGCTCATTTAGAAACACTGATAACCTCTGATCGCCAAACATATGCCCCATTATGTTTGATGTTGGTGTTTTTTGGCTTTCATTGTTTGAAGATTCCGTAGGATTTATTTTTTCACGTTTCACCAGAATTTCCCATTGCTTTTAAATCAGCTTAATTTCTCTATCAAACTGCTGATGTCTGAAGTTTGATGTTTAATGGAGCCCAAGGGCTTTGTATCTGATGTGCACCAGAGTCGGACACTCGCAAAGCAAACCTCCTGGTGGATTTTCCCCTGAGCTGGATTTTATGAGCCATTCGGCCGTTTTACTTAATTTATCTGATTATTCACTACCTTGACTCATATTTATCTTACATCTGTTAAATGTCTTCGAATCGCCAGACTTTTCGCTAGATAGTGACAAATCGAACAAATGAACAAACGAACACACGAACGAACTGGTATGAATGCAATAGACTGGTATAGTCAGGTAGAAATAGAATCTAACATGGCGGTTACACATACATATACATATCTAACTTTATTCATTCCTTGGGTGGGGAAGCTAATTCATTTCCTTCTTTTGGGTACTTAGATATTAGGATTTCAAGCGATCGGAGCGACCTACATATATCTGTGTTATAATATATATATAATAATATAATTTAATATACATAATATGTATTGTATGCTACTAGTATTACTTGGGCAACAGATCTTTTTTGACTGAATGCAAGTTCTATGCAGCTATCTCTAATTAACTGCAAGTACAAATATATGCAAAATCATTTCTGATCACTTCTGAAATTTTTAAAACTTCTGAATTCCCCACAATTTTATTGGCATCAAAGCAGGTTAACCAAATAACAGTCGACGTCTGATAAAAGAAGCCTGCAAATGAGTTGAGTACGTCGAATTGGGTTGAGTGGCTCGTTGAGTCATTGCAGTTGAGAACACGCGCGGTGACAGTTATATACGTTTGTCGGACAAATTATAAAAACTAATTAAACAACCATAAATGAGATTAAATATAACGGCGAAATAATAAAAAAAAAATTAACACAATTAAAAGAAAAAACAAATTAAATTAAGAACTAACGCATTTAAGTTAAATTAAAGAGCGGCATTAAAAAATCGTTATGCAAATTTGTTTTGCTAAGCACACGACTGACATACCCAACAAAAGAAAAAGCAGCAGCAGTAAGCCAAAAAACTGCACAAAACATGAACGCTTAGAACCTGTGGTGTCGCTACTGGTTGCTACTTACACGAGTGAGTGGACTGCAGAGTCATCGAACCGGTTCAGCGGGTAAGAAAAGCAACATTTTCATTTCGAAAATGCGCTCCCAACAATAAACAAAACAATTTCTGCACACAAATGAAATGTTAATTAATATTCCTAAAAAAAATCGATAACAGTACGAGTGCTTACATACATACATTCCTATCTACTAAGCTTGCAAGCAGCAACAATAGCTTTGTATTATTAAAAATAAATTTGTTGTATTTAAATGAAAGCTTCTGCTATACTTTGTGATGATTTAATGGATCTGCTCGACTTCCTTCAGTTGCTTTATTTATGGCACTCGAAAGCTTTTTCTTCTTTGTTTCATTTTTTTTTTTTAATTTGCGTAAAGCAATGACAATACATATACGTATTTCTATGTATTTTCGTAATTTATAAAAATAATGGTGAAAATTTGAAAAAGCACGATACACGCGCTTGCTGGGGAGCGGAGGTCGTCGACCCCCTTTAGATGTAAATATGAATGGAATGGTGATTATGCTTGCGCAAAACCGAAGGCTAATAAAATAACATTTGAAAATTTCGTAGCGGTTATTTTACATTTATATATATGTATATTATATATCAGCGTAAACAGTTCATGAGTTTTGTCGCGTCGTTGTCGTTGTCTCTTGTCGAGATTCACTATCCAACTATGGGGATTTTTATTTGGCTTCTCAAAGGGCTGTATATTGTTGTCTAAGTGTGATCCCCCCGCCTTCTTGGGGGATCAGCCATCTAATCAAATATAGTTTAGTATTTTTCAACATAACCTTTGTATGGAAGGTATCACGCCCACCGATCCATCATCCGATTTCGTCCATTGTCCCAGCGTATGAGGATAGGCTAGAGAGACTTGTTCTAAGCAAGTTTTATTCTGAGCAAATATGACGGGGCCATGCCCACTTTTATGAAGCCACACCCTACAGCTTTTCCCTGTAGCAAATTACAGATCTGCATCTTAATTTTTGGCTTAGTTTTTATAGTTTTTGGTTTAATGTATTTTGTGGGTGTAGCAATCATGATTTCGCCAGCTGAGATACCAACATCTTTTGAGTGCCAAAGATCGTGTACCAAGTTTCTCAAGATATCTTAATTTTTGCTCAAGTTTTATGATTTTGGTTTTATGATTTCGATGTTCGTATTGATTGCGGCTTAAATTATTTACTTAGGTATTAAAAATTCTAACTTCTTTCTAGGTCGAACAATAAAAATTATTCTAAAGCAACTGCAACACAATCTAAGAGTGTTCTCGTGTAGTGATTTTTCGGTAGGGTGAGTTTTTCCTCTGTCAGTATTCTGTCACCTGGACGCTTCACGGTTCAACATTCCGTAAAATAAACATCAACACCTTTTTTTCAACATATTCCATGAATTCCATGAAATTCTATGAAAGTTTGACCACCAACATGTGAAAGAAAAGTTCGCGTTACTTCGTAAGTTCATGTCATTTTAGAAAAATTTTACTCCAAAGACTATATTAGGACAAAAGATCATTCCCCATCCCCATTCGAACCCGCTCTCCCCCTCTTCTGTGAGATTATTGTTTTCGAAACTCTTATTTAATTTTGGACCTGTCATTTGCAAATTAACCAGCATTAAACGCTTCACCTGTTAGAAAAGTTTATGAAATTGCTACAGCAACAAAACCAATTTAAAGTTTCTGCCTAACTGTTGGCATTACGGTACATGTGTTCATCATTCACTGCTCACCAATTTGCATATTAAAGTGAATTCTCACACGCAATTAAGATTATGGGGTCTTGCCACTCTAAAAATATTCAATTCGTGATGAGGCACTTTAAAAATTTCTTTGCTTACACACATACACACATACATACATATATCTTACTCATCTAATAAAAATTATCGCAACAAAACTAAAAATGTAAAAAATAATAGTAATGAACAAACAAACAAATTTTTAGCATCAGTGTAAATTTTTAGCATCAACAGCTTTTAGCTCAACACATTGTTAACATTTAAGAAACTCTATGTAAATATACTAAAAAAGAAAGAAAAACGGAAAAATTAAGGCCAGCACTAATGGCAGCAGATAAAACTGCCAACAGAGCACAAAAAATGGAAGAAGAAGAAGAAAACGCAAAATCCATCCACGTCACCTCACCGCACTCGGGTTTTTATCTGACGTGTCGCCTCTGCAAAACAAAGCAAAGAACAAAAGAGCAATAGACACTGCGAGTTTGTAAGAACATACACACTCATTAATACATACATACATATGTATGTGGTTATTAAAAACACTTTAGGTAAACATTGTTGGCTCTGGGCGCTGTTTACATCAGGTGATAATGAGGCTTACACGCTCCTAGAAGACGCAGTAAAACTTGTTGATGCTGTCAAAGCACCGAAGCCACACATTCATACATACATACATACGTTCAGTCAAATAAACAATGTTGATAACGATTAGTGAGCGCATTAAAAATGTGATAATGACAATGATGAAGATGAAACGGCCCTTAAGTTGGGCATCTTGTCATCATCCTGTTGTTATTTGTTGTTTTTGCTTGCTTGATTGTTCTTGCACATTTGTGCACTAAAAAAATGTCGACAGAAAAGTTTTACTAAAACAATATCCAATTATACATAACTTTTACAGCAAATGGCTTTTAAGGTGGAAGTTTTGAGAGCTTGACTTAGAAAATCGTTCTCCGAACTAATCTTTATATACTCATTCAGAGTGCGAGTACACTGAGAGAGACAATCAAGTATCGATCTTCAGAATTCAGCACAGCAAGAGCAAGAGAATTGCTTTCGTTTGAAGCAAATACTTTGCTTCTTTTGTTCTATGTTTTTCCCTTTTTAGTTTTAGCATTTGGAAAACTTTTCGCTTCTTATTGTAATATTATAATCTTAAATCCAGGGAAATGTTGGGGAAATATTTGCAACTTGTAATCCAATTTAGTGTTGTCAATTCTCTTAAACTTTGGTGGTAAGCGGTATTTCAGACTTTAGAACGGCAACGGGCTGATTGCGCTGTAATTTTTATCACCTGAGTGCCGATCACACGCAACACGAGCGGCAAGTTCGAAAAATGTATAAGTGAAGAATGTTGCTTACGTAAAAGTTTAGAAAGTTCAAACATCATATTTCGAAACAATATCATTTAGCTAACAGTTCATGAGCGTCTACTCAACTTTTGCTGGTGAACCATTTCGGTTTATTTAAAGAATAATTGCTGAATACTGATTCTCACATTAACGCCAGCATTAAAAATTAGCGCATTATTTACGTAAAAAATTATTACTTCCCTTTTTCTTTGTTTCTTTTATTGGCTTTGATTTTTCATTGAGTCAGAGGCGCGACTGATGGATGGAGTGATTAGCTGTTTACCAGCTGACTTTGATGTTGTTGTTGAATTGTTTTTCAATAGAATTGTAACTGCGTATAATGGTGAGATATCATTTACTGTTATCTACAGTATTACTTACATTGATATATGTAAAAATTATTATCAACGCGAATTGAGTTTTCGTGACTGTCAGCACAAAGTGGGAAATTCTTTGCTTGGAGACTTTTTTTTTATATTTTTAATTATATTTAAATTATTTGATTACACTCAGTAGGATATTATTGCTTATAATTACTGTTTATAGTAACTTGTTCGCGATAGAGCTCGAAGATCTGCAATTGATGCTTTTATAATTGAGGTAGCAAAGTGTTTTGTCATATATGGTTACAATTTAGGTATGTTATGGAATTAAAAATTCATTGGCGAGATATGCATGAGTGGATTTTCAATAAGGGCAACTTATTGCTGAAATCATATGTAATTAAAAAAATGTCGCTCTTCTGGGAACCCATGCGGAAAATAGTAAAGCCCAATTTTAAGCCCGTATCGATTTGTTCAATTTCCAAAGGTTCTCGCATATATTGGTCGGGCTCCCTTAGGCGTCTTTAGCTTTTACTACGATATCTTAGCTCAAATTTACCTCTGTATGCCCGGGTATGGTATTCGGCATCTTCCTCAAAAATACTCTCAAGTAATACTTCCTAATCATTATTTATTACTATCGCAGTCACATTGGTATCTCTCTTAAATAACAGATTCTCTTAGATAAATGTAGAATTTGTTTAAAAAAATTGTTAAAAAATATATGTTTTGTTCATTCAGCGGGGGAATCAATTGACCAATACTTATTTAACTGAAAAAGAAGTCTATTGCTATGCGTTTGATTATTAGCGTTACAGAAACTTGTGTTTCGTATTAATCATAGTATTTAACCTAGTACTACAATGTATATATTAAACATTTTCTGCCAAAGTTTGTTCTCATTAATTATTACACCTTCTTTTCAATTGATTGATTAAATGTTTGATAAAAGGTCAAAAATTGTGAAACACAAAACCACTTTTCTTTCAATTTGTCATACCACTCGATGGTAAAATCATAAAATCATAAAATCATAAGGTATAAATTAAGTAAAAATATGATTGATGACAGTAATCAATGCGACGACAAATATTTGCAGTGCGCTTAAAAGTAGATTTGAAAATCCAACAACAAGTCGTTTAGCATTTAGTATATTCGACAACCCTGTTGGAACTGAAAGTTCATTTAGTACATGCTTATCTAAATCAAATACTTAATTTTTAAAACTTCAGGATACTTAGTTTTTCGATTGCTCTCTATTGAGATCGGGAAGGTTTTGAGCTTATGTATAGTATGCACTTAATCAAATTTATCGCTTACGCCAAATTTATATATTTTTCTGACAAACCCATAATTTAGTAAAATAGCCTTTTTGTTTTTGTTAATTTACTGCTTTACATTCACAACTATGCACTTCACTACATTTTTCAATATTTTTATTTTTGTAAATTTCAGCAAATTTTATTACATATTCAATTTAATCTATCAAGAAATAAACACTAAAAAAATATATATTTATATTTCCCCACTTTTGACTTGTCATTACTTTTTTCAATGATTCCAATTACTGATAACGGCTTATTGCACTTTGACTCATATTTTGAGTTTTGTAAATAACTTTACTCGAATGTGTTTGAGGAATATTGATTTTGTTTTACTTTTGACCAAAAATGAAATCTCCATTACAATATTTTATATTACTTATTTTATATTTTATATATTATATATTAGATATATATTTTATATTTTATATATTATATATATATTTTATATTTTATATTACTTATTTTATATTATACTTTTACAACTTTATTTGCTCTAAAATGGCTTGAAAAGGAGGTATTTATGATGTCGACAGATTCTCCAAGTGGTTAGATATTTAAGTACGGTTATTATTGTTCTCATTCTTAACATTTTTTATACATTTATATGAAAACTACATTATGATGCGAAGAGATTAAAGATTGCATTTCAATGAAAATTGTGTCATTATTTTTGTACATATATATTTCGCATGCTAGATGTCCAGTATTATTATTATTTTTATTTTTTTTAATAAGGCAAACATCTCAATATTTGACAGTTCCATGCACGATCTAGTTTGCTTTCGATTACAATTTAATTTGTGTGAAATAATCAAGCAACCATTTATACAATATTTTCCATTTGTGTATTTATTAAAATCTGCCAATTATTGTTTTGTGGAATGCTGGATCTGTCCTTGATAAAAATGTTCTATTGCCGACATGGATCGAAATATATGTTGATCGAAAGATGATTTCAAGTTTTTGCTGTTTTACTATTTTATATAATTTAAGGTTTCCGACATCGATATGTTTTTGAACAGGCCAAAAGTTCAATATCTTCCAATACTTGCTTGGCAAAACGCAAATTGTAAATCAAGCTTCAAAATATGTGAACTTGATTGAAATTCAATCGATTCTTTTGTGTTCCTAAATAGCAACACGGTCACAGCCGAAAAGAAGATTATGTTTCCATACATACTATAACACATAAACTATATTTAAGTAAAAGGTAAACTCAATGGCAGCAGCACCTTCACACCAAGAGTGCTTTGTCAGCGTTTCAGTTTATTCGTGGTTAAGTGGTTAATTTATTTAATATATTTGCGACTTTGACTAATACAAATATTGCTCGCGAAAAGTTAACGGAATGTTGTGAAGCACTTGTGAAACTCATTAAAAATATTTTTAGTTTAGAGTGAATAAAAAATGTGACAAGAAATAATTAAAGCTTGAAGATCAAGGCCGGATTAAGAAACTACCCGTTAACAAATAAACTTCAACATTTTTGGTCTTCAGATCAGTGTTATTCTTGTACACGTGGCATCAAATATTTCCATACAAGGAGAGCCTGTGGTAGTATGGCGGTAGTATGAGAGGCATGTTTCGCCACAGCAATCTTTATATGATATTAATTATGATAAAGCATTTGATGTTTTTCCAATTTGTTTTTATACTAAGTACATTCCATCACTCGCTTTAAAATTCAGATATTCTTCTTCTTTTATATTGCACTGGTGTTAATGCCTCTTGGATAATGATTCTCTTTTTTTCTCTACTTTAGATTTTTATTCACCCTATTTTCAGTTGCCGGTTGGCGAAATCCCTGCATTGTGCTGTGTATTTACTTCCGTAACTTCATTCTTCTAAACTTTGTTCATGCTGCTGGGCGAGTTCACTCACTGTGATTTCTTTTTTTTTATTGTTGCTTTGCTGGCAGCGAAAAGTACGATAAATGAATAAGTGTATAAAAATAAAACAACTATAACAACAAGTCACGATAATTCAGTAAGCGGAGCTTTTGTGGTGTCAGTGAATTGGCTAATGACCTTGAATTTTCGATTTTATTTTTATTCATATGATTTTAACTCACTTTACTTTGTAAAAACGATTGCAACTACAACAACAAGCAGCCGATCCAGCAAGTCTGAAACACTTGTTATGCTTACGGTGCAGATTGACGATGGGTGATTCGCCGTACTTGCCATTGATGTTTTGAGCGCCAATGCTAACCTTGGCGATTGTCTGTCTGTCCATACATCGCTTCTATTTTGATGCTAAAGCGAAACACTTCAGAAGTCAAACGTCAATGTGACAGCGCAGAACTGTTGAAGAGTACGAGTCAGCCGCGCGCGTTGGTGTTAAAGTGAGCGAGCGAGTGGCGGACTTACCTGCAGGCGTATATAGATATATATAGCTACTTTATTTGCATAAAATGTAGCTAATGTGATTGTATTATTTTGGTGATTGTTACATTTTATTTCTGTTGTTCGTCTTCTTAGCTTGTAAATTAAGTTCGGTTTTTTTTTGTATTTTTTTCCTAAAACATCAATTATTTATATTCAATTGTTTTGTTAGCTTCATCTGTGTTTTCACCCCCCAGTATTCTCCCGCTCGATTCGTGCTTGTTGCTTTTTATGCTTTGCCCGCAATTCGATTCTCGTCGTCGCGTCGAGCTGTTCACCGCTCGGTTTGATCTATTGTGCGTGTGTGTGGTATAAAATTGATGGGAAACTATTAACTACATTACTCCTGACTGGCTCTGTAACACTAAATTTTCCACTAAAACGCTTGGTGATATTTCAGTGAAAATTAAGTGAATTCGCCGCGTTTTTCGTAAGTATTTATTTCATATGGTCACTTCGCCTCACTTATTATTTTGAAATTGTGTATGAAATTCTAGTTTGTGTTTTGTGTAACGAAACAAAATTTGTTTTTATTTGCCGTTATAAATGCCAATTGGCAATTTGAGTTAAAGTATTTTAATGATGTTCTTTAACATATTTATTTAGATTTTGAGGAAAGAGGTTGTTTTAGCTATGTTGGTTCTCAAAAGGTAATTTATGAAGTGCTGATCTCATTTGAAACAAATATTTATTTACCAGTTTGAAAAACCAATGTGAGAGGAAAATTTTCTCTTGGAAATTCATAGCAGATGCCTTAAATTACTCAACGGATCCAATGAAACTTACAAAAGTTTAAAAGTTAACAGCTTCGGGGAGTATTTAGTCTATTGTGGAGTAGTTTCGAATTGTCGTCTATGCCTATTGTTGCATTTAAGGATATCTAGAGGAACCGAGGTTCCGAGAAGTAAGGAGGAGTAGGAGTTGTCTATAGTAAGTCTTCTAAATAACCATAAACCAACATGGGACTTTTCAATCTGATGTTTAAGAAAATATAAAAATTTAAACATATTAAGAGTACAGCTGAAACCAGTTAGCCAATGTTTGACGTTTTAAATCGCTTATTTCGAACCCTTGAATAAAACGTTCCGAAAGGTTTATTCGCAATACGATTGCTTAGTGTATTATTTTGGTAGAGGCTTTGTTAAAAGAAGCCGAGGCAGATTTGGGGCTAACCATTTGCGGTGCCATTCGATTTACCCTTCTTGCACCAAAATTGAATTTCTCCATTTCTGTAATATTTATAACAAAAATAAGTGTCAATAAGTACTTTAGCAAATTTTTCTAGACAATAATTTTCTATTAAATGCCACTTTGTATATAGGTGGCCGTAAGAACTGTAAAAGGAAATTTTTTCTTTTGGCTTGTTTTTTTCCTATAGCTAGTAAACATTTAAAGCTTTCGCTACACACCTACAACCAGTAGGAAGACATATATATAAATTTGTACGTACATGTTTTGCTTTTTTCATTTTGCTTCCGTTATGCCGTAGTTACATTTTACTGCGAATACTTGTTATCTCTTGAATAAAAACAATAATAACATTAAAGCGCTGAGCATTACTCATCAGAGCTACCTGGTGGGGCAACAAAATCGCAAGACAAGAAGTAGGCACAAAATGTTGAGCAGAAAACAATCTACTTACGCATTTAACTGCATAATTGCATAGTTACGCACACGGACACGAGCAAACTCTCATACATTTTAATTCGTGTGTGTTTATGCTGCGATTGCCTCGCTGCCTCGCTGTACCATTGCTTCTCCCAAGCGTTACTTATACGCAACGGCGGGTCCAGATAATGGGCGACACGAGCGAAAAGCTTGAAAAATTTCCCTGAATGCCACAGCAATGCGCTGATAAGAATACACACATATACACACACATGCACACACATATCTATACAAAGGTTGGCTGGCTGGCAGCAGCTTCTTGGCGGTTGTGCTAAGTTATGAACTCATTGTATGTTATCTTTGCAGCAGCTGCCGCAGCCGTCGTGCGCTGCTTACACGCTTGTATGTGTGGGTGTGCGCGCCTTCATTCCAGCGTACAACAGCATTATGCAGCCATTGCTTCCCGCCAAAATCGCTCGATCTTTCATTCGCCGAGGGCATAACGCTCGGTACGAAGACTTCCAGCTGAAATTATGTAATATTGGCATACATTGTTGTCACAGAGATTGTTACCGTAGATTCAACTCACACCTCTACCCCGTTACGTGCCATAAGCGCGTCTACATTTGCGGAATGTGTTTTTGCTCGTTCCGACTTTACTAGACTTCTGCTGCTACTGCCGCACGTTCGAGTTCATGGGCAAAAATTGCTGAGAAATTGCTGCACCAATTTAGCTATAGCAACAACAACACCAATGACAATAATTGTGATTGTTTACATTTTAATTTCTTCCAAACTTACGTGCGTATTGTGTTTGCTTGTAGCGCCTTAATTTCGCCTGCTTGTTCCTTCGTTGCTGCGGCTTTGCATAGTTTGATTCCGTCCCTTGTCTCTTGCCGTGTCTGTCTGGCTGTTTAGCTGCTTTCCTTGCTGGATGCTGTTCGTATCGTATAGTGCGTATTTGTTTTCTGTTTGGCAGTTTCGTTCTTGGCTTTTAGGCCAAATTTTATGAAGTATCTTTGTAATGTAATTTCTCCCAGTGCAGAGACTGTACATCCGCGAAGAGCCTAAAAAATGTCACTTTAGATAAAAGAACAAGATTTAGTAACAATATGCATATATACAGCTGTTGACAGCTAATAGAGAATGTAGAAACGCTCCCTTTTTGTAGGTGGCTGATAAGTATAATAATAAAATGTTTTGATATACCGTTATTTATTCTTCTAAAAGTCTTGCATTGTTTGTGTTACTCTATTTACTACTAAATTCGCACAGTTTTGTAGTTGTGCAGTTGAAGTACTGTTAATTTTTTCCCATAGAGTGCATACGTTACGTTATAGAAGGTAAATAAAGTGCGATAGCCAATTAGAAACAGTTGTTTGAGGAAATAAAATTCCACAGGGTGTTACTTTTTAATAATAATATTACTGATTTCTGGTAAGTATTTGTTTCAAAGTTGTTGTTTAAAATATAGCACAATGTTTTATTCAAGTTTTGTAATGGGGAAAAGCAGCAGCTACAGTACACCTGCCCTACGCAGCTCCATTTTTGACCTTCGTCAGGCTGGAAAGACGTAAAAAGAATTTGCAAATCAGGTCAAATGCTCCGAAAAAAGTTGAAAGCGGTTTTCAATGCCCTTAAGCAAATACAGAATTTAAAAATTATTTCCAATGTTGCACGCAAAAAAAGACCCCGCAAAACTTCAACAGAAATACACCGCAGAATCACAACCTTCTCCGAAAGAGACTCAAAAAATAGTTCCACTGACATTCTACGAGAACTTCCAAGATGAATATGATGTCCAAATATCGAAGAGAACAATTGCCCGGTGTTTGGTCGAAAGCACACGGCAAAGTTGACACAAAAGTTTTTGGATGAAAATTCCATCAATGCTTTGGAGTAACCATCATCAGCCCAGTCTTGAACCCTATAGAACATCTCTGGGCTGATGTTAAAAGAGCCGTCAGTACAAGAAATATCCCGAATATGGATGTCCTTTTTGATTGTTGTCCTCGTTAGGACGGCATGGCAAGCAATACCAGTTGTGCGCTGTCAGAGTCTTACAACGTCAATGCGCATCATTATTTTCTGCTGATAAATTATTTTCGTTTCTAATTAGTTTTCGCACTCAAATCGTTGATTCCAGATGTTTTAGCAGAAACCTTCATAATAAAAACGAATTTTAAATAAAATTTTTTCTATTAGATGTTAAGTTTATGCATATAAATCTTATGCATTTCTCATAAAAATCCGATTTTTTCGGCGCGCAGGAGTGCAGGCAATTATAAACAAATGCGCTTAGAATATAAGTTTTGTCAAAAATTATATGTGTTGCATATATTTAGAATATTTCATTATTTTTGAGTTGATAATAAAAGAACAAAAATGTTTAGTGCATTTTAGTGCTCTTGCACTTGGACATTTTGATATAATAACTAATTCTGCAAATATTACAAAACTATGTAACTATTAGCTATAGTAAAAAATTCTCTGATATTCAAGCTCTTGCTACAAGTCTTTCCTCAAAGACAACATGAATTGCATGCTAACAACAAAATCAGTATCAGTGTATACGTACGCGCAAATGCGACCGTGTGTTTGTGCCGAGAAAATATTGCAACCAAAATCAGCTGCTTAATTCATACAAGCACACAAAAGAGTGGCAATGCTCTAATTTTGCGTGCGTTGACAGCGCTGATGGGCTGCGACAACCCTTTTCCACCTTAACCCACTTCCGCCAATCGTTTTCATTTTATTTATCAACATTGAGAGTATGTGAGTAACACCGCTGATTGAGACATAACAGAGATCGCGGAGAGTTGATTTCAGGTAAAGAGAAAACATGTAACTGCGGGTGTAACATATTAACTTGCAAGCGAATTGAATTTGCGTGCACACTGTCCGCGGAGAGGGAGGCGTCATTAATGCTTCGCAGTTATTCGTCGTGTACTGTGTGGCGATACAGTACATCATATGCAATAACGCGCAGCCTCTTTACACCCCACTAATCCAGCTCTCTACCTCTCTCCCGACCCCCCACTTAGTTTATTTTCAACTGCTCTTTAGGCTTGTCCCAGACCGCGGCCAATACAGTCACTCGTGGTCAGATTTAGTCTCATTACCCAATGTCCAATGCTTTACATAGTAACTTTTTTTTATCGCGACTCCCTCTCCCCCACCACTCTCCGCAGTTTATAGCTTGCGAAGCCATTTGTCGGCGCTTCAGCTCAATTAAAGCATTTTGCATTACGCTCGACGTGAAACTGTCGTCAAATTTAGTGTACTCATCTGGACTTACGGGGTTGTGCCTGTGCATGAATTTATGTGTGTATGCTAATGGCACAACAACGCGAATGAAATGCGTCACAGCGAATTATTCCGCAAACATTTAGAGACAAATGCATTAGCGGATCACTCGGCCAGCCGGTGATGCTGGTGATGTTCGAATTCGAATGTTGCCTAAATCATTAATTACAATAGTTGAATGCATGTGGCATGTGTGGCGCGCAACAATCAGACGACTGGCGGAAGTTGAGTACTTGCCGAGACGCATATTGCAGATGGGTACGGCAGTGTTGTGATGTTGATGCAACGGCAAATGCGGTTGAATAGCAGTAAACATAAACAACAACAAAAGCGAGAATCTCTTTAACAGTGTCGGTAACAATTTTCAATTTCATTGTGACATTTCGCTTGCCACATGCCCACTTCCATGCTGGTTGCGCGTGCATCTGTGGACAGATATGAGAGTGTCCTTCTGTTTATTTTTACGGTTAGAGCTGCACTTTCGCGTAATTTTGAACGCCTATAGGTATGCATCGGCTCACTGGCTGATAGATAGATTGGTACAGTGTTTAAGAAAAGTTTGAAACATATTAAATAAAGTTTTGATTATCAGAAACAATAAGGATTCGAGCCAGTTTGCTGCTTCGATAAATCTAAGCATTTTCGACATAATCTTCCAAAGTATTAATATCTAGCTCTGGTAGATCACGTATCATATACAGCTTTCTACAGCTTTCTACAGCTTTCTAAATGACACTTAGCGGACCAGTTGGACCAATAGGATGCGCCCAGTGAGTAGTGTTAATGAAGTCGATGTTTCTCTCTCAAGCACGTGGTTATCTCTAGGAAATTCCTTCCTAATCCGCTATCGAAGGCAGAAGCAACATATTAAAGTCGTTTCGCCATCTTCCTCCAAATAAGCATACTTTTTTTTTTGTCTTCTCATGCTTGTAAACCAGATTTTTGTGTTCAGAGTTCAAAAGTAGGTTGCTCTTGCGCCAGATAAAAGTTTGCCGGAATATTGAGTTCGGAGCTATATAGTACTTGTAACCGTTTCATGTAACCTTTGGATAACCTAATGGTTGACGTACGGTATGATAGACGTCTTTGGACAATAGAACGAGAGGGCTCGAGGCTAGAACTCTACACCCTTCGAAGGCTGCAATTAATACAAGAGCAATCTCACTGCACTGTGCCGATGCGTGCCCTTCAATCTGCAAACGTATTATTCTACTTTTTATTCTCAATCCAGCAAAGCTCGGCGGCTCATGGCTCAAATTGCCTCTGGATTGTGTGGAGAAATGCGTAATTTTGTTGCTGGCGTTCCGCTGATTCGCTTTTTCCACTTTTCTGTCGTTGGTTCAAGTGTGTACGTCGATAGCGGCATATTGGCTACTGACCATTTCCACACTCGTGGCAGCTTAATTGGATAGTTGGATAGAAGGCAGTTTCACTTCTGCCGAGTTTGTTGCCGTAGATTCACACTGTGTATAATTACTTTCATATTAATTTTCTGGAACCAATGTAACATTGAAAAGCTTTCGGTTGTATAATAATTACAAGCTATTTATTAATTAAGAGTGGAATTTAATTAAGTGTTTTGAGATTTAAAGCCTCAATGAGAAATTGTGAATTCTTTCAATCCTTCTTATTCAATTCTTAAAATTTTCAAGTTCTAATGGGACTATATAAAAGTAAAGATTATAAACTTGGAATTATCAATTAAAATGTTGTGTTTTCTGAGATAAGTGTGTGCCATGCACCAATATTAAATGTGTTATAATAAATACTAAAAAAGCAATGACAATAAAAACCATTATTTTGTTGGGAAAATACTAGAATGGTAACTCTGTAGTCAAAACTGATGTGGTCATGTCCAATGACATCGCAATGTTAATGTAACTATATTTTTGCACATGTTTGGAACACTTCGGTCCTACTTTTTATGGGAAATTAATGAGCATGCATACCTTACATGTCTCCTAATCATTCTCTAATGAAATAACATACACTTAAATATGCGAGAAATGTTTAGCCAGCAATTAATTTGTGGCAAATTCTTGTCTTTTATTTTTCAATTTCTGTAAAGTCTTCTGCGCTACATTTCTGGACTCTTCAACTTGATTTATCAATTTTCTCAAGTCTCAAAGAAAAGTTTTTTCACTGAAGCACCATCGATGCTATTAATACTTGACCAGCTATTTGGTCTGCATATTTATATAACTTAATTTAAAACTTACGGTTATGCGAATTTAGAAATATTTGCTAAGAAATTACTCAAGTGGGCTAAGTAAATAAACATACACGCACGCAACCGCAACTCGGGTTAGTGTTCTTCGTGTGTAGCACTCCAACGAGGGCGAATGCAAAAAGCAATGAACGCCGTACAAAGTAAACAAAGTTCGGCCACAAATGCCAATTAAATTAATATTTGATTGCTCTGTAGTGCGCCGCAGCGGAGTCGATAGTAAGGGGGAGCAAATGAAATAGGCAAAACTTCCAGTGAAATCGAAAAGTTTGTGCAGAAAGAGCACAGAATTTATTTGAAGAAGGGATAATGAGACATATTGTCGGAGAATTTTTTGCGGCCAAACTTATTTTACCTTTCCATTCCTTTCCATTCCTTTCCATTCCTTTCCATTCCTTTCCACTCCTTTTCTTTTCTTCTCTTTTATTTTCTTCCTTTCCTTTCTTTTCCTTCCGTATTCATTATGCGAAAACTGATTCACTTGGAGGACGAAAAGGATTTTTTCTTTTGTTGGAAAGCTTAAAGAACTGCAAAGAAGCTTAATTGAATATCACCATCGCAGCGGGATCTAGCGCATGCAACTTTTTTATCATACAAAACTACTTCGGGAGAGCAAACAACCAGACTGCTATGGTAAAATGGCATATACATATGTTCTACTTTTATGTGTGAGGCATATACGGTACATCATCTCCTTGCTTAAAACTAGATTGTATGCAACGGATTTTTGAGTTCCTTTTATCGATGATGAATAATTAATTGCATTATAAATTGACAAAAAAAATTTTTTTTTAAATACTATTGGATACTATTGGACGAAATGGCCGGGATGTATATGTTCCACTTCATTATCGGATTGTCCTAACACACGCCGAGTGCAGCAAACGAGAAAATATCCAGCGATGCCACACGCACACACTCTCAGCTCTATTGCAGGACACACAGTGGAAATGTTCGAGTGGGTACTATAATTTAATAACGGTGCACATCTAGGTGATAATGAAAAGCGGAAGCGGAAGAGAATGTGTTTACAGCGTTGAAAAATTCTCGTGAATTACCGTTTAGCAAGGCTTAGTTGTATTGGTGACCCAGTGCGAGTGCAAGTGTTTGGGCGGACATTAGCGAAGACGAACGTGCAACACCGGGCAGACATTTACGCCCTTAAGTGCTAACAACACGCATAAGCGTGTGAATGAATATGATGTGTATGTAATAGAGCGCATAACTGTGTTATGTGTGTGTGAATGTCTTCTTGGCATTTATGGCAAATCATTTAATTGGTGTATTTTTGCATTCCTTTGCCCACCCCCTTGCGCTCTCCGCCACCGGCAAACTTCCGTTCAAGTCAACAATTCGCTTTGAAGCGAAAATATTTTTCATAAAAGTGCATTTATTGTCAAGCGTTTCATGTACTACGTTCGCTATTGCATATTATTGTTGTTGTATGCTTTGCATTTATTTAAGTTTTTTATTTTAGCATGGAAATTCTCGTCAACTGTAAGTGGGTTTATGTCGCATCCTTGTTTTTGTTATTGTCTCAATTGCATTCGGTGCATACAATAATGAAAATATTTATAAAATTGCTGCAATATGTACCGTTATATTATTATTGCGCTACGCCGTGGCTACAAAGTCAAGTTGCCAATAAGCGTTGCCAAGGTTCATGCCGGCAGCTTGCGACATATGCGCCATATGGCCTTTTGAATTGCACAAATGCACGCATACATACACGCTGCATATATGTGGATTGCCTGTGAATAGATCAAGGTGCATATAACAGTGAAACGCAGACTAGGCTTCATTTAATTCTTAGAGTGGGTGTTCTTTCCTAAATAATATGTACTTCATTTAATTAATTTTATAACACCGATTTTTGTCTCTTTCACACCCTCTTTCGATGTGTGTCGAATTCGACACTTTGGAGTTATCTAGCTCGTTAAGGTGTTCCAGAAGAACTTTTCCAGAATTATTTTACATTAAATTTGTTTACTAGCGTTCTCCGCTTAATAATTTAAGAATTGCGTGATCATGGAGTGATAATATAATTCTTTAAGAAATTAACCACTTTATTATATATAAAATTTCGTTTATGTTTGAAATTTTTATTAAAACATGTTTACTGTATACGTTACTAATAATGTCTCAAATATTTCTTTTATTTTTTTAGGTAAGACTGTCATAATTTTCAAAATATAGACAATTATGAAGGTAAATACAAATATTGATAACCTATTGATTTAAGAAAAGTAAGACCGAGGAGCGGGTAAATATCATGTCACTTTTGAAAGTCAACGATACAAGGCTCATGTCTCGTGCCCGATCTTTCGATTGTATATAATTTCATAAATTTGGCCGACATGAGTGAGATGAATTAGTGCCGTCGACTAAAATAAATAATGTTGAATCAGTTTTTGCCGACACTTTTTGACCCACTCCTTTGATAAAAAAAAGCAGAGCAAAAATGAACTCATACAGATGACTGTTACCGACATAGATTGAGTGTGGCCTAGACAGAAAGCGTATTACGTAAAGAAATCGGTATTCAAAAAGCCTAGTGGAAACAGTTAGAAGTTCTAGTTCTAGTTCTAGTTCTAGTTCTAGTTCTATAGCAAGAAATCGGTCAGAACAACACTTTGTACTGGAAGATATGAATTTACATAATATGTTAGCCAAAATTTATAAACGTGACTCAAGCGGTTAATTGAATACGTTATTCGCTCACTTTAGCAGCTTTTCACAATACGTAATTTCATGTAAATTCTCGATGCATCCTTGATTTAACGGATCTTCTTTTTCGCAGCCAAATCTGCAAATCTGCAAATTTACTTGGGTTGCTTAAACCTTATTTAATTCTGCTTAGGGCATTTTAGCTTACCCGCTGTTTGCTAGATGAGAATATGTTATTCATCAGATTTCTCGAAACGCTCCACTGTGCTTCCGAGCTTGGCATTTACGCCCAACAAAACAAGTGCCAAAGAATTTATGCAATTTCACTATTAAAAGGGAAGAACTGTGTTAAAAGAAGTAATAAACATACAACCGCAAGTCGAAGTCGAAGGATAAATACTATGGGAAACACGATTAAGATGTTAAAGGTATGGAAAATAATGCGAAATATAATGGAATGGAATAAATTTCTACGTGACCTGCTCCACTTTTGCCGAGCCACTAATGCAGAATGCACGTCACGCATACACGCATACACTCATACACGCACTCCACATACTCACACAGGCATGTATGGGTGTAAAAAAATGCTATGTAAATACACCTACATAGCCGGCAAAAACACAACAACTACAATGAAAAAAATGCAAAGCTAAATCCAAACATACAACGCAACAATCGAACAAATATTTTCATTGTGCGAAGAAAAACAGAAGAAAAACAGAGAATAAAATATAAAATGAAATAAAAAATAAATTGCTGCTTTGCATTTTTCTCGCTTGTTCTTGCATTTTTTTTTTAATTCACACCGCTTTGGTTTTCATTTTGATAGCTTTTATTGCTTTTATTGTTTTTATTGTTTTTACTGCTTTTTTATTTATACTTCTGCGGCTGACAGGCAATGCAAACAAAGAAAAATATATGAAAAACAATAAAAAGGAAGTGAAAAATCATTGCAAAAAAGGAAAATACAAATAGAGAACTGCAGAAATGCCGTTGAATAGGCGCCAACCATCGTCGAGGCGAGAGATATGCATACAGATCAGATGAAATGGAGGGGAAAATGCGGAGCAGTGGCAATGCGACAGAAAAACGTGCGGCATGGCGTGGCGTCAATTGGAGCGAAATGTAGATACACCGACTGCGGGCTCTAACGGGTCGAATATTTGTCGGTTCAGCCGCGGCTGCTAATAGCTTTAAAGCGGCGTCAGTGAAGCGAGACCCGGGGGAGTGTGCGACAGACAGACGGACGGACGGGCCGCCACCAACCACTTGATGTGTTGCACTCAATTTACTTACTTATTCTATTTTTATTTGGTTTGTGTGCTTATGCTCCTCTATATCTTCTATGTTATTTTCCACGCCTTGTCAAGCGCACCGCAGAACTTTAATGCTCAGCGAATTTGCGGTACTTTGGTGTGTTCATACGTGCACATATGTATGTGTACTTATATATATATGTTAGCGAATGAGTTTTCCTACATAACCAAACTGATCGTCAAAAAAATGCATTAAATTTTAATTAGATGCATGTGGACCAGTTGTTTTGGACTAGTTTGCTTTAACATTTTCTGTATTGGAAAACTGAATGAGGCCTGATGGCCTGAAACTTATGTTCACTATATTGACAACACACTGTTGACAACTCATAAAGTTACAACTAGTCTCGTGAGTACCAGTTCTAAACTACTTATTTATGTTGCCAATGAAAAACAATCGTAATAAACGTTAGCAAATAGTTCAAAACTATTTGAAATATAAAATAGAGTTAAAATTTGTACACAAACTTATATAGATATCTCTGTTCATGATATTCTACAACAGATAACACCTTCGATTGTACGTATTCCCTGCAGGGTGTTTGGTTTTTTGCTTTTTTTTTTGTTGCAATCGAAATTTGAATTTCACTTGTGTGCCGACAACGAGTAGGACAAGTGACTGTCACATGCGGTCGCCTCTTTCGGATATGGCTGTCGTGCTGTTTGTCTAACTGTTTGGCTGTTTGGCTGCTTGGCTGCTTTGCTGTTTGAACGCCGACAGCGTTGTCATGGGGTCAATAAAGTCAAAATGAGGGCCAAGAAAGGTGAATTGTGTCAACAAATGAAAATGTGCAAAAAAGTCGAAACAAAATAAAGCAAAAAAATTGCACTGCCAGCATACAGTTATAATGGTTATGGAGACGAAGATACTGCGGGAGATTGTGATGTATATTTTACACAACAGTGCAATGTATTGTAAAATCCTTCTAGTAGATGCGACAAGATGCGACACATATTCTTTGTTGTTGTACTTGTGATAATATTTTCTTTTGGGTTAACTTCTTATTTTTTTGTGTAATTTTTGTGCCATTTGAATAAACGTAATAGTAATAATATCGCCATGACGAGTATATGGATCAACTGCGGCAAGGCATGAAGTCGTGGCCCATATAGAACGGCAAGAGCGCAGGATTTGCCTTGAACAGTGATAATGAATTGACAATGGCAAAGTAGCCACCTTTTCTCGACTTTGATCCAAGATATTAAGATGAGTGGAGAAAAAGATGAGCATCCTTGAACATCAAATGCCTGCTTCTCGCTGCGAAGCCCATCGAAAGCAAGACCAGTATGTTCTTGGAACCTAAACTCACAGGTGTACAACCTTCCAAAATCTAATGACTAGATCCCTTAAGAGCATGTTGCCTTCCTGCTTACAGAAATAACCACCTGTAGAGTAGTATTCGCTAGCATATATACTTATATTGTAAAATATATACAAAAAGTGCTCAAGAAGCAATCTAAATAATTAAATGAGTAAGCTAAGTGCTTAGCTTATACACTGCCCAGGGTCAATACACTAAAATACTCAGTTCTGGTTTAATAAATAAAATTTTTTCGTTTAGTCATCGTATTTCGGTCAGTTTATTGTTTGCTTTTTGCCAGCAAAGCGCCATGACACAATTATTTTGAGGTTATGGTGCCATTGTTTCCATAAAGTTACGTTAGTTTACGTCAGCATGATTGAAGCAGTCTGTTTGTGATGCATCAACATTTCAAGCTTCTCTAACTCGAACTGCGATCAGAGTTACTAAGCATTGGTTGTCGGGTTTCAGGTTTATAGGCGGGACAAACATTCTTTATTCGGACAATGAACGAATCTATGGCTACTCTATAGTTATGTGGTCCACAAAACAAAACTAATGATGTCAACTAAGTGGCATTTTGAAATATTAAATGAGGAAAATTTACTAACACACTACCGTAATGCACAAAGCAACTCTAGTACAGTATTTGGTAATCGTTTTCGGTGTAGTTTAAAATTTATCTGTGAAAGTACAATAGCTTTCAGAGTCGCAAGGCTTGAGCTTTAGGAGTTTGCATGGAGAAATAACCGTTCTCACTTACATAGCGGACCGTGTTCCACCAACTCTATGAACTCTGAAACTATGAAAAAATAAAATTACCTATTTTACGATTCGTACACACTGAAGTGCAAAGAAATTTAGACGCCCAAACAAAGAGCAGGCGTTTTGTGCCACTGAAATGTGGCATTTGGACATGCTGTAAAGGAGGTAGAGGAGTGGCTACCAACTAATGATATAGAGTAATTTTTTTAAATTTATGGATTGGATATGTGTCTCGTTCAGATCCGGCAGTCGCCTGTAAACGTTTTGAGCAATATTGATAATATTTCTGTTTGTATTTGAAATCACTTCACTTGCAAAAATGTGTGCGTAATATTTGAGCGAATATTAGAGGTATAAGAAAGAAATTTATCTTCTTTACACAGTGCATCTACGTTTTAGGCGTGTGTAAATGTATGCTATAAATTGCATCTAAAATTAGTTTATGAATTGTAAATTTATTAGATTGCGATTAGATGATTAATGCTGCAAAGGTTATGACTGATGTTCCCGAACACATTATTATATTCATTGACTTAACTGTGTGAATCCTCTGAACTTATTATTATTAGGTTACTACTACTACTACTACTTATTATTAGGTTACTACTACTACTACTACTTATTATTAGGTTAGAACTTAAGAGGTATTTACGTTTTTTTATTGTACATATGTATAACCACGCCAAGAAATGCCAAACTGCCATCAGCAGTGCATATCTGCTTCCTTTCCTCTATAGAATTATTCAGCTCTCACGCACACGAAAGCTCTCAATAAATTCTCAGTCTTATTGCCCACGAAAGGTTGAGTGTTGTCTTCCTTCCTTACTTCTTAGTTTTGCTTCCTTTGATTTGCATTCGATTTGTGATATTCGCAATTTCCTGCTGCATATGTGTGTAGACCCTCTCCGCTACCTGCGCCTTGTAATTGAAGTTGTTGTTGGCAAATGGCCGCACCACAAATGTAAGATGAGTTAAAATTTGCGGAGTTTCAGTAAAAAGACGTAGACGTACACCATTCTTGTGTTTTCTCTTCGTTGCGTAATAATAATGGAGATTACTTATGTATGCATATGTAAGCGTAATGGATTTAGTAGGAAGCAGTTGAAGTTTGCTTCGCTTAATTTAATTTTAATGTAAGTTTCGCTGCTTAAGAGAAGTATTCTTCAAGGCGCGTGAAGCTTTAAGGTGTCCAAGTGAAATTTTGTTATTATTTTTAAAAAAGTTTTCGCTTAACATATCGAATTGGATTTTTTGTGACTCATATATTGGAGGGATAGAAATTTTGTTCGAAATGGAAGTATGTGTGTAGTACGAGATTAGTATTCAAAAAAGGTGTTTTCGCAGAGATTAAAGCTTCTGGTCCGAATATTACAAAAATTAACAAACTTTTTCTTCTATCAAGCGATTAAGGCTTGTCCTTTCTTAATATAAACTGAACTTCTAACACCAGCTTGGCATACATTTTGGTTCATTAATTTAAGGGTTAGCACCTATGTAAGTACAACAACACAATTATAACAAATCAATAAGCGAAGCATGCTTGTGTAGTCAGATTTGTATAAGCAATGCCTCGCAATCCCTGTGGCTATTGTAAGCTTTGCTGTTAATGCCCGCAATGATCGAGTGAAATTGAACTGGGTTCGAAGAGAGCGTTGCAGTGCGCCCTACGTGCTTCTACAAACCGATAAATATATTATAGTTACATATGCATATACTCATTAATTCTTGTATTACCGCTAATACATATTATTAATATTAATATGGAAATAATAACAAACTGTATTGGCTAAAAGCAGAATCAACTCTTAATACTACGACTTAATATAAACGTTTCATGTAATTTCTTTGCAGAGGCACATTTATACTTTTGCTGATATAAGCTGCGTTGTGCGAATTTAACGCTGAATTGGTTTATGCTGGCAAAGTGTACTAAATTATTGGCAATGACATTAGTGCACATTGCTGAATTATAGTTAAAGTTGGCATTATTAAGCAATAAGCAAGCCACCGAAATACCTTTTACCCGCCAGTACCTGGGCTAAATTGTAATTGAGTGTGAGGCGAATAGAGGCGAATCGTCGCTGAATGGTTGGCATGTTACTAAATCTAAAAATCTAAAGTCCAAAGTAATTGCTATCCACATAGTATAAGCATATCTGGAGTGTAAGTATAAAGATATATTTATATAATACAATAGCCATTGTATTGATTTTACATTTCGGGAGAATTGCCAAGTATTTTTTTTTTTAAGACATACCTTTTGCCTTCGTTTATTATATTACTTTATTAGCACTACTTTTTCGTGCATAGAATTTTTTTGCACCATGTTTGTTTTTTTTTATAGAATAAGTCAGAAAAGTTTCGGGATCCAGAAATTAAAAACTTTCAATACCAAAATTCACCAAAATTCACATGGTCTGGTATGCCTTTAAAACAACATAGCTAACTTATCAAGTTCGCAATATAGTTCTTCTATTTCATTTTGGTAAAAACTTTTATAAATTTAATTCAGAGCAAACAGCCACTTAAAATAGTGAATCTTTTATGTGCATTATCAAAAAGCAATATTGGTCAAACAAATTGCTGAACTGAAAAAATGAATTATAGGGAAGATATTTTTGCATCTACTTCTTGAAAATCATTGTTACAAATTTGCTACTTTTTACCGTTATTTCCCCATACTTGCGTGCCTTTTTCCTAGTTCGAACTAGCAAAAACACAAACCCAAGCGGGATTTCGGAAAACCTTCGCTGCCACCGCAGCTTAAGCGCCGATTTATGGCCACAGCTAAAGAATGTTCGCAAGGCAAGCGCGCATGCAGGTTATCAGCGCGTATCGATGCTATTGTTGAATTTTCACGCCATTTTTCACAACTTTGTTTCTCATGCGCACCCACACCAACACCCACATCCATAAAAATGCATGCATACGCGAAATGCATGAAACTTTTTCTATCGACGTGTAATTTATAACCTCTTCAACGCCACTTTAGCACTTTACCACTTGCGAACCTTGCAACAAATATACGCACACGCACATATCTGTCGCTTTTGTATTGCACTCACAATCACAATTTTCCAATATGCGCTTTAAATGCGTTTTGCCATCTTTTTCTGCCATCACCAATCTGCAGATCGTCCTACCTACCGCCCACCTCACACTAGCACTGTGTGGCAGCAACATTGCTACAACATTGCTACGACATTGTCGTTTATTTATTTTTGCTTTTGTATTTTTTTTTCGCATGTGTTGTTGTTGTTATTTTTGCTGTTGTGCCATACAGCGCACAAGTTTTCCACGTAAGTGCGACATAAAGTATGTGACTTGTCGTAAGTTATGCGCGTGTTGATAGTCAAGTGTGCTGTGGCAGGACGTAAGCGGAAAAATTGGACACTTAACGGTAAACGCCAAAATGCAAAATAGCGAAGGAGTTGCTCTTTCTTGTGCCGTGTATTGCACGCACTCAAGTACACGGTTGTTGGCCTTACCGTGTGTATTTATCTGACACACATCAAACGCAACCGTTAAATACATTGAACGCGTGAAAGTGTGTGCAACTTCGATTTTGTATGACAGTTGTGTTTTTTTTTTGGTTTTTTTTTTAGCTTCTTTAGGCTTTTATTTATATATTTGCATTAGCGCCGACGTTAGTGTAAAATAAACCAATGAATAATAAATAAAAAAAGAAATAAATTAAAATTAGATAACAGAAAATATCTTCGTAAGGATAGAAGTTTAAATGTTATCTGCCCATCTAGTTGTGCTCCGAAAGTGTCACAAATAATATTGTCGCACTAATTGACCACTTCTGCTTTATCCTAGTAGCTTACCACGCGTAGCCTGGTTGAAGTTCTGATTGCTGACAACCAGCAGACTAGTGTTTTTCAAGCAATGTTTTGCTGTGTTATCGTGGTTGCTCGCTTGGCGCAGATTAGAACCAATTAAAAAACTGGTTTTAGAAGAGGTCTTTACGAAGAGGGTGAGGGTTAATTTAAGTGTTGGAAAAATTACCAAGAAGCTTGCTTACAGAGATTCAGTGCAAGCTGAATAAGCTTATCGGCTGAACTGATATACTAATGCATGGTATTAAATACTACCATGTACCTAATATATCAGAGTATATCAGCACGTTTCTGTATGTATAATATGTATGCATATGTATGCATGTTTGGCCTCTGAACTGATCCGTTCAGTTGCCCCACCCTCCTATCATAAGTCGCCACTTTACTGTTGCCACTGAGAGCAAAGAGTTAAAAAAAATCTCAAAAGTTATTGCTTTCCGACTAATTACAATAAAAATAGTCATTGTTAAAGCACAGCATGTAACTTGTTACCTCGTACTCGGTTATTTAGTAAAAAACATGGAAAACTGCCAGGCGAAAGCATGCCATAAAAATTTTGCACTAACAACTCTAATTAATTGGGATTTTTTTTTTGGTAGCTAGGCGAGTTCGAGGAAGGTAACCCAAATACGCCCCGCACACAGATGTATTTCGCAAAGGAAAAACGGAAAGAGTGGGCAAAGTTTTCGGAGTCTGGTTCAGTAGAAGCTCAAACCAAGGACGTGTGCAGTGGTAAAGCCGGTTTATGCCGTGCCGCGCCTCGAATTGCTAAAGCCGCTGTATAATAGCTCTATACTAGCTGTACGTACGCAATGAATTCACCTCTTATTCTCACAACATTCATACACGCGATGGTTGTCAACTCGTAACTCATACGCAGTGTAGCACTCGTTTTGAAAAGTTATGTTTATACTGAAAAAATTGCTATAAATTGTGTTGGAGCAAGATCCTGCCTTTGTTAATGGAAAACAAGCTGACTAACTAACAGTTACACAACGAAAACTGGGAACCAACAAAAAGTGCATAAAAAAATGTAAGGAAAAATGATCGTAGCAATGCAAAATGTTTACGATTTTGCTATTTGAAGTACTCGTAGTTTGCTACTCGGCCGAAGTGGACGCTTTAGGGCCATTGAAATTCGAAGTTTCGAAAACCTAAAGCACATTGGGAAGCTTTCTGCGCTTTTTCAGATGTTTCTAACTACACACATTTAATTTCAATTAAATCTCAATTACTTTTACGCAATTCAACTGTGCATTTCTCTTATTGCAAACATTTAAGGCACGAAAATCGATTAGCTCACATTGTTTGTATTGCTTTTGTACTGAGAGTAATTAAAATGACTACAAAATTACGATTTAACGAATGCCATACATGCATCAATGTCATTCAAGTGAAACGTTTTCAAAAACATGTGTATGTATGTGCGTATGTGCATATATGTTTATATGTATGTGTTCGGACTTTGATTTTCAAGTTTTCAGGAATTTAATTGGAAATTAATAACGTCATTTGTAAAGTTCTTTAATTCCTCAAATTCACACTTTTAGATATTTCTTGGTAATAAATGCAAACTTAATTGAGGTACAAGTAACTGCTCTTATTAATAAATATGTCATATGTCAAAATAATCACGATTAAATTAACATAAATTCTGGATTAAAGAAGTTAAAAACATGGCGAAAATAATGACAATCTAAAACATGTTTAGCCAAATATTTCGGGATTTAAAAATAGTAATTCGAGATTTTCGGGGTTATACAATTGTGGATTCAGGAAGTTAAAACCATGCCGAAAATTTTTGCGATCATAAATAAATTCAGTCAAGAATCCTGAATTTAATTCGGGGTCCCGAATTTATGATCCGGCATTATGATTTCGGGATTAACGATAGTAGTGCTGAATTGACAGTGCTATGTAAAATTGTTTGAACCTTTTGGCTGCAAATTTTACAATGTTTCATTAAATAAGCTCGAGAATTATGAGTTCACTAAAATTTGAAAAGTTTTTAAAGTGGTAGTGATTCATATACATATTTATATCTATATACGTACATATGTAAATATGTATAAGTCAAAGTTTGTAATTCGCCCTTGGCTATATTTACTCATTAATTTCTCCATTGTTATGTGGAAAAACTGAGATGAGTTGAGGCAATAAAATATATCTAAAGTTTTTCATATACTCATAGATCCATGTTTAAATTGCTGTTAAATATAAAAGCAAATGTTTTTGAGTTTCCTTCGAATTTCATGATCGTCCTCTAGTTTAATTTCATTTCCAAATTCCAAAGTATCATGCGAGTTTCAAACTGAACTTTTCGCATTCAAACATTAAGGGGTTATGCCCAGTTGAAGCAACGAAAGTAAATGTTGTATGAGAAACTTTTCTAAAACGGTTGCAAAGTAAAAGTAAAAGTTCGTGTCCACGACCATGCCCATATTCGAGCTCACGTTAGCGTTGAGTTTGGAGTTGAAGTGAAATGAAATTAAATGGCAGAAACCAGAGTGCCAACAGCCAGGCGAAAGCAAAACTTTTTCCACACACGCTGGGCTTCCGTTGCACAACTGGCCGCCAGCGAGCGCCAGAACTAGTTTCTTCTTGTGGAAATATAAATAAACGTGTATGTGTGTGTGTATGGTTTTGTAAATTTATGTTTGCTTTGAGCATTTATGTACAATAATATAAATTGTTTTATAATATAAAGAGTTGGCTCTCGGCAGCACAGTGTGTGTATGAATTCTCGGCAATGCGTTCGAAAAAATTATGTGAAATAATGTTGCAGCTAGCTGATGTATACTTCTTGCATATAAGTATTGTTACTGCGAATAGTTGCTGCAAGAAAATGGAAAGACTTGATGGCTAAGTGTTTATGTTACATTTAATTGAGGTTTGTCTGTGTTGAATTCTTCTTTTATTGCTGTTGATTTCCTGGTAATCTAGAAATCCCACGAAAATTCACGACCTTTTTATATATTTGCCTTGGTTTTTCCTGACGATTTTAGTGAAGATGACAACATTTCATTTGAAAGTAGTTAATATCAAAAAAATTTAAAGTAATTCATTCATTCAATTTGCGAGTTCTTCAACTTATTCCCATAATTAAAATAATAAATCTAGGTACTTAACCAATTCCTTAGCTCAGAATGACAAAAAAGTACTGAATCCAAACTTATTTGGAGCGTATTCGG
This sequence comes from Bactrocera minax, assembly GCA_021498325.1. Taxonomy (NCBI): domain Eukaryota; kingdom Metazoa; phylum Arthropoda; class Insecta; order Diptera; family Tephritidae; genus Bactrocera; species Bactrocera minax. The sequence continues at coordinate 1,038,725 of JAKEEE010000044.1, read as the reverse complement.
TTTAGTCCTTGGAAAATAGTGATAATACACACAAGCTAAGTGAAATTTGTTAACATGGTTTTCATATTTCAAAGCGAGAAGTTCGAAGTTAACTGTTTAATACTTCCGAATCAAGTGATCTGCAATTTACCATTAGTTTATGAAAAAGTGGTATTATAAATAAGATGTACGTATGTATAATTTTTGTGAATTTCGAGGGCACACTTTTAGATGAAGTGGTGCACAGGCGGCAGAGAAGCGAGGAATTTTCATATAATTTTATAAGGGCTGTGTGTCAAAAACAAAACAAAAAATTTAAATGTAATGTCAATTTTTATAAAACACTGGGAAAATGTTGTGATGTTTTCTTTAGATTCTTGGTGCCAACAGAGCTATTACTGCAGGTATAAATTCCGTACAAAAGTAAATGGAAATCTAACTAAAAACCTCATTAAAAAGTATTGAAGTAAACTTTAGTAGTACTACTTCTTGAAGCTTGGAACTTGAGGAGCTAGTACTGTTTTTGTTAAATCTTGCAAGGATGTACCAAGGACACACTAAATTTTATTAAAATGGAAATGATCTTCTCAAGAATCGTTGAAAGTTCATTTGGGGCAATTTGTAAAATCATGCGCAAGTGCTGTTCCGCTTCCAGCATGAAAATCGTGTGCCAAGTGCGCTGTAATAAAATTAATCTCACAAACCTCTACTGCACTGCAGGCTCCACTCAGGTCAATGGCCAAAAGTAGGCTTACCTTCGCAGGCACATTTACATTTCCATTTTCATTTTTATTCCATGCAAATGGGTATGGGAGTGTGCGCCTGTGTGTATGCAAGACGACGCTTACTAATGTGTGAGGCAAGCAACTAGCCTTCTGCATTTAATAAACAGTTTGCGACGACGGCATCATTGTGGTCTATATCTGCTATGAGCTTGTGAAATTTTGGTTTGCCGGCCGACCACTTATTTAATTAAATATATAGCATTCAATGCGCGTATATGCATCGAGGTACGAGTCTCCCTGCCTGTATTTTATGCATATGTGTACATATGTACGTATGCGTGTACGTATGCAGCCACTTTGTGAATGCGTGAAGTTTGGCATAATTCAAGTGTTAAATGCCATATAATACTTGTAAGAAAAGGCAATTATTTCACGTGTGTGCGTGTGCGTGTGTGTGTGAAATATGAGCGTATATATAAGAAACTATAAATTAGGGATTTCAGAAATTCTTAACAGGGTATGTAAATCGCTTGATGATTTATTTTCAAATATATTTCAAATAGATATAATTCATTATTAACTATTAAGCAAGGGCTGTGATCGGGCAGAACTGAGAATTGCGTAGACTAAACCTGATTGAGGGAGCGTCTACCAACAAGAACTTACCTTTTGCTCTGAGTCACCCGACTAGAAAGTTGAACCTGTAGTCACTTCGTTATTGCTTTCTGTAACAATATTTCCTAGCATGTTCTTATTTTTAATGTAGTCCTTTTTACTTGTTTCGAATATTCTAGTTTTTGACCTTTATACCGACTAACACACCTATGCTTACATATATAGCCAAAACACACCGCGAAACTGAAATGCCGTACACACCCTGTTTTGCATGCAACACGCCTACTCTGTGTAGAATTGCAGATCCTCTTATTACTTTTTCCATTCATATACTATGCTTGTGCATGTGCACCACCAAGTGCTGTGCCACATACGCCTAGTTGCACCTGTGCTTAAGCATCCTGATAGTATGCTGCAGACAACAAGTTAAATTATTTTGAATTATGTGGTGTGTGTGTGTGTGCGTGAGAGTTAGTTTATCATGCCTTCATGAAATAATAGTAATAGGAAATTCATAATAAACTACGTGCCTTAAACGGTATTTATAACCCAGTAAATAATAGTGTGCTCACAGTTAATAATAGTATGTATATGAGCAAATTTAGGCTTAGAATTACTTTGTAATTATATATATTTTTGTTAAGCGACTTTGGTGTAAACAATTTTAAGTGCTACTTAAGTTAAGTATATAACATGTTGCTGTTGTAAAATAAGAATTGCTTCGATGTCATGTTGGGAATGATCGAAATGATTTTCAAAATAATTTTGTCAACTATTTTTCGATTTTATATTAGTATAATCTAGTCGTAAATTTTGCGCCACACACTCTTGTACTTTACTGGCTTTTTTTATTCCTTTATGTGTACTTTTCCCCATCACCGGCGCTGCTCGTTCGATTTCGTCCTTGAATACACAGTCCTCAGTTATTTCATTGCTTACTGTTTGGCTGCCGCCCTCGCAGGCATAAATTTGATGAAATTCGTTGTAGTAATCGTCTTAATGGGATTTGCTACATAAGTCTTTTTATAATTTTTTGAAAACCTTTCTTAATTTCCTTTTTATTTCACTAATTTGTTTATTCTACCTCTTCTATTACTTAGCTCTGTTTTTTGGATGCATCGGCTTTATTAATTTACTAAAAGTCATGAAATTTCATATCTCTTAAATGCTATTGCATAAAAAAAGATGAGTGCCTAAAAGTGTACTATGACTTTAAATCACATTGCTGTAAGAGATTGTGTGAAATTAAACTTTCCATATTGCAACGAAAGCAGATAAGAGCAAAGCAAGGAAAAAATCAAAAAAAGCTCGCTCACTCTCTCATACACACACACACAAGCACACTCTCATTTTCGGTTTGTGTATTTTCATTCACAGAAGTTATTACTTTGCCAGCGACATAAGCGTTATTTTGCCTAAAAGCATGCTATGTTCTAGTGAAATACTTGCTATGTAATTTCCATTACCCAGTGTAGCATGAACAGGTACTTATAGTGAACTCTACTGTGTCAGTAGTCGGTCGGAATGCATATACATATCAAGCTCATACATTTAACCGTTATTTTTTGCTTATCTTGATTATTATTTGGTTCAATTTATAAAAGCCTTTTCGAGTGGATAACTGGGTAAAAATTAATCGAATTAGGACTGCTCCTTTCATGCAATGCACTTTCTTTTCGTAGTTGGCGCTATTAAGTGCATCTATGTTTATGTAATTTCATTACAACGGACATATCATCATTGCACTGTTATAAAAATCTTAAAATCTCTTCACTTTGCCTGTTCTTGTACAAATTTTATGCCTGCTCATGCATTCCAACATCCACATAATTTTATTGCAAAATGCCTACGCGCTTAATAGTATGCTAAAGAATATTCGCGCTACATACACCTTTGCGTTCAAAAGAGAATTAACCTCAATTTTGAGTTAGAAAATATATTATTATTTAATATAATAACAAAAAAAAAAAAAAAAAAAATCCGAAAGCAAATACAGCAACAAATTTATAAAAGTTGTGGAAATATTTTCGTTCGAAAACGTAGAAAAGAATAAAGTCTTTAATAAGTGCGGTAATTCGCATTTCAGTCTCAACTCTGCTTCTTCTTCTTCCTCGAATGTTCCTTTGCTTCCAACAGGCGGCTTGGTGATGCTTATTTATTTTATTTTATTTAATAAACTGTGGCGAAACACTCATAGTAGATGACTTTCGCCAGCGGAGACAACGCTTGAAAGTAGACAACATGCTAAATACACTTCTGCTGTCATACGCACAGGCGGCTCAACTTAAGCCTTAGTATTTTTATTGTTGCAAAATATTGTAAGAGTTTTTGTTGTCAATAGTGTTGAATATTTTTTAAAAATCATCGGTAATATAAGAAAGGCGAAAATGTTTTTCCGCCTACCCTTAGGCATAAGTTTAAATATTCATACTTCATACTTAGATATTTAGGTTCATTGAAATGTGATTGATTATGTACATGTGCTTGGGGACATATTGGGGAGATATATTCAAAAATCACGGACTCGTGAATTCCCTTGGGTGAGTTTAATTAAATTTAAAATTTTATCATCTTCTGCTTGGAAAACTCAATGCAAATTGACGCTGTATGTATGCATATGTAAAATATTAATGTTTCATTAAATTAAATTTGTACTTTTATACAATGATAAGATGATAAGATTTTGCTGTTTGTAGTGAAATCATAAAAATCTGGTGAATATTACATATTCAATTTCCTTCAATTTAATCTATGCTGGAAACAAATATTGAAAATTTAAATTATTTAAGCTCGAGGCATACCTTGAGGCACTACAAACAATAATTACATATTACACGTGTATTTATTTGTAGAGTGATTGAATGTAGCAGTTGAGGAGAGTAAGAGTGCAGATATTCTATCAAATCAACCTTACAGGTACCAGACGATGGCGATTGGCTTGTTTCCTTATAACATGTGAATATAATGCTGCCTCGAATTTAAGTTGCAGTACTAATAACGTCATGTTGCCGTGAATTTCCAGCTCTAATATATCAGTTTGCGCCTGTTGCAAGTCCCTGGTGCGCTAAACCCATATGTGTTGCCTGTAGAAACAAACCTACGCATATGTATGTATCAGGTGTATGTCGCATGACTAAATAAATTGCTGTTAACTGCTGGTGCCCTGCTAATGACATGAGGAAATAACCCACAGATTTAGGGACACGTTACACGTCAGCCACTGGCTGACCATTATCTGCAGAAGCAGCTACTTACTACGGCATATTACATAAATCAGTGTACTGTCAAGTTTGGAATATATTTTTTGCAATTACATATCGCGTCCCATTCACTTATTTCATTCGGGAATCGTTTTTTTTTTTTTTCAACACTGAGACAATTTTTTTTTTTCCACCCTTTACTTGTTTATGAACTACGTGACTTACGCGCAGCAAACAGCGTAGTGCATACAAAGTTATGATTTATTTAAAAGAGCGCCCGCATTCACGGGACGTTCAGCAGTGCAACGCTCAACACCAACAACAAAAGCTATAAAAAAAATATTAAAATGAAATGGAAAATAAATAAAATCAAAACATGCAAAAACCGTTAGTAGATATGTGCAACAGCAGTGGAGGATCAACCGAAATCTAATGGTGGCCAAGGGGTGTTCGCCAGCAAACCAGCAAACTTCGTTCCATCCAATGCTAGCGTTCGCAAACAAGCAGATAAGCTCAGCACGTGCCACTACAAGCTAATACAACAACTACAATTATGTTAAGGAAGCAAAAAATAATATGAGTAAGCAAAATGTAACGGCTGTTGTTGCCTAAGGGCACTGATGGCATGTCTCTTCGCGGACTTGTGGTTCCTGCGAATAAGATAAATGAACTGAGCATGTCATCATTAGATGAGAAAACGCGCACAAAACCAAATGGATGCGCCTGTAATCTTGTAATGCCATCATTCCAGAGCTGGGGAAAGCGGCATTCTGCTTTTCGCATGAAAAGATGAAACTTTTTTTTAGCCAAAACACCCAAAAGAATGATGAAATAATGACCACAGCGACTGCAGCGCAGCCATAAATATTACAAAATAATAAAGCCATAGCGTGAAAATGACCGTAATGCCAGATTTGTGGTGTAACGCTCGGTGTTTGGTGCATGACGTGAGGAGGTGATGCAGTGAGGCAGCTACGTTTGACTACGTTGACTACGCCTCTTTGTCGCCTCCTCCAACTTTGTTGTTTTAATACAGATTTCTTTCACCCGCTTTGCTCAACGCTGTTTGTTCATCACACTTTATGCGTATCCTTAGCAACGAGAAATCGAAACTTAAATTTAAAAATATTTCTGCATATATGATTTCTCAAAGGCGGCTATTCCGCTCAGAAATATTTTTTATTGCAAGCCCTATTGAACCTAAGTGGTCCGATACCCATATTGTAACAATTCGTTTACGTCATAGATTTTATTGAATTACAGAATTCAAACAACTGGCAACCTTCTTCAAAAATTTTTCCAACTAACCTCTCTCTTAAACCTCTTTAGTTTATAATTTTCTTTATCTTATATATTTTTATTCACAATTTTGAAAACATGTGGTAGCCTTCGAGTATTATACGGAACAATTCAAATCCAAAAATCGCTTCAGTCTTTACTATGGTGGCGATCTGTTTTCCGTGAAAGGGGCAGATATATGCCGTCAATTATATTAATTATCGCATCGCTTGCTTGATACTAAATTATGAAAGCCACAATCGGTATTAAGGTTATGATTTGTTATGAGCAGAGAATGTAAGACAAAAAGCTGTGGCTAAAAAATTCTAAATTTGTATCCGTCATCCTAACCAAAGTAAAATGTAAATCGCTCTACTCACGCTGATTTGTTGCATAACGGTAAAGCGCAAGAGGGGCGCTGATTAAATTATACATTACCTCCATGGCAGCTGGTGGGCGCGGCGCGACGCGGTGATTTGCATGTGTGCAGGAAAGTGTAAGTGCCCACTGTTTGACGCATTCCCAGCGCCTAATTCCTTGCTGAGCGACGGATTAAGTGTTGGAAAGCGTGGCAAATCTATTGAGTAGACCAAGCACGAAGGTTGTGACTTTCCGCTTCTCGTCTTTTGTAACCAACCGCTGGGCTGCCGGCGCTTGCGCGCTTCATGTAGTTTTGACTTAATTGAAAATTATGCTGGTATCTCGAGTTCCTACATATAGTAGTGCGGTGGCGCGTGGTGGCGCGTGGTGGCGCGTGGACGTAAATAGCAATCGAAGTTGAAATGAGCAAAGTTGTCAGAGCCAAGTAACGGATGTTGGAAAATTGTTAGCATTTTATGTAATTAATGTATAGAAAAGCAGCAATTTAAAGCCAAAGGAATGTGGCTAAACGAACTAAGAATTGCCAAATCCATCACCATTTCGCCTTTACTAATACAAGAGAATAAATGTGACTTTAAGAATGATGATTTTATTTCTAATATTTCCATAAATATGTAGTCATTCAAAAAAGTGTTTACGTATATTTGCACCGTGGCGCTTTGAACTTTATTTAAGCTAAAATAAAAGGGATTGTAAGACAATTGGTACGAAACTTTAATCACTTTAGTACCCTCCAGATCCACCTACCAGATCCATAGAAAGATATTTTGTTAATAGTTCCTATTGCTAAACTGAAATAAATAATGCATTGAACTCACATGAACAGTTTTTTGAGTTTATTAGAAGCAGTCGTTTTTGAATCTTAATATTTCGTGTATCTACCACTGCCTGAATACGACGTGGCATGCTTATTGCATGAGGCAATACGATTTTTACACATTTCTGGTTTGCCATCATGCCAGGCAGATCTCACTTTCGGCCATAAATCATCCAAGTTTCCATTGACCTCAACAACCTCTCTTTGTAGTACAACTCAGCGGTGTTCTATGGGATTAAGATCAGAAGATTCTGGGGGATCCGGCTCGAAATATCTATGTAATATTGTGAATTTATAGTTTCAATTATTCTGTCAAGGGATCTAACACCTTGGGTCATCATGCAGCCCCACACCATTATGAAAGCGCCGCCAAATATAACATGGTGAGGCTGAATTCTGAATCCGAGTTCTTTCCATGCCCACTAACGGCCGTCACAGCCCAAACGATTTATTTTGGATTCATCTGATCAAATTATATTCGCCCTCTCCTCTTCGGTGCAATTCGCATGTTGCATGTTGCAACAGTTGTTTATACCTTTCAACGGAAATGTTAGTGTTATGATTTTCAATTAAAGACATTTCTGTGTATTTCGATTACATTTTTATATTTCAAAAATGTCAAGTCTCTCAAAATAATGCGCTGAATATTTGGAGCTAGCACATTTTTTCTATCGCCTTTATTAACACTTGAGAAATCAGTCGTGTTTTGCGTATTTTGACAACGCCCCCACTGGCATGTTCATTTGTGGAGCAATTTTTCGACAAATTTTTCCCTTACATAACGACTTTAATACTGTTATAAAAGTTTCGCGTTTTTCTAACAAATGCTCAAAGTAGACTGAAATGGGAACAACTGTTCAAATGAGTTGTAAGCGTTATTTCTTAAAGTTTAGCACGCACAACTACTAACCAAAAAAAAAAAAAAAAAAAAAAAAAAAAGAAAAACAACAAGATATTGATTGATTCCGTTAGAAAGAACTTCAATTATATTGTTCTATACCTACTTTATTATTGCACATGCGTCTTCTGTAGGTCAACCAAATGGTAATGGGTAAAAAATGATAGTGTTGTGAAAACATATGAACCCTTCTGTGAGTGACTGTATCTGTATTTGTTTGTCTGCGAATCCTAATTAAATTGATGTACGTCATTATATCCTTCCATTGGTAAACTTTTATATGAGATCGCCCTACCCATCAAGCCACACTCGCATCGCGCATATACACATGAGGAGTCAATTGCATTTAACGCTCTCGATACAGATCCGCGCCTGCAATCCCACTCGCTGATTGATGCACAATCCACAAACCGCAAAAGGAAAATATTTGCAAAGACCACCCAGAGCCCACCGGCCGGACCAGAGACCACATTGAATTGCTGCGCATGACGTAGCGGATCAATATTTGTGAATATGCAATATCTTCTCTCTAGCGGCTTGCTTGAACTGGACGCTGTTTGCGGTGGCTTGTTGGCCTTTAAGCATTTTTCAGTGACCTCGGCGTATCATTGCTCATTATTAACGGTGTATAAAATGATAAAGAATTCGATTAAATGTGAAAGCAGGTGCCTAAATATGGAAATTGTGGCAACGCAAGAAGGTATGCGAGCGTGTAACAAATTAAGAGGCGCAAATTTGCCTTTTCGCCCCAATTTATTCACTAGGAAATAGGTAAAGATGTACACACACCTTTGCAATTTGTTTGTAGACATCTTTATATTGCTCATAACCAAGTGCTAGCGCGTATAGCGGATTTCTAGTAGAAACATTTAAATTTGCCAACTGATTTCACTATTTATTTCTTCGGACCATAATTACAACATTGGGCTTGGGCAACGCCAATGTCCTTTAATGTCTTCTTTTATAACTCTTCTTTCCCCATTATTTTTTTTTTTGCACTCCCATGCTTAGACTGTTTATTTTTGTTTTAATTTATCCCACAAAATCTTGTTCGCTTTAGCCCTCTTTTTACCGCAGTATTTTATCTGCACCTGATTGCGGCCAAATCTAGTTGGCTGGCATCTGCTTCTGATGCCTCGCGGTGCTTCACTTTATTTATGACAGCCATTCCATTACTTGCCTACTTTTTTATTACCGTTATTGGTTATTTTTTTCTGGCTTGCTTTTATTGCTCCAGCCTTGTTGATTATTTATTAGATGTTTCGTTGTTCCACAGTTGGCGGGAAAGCTTTTCGAAGCCAGCAAATTTTTTTTAACCGGAACATTTTTGTTTTTAACTTCTTGTTATATACGTGGTTTATGTTTAATTTTTGAATTTTTTGAGATTTTTATTTGATCATTATTTTAATTGATTTGCATTTTATTAAAAATTTAAGTTATTCTTGTTTTTAATTTTTTTACATTTAAAATTTTCTCCATATATTTTCTCGAAGGTTTTTTTTGTTTGGTCCATCAGCTAATGGGCTTATTCGGTGGCGCCCCAGAATAGCATTGGCCTGCCTGCATCACGCATACAACTCTTGCTGTATTATGTTTCCATCATTTCCATTTTTTGCCGTTACATTTTAGGTTGACTTCTCGCAACCGCTTTTGTGGTTTACCGTAATCGCTTGCTTGCCTTTTTCAGTTTCAACAAAATTAATAAAAAAAATTATTTGTTTTTGTTTCTGCGTTTAAGTTTGCTGCGGTTTTTGCCCACCATTTGACGTTTGCAATCATAGCTGTTTGGTGTTTTAGTTGTTGCAACAACAACAGCAACAAAATATGGATCGATACATAAATGCAGAAGTGAAACTTGAATAATTTTTGTCATATTTTTGGAGTTGTATGTAGTAACGTAGCTAGTTTTGCTCTCAGCTTTGCCGCACTTCTTAGTGTTTTTTTTTAGATTTTCGCAAAAACCGCATAACCCACTGCAATTGAAAGTTTATACCTGTTAGCGCTTGATATTTGCTTTGACACACTTATTGCGGCACTCGCGGGTTTCAGCTCAACTACGAGGGCAAATACACCTACATGGTTACTGAAATGACAGTGCGATGAGTGGCGAGGTCAAAAAAGCGTCGAACTATTTTCATGTTCACCAATTACTCCTTTTTGTTTTTTGTTTTTTTTTCGTTTGTTTTACTCCAAGCGACCGCTATTGATTTGGGAGTAATTTGAGTCCTTGGGTCTTTCACAATCAACGCGTATTGAATATCTTCTAGGGCACTGTAATCAGTTTTAACTCTTGCAATTGGCTAGGTGATGCTCTTTTTTCATTTGACTCTGTTTTGCATCTATTTCATGGACTTTTTTTTTCGAGTTTATACTTCAAAGTGTCACAAAGACACAAGCCCCAAAAAGTAAGAGGGTCAAGCGCCAAAAAATAAGGTCATGCTAATATTATTGGCTTTACGGGTGCATTTTTCATTCGGTGATCGTGCCTACCATGGCGACTAGTCCATTGAAGGCGATAGAAATTCGCATCAGATATTTTTCTAGTGGCTGAGGCTTCTAATCTATATACTTCCTTGAATAGTGAGTGTTAGCTATGTTAATGAAGTAGGCGAAGATTCTTAAACTCATAAGATTCTTGGATCATTATAGAAGTTTCCTCTGACTGTTACTCACTGACTGGAATTTACCGCCAAGATTATGAGATTATTTCGTAGCAAAAACTGTCATAAGAGTTTCGCGTAGGCATCGGTTGTCTTCTCATGCTATAGAGATGGTATTGGTAGTCTCGTAGCTACAAAAATGGTTCCGTTCTTCTCCAAGTTCTTCCGTTCTTCGCTGACGGACTAACGGAATTACTTTGGTAGAAAAACGTTGGAAAACTTGTTGATTACAATGGCGATACAGTGGTGATTACAGCATCAATTACTTTTGGAGTAAAGTCAATCAAAAAATAATAAATAATAATATAATATTTAAATTTGAAAAACATTAGAAAAACATATTTTATTACATTCTATACTAAAACAGTGTTTCTAATTTGAAAATACATTTGTATATCACGAACACATATGTAGATATATGTGTATATATAACAAACACAATCCTCATAAAAGCTATGGCATATTTCAGTTTCAATTAAACTAAATCCGGTTAAATGAAAAACGAAAGCAAAAAGGAACAAACTACAATAGTTATTTAATGATGATAAATGCCAAAAACCGCAAAAGTGTTTATAAATATTTATTGGCCCAATTTCATGGTGATTGTTATTAATTTACAATGAAAATGCCGAATTATAAGTTACAATCAAGCGGTTATTGAAGTTTTAATTCAAATATGCAAACAAAAATCTGAAAAGGCAATCGCCAAAAAAAAAAGGCATTTAAAGCGAACTGAAGCCAATTGGAATTTATTTTGGGTGAAAATTGTCAAATTTATGACAAATAGGTTTTAACTTGCTGCGGCTTTTTGTAAACGCGCCTAAAATGTTATATAACGGTAACATTAGCAACAGCTATATACATGTGCATGTGCATGTGTGCGTGCTATATTTTTTCCACTGCCGTTATGTTTCCTTTGTCGCGTATTCGTAATTCACAAAACCACCAATTAAATAAGTGAATGCTTTAAATAAAGCAAACAATTAGGCACTACAAATGAGCTAAAAATAGCGCTGGTCCGCCAGCGCATATATAGCGTGTGTGTGTGATTCTGTCAACATAGTATTAAGCATAAATTATATATTGTATATTCTTCACATACATGCACACATGCACACACAATGTCACAATAATTTGTTTAGTAGTTTCTCATATAAAGCAATTTAAATTAAATTTTGATTAAACCCATTCACATTTATTTTACGAAATAGTGCATGCATACACCCACACATGCACCCGTACGTATGCATATATGTATATGCGAGTGCAAACGAATATATGTGGAGTATCGAAGCAGCTTTTTAGGCGCACCCACTCCCAAGCAACCGCATTAGAACTTATATAAATTGTTCGGTGCTTATGCGGTGGCGATTTGTATTATACATTTGTCATTCATACTTTTGCGTTGAGCGACTTAATTTATATTTGAACTTTTTATTTGTAATCTTGCGTATACTTTTAGGCGATATTTTTATTGCCATTTTGCTTGATTGATGTGACCAATTGTTAAATCATGTCATCTAACAATTGATTATTGGCCGCAATGTGTGGCTAGGTGATGGTGATGGGTAGGGTAGTGTTGTTACATTTTTTGCGGATTTCAATCATTTTGTTAATGCTTACCTTTTTGTTTATTAGTGATAACTAATTGCCCATTATGCTTTTCAAAATTATGTTTCACGTGCATAAAGCCTTTATTTAATTGCAATTATAATAGCAATTATTAATGCAATTATAATTAAATTTTAATAAACGAAATTTCCAGCTTCTAATTGGCATTAACATGTGATCTTTTGGCCTTGTGATCTTAAAGGCTGTACCCCATTGAAATCACACTACAAGTGTGTAAGCGTTCGCTTCAAACATCTGCCAACAAATAAATTTGAATACATTTTTTAGAGTTGTGTTTTCATTTCATTCGGTTATTAGAAGCGGCAAATTTCAATTAAAAGTCATGAAATTCACAATTTAGTAATTTCTACATTTTTTTCATTAACCATTCTGAATATAAATTGGAAGCGAGCACATAAAAAACAAAAACCAAAGACAAATTACTCAACAAATTGCAATGCTTTAGGCCTATCGAGTTTATCAGCCAATTTCATGTCAGCACAACCAATGTATAGTTTATTTCTCTTGCTGCTGGCTAATAAAACCCAATCACGAAATCAACAGCTGCTCCAGTTGCCATTGTGAGTTGTGAGACCATTTATTTCAAAATTTTATTTTCAAATAATTTTGCTATTTTCCATTTCATCGATTTAACCAATAGAAAGAGATTACTGGACTTAAATATTTTCCCATAGCAAAATCATTTCTGGTATACTCTCAGTTGGGTGTGTGTGTGTAGGTATGTATTCACTTGAAATTTATTCACTGAAATTTATCGAATATTCATTATCTATGATTTGTTGTTTTTGTGCTTGTGTCTTGTGCTATTGTGCTATTGTGCTATTGTGATTTATATGAATTTTATTTTTCTGAAATTATTATTTTGTAAGTATTAGATTACTTGAAATTTGCATATGTGTGCATGAGTTGGTATTGAACGCTGTGTTTTATGTGGGTACCTGCCGTTTGTACAGCCTAACTCCACGGTGTTAAAAAAAAAACACAACGGATCTATACAATGCGTTGATCAGCGCCCCATTAGTAATAGCTTTTTGCTAAAACCAAACGGTGCCGATCGGCATTGCGGAAATGGACACAACAACCACCTTGGTAGGGCTCGAGGCCCATTTAAAACCTCTGCCATACTTTGGGTCCGACACCCGGTTGCACATTGCACATTGCACCACATTGAGCTGACACAGACAACAGCTCTAGCCGCATTCAGGTATTAAACCATAGCCACCACGATACTCCCTGAGGGGCCTACCACAATGAGCAGGTTGGAGCGAACTCCAACGGGCTCCTGCTCCCCGTGATACCAGATTAAAGTCTCCGGTCAGACCTTGCAGCCTAGGCTACTTCCAGTTGAGTTACCCATTCAACTCAGACTGGTGGCATATGTAGCTTGAACTCAAATGCCTCTTTATGTGTGTGCATAATACATTTAAAGTGATAAAAGTCTAAAGCAGAGTCTATTTCAAATGGCGTGCATTTTATGGATTTTAGTCGCCTTTTAGGACAGGCATGCTTTCAGCATTCAGGTATCCAGAAAATTACACGCTTTTAATCGCTTGTTGGAGAAAAGAGAGACCTCTAGCTATGTTAAAAATATTAGGAAAAATAACTCCAATAAGTATGTCAGCAAATAATTGAAAATATTACTATTATTTGTATTATTTTCCGCATTTTCATATTTTATATTATATTCTTTTTTAAACTTTAACTTTAATTAAAAAAAAAAAATAAATGAAAACTATTTACGGCTCAGTGTTTGATGCTTCGCATAAATTATAATATTCCTAAAGTAATATAATACATGCCAAGGTATTTTGAAATGAATAGGAAAGCTTAAAAATTGAAAGCTTGATTTGCGTTTTTTTTGTGTGTTTTGGGAATTACTTGCACCGACACTGTGAGCCCATCCCTTTTTTCATTTTAAGACTTAATAATATATATAATGCTATTAAATTTGTATTAAGATTGCCAACGTAGCGGTAGTTCGTTAAGAAAAATAAAAAGTAAGCCTTATATGTTGGAAATTTTTGAAAATGAAATTATTACATTGACTATAATCCTTCGAAAGTACACTTACGTGCACAAGTACACAAACGCAAGCAAGGAAATCGATTAGCAGCCTGCAATAACCACCCGCTGCACTCTTCAAGCTTATTTAATTGTATTTGCTCTCTTTATGATAATTCGCACTTCCTTTTTTTCTGTCAACGACTCCGCTCCTCCACTTGCCTCCTAAGAGCACACGCGCCACCGGGACGGGATTTAAGAACAATGCAAGATGTTGCATTGACTCTTTCTCTTGCAGTCCGCCGATCCCGACGGCTATCAGCTGCGCTTATTAACTTTAATTAAGCTTTTTGACATTTTACTTACGCAAACAATGCCTGCTTGTTTGATTTGCGTGAACAAATATATACAAGTGTGTATGTGAAATGAACGGCAGCGGAAACAAACAAGCGTTCGCTGTCAGAACTGTGTCAGTGTTGCGAACTTACGCATATTACATTATCGATGGTTGTGGTTGTGGTCGGCAATCGCATTAAAGGTCGACGCCGCGTCCTCTTGTGGTCTTCCTGACCCGCAGCAAAGGGTTCTTCCAGTTCTGTGGATACCTTTGGTTGATTTCAATAGCGTAGTGACCGGCGCCTGGCTCTCTCATTCATTGCATTCATATCTTTTACGTTGCCATTGTCATAATGAAGATCTTGCTCGTGGAAAACGTCCTGTTTAATGCCGTCGTCATGACCGATGGTGGCGTGTAAGCGCGTAAACTTGTCATTCCTGTCGAGCATCTCATTTTTGTCATTCGTTTCTGGAATTGTTGTGATAGTTTTTCGGTACTGGTCCGAAGCACGCTTATCGCTTTCTATTTTCATGTATTGTTATTGGCTCAACAGGTTCTACATTGTAAGCGTGATTAGATGTGGTGCGAGCTTACGAAAGAGAAGTAGAAAATTTTATCTATTGACTCACAAATTGCTATACTTCAGAAAAGTTAACTTTTTTACTAAAACATTTCCCTCCCAATAACAATACTTCGTTGACAATACTCTTCTATTTAGAGAAGTGAGCTTTTACTCTCTGCGCTCTCTCAAAGTTAGAGTGCAAAATCTGATAATTGGAGCAATAAACTCTCCTTAACTGCGTTACTACTTTAGTTCAAACCTAGAAATTTTTAGCTTCGTTCTTTAATGTAGTAAAAGTTTTGTTGGTTATATTTTTCGTATATGTTGTTGCATTTTTCCTAATTTAAGTTGAAACATTGTTGATGACTCTTTCCTTTATACATGTGTAAAATTATGAAACGTGAATGCTGAGGAAGGAAATATTTGAAAGTGAAGCTTGGTAACAGCACACTCTAATGAAACATTTCTCTTCACTAAGTGACCTTCAGTAGACAATAGCAATTCGTCGGGAAGGCTCGAAACTGGAAAAATTTCTCCAAAATTTCTCCAAAATTTTACCAGTTTTAGGAAGTCTAATAATATGCTCTAGTTAGTTTAAAGAGCGTATTTTGAAGATCGGCAATTTTGTATAAAATAAATTTAAGGGTAAGATAAAGGCCTGTCTCCTTTGGCTACCATGACTCCGCTTTGTCCTTGCATGAGCAAGGAGCGTACTAGTTACCTTCCATTCCCTGTATAAAAATAAGTTTGTATTATTTTTCTCCTTCTCAACGTAGGGTCCTAACTACTAGACGATCACGGCCTTCTCTCTCATTAAATACCCAAGAGAGTTTAAAAGTGTCCGTAGAAATGTAGCTTCTTTTAGTATTTTAAAGTCTAAGGATTCTTACTTCGTGCTTCGTTTTCCGTCATGTTATCTTTGAACAAATTTATCAAATCACTAGATTTCAAATCAGGCACTCTTGCATATAAGGTTTTCTAATTCTCAAGTAACGACTTTCATGAACCAACTTTCCATAGAATTTTCCACATTCCCACAACAATTGACTTCGAGTTGATTTTTCCTTTCTTTCTTTTTTCTATAAAACACTCGTGTATAATTCCGCTTTTCCATTTCACTGCAGAAGCCATTGGACTTCACGTTGATGAGTGTGCTGTGCTGATGAAAATGTTGGCAAATATGCCCGGCTTTCCGAGCCAACTGCGTGGGGGGGGTGATAGATGAGCGGGTATTGGCATACAAGTGCGCTTGTGAATTTGATTTCAAGTGACAGTGCACATATGGTGAAAGCTCTATTTTCATCCCCCTTCCCCTCCTTTCCTACAGAGCTGAAATATGCGCTGTGAATGCAAATATGCATCACAAATATGTGACATGTGGGTGCGTGTGCTTGTGCGGAATGCAAGTGCAAGTTTTTCCCAATCAAATAAGTTTGCGTCAATATGCTAACGGAAGTATAATTAACACATTCTCGCACTCACACGCGCATACCCGCACCCACATACGTGCGTTTAAACTAAACTAAAAACTTTCATACACACAGATGCATATACACATATTCATACACATACACATTCATATAGATACGTACATACAACATTTTTTGCAACGGGAAAGTTTAATGGGAATTAATCCTTAATAAGACTCGTTCTAAATTTTTGCCAAATGGCTGCATTTTAAACGATTACTTTTAGCATTCACTGTACTTTTTTTTAGAAAGTAATTGACTTGTATGTCAACTTGATATTTGTTTACCTTATGGGGTATTTCATCATTTCATATTCCAGTAATTGAACCTCCCAGCCCAGATTTTGACGCAAAAACGTTCTCCAAGAAGAGTTTATCTGAATTTAGACAACCCCACTGCACATAAAGTCAAATTGGGAACTTACTTAATTTCACCAATTCTGAAACAGTTAATAATTTAACACTTAGACTAAGCACGACGGCGTAGTCTGTGGACATCACGTCACAGAGAGCTCTGATCCAAATGAGCAAATGAAATTCTCTTACGCCAAACATATTGGCCAACCTGTAGCTGCTACGAGTATATAACACAAAAGCTAAAGAGAGATAGAGGAGAGACAATTCCTGAAAGACGTTTCCGAAAGAAATAAGGATAGAGAACTAATGCTCGAGTGCCACAATGTTTTTTGAACTAGACAAAGTCAATCGGTGCCAAAGCTGTGATGGAAAATGTACAAAAGTTATATTTGAGGTTGCCAGGAGCTCTTTTTTTTAAATATCTGTCAATACTAATAGTTGTAGACTTTATATTGATGTGTGCGTTAACAAGTCCACATATAGACAAATTTGTAAAGTTCTCTAAATATGCCTCCATAGTACTTATAAAGAAGCCATATACTTATAATGAAGCTGATGTGACAACTATACCAAGATAGGGAAAAAAAACTCATTAAAACAAAAAACAAGTATTGAAATTGTGTGCAGCACCAACTATTCGTGCTGAATCCGCGACAGTTCTCGTTTGTAACAGGTTTTTTGTTTTTGTTGGTGTTGCCGCTGCTATCGGAGCTTAGCTACTGTTATCGTCATCATTTACCAACACTAAATGTCACAATTTTATCCACACCAAATCCGCTTATTAATGCCAATAATTGACTGAACATTGGCGACGAAACGAATTGATGTGATGCCAATGGCGCAACAAAACACAGCAACAGAAACACAGTGGCAACGCTCAGCTAGGTTGCTGTGAAAATGCAGAAGCAAGCAAATGTGATGAATTTAACGTGGGCTGTTTTTATTATTGTTTCTACAACAACAATACTCGAAAAATTTAAATGCATTAACTTGCCTCACACTGCGAAAATATTCAAAGAAATTGCAGCTGTTGCTGCACACTAATTTGATATTGCTGTTGTTGTTATACAATTTGTACTGTTCTCTATATTTGCCGTTTCCGTTTCCGTTACCGTTACCGTTACTCAATTTCAATTTGTTATTGGGGTAATTCAATCACGCAGCAATTGCAATGGCATCGGATTCTGCCTGCATGCCCTCACACACTTCCTCTCTCACTTTCACTCACACACATACACTCAAACATACCCGCATTCGTGTTCGAAGCTGTCGCCGGCTTCATTAGTAACGATGCCAGGCGCTGGAAAATCATGTCGATTGTTGCCAATAGCTCTTGCTGATTGCACTTGCATCGCATTACATTTGCATTTATAGATATACATATATACATATACCTGATGTAGCTGAATTTTTTGTTGCGAAATAAATCCTCTATTTTCACTCGCTTTGGCCGCTGGCTGACACTGAAATACTCGAAGTGCAAGCCAAGCAGTTATTTGTTGGTTACTTGTTGTTGTTGCTGCTATTGTGCTACTTCTGATGGCGATAAAGGCTTTTGTTAGCATATAATTGTGGCTGGCTAAGAGCAGCTGGTTAGTTACATTCGTTCTCATTTCACAATTTCCTTTTGCGAGTAATTTTGCTATCGTTGCTTTTTAAGAGTGAAACACACA
The DNA here is from genome assembly GCA_021498325.1 of Bactrocera minax. Taxonomy (NCBI): domain Eukaryota; kingdom Metazoa; phylum Arthropoda; class Insecta; order Diptera; family Tephritidae; genus Bactrocera; species Bactrocera minax. The sequence goes on along the minus strand of JAKEEE010000044.1, from coordinate 1,020,142 downwards.
CACACTAATTTGCTATAACCTTATAAATCGATTATTGTTTTCGTCGTTTTTGTCGTAATTTTTTTCATTTTTCACAATTTGAAATTTCAATTAAGACGTCCTTTTGGGAATTCGCTTTTACACAACATCCACAATACGCACACACAGGCACACACAGGCACACACAGGCACACACACAGACACACAGAAGTTCCAGAATTTATCGAAACTCAGCTAGTACTCCAGCCTAGCTAGGTTGCGGCTTTTAGCATTTTTAACAATTTGCCGGTCATTCGATTTGACCTTGTAGTTTGGCCTTTAGCGTATATTAAATGGCTCAAGTAACGGTAGGCAAAGTTAATTGATGAATAATAAATAGTTCATGAAGCATAAGAAGCTATTGAAAGAATAATTCGCGTTAAACGTTTGGCATTCCGTTTACAGTTTTGACGTGTGTTCAAAAGCTTTTCAAGGACAAATTGAATATATTTTGTTATGTTGATGTATTAGGCAATAATAAAACTGCTGGCGAGAAAAATTTTTGCGTTTCTACGACTCGTGATTGACGCGTCTGGCATTAGAAAGATTATTGCCAGACAGATAAAAAGATCCTTTCTTTTGTGGAACTTATTTTTATCATTATTTTTGCTGCAAATGTGAATGTAGAATTTGCATTAAACACAATTGCCAAACAAGTGAATTCCCGAATATGCGATATTCACGATATTTAATCGCATTATCTAACATACATTTTGATAATTTTAAGAATGCATCCAAATTGAATGGAATAATAGGTAATAAGTTAGGTTGTGGATGTCCGCATTAAACTTTTCGTCTTTACTCCAAAATATAGGCAATGTGTTGAAGGAATTTTTTTAGGAATTATTTATCATTATGATTAGGGCTTACTTTTTCAATAATTCGAGAATCTAATAATTCATTTTAATTGAATACGTAATACCGTAATAATACTCAAGCCGTAAATAAATTATATACTTTTATATCAGCATTATATCATTATATCAAAATTTAAGACTCTGTCAGAAAATGTTTCAGCCATACATATTTTTAGTTTTATTGCTTTATGCTATTTTATCATGTTTAGTGATTTGATAGTAACCGATTTTTAAACACCGAGTCAATATTTTATGTATTGAACTTTATTGCAAAGTTAAAAATTAGCCGTTCAGCTAATTTCATGCTATTCAGTCGTATTTATTCAGATTAGTTTTGGTAGTTTGGCTATTTACGTTTATTCGCCAATCGTCATACAATATTTTTTTAATGTACCGTATGGGAATTCCAATCATTATAAACAAGAATATTTGTGCTGATACGAAAACCATCACCAATAAAACCAACAATAATCAAGATAATGAGCGATATTCATTGCTCTGGTCAGACATCGCTTCATTATTAATTTACCAAAGCACACGAAATCCGTTTCGGAAGAGATTGTTGCATCAAATGATGTCCTTGCCGTAGGTTACTAATACTATGTTGCTGTTACAAAATAACAATACATGCGTTATTTGTATTTGCATGCATGATTTGATTACTTTTGCGTGCCACATATAAAAGAGTTTGAGTGAATGACTGAGAGAGGCTACCGTATGCTAATAACTTGTTGGAAGTCACGTATGAATTAACGCTTATTCAAATTGTTTTCGGCACACCACTGAGTCATTTACCAATGTGAGCAAACATGCCAGCGCACCCCAAACGCACGCGTCGAATAACGCCGACATGTGTTGCAACAGAGAGGAAAATTAATTTTTTGGAAGTATATACATGTGGATTGTAGTCGCAGTCTGCCATGAACCCCTCGTATTTGCTTGAGTGTGTGTGTGTCCCTGTAGTGTTATTAGCTTATTTGCATCATTTGCATTATAGCCCAATTAAGCTAATTTGTATACAAGTGGGGTGGGTTGCATGAAAGGGAGATGTTGCAAGTGCAATTGCTGCGCCTTGAAAGGGTGGATGGAAATGCTGGCTGCGATGCGTGTGCAAAATGCAGGGAGCGTCGGGAGCTTGGGAGGTTTGCAACGCAATTACATAGCTTTTGTTGCGCTCGTACCTGTTGTACTTTGCTGCATCCAATTTAAGTCGGTGTGCGTGTTGCATTCAACTGGGGCGCAATTGATACCCCAAATTGTAGTTTGATGTTTCATTTAGAAAACGGCTCGGCGTGTGACTGATTGCATTCAACAGGTGTATTTGCCACTCCCCACATGCCCTTTATATACATATATTTATTTGTGTGCGTGTTTGTATTTGTATTTTCAGCTAATTTAGCACACGTGTATTTTCGAATGGCAACGGTGACTCTATGAATTCCTATACATATATGTATATATATAGATATGAATGTTTGTGCGTTGATGTGTGTGTTTTCAAAGTCATTGACACAATTACCCTGCCACTTGTAAGAATTATGTATAAATATTATTATGAATTAATTATGAATATTAAGAAATATGTATAAATATATCATGTGCTTTTGACTGCAGTTGAGAACACATTGAAACCAATGTAATATAATACGGTTATTTTGCTTGCACAAACTGTTATTACTGCAATCAAGTAATATTTTAATATGTTACATACTTTGCCATATTACGTATAGGAAAATGTCGGGATTAAAAAATAAAAATGTAGCATATTTCGGGATTGCGTGCGCTCAAAATAAACAACAATGATAACATCCTGATTAGTTTGTATACTCGTACATTAGCAGGAAGCTCCTTTTTCATAAGCCCTAAAAGTAAATGCTATTTCGGGATCCCGAAAATTTTATCCAAGTTTAAGGGTTTGTATCAAAATAAACATAAGACATATTGGATGCGATAATGCCAATAAATTTTGCTTCCGTTTGATTTATGCTGCTTGATTTATGTACACGATTCTTCAGAATTCTATGATTTTTTTAGTGTACACGATTCTTCAGAGTTCTATGATTTTTTATATAGTGTCCACTGCTTTCGAAAAGTACGTAAGTCTTCACATACATATTTAAATATATCTGTATGCATTAGTTTTCAAAATGTATTATAAAAGTGCTCGAAAAATCGCGACTTATTGGCGATATCACGATGACATAACATCCCCAATATCGGGATCACGAATCGCATCATCTTCAGCTTTACTACAAAAAAAATTCAGATTACTTGCGCATTGCCTTCGCACAATAACCGGTTGTTTGCTCGTTTACTGCGAATTTGTTGCTCTTCTTGTGATTGTTGTTGTTGTAATTATTATTGTTATTCCACTGTTGACATTCATGCCTGTCAATTGACTGTGAACACTTAATACGCCGCGCATAATATATACTTCACATATGAATACACACCGTTATGGGAAGCTCTTAAATGACACGTGCACATCCGCTAGTCACTCGCGCACCATCCCTTCCACCTTCGCTGTGTTGCCTCTGTTAGCACGCATGCTATTGTGGCGTCGATAAAATTTTATTCACCCGTATGTACAGAGAAATGTGTAATGGAGTCGTTTTTATTGTTTTTACCGTTTTTTACCGTTTGGCCTGTTTTGGGTGTGGAAGTTCCAATAGCTCGTGATGTGAGTGCGCTTAGTGTGTTTGGCTTTAATGTCATTTGTGCAGTGAAAGGGGGCTGGGGACGGCGATAAAGGCTGAAAATTAAATGATTGGAGTTAATGCAATTAATATGGTCAGGGTGTATCGAAAATCAAAGTTTGTCAAATAGGGTTTAAAATTTTTGGAATCTGTTCTCTTAAGATTTGTGCGAAGCGTCAGGTGTATCTCAAAAAAACTTTTGCAGAAGAGCCCTTTTCCGTGAAGTAAACCCACTATCGAGTAACTGCTTCATCTTTCTATTTTTTATTAGCAATGTGTTGCATAATTTCAGGCGCATATACAAGCATATCATTTTCATAATATCTGAGACGGTTTTTATTGTGTACATACATTCGAACGCTCGAACTGGTCGCTATCAAATAATTCGCTGTAACTTCAAGTAGAATCGGAATTGTCAAAGGAAATCTAATATTTGTCTTATTTCTTAAACCACACAAATTAAGTTACACATTTATGTTTGCTTTCCAATGGCTCCGACATTTAATTAGTTTTGAAAATCTTTCGTTTGCATTTGACTAGCTGCTTTCCGCAGTCAATTCCTAATAATGAATATATTTGTTGCATACTTTTGAGCATTAATGGCGTACATCTATTGAAATGCATTCCAATTGGATTTTCAATATTCTCATTAAGTGAAGCACCAGAATTTGGTTAAAATTTATATAAGACAAGCAAGAGGTTCATTTAACAAAATTGCAGAATTCCAAGGCACTCACACACATCCACAGATATGAGTAAGTTGATCCTAAAATTATGCAATGCCATTTGTACAAAATTCAACGAAGGTCAATATTTGATTACGATTCGATTTAAAACGTACTTGCCTTCTTGCCTGCCAAGTCCATTGAGTAATGCTTTTACGGAGAATTCAATTTCGTCCTTCTGCTCAATCACCGCTCGTTCATTGAGTTAGCTGTCGAGTTCGAGTCTCGAAATTCAACAAATATGCGTGTGACATTCGATAAGAATTTAATTTCCTATGGATTTTGTTTGCAATGATTGCCATTTGATTATGACCATCGCACACTCGCACACGCCCACACGTGTATGTGTGTGTGTATGTATGTATGCGCACCACGTAACAGTTCTCAATTTACAGTTGACTGTTGTTCAGTCGATTTCTCCATTACATAAGCTAAACGCTTTTATGGCCGTATGTATGTGTGTATTTTACTAAAGTACAAACAAGTCAATTTGGAGCTTCAGTAAACCCACACGGCACAAGGTCACCAGCGTACTTTCTTGAACAATTCCATCAGATATTTCCCCTTTCACTCGTATCGAAACCGCATCAGTTAGTGAATTGTAAGTATGGTTGAATTCTCATATGTGCAATCGATAAGTAGAACCATGGCTCGGTGTGAGGTGTTATGTGGTTTGTGGTAAATCATACCATCGAATCACCGACCTGCTGCATGTTCGGCTGACCGTTTGCCAAATAATCCCGTTAATTCGCCCAATGTTGGTAAAGAAACTCAAATATCTAATGCTCTGATGACCAAAGTGTAATGTGGTCCTCTGTCGTTGATTAAGATTCAAACCGTGTTTTAACCCTGTGCGAACCGATTCCTTTAGTTAAATTGTTTAAATCATTAAGGCTTAGTTCGGCGACACAAAATACATTATAAAATAAAAAAGAACTTTCTTTGCGTGGATGAAATCTTTTTTAATTTACTAGTATAACTGTAGCACCTTCCATTATAACTAAAAGTCAAAACTTAGAAGAACTTTAATATTTCTATAACACAATCTTTCATTATTTACTTTTTATACTTCTTATACGAGTTTTCATGTTCCCAGAATACTAAAACCCACAAGATTAATTAGAGTATATTTGTCTTATGTGTCTAATTAAAGGTTAATTAAATGTTAATTAGACTAAACCCACACATCCATTTATAAGGAAATGGCGACTTTTTTTCTTAACAACTGCATAAAGCGACTAATAAATAAAACTTTTAGTTATTCCGAATATAAACACGGTCTTAATAGCCAAGTTTGCGGAAATGAATGATCCAAAAATAACTTATACCTGGCGAATTAACCAAATTATCATTAGCTATAGTTTTTGCGGCTTTCCCTAAGAAGAAAATTTCAGTCATATCTAAATTTATCTCAAAACTTGTTCATTGAGTCAATATTTGTACAAATACCTATTTTGTGGCACCTTTTTCACGTCCCTTTGTTCATCAAATTTGGTTTGCTTGCTTTTAACTAAAAAATCACTTGAGTGTTTGATTGAGTGATGGTATTGCAAGCATACGATTAAAAATAAACTGATATTTTGATTAGCTTTGACAGGCCGCAAAAAGATGGCTGGGAGCAGTAAGTATTGGCAAGTGCTGTGTGCAAATTTATACATTATTTAACTGCCGACACATTATTCACTCTATCATTCTAGGCTTGATTTCAGAAATGTAACACTAAATAGCACAGTAAGACACAGAAGCTCTCACAATTTCTACCTACAATTGGAAAACTAATTATTTGTATAGAAACTCATTTTGAGTAGGACGTCATAGTTTTCCAATATCGCCCTAAATATACCCTAAATGTAGGCAACTATTTATATCTTGTAAACAAAACAATTGTCCACAATTAGGCATACCATCAAATTTAATAAAAACTTGGCGAGAACGCATAACTTGGCGCACCGAAATGCCAAGGGTAAGAAGAAGCATGATTAACTATACAGTTTTTTTAAAAGAAGTTTAAACATGTCATGACATGACTTGACATGAAGATCACATTAAATAATGTTAAGAAATTGTAAAGTATTTTTATATATTTTTGAATAAAATATAAATATTTTTATTAAAGTTTAAAATATTTTTTTAAACATAACATTATATTGCTATAAAAGTGTAAAAGTGTTATCATAAAAAAATTTTTTGAATACATTTTATTACTGTACCGACTATCTAACTTTTAGTTATGCAAACCGCGACCGCGATTTTCTGCGACTTTTGCTCCTAAAATTACAATTGTTTCCATTTATTTAGATGTACATTTTCTGCACTTTATTTATTAACATATTCGCTTATTTATTGCAATATTGTTTGCCTTTCAATTTAAAATATTGGCTAGCATCAACCGATTTTTCAAGTTGTTTTCCTTTTAGCACTGATTGCAGAGTGCATAGCTACAAAGGGGTTTTTAGCCACAGTTTTTGATTGACAAAATTAACTAAATTATTACTTGCATGCGAAGCGTTTTTGTTACAATATTCCTGAAACCCAAGGCTGAGCTACTTGAAAATTATATATAATGTTATGGAAGAGATAAGTGTGTGCCATAAAACATCAAAACAAAATGCCAAAATGTAAAAGCATTTAAATATTTATAATACAAAAAACAAAAAAAAGCAACAACAAATGCTCATCAATTACATGATGTAAGGTGGCCGGTGGTGGGATTGGAGGTGTAATCATTGAAAATGAATGTTGCCACAGAGATAAGCGATCGACTGCGGACGGAAATGAATGTGTCTATGTGTGAGTGTGTGAATGTATGGGCGCGTTTGGCAGACACATTTAGAATGTGTCTGCCGTTTTTCCGGCGCACGTCCAAGTAGCACAGCTGCCCAACGAACCACCAGCAAAACTGATGGATTGAGCAATTGATGGGTCGGAATGGTGACTGCTTGTCAAATTTTACTCACACACCACACATACTGACATACACATACAAATTCGTAAACGTTTGGGTGTGTGCCCGCGTGTGCCCGCGTGTGGCAGCTGTTTTGTGGCCATTTTGGCTTTGTATGCTCACGCAAATGCTTGAATGCCTCAACGCGCCCGCATCGAGTTCACCAAATGATAAAGCCCCACACACCCGTACACAAAGTATGCAGCGTATGCAGAGATAAGAATATGCAAATGTAAACTACATTTTGTTTTTTTTTTTGTTTTGCTGAAAGAACCGTCGGATTGACTGGCAGTCAGGCAGATATTGATAGCAAGCTTGGTTAGAAAAATATTTATCCTTTGCTTTCGGTCTGCCAATTGCGGTCGAGTGGCCATAAAACATTACTTTGGAGGGGAATATGCACAATAATAGAAGAGGCTTGTTGCATTCGTAACGCTTCTATTGGAATTATTATTTTTAGATTTGTTCACTTCGTCTGTTACGGTTTCTATTTTCAAATGATTTTTTTTATTTTTTTATTTAAATTTCTTAATTCTTTGCAGCCTTTTGGGTGAATGCATAAAGGTTGAAAATATTTTGAAAATTTTGCTGGAATAATTTTTCCTTTAGCTTTCTAACTTTTAGCCTTAATAAGCTTTGGTGTTCATTTTATTCCGTTTCTCAAAAAAAATGGCAAAACGATTCTTTGGTGAAGAAAGAAAAAGACTTTAGAAAAAGGTTTGTAGTAGAAATTAGGCTCATCACCTTATTCACCTTTAATTCATTTATTTTTATTTTTTGTAAGTTCGACAGCTTGTTTACTCTCTCTCTGCTACCTCCTAAAGACGTCTAACAAAAACACTTGGAAAAAAATTGCTTCAGGAGCTGTATTTTATCTCTCAAAGTATTTAATTTGTAGTACCACAATTTTCACAAATTTCTTCAAGCAAATGTGCTTAGGGCCTGCAAATGAAATTCACCATTTAAATCATGAATAATCTGCTTCAGGGCGTTTAAACGCCGCTGGCTCATCGTGCGATTTATATTCGCATAAATTACACGCCTATCGCAAAAGTCCAAATATCCATGTTTATGTATGTGTAAAATTATTGGCAAGGCATTTGGTTTTAACTTAAATTCCACTCTTACCACTTTTATGGCTTCTTTTTGTTTTCCATTTACCGTTTCTTTTCCTTTCAAATGTTCCCGGCCCCCCAATCTGCCTGCGCATACTTTTGGCAAAATAGACATTTATTCCTCCGGCTTCTATTTGTCTTCCCAGCATTATGCTTCATCGAATTGGCACATTTCACTTCGCCAATTGGCCTATGCCTCTGCACAACCGTATATACAAATTCGCTATCGCGTCGCCGTCGCCGTCGCCGTCGCCAATAATGGCAAGCATAAAAATCGCCAAGTAGGCGACAAAAGCTGTGGACATTTTACTGTTGTTTTCTAAAACATTTTGAGGAACAAACTTTTTTTATCCATACAATTTTGTTTATTTATTAAACAAACTTAAGAGTTTGGCACTCATGGCTTTGTATTATTTGTCTTCAGAAGGGTAAACATGGCAAAGTATGCTGAATATATGTACGTTGTGTGTTCAGATAAAACGGGGATGTTCTTCGACTTTAATGGCATAGTGCATCAAGAATTCTTGCCTCAAGATCAAGTTCAACGCCGTTTGAGTGAAACAATCCGAAAAAAAACGCCCGGACTTGTGGAAAAACAACTCATGACTTTTGCACCACGATAATGCACCTACTCGTACTTCGTTGCTTGTTCGTGAATTCTTGGACAAAAACAATACTGTAACGATGCCCCTTATATCCCAGCCTCCACATTCGCCAGACATGGCTCCATGTGACTTTTTCCTATTTCCCTTACCTTAAAGGGTTGTCGTTTTACAAGCATAATGCGACATTAAAAGCGTAGCGCTGGAAGGTCTAAAGGCTATCCCAAGAATCGAGTTTGAGAAGTGTTTCGACGATTGAAAGAAGCGCTAGCATAAATGCATAATATCGAATGGAGACTATTTTGAAGGCGACAACATTAATGTAGACGAATGAATAAACATTTTTTTTTTTTCAAAAACGAAAATTCTCGTTATTTTTTGAACACACCACGTACTACTTATGTATATACATAAATATTTTGTTTTTTTAATTTGGATTATTTGCGTATCAGTAAAATGGCTCATACTGTAAAATCAGATATCCGCCGAGAATTAAAAAAAAAAAACAACAACAAGAACAACAAGAAACAACGGTGAATCCGCAACGATTGTTCTAACAGTCATCTCGTCCTCTCGCAATAAAATTTTACTAAAGCTCATTATATAAGCAACTCGGATATGGTCGTAGTTAGTCAATCACACACTGCCACAAATGTACGATATTACTGTTATATTTCGGCTACGCTTACATATGCATATTTATGTATGTATGTATGTGCACGCATCAGCAATGCCCACATAATATAATTGCATAAACTGCTGATGCACGTAAATAAAATTTGAGTTTTGAGTCCTGCCAACGATGACAGGATAACGAACAGCATCGGCTGCAACAACTAAAATCGAAGCGGCAAGAATAAGAAGGGGGAACAACAAAACACAAAACACTCACCAAGCATTAACCGAATCACTTTGGCTTAGTAATATATATGCAAGCATGCGAGCGCAATGCGCCAGACAGTCGCTGAAATATGAATTGTCGCTGCGGTATTTGCTTTATTGGTTGCATCCTTGGTGAGCGCACACCCAATTGTGTGTGTTCACTTACTCAATCCCGGATTACACTCTAAACCTTGTATCCGTGTTTACATTTCGATATTTAAAGAAAAAATTAGTATTAGAGACTATGATACCACCCCATTCGATGGCATTACTCATACGCCCTGTGTCTTTCCTGTAGGAGTTTTTTATTCTATCTGTTTATTCTACTGTGCTCGAACCATCTGGAATGCTTTAAATAGCTTTCAAATGCTAATGGTCGCTCAATTAACAATGGACAGTTATTAGACTAACAAGTCAACAACTTTGGGTTCTGATGAGATGTTTATATATTTATATATATGTATATCATACTGCATAAATATAAAATAATATTGTTCGTCTTTATTCTACACTAGTATTCGCAGGATTTTATGCCTCTTAATTCTCTCCTGCAAGTAAACAACGCAACAGCTTAAGTGTGTTGTATTTCGTTGCGGAAATGTTGCAACAGAGTATATCAGTTTTGTTCACCTAACGGTTGTCCATCAATTCAAGGGATTACTTGAGTAAATAGCAAAATAATTGGTTTAATGAAACTTGGGAAGTGTGTTCGTTGTTCGTTGTTGGGCGTAATCGGACTACTACTACGTCCACAAAATAATCTTAATCGAAAATCGATCAAATGCTATAAATAAGCAAAAAATTATGATGGAAACGTGTTATTTGACAGAGAAAATTTTAGTAAGGTGGGGCATCTGTGGTTAAAAAATTTCGTTAAAGTGGGCATGGCCCCGCCCCCCAATATGTCTAATGTACATATCTCACCAACCGTTACAGCTATATCAATCAAATTGCTCTGAACAAGCATGTCCTTAAACCGTTACCGTCCTCCTTTAAACCGTTTATGTTGGTCAATAGGTGTGATATTATAATGAAATTAAGTGGATGCGTTTTCTAGGTCTAGACCGTGGCCTAATCCCCATATTCTTAATATAATGAGTTATATTATTAAATATAGCAAAGAGAGTACGTGAGTCTATGACCTTGAAATATGTTGTAAATATGATTATAATCCATTCACGGTTTCGTCGAATAATGAATACTGAATTCTTATGCAACATTCTTCAATATAAAGTTATGCCAGCACCTGAAAGTATTTCCCCGCCTTCGACCCTTGCACATTGCGAGAGCGTAAAATGTTCGGTTACACCCGAACGTATTGTTCCATTTCGACAATAAGTATGTATGTAAGTATATGAGTTCTTTGATAAACTGTTGTGACGTCTGTGCTTTATCTACGAAAACTACAACACTTGCCCGCCCTTTCTGTGTTTCTCCAAGCACTCGATTTTTTTAGTTTCGCTCTTGCACAGCACCAATAACATTTCTTCTTTGATCTCTCAATGTTTACTTGGCCGGGTTTTTCAAGTTGCGCTTCAATTCACTTTCATTTACTATGAATTCCTTTTTTACATTTTTAAATTTACCATTTTCTACTTCACTTTTTGTTTGTTTCCTTTCATTATTTCTTTCTATTATTATTTACTTTTTTGATATTTTTTCATTTCCCATTTCTCATTTTTATCCTTCAAGGATAACTTGAAGTGTGTGATAACTTCAACGCACCACACCCCCATAATCAGCTACGACGCTTGTTTACACATAATTTTTGTGCATTAAAGCGCTTCTGCCTTCGTCTGTTTTCTAGAATCTTTCGATACATATGTATCAGTGTCTGCCATTCGCAATGCATTGCCTGTGTAAACAAGCTGAAGCGTTAAATGTCCTCACACACATGTTGCACTGCTTGCTTAGTTGTTGTTGGCGGAGACTCTTCTGGCTCCTTGAGCACTGTATTGTCCTCTTTCTTTCCGCGTATCATTCGAATACTTTAACGTTTGCTACTTGTCGCTCATCTGTCGCCCACTTTTCCTACGCATTTCTTGTTGTTGTTGCTACTTTCAATTACCTAGAGTGCAGTGATACTTTTGCGCGTCTTTCATGCATTCTTCTAATGTTTTGCACCACTTTCCAGTCGTATGCTGCCATTATCCTTGACTGTCTGTGGTAGCCATTTTGATTAGTTTTGTCTGCAAAATATTTGGCATTCCGCTCGTGCGTCTTGTCTTGTTTATTCGCGCTGATTCCTTTGCAACGCTGGCGTTTTGTTTTCGCTTTGGTTTTTGTCTCGAGTGTCGGCGGTGGTCTCACTGCCCACGCTCACACCCACATGCATATTTTGGCTGATTACAATTTCGTTCATTTCATTTGCTTGTTTTCACATCATTCGATCTCCCCAATGTGTTTTGCTCCCTCGGATGGTACTCATTTATCGGTTTCCGTCCTCGCCACTCCCCCCTGCACAACAACGTGCTTCTTAGTGCTTAGTGCTTGTGTGTCGTGTGTCGTTTATAAGTGGTCCTGCCAGACTATTACCAAACACTTATGCGCATTTATTTGCTTGTTTATTAGTTACTTCTGTGATTTTTCATTCTCCTTCATTTCGTGTGTGTTTCTTATTTGTTTGCTCTGCGTGTTAGTGACTTCGCGTTCGGGTTGTTCTCCATATTCAAATACTTCAGTGGTGGGGCGCGTCTTTTTGTTGTGAATTGCTACGCCAAAAGTGGGCTTTGAGCAAATTTATTAAGTGGTTCCGTTATAGCCTTACAACAATTGAGCATAAAATTAGGTGAATAGCAAAAGGCATGTGTGTGTGCGTATGTGTAGGTGAGGTGTGTCCCAAAGTTTACTTTATGTCCGCTATTACAGTGGAGGTGAATTTCCATGTAAAGGAGTAGTTTCTTTGGCATACCCACTTGTTTCGAGGACATATTTATTAAGTAGCGTTAAGTGCTGCGTGAAATTGAAATAATTTTGGAGGTGTTAAATTATGCTCGGGTATTATGCTCAGTTAGTTATATGTTTTTTTTAACACTTTCTGTAATTTATTATTTTTCATGGCTTAAACGTTTGAAAAAGTATTTAAATTTTTCTAGCGAAAATAATATTAGTAATTAGAAATAGTCGACATAATATAGTAAAGGTGAAACGATCAAAATATTGTATTATATTATAATTGGAACAGTTATATTTTGGTTAAGTGTTTGTTAAGTTTGCTCAAATATCGATATATCAAATCGGTTGCCTATGTAGTCATGCAAGGAAGAGTTGAAGATTGCTCTCGATTATAAATCCAACAATTTATGCCTACCAGTTTTGCCCTATCATATCCCTTGTAGCCATAAATTTTCAACTGCCCCACCCAGGAGCATCGTTGTCTCTCATATATGTACACAAACTTAGTTCGCGTCCGTTACACGCCAATTTATGGTCAGCAACCAATGTAGTCAACTCTTTACCCCGCAAGTCTGCTGAATGTGTTCATCTACCATAATGAATAACGGGAATACAAAGGTAATCACCTAGATTAGCAGCTTATCAACAACACGTGCACGCAGAGCAAATTAATCGGCAAACACTATTTGCAGCATTGGGAACCGTTGCAGCTAACTGTCCATGACAAACGAAAACGGTGTGCATACGAGTATACATGCATACGCACAAACACATATGCAGTACATGTATACCGCTGTAAATTAGCTTTCGGCTGTGTGTCGTCAAGAGTCGTCAGGAGTCGTCAAGACAGAAGAGATATGCAGCTCCCATATATGTGATGCACCAGGTGCATGAAGCCTTCTTATTTATATGCGCGCATCCGTCCCCTTCCATTATAGCCATCGGTCGCCTGGATACGATGACCAGGAGCGCGGCAATATGGAAAAAACCGCGAAAATCGGAAAATTGCAAAAATGCCGGTTTTTCGCTACCCAGCTAAGTATGAAAATGACTTTGACGCTCTGTGGCTGGAAGAGTGCGTCCACCAGGTGGATCAAACGTTGTGGGTGAGTTAGTATATTTTATGCGCTTTCATTATCACGAAAAATCACCAGCCCGGGATGACGGGGGGCGTGGCAATAAGCTTCAAAAGGCTTTGAATGGTGCACACGTCAACCTTTCAGTTCAACTGCCAGACGCACTATGCGTACTAAGTGGATGGGTCCTCCTTATATATTGTGCGCGCACAAGTCTACTAACATTATGGCCATCGTTTTCCCGCCTATTATGACTGGGAGAGCGGGAATCGTCAAAAAACCGCCAAAATTGGGTTTTGGCAAAAATCGGCTTTTTTCGCTACCCAGCTAACGGGGTGCGTCAGCTAGGTGGATGAAACGCTTGGGAACACCTAGTAGGTTTCGTGCACTACCGTTATCAGCAACAATCACACATATAGGTTCACCAGGAGCGTGGCAATCCACTAGCATGCACCATGGTGTAGTTTGGGTAATTTTCAACAGTTTTTCATACTTTGACGCTCTCTAGCTGGATGACTGCGTCCACCAGGTGGTTCAAACGCTGCAGATGAGTTAGTACGTTTTATGGGCTTTCATTATAACCAAAAACTGGCCAGCTACAATGGCCAGGGGAGTGACAGTAAGCTAAAAAACACTTTGAATGGTGTACACGTCACCCTTTTGGAGCAGCTGGAAGACGCATCTGATGCACCAGGTGCATGAAGCCTTCTTATTTATATGCGCGCATCCGTCCCCTTCCATTATAGCCATCGGTCGCCTGGATACGATGACCAGGAGCGCGGCAATATGGAAAAAACTGCGAAAATCGGAAAATTGCAAAAATGCCGGTTTTTCGCTACCCAGCTAAGTATGAAAATGACTTTGACGCTCTGTGGCTGGAAGAGTGCGTCCACCAGGTGGATCAAACGTTGTGGGTGAGTTAGTATATTTTATGCGCTTTCATTATCACGAAAAATCACCAGCCCGGGATGACGGGGGGCGTGGCAATAAGCTTCAAAAGGCTTTGAATGGTGCACACGTCAACCTTTCAGTTCAACTGCCAGACGCACTATGCGTACTAAGTGGATGGGACCTCCTTATATATTGTGCGCGCACAAGTCTACTAACATTATGGCCATCGTTTTCCCGCCTATTATGACTGGGAGAGCGGGAATCGTCAAAAAACCGCCAAAATTGGGTTTTGGCAAAAATCGGCTTTTTTCGCTACCCAGCTAACGGGGTGCGTCAGCTAGGTGGATGAAACGCTTGGGAACACCTAGTAGGTTTCGTGCACTACCGTTATCAGCAACAATCACACATATAGGTTCACCAGGAGCGTGGCAATCCACTAGCATGCACCATGGTGTATTTTGGGTAATTTTCAACAGTTTTTCACACTTTGACGCTCTCTAGCTGGATGACTGCGTCCACCAGGTGGTTTAAACGCTGCAGATGAGTTAGTGCGTTTTATGGGCTTTCATTATAACCAAAAACTGGCCAGCTACAATGGCCAGGGGAGTGACAGTAAGCTAAAAAACACTTTGAATGGTGTACACGTCACCCTTTTGGAGCAGCTGGAAGACGCATCTGATGCACCAGGTGCATGAAGCCTTCTTATTTATATGCGCGCATCCGTCCCCTTCCATTATAGCCATCGGTCGCCTGGATACGATGACCAGGAGCGCGGCAATATGGAAAAAACTGCGAAAATCGGAAAATTGCAAAAATGCCGGTTTTTCGCTACCCAGCTAAGTATGAAAATGATTTTGACGCTCTGTGGCTCTAAGAGTGCGTCCACCAGGTGGATCAAACGTTGTGGGTGAGTTAGTATATTTTATGCGCTTTCATTATCACGAAAAATCACCAGCCCGGGATGACGGGGGGCGTGGCAATAAGCTTCAAAAGGCTTTGAATGGTGCACACGTCAACCTTTCAGTTCAACTGCCAGACGCACTATGCGTACTAAGTGGATGGGTCCTCCTTATATATTGTGCGCGCACAAGTCTACTAACATTATGGCCATCGTTTTCCCGCCTATTATGACTGGGAGAGCGGGAATCGTCAAAAAACCGCCAAAATTGGGTTTTGGCAAAAATCGGCTTTTTTCGCTACCCAGCTAACGGGGTGCGTCAGCTAGGTGGATGAAACGCTTGGGAACACCTAGTAGGTTTCGTGCACTACCGTTATCAGCAACAATCACACATATAGGTTCACCAGGAGCGTGGCAATCCACTAGCATGCACCATGGTGTATTTTGGGTAATTTTCAACAGTTTTTCACACTTTGACGCTCTCTAGCTGGATGACTGCGTCCACCAGGTGGTTTAAACGCTGCAGATGAGTTAGTACGTTTTATGGGCTTTCATTATAACCAAAAACTGGCCAGCTACAATGGCCAGGGGAGTGACAGTAAGCTAAAAAACACTTTGAATGGTGTACACGTCACCCTTTTGGAGCAGCTGGAAGACGCATCTGATGCACCAGGTGCATGAAGCCTTCTTATTTATATGCGCGCATCCGTCCCCTTCCATTATAGCCATCGGTCGCCTGGATACGATGACCAGGAGCGCGGCAATATGGAAAAAACTGCGAAAATCGGAAAATTGCAAAAATGCCGGTTTTTCGCTACCCAGCTAAGTATGAAAATGACTTTGACGCTCTGTGGCTGGAAGAGTGCGTCCACCAGGTGGCTCAAGCGTTGTGGGTGAGTTAGTATATTTTATGCGCTTTCATTATCACGAAAAATCACCAGCCCGGGATGACGGGGGGCGTGGCAATAAGCTTCAAAAGGCTTTGAATGGTGCACACGTCAACCTTTCAGTTCAACTGCCAGACGCACTATGCGTACTAAGTGGATGGGACCTTCTTATATATTGTGCGCGCACAAGTCTACTAACATTATGGCCATCGTTTTCCCGCCTATTATGACTGGGAGAGCGGGAATCGTCAAAAAACCGCCAAAATTGGGTTTTGGCAAAAATCGGCTTTTTTCGCTACCCAGCTAACGGGGTGCGTCAGCTAGGTGGATGAAACGCTTGGGAACACCTAGTAGGTTTCGTGCACTACCGTTATCAGCAACAATCACACATATAGGTTCACCAGGAGCGTGGCAATCCACTAGCATGCACCATGGTGTATTTTGGGTAATTTTCAACAGTTTTTCACACTTTGACGCTCTCTAGCTGGATGACTGCGTCCACCAGGTGGTTCAAACGCTGCAGATGAGTTAGTACGTTTTATGGGCTTTCATTATAACCAAAAACTGGCCAGCTACAATGGCCAGGGGAGTGACAGTAAGCTAAAAAACACTTTGAATGGTGTACACGTCACCCTTTTGGAGCAGCTGGAAGACGCATCTGATGCACCAGGTGCATGAAGCCTTCTTATTTATATGCGCGCATCCGTCCCCTTCCATTATAGCCATCGGTCGCCTGGATACGATGACCAGGAGCGCGGCAATATGGAAAAAACCGCGAAAATCGGAAAATTGCAAAAATGCCGGTTTTTCGCTACCCAGCTAAGTATGAAAATGACTTTGACGCTCTGTGGCTGGAAGAGTGCGTCCACCAGGTGGCTCAAGCGTTGTGGGTGAGTTAGTATATTTTATGCGCTTTCATTATCACGAAAAATCACCAGCCCGGGATGACGGGGGGCGTGGCAATAAGCTTCAAAAGGCTTTGAATGGTGCACACGTCAACCTTTCAGTTCAACTGCCAGACGCACTATGCGTACTAAGTGGATGGGTCCTCCTTATATATTGTGCGCGCACAAGTCTACTAACATTATGGCCATCGTTTTCCCGCCTATTATGACTGGGAGAGCGGGAATCGTCAAAAAACCGCCAAAATTGGGTTTTGGCAAAAATCGGCTTTTTTCGCTACCCAGCTAACGGGGTGCGTCAGCTAGGTGGATGAAACGCTTGGGAACACCTAGTAGGTTTCGTGCACTACCGTTATCAGCAACAATCACACATATAGGTTCACCAGGAGCGTGGCAATCCACTAGCATGTACCATGGTGTATTTTGGGTAATTTTCAACAGTTTTTCACACTTTGACGCTCTCTAGCTGGATGACTGCGTCCACCAGGTGGTTCAAACGCTGCAGATGAGTTAGTACGTTTTATGGGCTTTCATTATAACCAAAAACTGGCCAGCTACAATGGCCAGGGGAGTGACAGTAAGCTAAAAAACACTTTGAATGGTGTACACGTCACCCTTTTGGAGCAGCTGGAAGACGCATCTGATGCACCAGGTGCATGAAGCCTTCTTATTTATATGCGCGCATCCGTCCCCTTCCATTATAGCCATCGGTCGCCTGGATACGATGACCAGGAGCGCGGCAATATGGAAAAAACCGCGAAAATCGGAAAATTGCAAAAATGCCGGTTTTTCGCTACCCAGCTAAGTATGAAAATGAATTTGACGCTCTGTGGCTGGAAGAGTGCGTCCACCAGGTGGATCAAACGTTGTGGGTGAGTTAGTATATTTTATGCGCTTTCATTATCACGAAAAATCACCAGCCCGGGATGACGGGGGGCGTGGCAATAAGCTTCAAAAGGCTTTGAATGGTGCACACGTCAACCTTTCAGTTCAACTGCCAGACGCACTATGCGTACTAAGTGGATGGGACCTCCTTATATATTGTGCGCGCACAAGTCTACTAACATTATGGCCATCGTTTTCCCGCCTATTATGACTGGGAGAGCGGGAATCGTCAAAAAACCGCCAAAATTGGGTTTTGGCAAAAATCGGCTTTTTTCGCTACCCAGCTAACGGGGTGCGTCAGCTAGGTGGATGAAACGCTTGGGAACACCTAGTAGGTTTCGTGCACTACCGTTATCAGCAACAATCACACATATAGGTTCACCAGGAGCGTGGCAATCCACTAGCATGCACCATGGTGTATTTTGGGTAATTTTCAACAGTTTTTCACACTTTGACGCTCTCTAGCTGGATGACTGCGTCCACCAGGTGGTTTAAACGCTGCAGATGAGTTAGTACGTTTTATGGGCTTTCATTATAACCAAAAACTGGCCAGCTACAATGGCCAGGGGAGTGACAGTAAGCTAAAAAAAACTTTGAATTGTGTACACGTCACCCTTTTGGAGCAGCTGGAAGACGCATCTGATGCACCAGGTGCATGAAGCCTTCTTATTTATATGCGCGCATCCGTCCCCTTCCATTATAGCCATCGGTCGCCTGGATACGATGACCAGGAGCGCGGCAATATGGAAAAAACTGCGAAAATCGGAAAATTGCAAAAATGCCGGTTTTTCGCTACCCAGCTAAGTATGAAAATGACTTTGACGCTCTGTGGCTGGAAGAGTGCGTCCACCAGGTGGCTCAAGCGTTGTGGGTGAGTTAGTATATTTTATGCGCTTTCATTATCACGAAAAATCACCAGCCCGGGATGACGGGGGGCGTGGCAATAAGCTTCAAAAGGCTTTGAATGGTGCACACGTCAACCTTTCAGTTCAACTGCCAGACGCACTATGCGTACTAAGTGGATGGGACCTTCTTATATATTGTGCGCGCACAAGTCTACTAACATTATGGCCATCGTTTTCCCGCCTATTATGACTGGGAGAGCGGGAATCGTCAAAAAACCGCCAAAATTGGGTTTTGGCAAAAATCGGCTTTTTTCGCTACCCAGCTAACGGGGTGCGTCAGCTAGGTGGATGAAACGCTTGGGAACACCTAGTAGGTTTCGTGCACTACCGTTATCAGCAACAATCACACATATAGGTTCACCAGGAGCGTGGCAATCCACTAGCATGCACCATGGGGTAGTTTTGGGTAATTTTCAACAGTTTTTCACACTTTGACGCTCTCTAGCTGGATGACTGCGTCCACCAGGTGGTTCAAACGCTGCAGATGAGTTAGTACGTTTTATGGGCTTTCATTATAACCAAAAACTGGCCAGCTACAATGGCCAGGGGAGTGACAGTAAGCTAAAAAACACTTTGAATGGTGTACACGTCACCCTTTTGGAGCAGCTGGAAGACGCATCTGATGCACCAGGTGCATGAAGCCTTCTTATTTATATGCGCGCATCCGTCCCCTTCCATTATAGCCATCGGTCGCCTGGATACGATGACCAGGAGCGCGGCAATATGGAAAAAACTGCGAAAATCGGAAAATTGCAAAAATGCCGGTTTTTCGCTACCCAGCTAAGTATGAAAATGACTTTGACGCTCTGTGGCTGGAAGAGTGCGTCCACCAGGTGGCTCAAGCGTTGTGGGTGAGTTAGCATATTTTATGTGCTTTCATTATCACGAAAAATCACCAGCCCGGGATGACGGGGGGCGTGGCAATAAGCTTCAAAAGGCTTTGAATGGTGCACACGTCAACCTTTCAGTTCAACTGCCAGACGCACTATGCGTACTAAGTGGATGGGTCCTCCATATATATTGTGCGCGCACAAGTCTACTAACATTATGGCCATCGTTTTCCCGCCTATTATGACTGGGAGAGCGGGAATCGTCAAAAAACCGCCAAAATTGGGTTTTGGCAAAAATCGGCTTTTTTCGCTACCCAGCTAACGGGGTGCGTCAGCTAGGTGGATGAAACGCTTGGGAACACCTAGTAGGTTTCGTGCACTACCGTTATCAGCAACAATCACACAAAAAGGTTCACCAGGAGCGTGGCAATCCACTAGCATGTACCATGGTGTATTTTGGGTAATTTTCAACAGTTTTTCATACTTTGACGCTCTCTAGCTGGATGACTGCGTCCACCAGGTGGTTCAAACGCTGCAGATGAGTTAGTACGTTTTATGGGCTTTCATTATAACCAAAAACTGGCCAGCTACAATGGCCAGGGGAGTGACAGTAAGCTAAAAAACACTTTGAATGGTGTACACGTCACCCTTTTGGAGCAGCTGGAAGACGCATCTGATGCACCAGGTGCATGAAGCCTTCTTATTTATATGCGCGCATCCGTCCCCTTCCATTATAGCCATCGGTCGCCTGGATACGATGACCAGGAGCGCGGCAATATGGAAAAAACTGCGAAAATCGGAAAATTGCAAAAAGGCCGGATCTACGATACCCACCTAATTATGAAAATGATTTTGACGCTCTGTGGCTGGAAGAGTGCGTCCACCAGGTGGATCAAACGTTGTGGGTGAGTTAGTATATTTTATGCGCTTTCATTATCACGAAAAATCACCAGCCCGGGATGACGGGGGGCGTGGCAATAAGCTTCAAAAGGCTTTGAATGGTGCACACGTCAACCTTTCAGTTCAACTGCCAGACGCACTATGCGTACTAAGTGGATGGGACCTTCTTATATATTGTGCGCGCACAAGTCTACTAACATTATGGCCATCGTTTTCCCGCCTATTATGACTGGGAGAGCGGAAATCGTCAAAAAACCGCCAAAATTGGGTTTTGGCAAAAATCGGCTTTTTTCGCTACCCAGCTAACGGGGTGCGTCAGCTAGGTGGATGAAACGCTTGGGAACACCTAGTAGGTTTCGTGCACTACCGTTATCAGCAACAATCACACATATAGGTTCACCAGGAGCGTGGCAATCCACTAGCATGCACCATGGTGTATTTTGGGTAATTTTCAACAGTTTTTCACACTTTGACGCTCTCTAGCTGGATGACTGCGTCCACCAGGTGGTTCAAACGCTGCAGATGAGTTAGTACGTTTTATGGGCTTTCATTATAACCAAAAACTGGCCAGCTACAATGGCCAGGGGAGTGACAGTAAGCTAAAAAACACTTTGAATGGTGTACACGTCACCCTTTTGGAGCAGCTGGAAGACGCATCTGATGCACCAGGTGCATGAAGCCTTCTTATTTATATGCGCGCATCCGTCCTCTTCCATTATAGCCATCGGTCGCCTGGATACGATGACCAGGAGCGCGGCAATATGGAAAAAACCGCGAAAATCGGAAAATTGCAAAAATGCCGGTTTTTCGCTACCCAGCTAAGTATGAAAATGACTTTGACGCTCTGTGGCTGGAAGAGTGCGTCCACCAGGTGGATCAAACGTTGTGGGTGAGTTAGTATATTTTATGCGCTTTCATTATCACGAAAAATCACCAGCCCGGGATGACGGGGGGCGTGGCAATAAGCTTCAAAAGGCTTTGAATGGTGCACACGTCAACCTTTCAGTTCAACTGCCAGACGCACTATGCGTACTAAGTGGATGGGTCCTCCATATATATTGTGCGCGCACAAGTCTACTAACATTATGGCCATCGTTTTCCCGCCTATTATGACTGGGAGAGCGGGAATCGTCAAAAAACCGCCAAAATTGGGTTTTGGCAAAAATCGGCTTTTTTCGCTACCCAGCTAACGGGGTGCGTCAGCTAGGTGGATGAAACGCTTGGGAACACCTAGTAGGTTTCGTGCACTACCGTTATCAGCAACAATCACACATAAAGGTTCACCAGGAGCGTGGCAATCCACTAGCATGTACCATGGTGTATTTTGGGTAATTTTCAACAGTTTTTCATACTTTGACGCTCTCTAGCTGGATGACTGCGTCCACCAGGTGGTTCAAACGCTGCAGATGAGTTAGTACGTTTTATGGGCTTTCATTATAACCAAAAACTGGCCAGCTACAATGGCCAGGGGAGTGACAGTAAGCTAAAAAACACTTTGAATGGTGTACACGTCACCCTTTTGGAGCAGCTGGAAGACGCATCTGATGCACCAGGTGCATGAAGCCTTCTTATTTATATGCGCGCATCCGTCCCCTTCCATTATAGCCATCGGTCGCCTGGATACGATGACCAGGAGCGCGGCAATATGGAAAAAACTGCGAAAATCGGAAAATTGCAAAAATGCCGGTTTTTCGCTACCCACCTAAGTATGAAAATGATTTTGACGCTCTGTGGCTGGAAGAGTGCGTCCACCAGGTGGATCAAACGTTGTGGGTGAGTTAGTATATTTTATGCGCTTTCATTATCACGAAAAATCACCAGCCCGGGATGACGGGGGGCGTGGCAATAAGCTTCAAAAGGCTTTGAATGGTGCACACGTCAACCTTTCAGTTCAACTGCCAGACGCACTATGCGTACTAAGTGGATGGGACCTTCTTATATATTGTGCGCGCACAAGTCTACTAACATTATGGCCATCGTTTTCCCGCCTATTATGACTGGGAGAGCGGAAATCGTCAAAAAACCGCCAAAATTGGGTTTTGGCAAAAATCGGCTTTTTTCGCTACCCAGCTAACGGGGTGCGTCAGCTAGGTGGATGAAACGCTTGGGAACACCTAGTAGGTTTCGTGCACTACCGTTATCAGCAACAATCACACATATAGGTTCACCAGGAGCGTGGCAATCCACTAGCATGCACCATGGTGTATTTTGGGTAATTTTCAACAGTTTTTCACACTTTGACGCTCTCTAGCTGGATGACTGCGTCCACCAGGTGGTTTAAACGCTGCAGATGAGTTAGTACGTTTTATGGGCTTTCATTATAACCAAAAACTGGCCAGCTACAATGGCCAGGGGAGTGACAGTAAGCTAAAAAACACTTTGAATGGTGTACACGTCACCCTTTTGGAGCAGCTGGAAGACGCATCTTATGCACCAGGTGCATGAAGCCTTCTTATTTATATGCGCGCATCCGTCCCCTTCCATTATAGCCATCGGTCGCCTGGATACGATGACCAGGAGCGCGGCAATATGGAAAAAACCGCGAAAATCGGAAAATTGCAAAAATGCCGGTTTTTCGCTACCCAGCTAAGTATGAAAATGACTTTGACGCTCTGTGGCTGGAAGAGTGCGTCCACCAGGTGGATCAAACGTTGTGGGTGAGTTAGTATATTTTATGCGCTTTCATTATCACGAAAAATCACCAGCCCGGGATGACGGGGGGCGTGGCAATAAGCTTCAAAAGGCTTTGAATGGTGCACACGTCAACCTTTCAGTTCAACTGCCAGACGCACTATGCGTACTAAGTGGATGGGTCCTCCTTATATATTGTGCGCGCACAAGTCTACTAACATTATGGCCATCGTTTTCCCGCCTATTATGACTGGGAGAGCGGGAATCGTCAAAAAACCGCCAAAATTGGGTTTTGGCAAAAATCGGCTTTTTTCGCTACCCAGCTAACGGGGTGCGTCAGCTAGGTGGATGAAACGCTTGGGAACACCTAGTAGGTTTCGTGCACTACCGTTATCAGCAACAATCACACATAAAGGTTCACCAGGAGCGTGGCAATCCACTAGCATGTACCATGGTGTATTTTGGGTAATTTTCAACAGTTTTTCATACTTTGACGCTCTCTAGCTGGATGACTGCGTCCACCAGGTGGTTCAAACGCTGCAGATGAGTTAGTACGTTTTATGGGCTTTCATTATAACCAAAAACTGGCCAGCTACAATGGCCAGGGGAGTGACAGTAAGCTAAAAAACACGTTGAATGGTGTACACGTCACCCTTTTGGAGCAGCTGGAAGACGCATCTGAAGCACCAGGTGCATGAAGCCTTCTTATTTATATGCGCGCATCCGTCCCCTTCCATTATAGCCATCGGTCGCCTGGATACGATGACCAGGAGCGCGGCAATATGGAAAAAACCGCGAAAATCGGAAAATTGCAAAAATGCCGGTTTTTCGCTACCCAGCTAAGTATGAAAATGACTTTGACGCTCTGTGGCTGGAAGAGTGCGTCCACCAGGTGGATCAAACGTTGTGGGTGAGTTAGTATATTTTATGCGCTTTCATTATCACGAAAAATCACCAGCCCGGGATGACGGGGGGCGTGGCAATAAGCTTCAAAAGGCTTTGAATGGTGCACACGTCAACCTTTCAGTTCAACTGCCAGACGCACTATGCGTACTAAGTGGATGGGTCCTCCTTATATATTGTGCGCGCACAAGTCTACTAACATTATGGCCATCGTTTTCCCGCCTATTATGACTGGGAGAGCGGGAATCGTCAAAAAACCGCCAAAATTGGGTTTTGGCAAAAATCGGCTTTTTTCGCTACCCAGCTAACGGGGTGCGTCAGCTAGGTGGATGAAACGCTTGGGAACACCTAGTAGGTTTCGTGCACTACCGTTATCAGCAACAATCACACATATAGGTTCACCAGGAGCGTGGCAATCCACTAGCATGTACCATGGTGTATTTTGGGTAATTTTCAACAGTTTTTCACACTTTGACGCTGTCTAGCTGGATGACTGCGTCCACCAGGTGGTTCAAACGCTGCAGATGAGTTAGTACGTTTTATGGGCTTTCATTATAACCAAAAACTGGCCAGCTACAATGGCCAGGGGAGTGACAGTAAGCTAAAAAACACTTTGAATGGTGTACACGTCACCCTTTTGGAGCAGCTGGAAGACGCATCTGATGCACCAGGTGCATGAAGCCTTCTTATTTATATGCGCGCATCCGTCCCCTTCCATTATAGCCATCGGTCGCCTGGATACGATGACCAGGAGCGCGGCAATATGGAAAAAACCGCGAAAATCGGAAAATTGCAAAAATGCCGGTTTTTCGCTACCCAGCTAAGTATGAAAATGAATTTGACGCTCTGTGGCTGGAAGAGTGCGTCCACCAGGTGGATCAAACGTTGTGGGTGAGTTAGTATATTTTATGCGCTTTCATTATCACGAAAAATCACCAGCCCGGGATGACGGGGGGCGTGGCAATAAGCTTCAAAAGGCTTTGAATGGTGCACACGTCAACCTTTCAGTTCAACTGCCAGACGCACTATGCGTACTAAGTGGATGGGACCTCCTTATATATTGTGCGCGCACAAGTCTACTAACATTATGGCCATCGTTTTCCCGCCTATTATGACTGGGAGAGCGGGAATCGTCAAAAAACCGCCAAAATTGGGTTTTGGCAAAAATCGGCTTGTATCGCAACACAGCAAACGTGGTGCGTCAGCTAGGTGGATGAAACGCATGGGAACACCTAGTAGGTTTCGTGCACTACCGTTATCAGCAACAATCACACATATAGGTTCACCAGGAGCGTGGCAATCCACTAGCATGCACCATGGTGTATTTTGGGTAATTTTCAACAGTTTTTCACACTTTGACGCTCTCTAGCTGGATGACTGCGTCCACCAGGTGGTTCAAACGCTGCAGATGAGTTAGTACGTTTTATGGGCTTTCATTATAACCAAAAACTGGCCAGCTACAATGGCCAGGGGAGTGACAGTAAGCTAAAAAACACTTTGAATGGTGTACACGTCACCCTTTTGGAGCAGCTGGAAGACGCATCTGATGCACCAGGTGCATGAAGCCTTCTTATTTATATGCGCGCATCCGTCCCCTTCCATTATAGCCATCGGTCGCCTGGATACGATGACCAGGAGCGCGGCAATATGGAAAAAACTGCGAAAATCGGAAAATTGCAAAAATGCCGGTTTTTCGCTACCCAGCTAAGTATGAAAATGACTTTGACGCTCTGTGGCTGGAAGAGTGCGTCCACCAGGTGGCTCAAGCGTTGTGGGTGAGTTAGTATATTTTATGCGCTTTCATTATCACGAAAAATCACCAGCCCGGGATGACGGGGGGCGTGGCAATAAGCTTCAAAAGGCTTTGAATGGTGCACACGTCAACCTTTCAGTTCAACTGCCAGACGCACTATGCGTACTAAGTGGATGGGACCTTCTTATATATTGTGCGCGCACAAGTCTACTAACATTATGGCCATCGTTTTCCCGCCTATTATGACTGGGAGAGCGGGAATCGTCAAAAAACCGCCAAAATTGGGTTTTGGCAAAAATCGGCTTTTTTCGCTACCCAGCTAACGGGGTGCGTCAGCTAGGTGGATGAAACGCTTGGGAACACCTAGTAGGTTTCGTGCACTACCGTTATCAGCAACAATCACACATATAGGTTCACCAGGAGCGTGGCAATCCACTAGCATGCACCATGGTGTAGTTTGGGTAATTTTCAACAGTTTTTCACACTTTGACGCTCTCTAGCTGGATGACTGCGTCCACCAGGTGGTTCAAACGCTGCAGATGAGTTAGTACGTTTTATGGGCTTTCATTATAACCAAAAACTGGCCAGCTACAATGGCCAGGGGAGTGACAGTAAGCTAAAAAACACTTTGAATGGTGTACACGTCACCCTTTTGGAGCAGCTGGAAGACGCATCTGATGCACCAGGTGCATGAAGACTTCTTACTTATATGCGCGCATCCGTCCCCTTCCATTATAGCCATCGGTCGCCTGGATACGATGACCAGGAGCGCGGCAATATGGAAAAAACTGCGAAAATCGGAAAATTGCAAAAATGCCGGTTTTTCGCTACCCAGCTAAGTATGAAAATGACTTCGACGCGCTGTGGCTGGAAGAGTGCGTCCACCAGGTGGCTCAAGCGTTGTGGGTGAGTTAGTATATTTTATGCGCTTTCATTATCACGAAAAATCACCAGCCCGGGATAACGGGGGCGTGGCAATAAGCTTCAAAAGGCTTTGAATGGTGCACACGTCAACCTTTCAGTTCAACTGCCAGACGCACTATGCGTACTAAGTGGATGGGACCTCCTTATATATTGTGCGCGCACAAGTCTACTAACATTATGGCCATCGTTTTCCCGCCTATTATGACTGGGAGAGCGGGAATCGTCAAAAAACCGCCAAAATTGGGTTTTGGCAAAAATCGGCTTTTTTCGCTACCCAGCTAACGGGGTGCGTCAGCTAGGTGGATGAAACGCTTGGGAACACCTAGTAGGTTTCGTGCACTACCGTTATCAGCAACAATCACACATAAAGGTTCACCAGGAGCGTGGCAATCCACTAGCATGTACCATGGTGTATTTTGGGTAATTTTCAACAGTTTTTCATACTTTGACGCTCTCTAGCTGGATGACTACGTCCACCAGGTGGTTCAAACGCTGCAGATGAGTTAGTACGTTTTATGGGCTTTCATTATAACCAAAAACTGGCCAGCTACAATGGCCAGGGGAGTGACAGTAAGCTAAAAAACACTTTGAATGGTGTACACGTCACCCTTTTGGAGCAGCTGGAAGACGCATCTGATGCACCAGGTGCATGAAGCCTTCTTATTTATATGCGCGCATCCGTCCCCTTCCATTATAGCCATCGGTCGCCTGGATACGATGACCAGGAGCGCGGCAATATGGAAAAAACTGCGAAAATCGGAAAATTGCAAAAATGCCGGTTTTTCGCTACCCAGCTAAGTATGAAAATGACTTTGACTCTCTGTGACAGGAAGAGTACGTCCACCAGGTGGATCAAACGTTGTGGGTGAGTTAGTATATTTTATGCGCTTTCATTATCACGAAAAATCACCAGCCCGGGATGACGGGGGGCGTGGCAATAAGCTTCAAAAGGCTTTGAATGGTGCACACGTCAACCTTTCAGTTCAACTGCCAGACGCACTATGCGTACTAAGTGGATGGGACCTTCTTATATATTGTGCGCGCACAAGTCTACTAACATTATGGCCATCGTTTTCCCGCCTATTATGACTGGGAGAGCGGAAATCGTCAAAAAACCGCCAAAATTGGGTTTTGGCAAAAATCGGCTTTTTTCGCTACCCAGCTAACGGGGTGCGTCAGCTAGGTGGATGAAACGCTTGGGAACACCTAGTAGGTTTCGTGCACTACCGTTATCAGCAACAATCACACATATAGGTTCACCAGGAGCGTGGCAATCCACTAGCATGCACCATGGTGTATTTTGGGTAATTTTCAACAGTTTTTCACACTTTGACGCTCTCTAGCTGGATGACTGCGTCCACCAGGTGGTTTAAACGCTGCAGATGAGTTAGTACGTTTTATGGGCTTTCATTATAACCAAAAACTGGCCAGCTACAATGGCCAGGGGAGTGACAGTAAGCTAAAAAACACTTTGAATGGTGTACACGTCACCCTTTTGGAGCAGCTGGAAGACGCATCTGATGCACCAGGTGCATGAAGCCTTCTTATTTATATGCGCGCATCCGTCCTCTTCCATTATAGCCATCGGTCGCCTGGATACGATGACCAGGAGCGCGGCAATATGGAAAAAACCGCGAAAATCGGAAAATTGCAAAAATGCCGGTTTTTCGCTACCCAGCTAAGTATGAAAATGACTTTGACGCTCTGTGGCTGGAAGAGTGCGTCCACCAGGTGGATCAAACGTTGTGGGTGAGTTAGTATATTTTATGCGCTTTCATTATCACGAAAAATCACCAGCCCGGGATGACGGGGGGCGTGGCAATAAGCTTCAAAAGGCTTTGAATGGTGCACACGTCAACCTTTCAGTTCAACTGCCAGACGCACTATGCGTACTAAGTGGATGGGTCCTCCTTATATATTGTGCGCGCACAAGTCTACTAACATTATGGCCATCGTTTTCCCGCCTATTATGACTGGGAGAGCGGAAATCGTCAAAAAACCGCCAAAATTGGGTTTTGGCAAAAATCGGCTTTTTTCGCTACCCAGCTAACGGGGTGCGTCAGCTAGGTGGATGAAACGCTTGGGAACACCTAGTAGGTTTCGTGCACTACCGTTATCAGCAACAATCACACAAAAAGGTTCACCAGGAGCGTGGCAATCCACTAGCATGTACCATGGTGTATTTTGGGTAATTTTCAACAGTTTTTCACACTTTGACGCTGTCTAGCTGGATGACTGCGTCCACCAGGTGGTTCAAACGCTGCAGATGAGTTAGTACGTTTTATGGGCTTTCATTATAACCAAAAACTGGCCAGCTACAATGGCCAGGGGAGTGACAGTAAGCTAAAAAACACTTTGAATGGTGTACACGTCACCCTTTTGGAGCAGCTGGAAGACGCATCTGATGCACCAGGTGCATGAAGCCTTCTTATTTATATGCGCGCATCCGTCCCCTTCCATTATAGCCATCGGTCGCCTGGATACGATGACCAGGAGCGCGGCAATATGGAAAAAACTGCGAAAATCGGAAAATTGCAAAAATGCCGGTTTTTCGCTACCCAGCTAAGTATGAAAATGACTTTGACGCTCTGTGGCTGGAAGAGTGCGTCCACCAGGTGGATCAAACGTTGTGGGTGAGTTAGTATATTTTATGCGCTTTCATTATCACGAAAAATCACCAGCCCGGGATGACGGGGGGCGTGGCAATAAGCTTCAAAAGGCTTTGAATGGTGCACACGTCAACCTTTCAGTTCAACTGCCAGACGCACTATGCGTACTAAGTGGATGGGACCTTCTTATATATTGTGCGCGCACAAGTCTACTAACATTATGGCCATCGTTTTCCCGCCTATTATGACTGGGAGAGCGGAAATCGTCAAAAAACCGCCAAAATTGGGTTTTGGCAAAAATCGGCTTTTTTCGCTACCCAGCTAACGGGGTGCGTCAGCTAGGTGGATGAAACGCTTGGGAACACCTAGTAGGTTTCGTGCACTACCGTTATCAGCAACAATCACACATATAGGTTCACCAGGAGCGTGGCAATCCACTAGCATGCACCATGGTGTATTTTGGGTAATTTTCAACAGTTTTTCACACTTTGACGCTCTCTAGCTGGATGACTGCGTCCACCAGGTGGTTTAAACGCTGCAGATGAGTTAGTACGTTTTATGGGCTTTCATTATAACCAAAAACTGGCCAGCTACAATGGCCAGGGGAGTGACAGTAAGCTAAAAAACACTTTGAATGGTGTACACGTCACCCTTTTGGAGCAGCTGGAAGACGCATCTTATGCACCAGGTGCATGAAGCCTTCTTATTTATATGCGCGCATCCGTCCCCTTCCATTATAGCCATCGGTCGCCTGGATACGATGACCAGGAGCGCGGCAATATGGAAAAAACCGCGAAAATCGGAAAATTGCAAAAATGCCGGTTTTTCGCTACCCAGCTAAGTATGAAAATGACTTTGACGCTCTGTGGCTGGAAGAGTGCGTCCACCAGGTGGATCAAACGTTGTGGGTGAGTTAGTATATTTTATGCGCTTTCATTATCACGAAAAATCACCAGCCCGGGATGACGGGGGGCGTGGCAATAAGCTTCAAAAGGCTTTGAATGGTGCACACGTCAACCTTTCAGTTCAACTGCCAGACGCACTATGCGTACTAAGTGGATGGGTCCTCCTTATATATTGTGCGCGCACAAGTCTACTAACATTATGGCCATCGTTTTCCCGCCTATTATGACTGGGAGAGCGGGAATCGTCAAAAAACCGCCAAAATTGGGTTTTGGCAAAAATCGGCTTTTTTCGCTACCCAGCTAACGGGGTGCGTCAGCTAGGTGGATGAAACGCTTGGGAACACCTAGTAGGTTTCGTGCACTACCGTTATCAGCAACAATCACACATAAAGGTTCACCAGGAGCGTGGCAATCCACTAGCATGTACCATGGTGTATTTTGGGTAATTTTCAACAGTTTTTCACACTTTGACGCTCTCTAGCTGGATGACTGCGTCCACCAGGTGGTTCAAACGCTGCAGATGAGTTAGTACGTTTTATGGGCTTTCATTATAACCAAAAACTGGCCAGCTACAATGGCCAGGGGAGTGACAGTAAGCTAAAAAACACTTTGAATGGTGTACACGTCACCCTTTTGGAGCAGCTGGAAGACGCATCTGATGCACCAGGTGCATGAAGCCTTCTTATTTATATGCGCGCATCCGTCCCCTTCCATTATAGCCATCGGTCGCCTGGATACGATGACCAGGAGCGCGGCAATATGGAAAAAACTGCGAAAAACGTAAAATTGCAAAAATGCCGTTTATTCGCTACCCACCTAAGTATGAAAATGATTTTGACGCTCTGTGGCTGGAAGAGTGCGTCCACCAGGTGGATCAAACGTTGTGGGTGAGTTAGTATATTTTATGCGCTTTCATTATCACGAAAAATCACCAGCCCGGGATGACGGGGGGCGTGGCAATAAGCTTCAAAAGGCTTTGAATGGTGCACACGTCAACCTTTCAGTTCAACTGCCAGACGCACTATGCGTACTAAGTGGATGGGACCTTCTTATATATTGTGCGCGCACAAGTCTACTAACATTATGGCCATCGTTTTCCCGCCTATTATGACTGGGAGAGCGGAAATCGTCAAAAAACCGCCAAAATTGGGTTTTGGCAAAAATCGGCTTTTTTCGCTACCCAGCTAACGGGGTGCGTCAGCTAGGTGGATGAAACGCTTGGGAACACCTAGTAGGTTTCGTGCACTACCGTTATCAGCAACAATCACACATATAGGTTCACCAGGAGCGTGGCAATCCACTAGCATGCACCATGGTGTATTTTGGGTAATTTTCAACAGTTTTTCACACTTTGACGCTCTCTAGCTGGATGACTGCGTCCACCAGGTGGTTTAAACGCTGCAGATGAGTTAGTACGTTTTATGGGCTTTCATTATAACCAAAAACTGGCCAGCTACAATGGCCAGGGGAGTGACAGTAAGCTAAAAAACACTTTGAATGGTGTACACGTCACCCTTTTGGAGCAGCTGGAAGACGCATCTGATGCACCAGGTGCATGAAGCCTTCTTATTTATATGCGCGCATCCGTCCTCTTCCATTATAGCCATCGGTCGCCTGGATACGATGACCAGGAGCGCGGCAATATGGAAAAAACCGCGAAAATCGGAAAATTGCAAAAATGCCGGTTTTTCGCTACCCAGCTAAGTATGAAAATGAATTTGACGCTCTGTGGCTGGAAGAGTGCGTCCACCAGGTGGATCAAACGTTGTGGGTGAGTTAGTATATTTTATGCGCTTTCATTATCACGAAAAATCACCAGCCCGGGATGACGGGGGGCGTGGCAATAAGCTTCAAAAGGCTTTGAATGGTGCACACGTCAACCTTTCAGTTCAACTGCCAGACGCACTATGCGTACTAAGTGGATGGGTCCTCCTTATATATTGTGCGCGCACAAGTCTACTAACATTATGGCCATCGTTTTCCCGCCTATTATGACTGGGAGAGCGGGAATCGTCAAAAAACCGCCAAAATTGGGTTTTGGCAAAAATCGGCTTTTTTCGCTACCCAGCTAACGGGGTGCGTCAGCTAGGTGGATGAAACGCTTGGGAACACCTAGTAGGTTTCGTGCACTACCGTTATCAGCAACAATCACACATATAGGTTCACCAGGAGCGTGGCAATCCACTAGCATGCACCATGGTGTAGTTTGGGTAATTTTCAACAGTTTTTCACACTTTGACGCTCTCTAGCTGGATGACTGCGTCCACCAGGTGGTTCAATCGCTGCAGATGAGTTAGTACGTTTTATGGGCTTTCATTATAACCAAAAACTGGCCAGCTACAATGGCCAGGGGAGTGACAGTAAGCTAAAAAACACTTTGAATGGTGTACACGTCACCCTTTTGGAGCAGCTGGAAGACGCATCTGATGCACCAGGTGCATGAAGCCTTCTTATTTATATGCGGAACGCATCTTAATTAATCATTTAACGTTGACTGCAACGTTTCACCGTTGTAGGCAAGCGTTTCAACGGCTTCTTCAACGGAATATTCATTTACTGCTGATCGGGTGCAATTGTCCGAATAGGTGATCCATCGCTAAAAGAGTTTGCCTACTGAAATTCAATCATTTTAGGAATGGCGGCAACCCTTAAACTTCACTTTGCAATTAATTTACGCTTCTATACAGCTTTTGTAAAGATTATCTTTACTTAGGCTAAACGCCTTTCTATGTTTTCGCACTTATATGAATGGATCGAATTCAAATATTGTAATTTTATAACCAAATATTTCATTATATTAAGAATGAAGAAGCAGAATTTATGGCGTTTTTAAAAGAGTTGCCAATAAAAGGGCAACTAGTGTAATAGGAAATGAAAGCACACTTGGGTTGCTTGCAAGTACTCTAAGGGCAACTAGTGAATGCAAAAAGCTGCTGAAGGCAATCAAATAACAACAACATAAATATGCTACTGCGGTAATTGTCAGCATCAAAAGGCAATAACCATTGTGCTGACAGCTGAAAATATAAAAAATAAAAAACTATATGAAAATATAACATTGCCGACGATAACTGCAACAACAATGATTGCGTTGACATTTCAACGGAGCAATTACACATTTATTTGCCTACCATATGAAATGGTGTTGGGATATATGTCACTTATCTCAGCGACCAATTGCTACAAAAGACAGCCGCCAAGCGGACATAAACATTGCGGCAAACAAAATGGAAAAAGTGGCGAAGCACATAAAAAGCCCCCCAACTTAATGACAGAATTCATGAAAGCCAGAAGTAGAATGATAAACACATCCACGGGTGACATTTCTATGACCCTATCTTTAATTCGCTATCGCGCGGTTGGCATCAGAAAGAATAGTAGGAATCAGAAAAAAGTGAAGCGAAAAAAAAAGAAAATTAAACACTCTTTTCCATCGTTTTCTGTGAGGAAATTAATTTACGCGTTGTCATAAAATGAATTAAATTGAAATGAAATTTCAACCGGAGCATTAAAGTGTTGTTGTACTGCCTTAAGTGACGATAATTGAACTGTGAATTTTCATTGTTACGACAACATATGTACATCTATTTATTTCTTTATCAACTGACTGACATCGGCATGCCTCATCCTCGATGCAACGTCTCGATGCACAACATGATTCACACAAAGATGACCAGCGCTTGTTGCGTGCTGCACACACTGTGCATCATTCATCGGTATGTATGTTTGTAGTACAATGTATTCAATACACTAAACATGCGCTGAAACATGGCTGCTGCGTGCAACAAACAACAACGTTACGGACAACCGTTGTGGGGTAGTTTTTAATTAATGTTCCGCAAGCACGCATCGCCAGTGATCACACACATGCGCATGCGCAACCGCAGTTATTATTTCAAATTAGTGATCTTTTGCCTGAACTTAATCGTCCCTTTGTTGACTTCGTAAATGATTGCGCTCAGCGATTAACGGTGACATTCGGCGAATTCAGGGAAACTCATAAACGAGTAAAAACATCTCAATGAGCACTAAAGTTCATTGCAGTTTAAATTTCCAAAATGTGCTTACTTTTTGCTCTCAATACTCAACACATTTGCGATCTTATTAATTTATTTCATTATTATTTTTATAGTGTGACAACTTTATTAAAAATAGTATTATAATTACATGTAAATTGCTGTTAAGTTAACAATCTGTTAAATTCGCGTAGCTGGCAACACTATATAACTATATTAATTGTGAGAAAACACTCTTAAACGCCCCCTTCCGGGTTTCCCCTGCAACAATTTTTGCTTTAAATGCAAATATTCGCATTAAAATTAAGTGAAACCAAGATTATTTTGGATGTATGTATGTCCATATTTATAACTTTAATTTGCATTTAAAAATAATATTGACATAAATAAATTATTATTGATTAACATTGACTTGGTATGTTCTATTTTCACCATGTTGGCAAGCCTAGAATAATTTTTAAATTGACATAAATGCCTTTCCCCTTAATTTTCAAAGATTTTGACAATCCTAACAAATTATTAGCGAAATGAAGCGTTATACGTAATTGTGTTTTGTCCTACGCCAGTTTTGTAGTATCTTGCATGAATGATAAGAATTAGAGTCAAATCCAATCCAAAGAAGTCAAATCCATGATAAATATATTTAATCATGGTAGTCATACTTGTTTAAAGCTGAACAAATTAAGAAATCATTTCTCATTTTCTCTTATTTTACGCCACCACTCTCTCTCTCTCTCTCTCTCTCTCTCTCTCTCTCTGTGCAAGGAATTGACCATTTTAATTGCAGGTTATGAAGTTTAGTTTCGAATTTAAGAATTCCATTACATCGCTATTGTATTTACTTGTGCAATTGTATGCCTCAGCATATGTATATATACATAGCTGACTGTAATTTCACGCAATAGAGTTTGGTGAGCATTGCACCATTGCATCATTGTAGCAGGAAACCCGGACAACTCAGTCAGCACAGTGGGAGGGTCCATTGGGAAGCTGGCTTTCAAATTGGCTTGCTTTGAAATATTTTTAAATAAATAGAAGCTTCTGTGACTGGAATTCCTTATGTGAAATGTGTGTGCATTAACCACTGGCAGTCGTCTTCTTGTTTTTCCTTTCCTTTCCCTTGTCGTGGAGCGTACTGGTCATGTCCTGAGTCTTTTAATTTTCGCACGTTTGCTTTTACTGTGGCACATTTCTTTTTGTTGTTGCAACTACTGACACTTTTCTCGTTTCCAGCAAGTGCTTGTGCAGCCAACCAAGCAACCGTAAAGTGATGTGAAAGGCAAAAGTAAAAGTAAACGTGATAGTAAAACCGAAAGCGGGCAAGGAAAAGGAAAATAAAGTTCAACGAAAAGATGCAACTTTTCCACATAGCCATACAGGCATAAATTTTACTCTCTTCCCACTCAGCTGTTTGATTACCGGCATTTTGATTTGTTGCCAGCTAAAATTCAGTACTGCGTAGTTAAAAATATGTATGTATACATATGTACCACTCTAATGAGCGTACCGCCTCCAATATTTGCTGGTAAAAAATCAATTCGTCGATTACAGTTATAATTATTGCGAAACAACACCGAAAAATGCATACACTTGTTAATTGCAAAAGTTATTGCAATCGAAACCATAGATATGTATGTATATGAAAGTTACACACTAAAAACTATAAATAATAAAAATGTGGCGGTGTGAGAGCATGCTTGCAACAAAAACGAATGTAAATTGATAATCTTTCCTACAGTAAAGCAATGAATTGCAGGTTAAAAAGCGACCACATCTACATCAATACATGCACATATACATTATACATATTCAATGTAATAAATTGAAGTTATTTTTCATACTTGAACACTGGGAATATTTTCGCACTTGCGCAACATAAATGCAATCAAGTGTAAAAATGCGTAACAACAGCAAAAAATGCACTTTAATGAAGTTAAAGCTTGTGCGCAAATTGTTTCTGCATAACGTCGCAAGCTATACATGTGAAATAACAAATGGAAAGCAATACTTTACTTTTGGAAATAAAAAGTATGTAAATTGTGTGAACTGCAATGTTGCGCGGCTGTTCAACTTCGTTCGGGAACGTTATAGAGTAAAAGGAAAGTGAAAATTGATTTTAGGTATATTGCTAAATAGAAAAATAAAAATACACTTGAATAAAAAGTACAAAGGCGATAATATAGTTTAATCAAGCGAGAAAATTTAATTGCATAAAAAAACTAGTAGCATAAGAACAAAAAGCATTCAAAAGTAAAAATTTTGTAAATTTTAATTTAAAAATTCAGAAAAGTCAAGTCAACTCACAAGAAGAATATCACAAAATATATATGCATGGAGTCTCAAAGTTTAAGAATAAATATATTGTACATATTTTCAACGCACCCTATTATGTAGAAGAAAACCTTTTATTAGCGTTATAAATTTACAAATATCTACTCTCGTAATCAGAATCCTACAAAAGCAGTACTGAATTTTAATAACCCGCTCGCTTCCAACACATTGTACCCTGCCTTGGTGTAGAACACACAGTTTAACACACAATTCCTTTGCTTTCTTTGCAGATCCATTTGAACAAAGACAAATAAACAACAACAATAGCGCTTCCAACAAAACAAATTGCGAAACTCGTAATCTCGCACACCTTTAGTCCCTCAGTAGGCAGCTAACACACACCTGGACATTGAACGGAGGAACAAATAGATGTCGAAATAGACGAAGAACGCACATAACTCATGAAAGAACAACAGCGCCAACAACAACAAAGGTGAGGAACACATAAAGCGAGAGCTTTTAGAACAAACATATTGAACACAAAGCGAACGCGCCGTACGCTGGCACAAAGCTAACGAGGTGCTGAAAGAGCGTATGCCATCAAGGTGGAAGTAATGTAAATACGCTTGCTCCCCCGCCCACTAGTGCCTGTACATATATACCCCCCGTCAAGCAATCGCTTAGAACTTCCTTCCCTGTGTAAGTCAACTCGTTCGCTTGCTCAAATGTGAGCAGAAGAACGGAAAAATAGAAAATATGCACTTGTGGCGTAGGCAGGACGGAGTTGTGCCTTTAGAAAAATTTACATTTAAGTACAACCTGACTTAACGGAAATGTGAAGTAAATCCGGCGAAGTACGCACATCCTCACAAACATAAACAAGCACATGCAGACGCCTTTGTGTGTGTGCAGTAAAGGTAAACAGGTTAAAAGCCAGGTCAAATGGCTGCACTTTAAGTGCCTTTCTCCATTCTTCTCGACTGCCACAACTCTCTTCGTGCGCCCTACAAACTGCCTTTAATAGCTGGCATACAATGTTGCAACAAAGCAAATTTTATTCGCAATATAATAGGAGCAACAAATATAATGTTGAAAGCACCCAAAATCCGACTTCCTTGTCGAAAATATTTTTTTTTCCTCCGCATTAAGCGCTCCGGAAAATCCTACCTTTCACGCCAATTTGTGGCTGTCAAGCTAGCTGGAAGTTCATTTTTTGTTTGTAGTTTTTACTTTTCACCTTCCGTTTTCGGCTCACAACTTGGTTGCATGTTGCCAACAAGATTAACCTATGCATTATTTTCGCACTCACTTGGGCATTATTTTGCCTTAAATGAACAAGCCTTAAATGAAGTTGCAAGTAAGTGCTGGTGCATAAGTGTTGCGGTGTTTCCGGTAGTGTTATTGGTAGAGTGATTGTGTCGAAATATGTTTGGCTGCCTGATTATTTTGAGCAATGTCAGTGACGATGGGATGGACTCACAACTTTCAATTGTATATTTTAGACAATAAAAGTTGAAAACTAACCTCCTTATGCAGGTATTATTTGAAATTGGGAGATAACCACGCCCACTCTCTATATAACGGTTAAGTTGAAAACTACTAAAAGTGCGTTAACTCACTAAATAAATACGTTGAAGCATTAAATTTCACAGCCATGATGGTTCTTAAGGGCTTTACACGAATAGGTGTAAAAATTTAACAATGGGCGTGGCGTCGCCAACCTTTACGTGAAATCCTATACCTCAGGATCTACTATCTATCTCAGGATCTATGACTATACTCGTGCGGTTTGCCAAGAGATGGCGTAACTTGATTATTATCCCACTGTTCCAATATTCCGAACATGCGTTGGAAAGCTATTGTCCTTTTGCGTCATTCTCAGTATATGCCATTCATTTGAAGCGTAATCAACAATAATTTTTTTCACTCAAGTGCGTCAAACTTTCTGCCTGAAAAAGCGTTTCTGTGGGGAGTTCTTCTTCATTAAGATGAAAAACGTCCTGGGCGGCTTGTTTTGAATGAAGTTTGCAGATGAGGAACTGGAAGCATTACTTAATGAAATTTGTTGCTAAACATTAGCAGAGCTCGCAAAATTTTTGGGAGTCACTCAAGTAGCAATTTCAAAACGTTTAAAAGCAACCGGATACATTCAAAAGCGGAGAAATTGGGTTCCATATGAATTGAAGACAAAAGACGTTGAGAGACGATTTTGCTTGTCAGAAATGCTGGTGATGAAAAATGGATTCATTACGACATCCCCAAACGTAAAAATGCATATGTGAAACCTGGCCAAGCTATCCTAGGCAATCTACCCAAATCAACGGCAGAGGCAAATATCCATAACGTCAAGGTAAAGCTCTTTATTTGGTGTTATCAGTAGGGCGTGCTGTATTATGGTTTTCTGAAACCGGGTCAAACCATTAGGGGGGCACGTTACCGATAAGAACTCATCAATTTGAAGCGAGCGATTGCAGAAAAACCCCAAAAAACCGCCGGAATTTGCGACAAGACACGAGACAATACTTTCCACCATGACAACGTTCGATCTCATGTTCCAAGACCGGTTAAAAACTGTTTGGAAAACAGCGGCTAAGAAGTTTTGCCTCACCCGCCATATAGCCCAGACCTTGTCCCTTCTGACTATCATTTGTTCCGATCGATGCAGAGCACCCTCAAAACAGAGTATCAAAATTTGGCTTGATTCATCCTTGACCGCAAAGCGCCGCAGTTCTTTTGGGACGGAATCCACAAATTCTAGAAAGATGGGAAAATGTTATAGCTTCAGATGGGCAATACTTTGAATAATACTATTGTACATCTTTTTCTTAAATAAGTATTCAAATAAAAAAAAAAAAAAACCGTCGAATATAATTAGATACCCACAATACAAATCCTTTCACTTTACGGCTTATAAATCAAGGCTTGCTATTTGCTGCCCAAAAATGGTCGAAATCGGAAGATAGCTTTTCAAACCTCTAAAAAGCCGATTATGCGAACCTCTGTGCTATATCTGACTTTTTACCGAAAGTATCAGTATGTGAGCCATCTCTGTGAAATTCAAATAGCGCTATTTTTTTCTTAAAACAGTATGCCTGAAATGGAAAATATCGTGGAAAGCTTTACAAAATTAAATGAACGTATAATATTGGATATACAATAGTTTAGTGCCGAAAATGTGAGAAATCGGTAAACGAATTACCCCTTCTCCTATATACTACATATAATGTGTAATGTATAACGTATAATGTCGATCAGTGTGTGAGTTATCTTCTTAAAATTGCGTGTAAATATGTTTTCTAGTGTACTTGAGTAATGACAAAAGTTAACGAAATCAATCCAGACCTTTCCCTAGCCCAAATATACTCAATGTAGTGATTCCGGACTTTCCGGCTGACTTTAAACCGTTTATATTGTTCAGTATATGTGATATTTTAATGAAGTTAAGTGGATATGTTTTCTTAAACCTGATGTGGTTTAGCGCCAAATATGATTGTAACCGGTCTAGATCGTTGCCTAAGCCCCTTATTCCTATTATAATGATTTCCGATTCTCTGATTAAGTTTTTATATCACATGTAATATATCTCATTTTAGTTAATTTGGTAGATTTTAATATAAATATCTGAGACAGGAAGCAAAATATAGTAATGAGAGTCCGTGAGTCTCTCACCTTTAATATAAGTTAATAAGATACAAAATATGATTCTAGTCCATTCACGGTTTCGTCGAATAATGCACGTTGAATTTTTATGCAACATATTTTACTATAAAGTTATGCCAACACTTGAAAGCATTTCGCCGCCTTTGATCCCAGCATATTACGAGAGTATTAAATGTTCGGTTGCACCCGGAATTAGCCCTTCCTTACTTATTCTAATTTGGATTCAATTATGCCTTGCACTTATATAATTAGATAATTTTTTGGTTGTAGTATTTTGGTTTACCTTGGTTTTTTGTTTTTTTTGTACCTTATATTCTAAAGTGGTGGAGGAATAAATCTGAATACTTTTTCTGTAAATTAATTTCTCTTGCCAGCTAAGTGGTAACATAGGGTTACCACTATTCTAAAGTAATTTACTTTCTATAATATACTTATAAAGGTGGCAACCCTCTTTAAAACGCACCCGTTGTGTAGATTAAAATTAAAAAAAAAAAAAACTTTAGTTGCCACTATTTGCTTCTATAATGTATTTAAGGTATTACAAATGCTTCCATTTTTATTCCCCAATTTTCTGGTAACCTACCTTAATCGTAGTTGTGGAAATATTGTACCATTTTCCAAACGTTGATAGAATTGATTTTATGCACTTTGAGTATTAAGGTTTCATTTTAAAGATAGGTGGCAACCTTCCATACACATATGATTGTTTCTGAATGAAATATCTCGACTTAGAGTAATGCGCATTCTTTCAATTAATCGTTGTATCGCACACACACCCCCATACACCTACATTTATATACACTACACACATAAGTTCATACAATCTTTTTCAAGCACGTTTCTTACCATTTGTTTTTGTTGTTCGTCTCCATAGAAAATCCATAGAAAAAATGGCTACTTTTATGCTTATTCGCACCTTTTATTCAACTTTTCCTCATTTACTAACTTGTCTATTTGTTGTTGTGAAGCTCCGATTCTTCAACACTTTTTCTTTGTAGAGCTTCTCCGCTGCTTTTGTTGGTCAGCGCTTTCATTAGAGCCGTACTTCGTTCCTTGAACGCTCCCACTCTATTTGTAAGTGTAGTTATGTTCATATACATGTATGTGTATGTGTATGTGTATGTGTATGTACTTACGTATAAGTGTGTGGCTGCCTTGCAACTCCACTTCTATTCACTTCATTACTTTCTGTGCACGGTTTTTGTTTCTACCACTTTTTTGATTCAGATTCCTTTTCCTAGTTTCCCGTTTCATTAAGAACAGAAAGCGGCGTCCTTGTTTTTTTACTTGCTTTCTTTCCAACGACAAGAGATTGGTGGAAATGACTCAACGGCTTTTAAAGTCGCCATGAGGAAATGAGTACTGGCGGAGCAAGGAACCTTTTCTGGTAGCGAGCAGGTCTTGAGTAGTTTTAACACTCGCCCATTGACAGCTGTCATTTTGCAAGTATTTTGTAATTTCCCAAATTAGACGAGGGCCTAATGAGCATGTCACAAGTTTCCATTAAAGTATAACAGTTGGCGTTGGTGTGGTGAATTGTCGCTTTTTCATTTCGTTAGCAACGCTGCCCTCTTTTCGAGCATATTCACCCAGCGTCGCTGAAAATGGGCGTATTTATCAGCGTTGGCATACTAATATTAATGTATTTGTCTGTGTGTGTGGAGAAATTCTATGCAGGCTTACAATTCGCCGCTTATAGATTGTTTTTGTTTGTATGCGCTTTCTTTACAACTTGTTCGTCTAATGTGTTGTGTCTAATGCGAACGTGTTCTAATTTTATTCAATTTAAATTAAGCGCTTCATTTAAAGAACCTACTTCATGGCCAAGCCATCATTCTTATAATGATTCTAATTATTTGAGCTCATGTTGGACTGGCGAATTTTTGAAAGGAACACTCGTGAAATAATGAGTAGAGTGGGCACTTTTACACATATCTGTTGCATTAATATATAATTGATGGGTTTTGGTATAAAATATGAAGAAACCTACCTTCTTGGGTACTAAGTGGATGACTTGGCAAGTTTTTATTTGGTATGAGTACCATAGTAGTTACCGTTATAGTCTTATTCGCTGTGAAAGACCTTGACTATCGACTATTGAGATGGTTAAAAT
Organism: Bactrocera minax; assembly: GCA_021498325.1. Classification (NCBI taxonomy): domain Eukaryota; kingdom Metazoa; phylum Arthropoda; class Insecta; order Diptera; family Tephritidae; genus Bactrocera; species Bactrocera minax. The sequence goes on along the minus strand of JAKEEE010000044.1, from coordinate 977,449 downwards.
ACCTTTATATAAATGGTTCGTATTTTGGTTGTTTATTTTGCTTTGGTGATTATCTATCACCGCTTCACTATCTAGCATAGCTGTAAATTTTATTTCATATTTCAGGAAGCAGAATCTGGTCCAAATTCAAATCTCTTCTCTCTGATGTTAGTGGTGATAGTATAACAACCACCGCAAACTTCTCAACCAGTACACCTAAGTCTATTCGTTCGGTATGAAATACCTTTTGGATTGAAATACTCACAAGGTGATCATCTCCAGTTACTTTACAGGAAAAAAATTGCCTTGAACCGTTAGTAGTGAGGTAGGTGTTCATTCCTAGTAACTAGAACAACTCGGTATTACTCATATACATGGCTAATAGAACATCGGAGGACTAACGTGAATTTGTGTTTTTCCTTTTTAACCAAATCCCAACTCCTCAAACCAGAAATTTTTTTCCATTATCAGCAAGCATGGCAATAGCTACTGCCTTCATTTAATCCTTGGCTACTAAGTTAAAGACAAACGATTGTTAATCACGACGCAGCTTAGGTGATAGCTACATAATATGATGATGATGCTTTGCATCATATTTGGTTTTCAAAAAAAGAATAATAGACCAAAACAATAGTGAACGCGGAAAATCTGCCATATGCCAAAAAGCCAACGAATAGCCAGGAGAGAAGATTAAGCAATATACACAGAATAATTCCACTCACCATCGCTAAGGCCAGCATTGTGTTTACCCTGGCTTGACTGCTGCAACACTCGCTCATTTCCCTACTGTTCAGGCTGTGTTTGTATTTTTCTGATGCTTTGTTGTTGTTGTTATTGTTATTCGCTTCTGTTGCTTTAAGCCATCCTAAAAAGGCGCAGGAAGGAAGTACTTTCCACCTATCCCAATATGAATGGCTATAATACACTTACATACACACACTCATTCATAAACCTATCGACATCACTTCCCTTTTCGTCCCACACAGCTTTTTTCCTCACTTTGCATCCTTTTCGACTTGCATCCATCCAGCTTGTGTAGCTTAAATGCCGTGCAGATTAAAGAGAGTTCTGGGTATGAGTGTGTGTGTGTTTGCTTATGCTGGATATGATCTTTGCAACTGACAGCTGCGATTGTTGTTGTTCCTGCGATTTGCTTACTCGTCGAGTTATTTTAGTGTTGTTCCATTTGTCGTTGCATTGCTTACGTTGTAAGCAGTGATTTGCATGTTCATTCGTTGTTTTTTTTTTTTTTTTCAAGACCGAGAGAGAAGAACCGCAAAACAAAGCAAGAAACAATAAGGAAAATAAACATAGAGGCACTCAGTATTACAAAAAACAGCTGTAGCAGCAAATTCACCGTTATAAAAGTGAACAATGAGCCGCATAATCTTCAACACACTTCCTTTTATGGTGCTGTTTGCTTTGTTTTTGGTTTTTGGTTTTTTTTTGGTTTTTTTTTGGTGTTTTGTTGCTGTTCGCCTCCGTTTCATTTACTGGCATTGGTAAATGCTTAGGCGTCTAGTATAGGGTTTGGAAATTCCGAAGCTTCGGGCATTCTGTGGTGCTCTTTTCTCAAATCTCAGGATATGTCCCGAAGTGTGATTTTAAAAGTCTACTTCTAATGTTCGATTTCATTTTCGTCGGGAGATAGCGTAATGTTACACATACAAAGTTCTTTTATTCAAATATGTAGAGTCAGAGGATCAGGGTAATGATCTCCCTAAAAGTATTTAGTAACCATCTTCTAATACAGACTTTTTCGGGATTGAATGTTTGCAAGAATTGCAAGAATTGCAAGAATATCAAAATAAAAGTTCAACAAAATAGTAAATAATCCGCTTGACCCCCAACAGCAATTCCCGCTTATCTAAGGCACACGCTCTTCACGAGAAATTTTTGATTCATGATGACATGATGAAGTGTCAGTTGCTCTTTGCTATTTCCATTTAAGAACTGATTTACAAATTTTGCTTTCGTTTTATATAATCATATATTATCAAGCTTTTAGCTTCCCCTTTTTATTTTCTTAAATCTTTAAGCATGGATATATTTGTAAGTTTATGGACATTGTGTTGTAAATTGTAAAAAGAAAGCTTTTCGAAAGTTTACAAAAGCTCCAAAGAATTTCTAATTTTTAAAATATCGTATTGAAGTAATATTTGAACTACTACTAATCCATATTACGATATGTAATGTGAAAATTAGATGAGAATCATGAGTCATAGGAATTGTTTTTCTGTAATCACCACCTCGCATATAAAGGCATGCGTGAGTTAAGAGCTTCCCTACCTTATCCCTATATATTTATATCTCGGCTCCAATTCAAATTTGTGTTTTATATCAAAAACAACAGAAATTAATGAAAACTTCACTTTCATATAAGCGAAAGAATTATGGCGCACAACAATACGACCCAGACGGCCGCTAAAAGTATGTACCAGCTTTTGTATGCATCCTACTGTTGTCTATTACCATGCAGACGTAATCCCGTAAACGCAAGCAAGTAGTCGAAGGATCGAAGATAGAATTTCCATCGAGTACCAAACTATGCTAGGTCTATCCAGCTACAGCCACTACAGTTACAGACAAAATGTAAAATGTATTCATTTGCCTGACGAACGAGACTCCATAATGCAAACTTGAAACATGCGTACCAAATTGCCTACTTGTGGGCGTCAGTAACTAGAGCGGCGAATGGAGGCAAATGATGCACGAAAATTGGCGCACTCGAAAGTGGTGAACACAGTGAAATAATTTATCGTAAAATGCGGGATGATTGTCATTTGAAACCCTTGGCGCCTAAAAGCATGCAAATAAGCATTTTCTAATTTTGCAAAAATTATGGTATAAATTGGAACACAGAGTTTGCAAAAATTGTATTTATATGCCCAATAGCATGCAACAGTATGTACGCAACTTTGTGTACATTGGAAAACAGGCGCTCCTGCCTAATATAGCCCAATACACCGAAAATTTCATGAAATTTGCTAATTGAGTTACCACCACCGAATATTATAAACGCTTTTATATTGTGATAATATTGAGTTCGGGTTTTGTTGGTTGTTGGGTTTATTCACGGCAAATGAAATTATATAAGTATAAGCTTGGTGTACTAAACATATAACACACAATGTTGGTTACAAGAAATTAGACAAGTTGGCCTTACATGTAGGAGTATTTACACGATTTACGCATTTCATGGAATAAGTGTGTGAATGTGCTCAGTGTTTGCCAATGGGTGCCAATGGGTGGAGTGTGGGCGCTGGAAACCTTTTCAAGTTACAGAGCAAACTGATAATTGGTTTTAATTATGCTTAAGCGATAATGGCATTTACATCATGTGTGCGACACCATTTTTGATAATTGCTGTACCGGTTTTACGCTGCTGACAGCAACTATATCGTCGTTCTCAAGCAGTGACGAGCGTATTTGGTGCGAAACGCTTTGCATGCATTTAGGCGCATGCCCGTTCTTGCCATATTTTAATGCCTGTTTTGTTGCTGTAAAGGTTTATGCTTGTCTATATTTTTCCAGAATTTGCCTATATTCAATATCACTGTTGTCAGTGAGCAGTTTATCTTTAAATACACAAACGAGTGAACAAGTAAGAGCATATGAACCTGTTTAGTGTGTGTAAAAGTGCCTTTGTGTGCAAAGCTCGTCGTGTGTGATTTGTGTAGTTGCGTGCATGCGTGCTTGCGTGAGTACGTGCGTGAGTTTATTAGTAAGCTTTCAGAATTTTCAAAACTTGCGTTTTTTGGCTTGTAGCTTGTGTTTAGTAATGTTTTATTGTTGATTCAACACTTATTGTATTTGTGGCTTACTTTGTTGCTCAATCAATCAATTTGTGCTGCTGAAAGTACCGACCATTGTTTGCATGGTAAATGCAACTTTTGGGCACACACACTCAAAATCATATATATATATAATATATAGTATGAGCACTTTTAACTCGCTTACTTCGAGTATTACATCGTACTGTGCAACACAGTTGTTTTAATTGCGGTTCTACAGAGCGATCGTACTGGTTAACTATCAACTTGTAATTGTTTAAATACGCACTCACATCCATTGTAATTTATTTTTATTTGTATTTGTTTTCTTCCCTTGCAACTATTTCTGATCATTACCTATATCCTTCTCCTTCTCTTTTAACTTTTACTTTGAAATTATCGAAATAATCACATTCCTCCTTTGCCCTTTTCTTAATATCTATCACTGCTTGTTTTGTTATAATTTATTTAGCATCATTCTTTTATAACTATCATATTGTTTCACCAAACTCAACTCTAATCTTAACCTCAAACTTGGTTTTAATCTTGATTTAAGCTTTATACTATCTCATACGAAATACGAAATAAACAAAAGTCAAAGCAATTTCCTTAAGAGCGCTTTCATAAATCACTTACTCCTTTTGCTTATTTGGCAAGGATATATGAAGATTACGAAACAAAGGGATAAACAAATATACGACCATACATATATCCATGCAGTGCAGTTACCTGAAAGTAAAAAAATAAATACGAGATTTAAAAGATTTTTATCGGGAACGAATACATCTACCTGCATGCACGATTTATATAAATATCAAAGTGATTGAAATATATGCAATACATGCGTACTTATGCATAATATATATTTATATCTATAGCTGGGAAGTATAAATTAAGTAAGTATAACGAAAAAAATAAATCAATCATAAAATCGTAAATTTAATTGCCAAGAAAACCATTGCTTCCCATTTAAGCCCCATTGCACACTTGCACGTGTAGGTGTATATGTGTATATGCATACTTCCGTTTATCAATATTTACATATATGTATATATTATATATGAATATTTTATACACTGCTGGTCCATTTTGCTTTTGCTTAATTCATTTTGCGATTTTCTCAATTCGAGAATCTCCCACTTGTATTCAGTGATCCAACAATGGATTTTACTCGTACGAGTACAAAGCGTTGCAAGTTGCGTATCCGCCGGGGAGGCTTCTACGACTTCTGCTACGACTAGTGCCGCATACACCCTGTGTTATCGTTCAGGCTCTGAAATTCAGTTTTGTATTTGTAAATATTTCCGGTGATAAAAAATGGAACCTTCGCACCACGAAGGGTTCCTGATATCTCATTTTTCTCTGGCAGCGCATATATTTGACGCTGGCACTTTAGTCCAACAAGCAATAAAATTACAGCAATTACAGTCCTTTTCTTATCTTTAAGATTATTTTTAGTATATATGCGTTTATGCAAATATGCATTCTCAAAAAAATTTTTATAGATCGATAACAATTAACCGATATTAATTTATTATTAAATAATATTGATTAATGAGAGCATTTCGTAAAGTGGAAAACAAGTCCCGACAACTTCATTAGTAGTTCACATATATGAAAAATGTAATCTAACATGTAATCTTCTACCTAAATCTAAATCGAAAGTATGAATTTATAAATATTTATGTTAAGGCCTGGACTATTTAAATCGGCTATAAACTAGTGTACCAATTGGTGCAAACGACACTAATAAATTGGCAACTCACTTTAAAGGTTTCCGCTTTTTCTCCGCAGGCCGTAAATGCTCACACATACACATATACGGAATACACACATATCTGCACGCACACACACATGAAATTGTTAATTATAATAAATATTAATGTGCGCGCAAGCAAATAAACAATGAACTGCTGAATATGCTCACATAATAATACGCGCAATAGAATGTGTAATTTCCCAACAAATTGAATTGTTTGACAAGCGTGGTCCATGAAATATTAAGCAAGTAATTTACGCGATTCGCTGGAAGCTTTAGCTCCTGCACGCTTGCTCACCGCCAGATATTCAACACTACTTGCCTTACGTTTATTCGCTTGCCCAACCTCTTTCCCGTTGACCGCCATTTTTATTGGCATTTGGTTAATCAGTGTGGTTTGCCCGGTATGAAAGTCGACAAAGTACAAAAAAAGTACAAAGAAAATTTATGTGAAAGTGATTTTGCGAGGGTACGCTCTTGAGGTAATGAGATAATGAGGAAATGAAATAAAGAATTCTTTTTTCATTTTTTCTACCGAAGAATTTGCATTCCTATTAATTGCATGCATTGAAATCAGTCAGCTATGTGGGGAATGAACTAAGATAAATAATTGTGCCCCGGAGTGTGAAAATTGCATATATGCATGTGTATACGTGTTTATATGAAGTGTGCAGATTTCATAAATTTCATTCCACGCTCATGAATAGTTCGTTCGATTCGTGAGCTGCAAATGGAGGCCATACGAACACTTAAGTGTCAGTGATTTTACAACTAAAGATGCTTTACAACTTAATAAAAAAATTAATAATATGTTTTTCCTGTAATTAAAAAGGTTTATTTCCTTATCTTCTGGAGAATGTAAGAGGGCAAGAAAGCCAAAAATATCGCTATTATTTCATAATGAAACTACCTAGTTGCTCTTAAATATGTCCGAAACTCTTTAAGTCTTGCCGACAACCTATTATAGAAAAGACGGCCTTCATTGTCTTTAACGTTAGGGGTGCGACAGACCTGTACTATAATTACATGAGGACCACACTTCGGTATATTTGACTCTCCCTTGCTTTCACTTCCCCTAAACCAGTTTTTTTGTTACCGTCTCCAACAAATGGTCAGTTATTTATACATGAATGTGTTCAATTGCAATTGTAAATTGTAATCAAATTAATTAACTTTAGGTGAGTAAATAATCTAATTCCCTTCTTTCAGTAGACGCCTAAAGTTGCGCTTCATGATGTACGCTATACGAAATCTAAGCTTTTTAAGACCAAGCTACCAGATCGCAAAATATAAAAGAGCGTAAGGTACTCGAAGATATTATCCTTCGAATTGAAGTTGTCGAAGAGGGGTGCTTCTAATATATTAGAAATATATAGGCCGATCGGTTGTGGAGGACCTCAAAACTGAATTTTTCTTAAAATCGCCTTTATGTGTATGATATATGATGCTATATACACATTTTAGCCTTATCCCTAAAAAGTATGCTCTTCCAAAGGCAATTAATTTTTATTTTGGAAAGAAATTTCACATTCTTTTTCAATTAACAAACTGTTTAAATTTTATTTAGCACTCTACTTTTTACTTGTTTTATAACGCGCAACTTTTCCTTTGAAAAACACACATGTTCTCTTAAACGCACCCATAAATGCATTCATATTTAATCAAGAAAGTCATTATTTTTTTATTATTTGTTCTTTGCCCACGAAATAAATTACTACAATTCCATTAATTTCACACACGAACCTTAACGCCTACAGTGTTACTCAAGCAGTCAACACTTCCAATGGAGTCATCTTTCCCTCAGCACCGCACATGCATTCAACTCACCTACAAGCGCTCTCTCTCCACATTACTCGCTCTGGCATTTTCGCGCAGCTTTCGGCATCTTGTGCTTGTGCAAGCGTGCCATCATTTTTTGACTTAAATTGTTCTACACTCATGTCTCCGTGAAAACTTTTCAGCTGCAGGATAATGTACACATACAAACACATCTACATGCACACACACAATTATTTATATGCAGTTTGTATGTTTATTTGTCACTGGCATTCCATTTGCAAATGTGTGCGCAACTTTGATATGAATTTATTTGATGTTTTTGTTTTAGCCTTTCGCTCACATTGGCCGCTGCCTGTCAGTGGCAGCCGAGAAATACACGTTTGGATACAAATACATATACTAAGTTTATATATACATGCATGCGTACAAGTTCACTTTTGGGTTATTCTCCAGCGACATGCAGCTTTTTATTTTGGGTTCCGGGTCCGTTCAACTCCCTCTCGGGGCAGCTACTGCTTCGGTAAAAGTTTGCTGTTTCAAAATTCGAATTCGTTGGCTTCGCGAGAGCTGCTTTTGGAAAGTTTTTAACGAGCTCATATTTGCCTTTTGGGTGTCAGCAATTTTTATTAGGAAAACAAACGAGATCTTACCTTCGAACTGAAAGCAGAGGAAGAAAAGAAAAGTGCTGCAAAATATCTACAAAGTGCAGGCATATTAGTCATGCTATTACGGCAGCGTTGTCTTTGCCTTTACTTTGAGCACAAGCCAGGAAGGGTTTCCAAAAGCTGTATTACTCATCGAGCGTCAAAAATAAAGTTTTCACTCATGCAGATGCAAATACGTGTGTGTTTGTTTGTGTAAGAATTCCCATGTATGTTTGTGTACTGTGTATGCGTGTGTGTTTGCTTTGGTTATTTTGAGCTTCGAGTGCGTCTATTTGCTCTCCTCGCTGTTATAAATTATTCTTCCTTGCAGCTATTTCCTTTGCATTATACAAATATTTGTCCGTTTCTGCAATTAAATGCATAAATTACCCCAAATTCGGTTAAGGGGTTGTGAGATTTGCGATTTATGACGATGCATTTGCAAGGTTATACATGTTTGGGTATGTGTTTGTGTAAGCAGATAATCTCTGTGCCCTGCAGTATGCTTTTGAAAGTATACAATAGCGGGAAACGGATCTTGTAAGCAAGCTATATTCATCGAGAAATTTATTAAGAAAGAGAAATCTTTAGAATATCAAAATTTAAGCATTAGCACGCACCTTTAACACATGCTTTAAATCAAAATATATTAGAGTATCTGAGTTAATCGTTGGATCAGTAAATGCAAATTATGCCATCGGATTTATTACATTGAACTTACATTGACTGGCGCCCTATTTCAAGCGCCCTAAAGTAGACTAAAAGTATGCTAAATGTGTTTAAGAATATTTACTTCTGATTTATACCCTGAAAGTATACATTTTTTTGTGCATAAAATTTAAATTTTATAGTATGTATGTGTTACTGAAAATATATAACTATATACATATATATATTATATAAATATTATAAAGTGAAAAGCGTTTGTGCGCGTACATATACTGGCATAATCTTATGGTATAGAAATAGTTTGTTTGATTTGTTTTTACATAAATATATTTGAAATATATCGTAGCATACTTCAAAGCTGTGAACTTACAATATTAAAAATGTGTGCAATAAAATAAAAAAAATACTTACACAGCTTCTAAGTGCATCCATTTTCGAAATTAATTTCTCAAAACGGTCGGGTGCTCCCAAGAATTTGCTTTATTAAATTTATAAATTTCGACCTAGCGGTTACTGCTACCTGCTTACTTACATATATCATATGTAAGGTATATTTGAGAATGAAAGCTTTTAAAATAGAAAATAAAGTATTATAAATTTTAAAAAGCCTAGTTCATGGCCAGTATTGGTTCCTAAAAGTATGCAATGCGTACGCAAAGGAGCAGAGACGTTAGAATAAAGTGAGTAAAGCTCTTGTTTTTAAATAATATATAAATGTATGCTTCTGACAAAGATTTCGACGAATTGGGTGCATTCGTGTGTGCACCAAATGCGTTAGTATAAGTTGTTTCACGTGAGCTATTTATTATCTATGCACTTTGCACTTGAGTTATTTCCTTTGGTGTTTCAAATGCATAATACACCCATCACGTTCTACTTTGTTTAACAAAAACTCACAACAATGTGTGCAACAGGACAAAGAGCTGATAACAATGCAAGAATGCAATTTAGGCCCACCTGACCAAATATTCATAAAGCAATCTTGGAGATACCGTTACACATGACAGTTGCTTTGTTTCATAGAATATTAGTCACGCGCGCACGCCTACAAATAAATACGCAACATAACGATGATGCCATGTTTCAATGTGATTGTTGCAAATGTATGGGTGTGTTAAAGTGGATCTGTGGACCGAAATAAATGTTAACGTTTGACGCTTGGATAGGCAGTCGTGTGGTACGCTGTGCTATGCTAATTGTTGGCATATTTGTGAGCGCATGGCTAAACTTCGATCAAAGCACACAAAAGCTGTTGGCGCCCATTAAATGGCCGTTGAACACACACGCACACACATACGCAAGTAATCTAACGTTTACACTCGCACTATGGTTGTGTGTCTGTCAAGTGTTTGAAACAAAAGCACGCCATTTGGGTGTTATTTCTGATGTGCGCACAAAACTATGCCTTGTATGTGTACCATGTGCCTGCGTACGGCCGTAGAAAAGTTGCTTTTTTTTTGCTTCTCTAAATGCGAGCGTTGACTGTGGCAAACATTTTGCTCTGAGTTGCAGTGTTAAAAGAAATTTTTCCATCACATTTTTTCTTCGAAAAAAAAGGGTTTGTTTGCAAACAACCTTTGGTTGTGATGATTAACGCCAGTTTTTTGCTTTAGTCACCTACCGGAAAGCTATACACAAATCGGGAGATACGTATATAAAAAAAATATCTTTACAGTATACACGCACATACCTATATATATAATATACATATATACATGTGTGTAGTTTTTATTTGACTTTAACTTTTGCCATTGCAAAATTCCTCAGTTTTTTCGTGACTGGCCTGCTGGTAGCAACATCGAAAGGTTGTGTGAATAAGGTTTCGTTTTGGCAATAGTTGGTTTGAGTATTTAAGTACCAGATCAAAATCGTAAAGTGCTCGTTCAGGTCATTGATGCCACCATAATGCAACAGTTTGGTACTGTTTTGTATGCTGAATGCGGGTATGAACGTTAGAGCGGCAAAAATTGTTCCGGGTTAGATTCTAAACGAGGGCTCTGCTTAAATGCTTGCCTAAAACTGCCTAAAAATGCACCTCATCAAACGGAATAAGGAAAGAGTTAGCATAATTCTTAGCTCAGTGAATATTCGGACTTAAAAAATGAAACAATGTTTGAAATGTATATATTTTTAAATTTAACTTATTATTATCTGAAGACAAACACTCGCAAGAACATTTGCCTGTGCCACTCTTTACGCCGGCTAGGTCAAGGTTACATACCAAGTTTGTTTCTACATGTTCATATGTTTGGCTTTCGCTCACCAACTGTCACAATTCACTTTATTTCATTTTTCCACTCTGCCCTTGCACTTCTTTCAGCGCATGTAAGCATATTCCGTTCGTGTTGTTGACATTTTGTGGTTTGTTTGACATTTTGCCTCTTCAACTTAAATAAGTGCACTTTCGTGTCGCCATGAATACATTGTAAGTACCTCCTACACACCTACATGTGTATGTATGTATGTATGTATGCGACAAGCAAAATCACCCAACAAACCATTTTCGTTAATACCCAGTTAATTTATTAATACCGGTTAATCGCCGATAAGGACAACTGAAGAGTCTCAATAGTTTCTCAATATTATCTCAATGGTCATAATTATGATGTAAAGTTCGGCGTTATAATATTTTGTGCAAAATTCGTATTCAACCATTTATTAATAATTGCCATCAGCAGACTACTTTACTTACTCTTTGAGAAAGGTATCAACATCAAGAGGAGGATCACAACTTTTTCTGCAATTTAATAATTTTTCTGAAGGAAAATTTCCGAATGTTTGAGAACATGCTTTGTGTTGGTTAATGGGTGTTTTTAAGTATGTTGGTGTTGTCTTTCGGTTATATTCTCTCCTCTTTGCCTCATTCATTTGCTACACTCTGCCTACTTTGTTGGATTTTTCCTTTTTCTTTTACTGCTTTCTCGCTTGTAATTTGCCATATGAAAGTATGTCATCGTATCGTATGTCACATTAATGCCCCGTTAATACTAATACATATATATTCCACTTATATGTAAATGTCATGACATAACATAAGTGCGAATAATTGTCAAACTTAAGTAGTTTTGAACTTTGACATGTAATATGTCATCTTTTTGACACACATACTTTGACACCATGACGACACACTATTATTGTATTGTATGTATTAGTACTAATATGTTTGGCTAGCTGCAAACAAGTTATTTCTCCAATTTATATGCTTAAGTCCTTCACATGCATTAGCTCTGTGGGGTTTTCATCGGCGCTAATTGTCAGCATATTCACAACTGCATTTGTAGACAAGTGACAATAACGATGACGGTAAAAGTATGAGGGAAAACATCTTTTCTCTGTATAGGAGCTGTTGATGAAGAAGCCATCTGAATTCTGAATTCTGAAAATTGGTTCATTATTTAATATATATCCTTTTAATATTATATAATAATTTTGAATTTACTAATTATTAGCAGCTGAATAAAATTGTTCACATTTAAAATAAAACCTATTAGTTTTTTGAAGATCCATTTTTGTGATAGTATTAACACAAGTACGAAATATTATGTTTTTATATATGAACATTTTTTATGATACATTTTCTTATAGTTTCAATATTTGTTTAAATTTTCAGAAAGTAAGTGCAAGAACATACTAAACATAATGCTAGGCGTTGTTCTTATATGATGACTCTGATTATCATTTTTCTATAAATATAAGAAATAATACTCGATTGATACTTGAATGATAGTATACATTATTAATATTTATAAAACTTTTTTTTTTCTTATTTTATACTTTGTAATCATGCTTTTGGTGTCAAGCATGTACATCTATTACGTCTAATCTTTTACGTCAAAATTATACGTTTTCTCGCTAAAAAAGGTAGGGTAAATTCTTAATCCCTATTTTTATTCTAGTAAATAACAAATTCATAATTATGCAGCAACAAATAAATTAGTTTGGAGTTGGGTGGATGTCAATAAATGATTTGATTAATTTAATTTATGCGAAATTAGATAATATTTTCACAAAATATGGACGACACGGAAATATCAGCTCTCTCGAAAGGTTCTTTGCAAGTATGGTTGAATGGTGACATAAAAAATTTGTAGCTAGGAACTAAATGTATCTGCTAATTATTTTGACAACGGTGTAATTTTGCGTATAATTGCTATTTAAGAATCGTATTGAAAGGAATGTCTCGGCATTATCTTTCCAGCTTCTGGTCGCAACATATAATTATGAAAACCCGTTATTATGTACTGAAGCTTATCGTACAATATATGTATAGATGGTACTTGTGCTGTTCTCTGTATATCAATAAATTATTCTACTCATCGCTTGCTATGCAATGTGTGTGACGTTTTAATAGCCCAACAGCGCCCAACGTAAATCAACAACGTATTGCCACAACTGTAGACAAATAGTTCTAATTAAATATATGTATGTGAAGCAATAGGTATATATGTATATGGGTTTGCATACATACTTACTTGATGCTTGATGACTTCACATAAGCAAAAACGATTCCCAAACATCAGATAAACTATCATCATCAGATAAGTTTAGGCGTGTAGTTAGAAATATGTGAGTGCGGGTGTGTGTTTATGTGTGTGCTTGAGTAACAATGCTCATACAAATACATCAAGTAATAGATACAGCTGGTAGCTAAACCAGAAATTTATTGTCGACCCTTATAAAGTTCAATCTACAACAGTGGCATGGGGGAGGAGAAGTTTGGGCATCTTATGACCAATAGGGTAAGCCAAGTTGCCGTTAGCCCCATTTATTGCTTTCATTTACTATAAATTGTGAGTCGCAATGTATATGTCAGGGTATTTGTCAGCCAGCTAGGATGTTGTCAATCCATATGTTTGATGACTTCAAAGGACATCATATGTTTTTGATGGCAATAGACTACCGGCATGCAGGCGCTGATACTGACGGGTACATAGATTGCTTGTCATTCAAGTGAGTTACGCTTCGAGTTGCCGCTGTCGCTGCTGCTGCTAATCTTGTTTCTTAGCTGACAAGTGTCAAAATATGCAAACCAACAACTGTCACAACATGACAAATGATAAACACCACCACTACATACACGCAAAGCTATATACTCGCCTAAAACGGTGTAGCTTCGGTGTTTTGAAGCTTCTTCTACACACAGGCACACAGTTCTGCTCATCCTGTGATTTATAACTTCTGCTCTATGTGACCGTGACTGTTTGACTATTTGACTGATAATTAAATTTCCTACTCCCTGGCTATCAGTCACCGGCGCCGGCACCGGGCGCATGAAACCAATCTATATCAATTCCCTTCGGAATTGCGGCTAATTTATTTGCTCATTTTTATACTCTCGCAACATGTTGCAACAGAGTATTATAGTATTATTCTGTTGTTGTTGTTGTTGTTGTTGTTGTTTGTAACACTTAAAACTAATCGAAATAGATTAGTCCTTCTGTCTGTCCGTGCAAGCGATAACTTGAGTAAAACTCGATATATTTTGATAAAACTTGGGACACTTGTCCTTGGCAGTCTAGAGAGGTTGGTATTGCAGATGGGCATAATCGGACCACTGCTAAGTCCACAAAATGCCATTCTATCTATAAATCTATAAACTGCTATAACTAAGCTCACAATTAAGATATAAAACTGGTATTAGGTACAGAGAAGCACAGTAGGCAGCGGTATATGTGCCTACTAAAGCTATAATGACCAAACATACTCAGAACAACTATTTTTAGTACCTTGTCTTACTCTCTGAAAATTTGTGGAATCAGATTCAGGACTAGACCAAGCACACCTCCCATACAAAGGTCATGCTAAAAAGTACTACAAGTGCGTTAACTCGCTGAAGAAACAGGCAAGAAATATTAAATCTTACAGTAAAGATGGTGCAGAAGGGCGGCAAAGGAATCCGTGTAAAATTTGGATAATGGGCGTGGCATCACCCACTTTTAGGTGAAATCTCATATCTCAGGAACGACTAAACCAATTTTCATATATTTTCATCTTTATGTTACGTTGCGAAAATGGGTGAAATCGGGAAACAACGATGCCTACTTCTCATACAACTCAATTTTAAATTTCATCTGATTCCTTTATGTATTTTATATCCATCAATACGTAAAATATATTAGCAAAATTAAGTGAAAGCATAATATTGGATATGCCATAGTTTAGTACCGAAAATGTGTGAAACCGGTAAACGAATTACTCCGGCTCCCGCACGAGTACTACGTACGAGTATAATGATTTCCGTTATTCTGGCAGACTCTATGCCGGTAATGAATACTGAATATGTCGGTCACTGTGTGACTTATCTTTATAAAATTTAATGAAAACATATTCTCTAGTGTATTGAGACAAAAGTTAATGCAATCAGTCGAGACCTTCAACTAGCCGAAATATACCCGATGTAATAATTCCTAACTTTCCAGCTGCCTTTAAAGTGTTTATTGTGTTGGTAGTGTTGGTCAATATATATGATATTTTAATGAAATTAATGGGTTATGTTTTCTTAAACATAATGTGGTTTAGTGCTAAATATGAATGAAATCAGTGTAGATCGTGGTTTAAACACATTATTCCTAATCTGTTAAATATTTCGATTCTTTGTTTGACTTTGTCCTCCTTCTCGTATACCTAATAAATTTCATTAAGCCACTTTAGTTGAAGTAAAATATAGTAATGAGAGTACTTGAGTCCTGTTATATTACATGATATTACATTATGATTGTAATTCGTAGCGGTTCATAACAGCATAACGGCATAACGGCATAACAACATATTTCGTATTTCCCCGCCTTTTATCCCTGCGCATTGCGGGACTATAAAATGTTCGATTACACCCGAACTTAGCGCTTCCTTACTTGTTTACATACAAATATGTGTATGTGGGTGAGAGTGAGAGTGAGTGGGTGGAGAATAAAACATATGTATCTCAAATAAGGTGACATATATTACTTAGATAAATATAATAAATGTCTGCTGTTGACAGTTAGATTAACAGTAAATATTTGCCATTTGGTAGAGTGCTTAGATTGCTAAAGTTCTCAACAGCAGCAGGGAAATCGTAACGAAAATGATATTCATTTCATATTGGCCTGTAAAGTTATAAAAAAATGCTTATTTAATTATTTTGTTCAGAAGTAATATCTTCCTTTGAGTGTCGTGAAAACTGAGATCAATAAAAAGAGCGATAATTATTTTCGACAGTTTGCAACTAAAGTTTTAAGCGTTCCAACTTTTTTCATTATGTTGATTATCGTCTTCTTGTCACAAAATCCAGATCCTAATTTCTCAGTTTGGTGTGGCAACCCTTCTCAAACCCTTCTCAACCCTTCTCGTCGAAAAGCTTTCATAACCTGTTGCATTTCGCTTTTATTTTACCAAGCTTTCTTAAAGCGCTTCAGTTTGATACCCATATTGTAGCAGTCCCTTTTTTAATTAAAATTTTTAACAACTTGTCAACCCTTCACACAATAACATACGAAATGACAACCTTACCATCGTCTCGTAAAATTTTTATGCAACACAAATTCGTTGCTAACATCTTTTAAAAACTTTCCTATTAATTTCAAAGCGAAAAATTGCAAACTAATATTTTAAATATTCAAAAATTAAGTAGTTTTAAAGTAATCAAAATAAATACTAATAATGTATATTTTTGTTTTTGTAATTAAAATATGAAAATATCTTACAAGTTAAATCTTTTCAAAAAAAACAGAATGTTATTTTTTTTAATGAAAAAAGACTTGAAACTGAAAATATTAAAACAAAATAAACTAGATTTAAAAACTAAAGATGACATTTATAAATTTTAAATATATACCTACAAAATATTAAGCACTCAAATTTATGAAGAAGATATTTTTATTTTTAACTCAAGCTGTGTCTCTTTTTCTCTTATTTCAGCTTTATGATCAACCACCCTTCTGCAATCGCCTCTATATACTCCTGCTTTTATTGAGTGGCGATGCAACTCTGTACATAAATATCTGCTTCTTTTGCCAATAACGACGCTTAAACGAAAAACTAACAACAACAACAACTACGGCCACAACTTCAATCGAAACTTGGAAACGAAAAGCTGAGCAGCGCTTCCTCGATTAAGCACCAACACCCTGCGCCCGACACACGCACAATGAAAAACGACGTCGTACGATGGAGTTCAGCGACAAATGCACAAAATGACCTCGAAAGCATGCCCAACAAAAGCAAAAGCAAAAACAATAGCAACACTTTTCCAAAACTAAACGTTACGCATGCGCAGCAAAGCGCCGGGACTGCGAATGTGGCGTCCAATAGTGGGTGGCTTTTTAACACCCAGCAACAACAATATTGTGATACTAATGCAAGTTTTCTTAATGCAACAACACAAATAGCAACAAAAGCAACAACAAGTAGTTATTTAGTAATTCCACGACAGCATTGCATAAGCCACAATGCAATCAACAATAATTCCAAATTCGCTTCGTTATCCAACACACTGAGTAGACATTTTCAATCACAACAACGGCAACAACAAACCGATACTACACATCACCATCACCGCCGGCAGCATGAAGTGAAAGCGCGGAATTTTGCTGCATTGCATTTAAATAGGATTTTATTAAATTGTGTGCAATTGAATGTGTTTTTAGTGTTTTTGTTGTGTACGTTGAATGTCAGTTTCGTGATTGTGCCGAGCGTCAGTGCCGTCGTCGTTAATAACACGAGCGAATGGATTGTGGGCGACGCGGTGAATGCGCTCAATGGCGGTGTGACGAATCAACTGGACTACGAGGAGAGCGACAGCGGGACAAGCGACGCGGCGAAGCATTATACCCACACCTGGGCAGTGTATATACCGAACGGCGATAATAACGGTATAGCCGATCAAGTGGCTAAGGATCATGGTTTCGTCAATATGGGCAAGGTGAGTGAGCATGTTTAAATATTTGTGTGAAAGTGAGTGAGTGGGTGCCAATGTGACTACAGTTTTTACTATTTGTGTTTCATGATATTCAGTTTAGAAATCACTAGCTTCTCCTAATATAATTTCAACGTCCGTTCGCCTTCACTGCAAAATGCAAAATGCAAAATGCACAATCCTCAACTATTTGAGCCGTTTTACAATCGTTTTTTAGATTGCCTTTTCAATTACTCAAATCGTCGTTTCAAATCAGACGTTCCCCAACGTTCTCGTCTTATTCTGAATTCTCAGTACTACTCGGCTTACACGGGGAAAAAAAAAAAATTTGTGAATCATTCCAACCTATATTTATTTGATTCTTTCTTGCAAGGCATTAATCTCTAACTAACAGCGATATTAATCACTGCCGCTTCCTTGTAACGGTATTCCTCAAAAATACTCTTTCTTCTTATAAACCAGTTATTGATATTGTTAGTATTTCTAGAAACGAGTAATGATTTCGAACTTAACTCTTCCTCAGATGTTCATTCTTTAGTTCCTACCATTATTGCTCACCATTCCTCCTAAAAAGTAATAACAAAAACATTCGACGGAGACCAAAGAAGTCCTCACTCGCTCCTCAAAACAAAAAAAAAAAGATAATCTGCATAATTCATTGAGTAAGCTATGACAATTAACACCACAAATCCAGTGCCGCATAATCGTTCAAGTGCCTGAGTAAAGGCCGCAAATTCGATTTCCAAAGTACACATGAGTCGATGCCGTTATGTCCGTCGGAAACGGAAACGGAAGCGGAAGCCGGACCCTGCCTTTGTTGGCAGATGTGTGACACGGAAGCTTCATGCGTTATATATAACTGTATGCATATACACATTGTCACTGCCATGTACGCATATCGTTTTGCTGTGCTCCTGCACTATAAATGCACTTTATTCTCCAATTTCACCAGCAAACTCAGCCGTATAGAAATTATACAAATTCCATCAAAAATTTATATTTTCTATTATATCAAGTATAAGCCGTGTGCGCCTTCAGTGCTCGTTGCTCGCATAAATTACGCAAGGTTTGTGTCTGCCAATCTGCCAATCTGCCAACCAACTGACACACCGACCCACCGTCCGGTCGGCCAGCCAACCAAGCAGCGCGCTGCTGTCGAGTGTAAGAAAAATTCTGCCTGCCATTTTTATTACTTTCACTTCATGGCTAACTGTGCTTCTACCTACTTCCTTTCTCCGCTTCTCCTTCTACTTCTTCGCCATCTTCTATGCCATTCTTGCACTTTATTTCTTGACACAACTAACTTTTTCTGCCGTTGGACAAATTTCTATAAAGTAATCTTTGCCGCCCAACAAGATTATGCTGGCTCGATGACTCAACACACACACACACACACAAACTCCTACATATCCTTACATACTTAGAAAGCATATCTGTAATGCGTGCTACGAGCGAGTTTACACAGAGTATCATGAGCGCTGAGCAGAGCTGAGCAGAGTTGAGCATTTGTTGTGTGTTTTATATTTGTGCGCTCACATTTACACATACTTCGCTTCGTTTTTGCGGCACAAACCACCCGCCACACTGGCCCAAAACAGAGTGCTGCATAACTTTTCGCAAATAAAAAGTATGGATATCAAAAATTTGCTAAGTTAGTCAAATTTGCGTACGCTGCTCCTCGAGCTCGACTCGATCTTACTAAGTTGGCAAGTTGATGGAGGGGTCGGGGGGAAGTTTAACTGTCGATAATGTGCTTGCCAAGTCGCACCAACACACGTACGCAGACCCAATTTGCTTGACTGCACACTCGGCCTATAGAGGACAGGTGTGATTTTTGCCAAGTAAGCGTTTAACGTAAGCAAATTATCGTGTCTATATTATATATGTGTGTTTAATCCATTTTAATTGTATGACCTTAAAGCGCGCTATGCTATGCTATGTGTAGCGCGCTTTCCGATTTTTCTATACCCAATATATATTTTCAATTTGAAAAGCTGATAGGACTCCAGTTTTTAATTCTTCCTTCAAAGCGACTGCAGAAGCGTGTTGGAAATGTAGCACTTCCATTTTTTAACATTTTACTACGTTGCGCATCTTGAACTATATTCTGTATTTTATATTTTTTTCTGGGCATAAAGCTTTCTTAAAGCTTTCTAAGAAATGGCTGCTTGCCTGTCCACACTTTCTAAGTGAAAGCTGGCGTAAAAAATCGCCTCATTACCAACTTGCAACTACCGGATGAATATAGTGACCAGGAGCGCAAATTAGTCGAATGCCGATGATCTTAGAAGATGCAGAGATCCAAAGTTGAATGCGGATAACACACCAAGCCATGCTAACCTTTCTAAAAGGCGTTACAGCCTTATTGTTTGTTGTGCAAATATATTTATGTATATATGCACTCATGCATGCATGTGTGTGTGTCATGTAAATCGAATTTCACATACGCCTTAAATGCCTGTCAAATTGAGCGAAACTCTTACACAAGCCCAGATTTGGTTTACAGGCTAAACACCACACCACAATATTCATACACGCCACATGTAGAAGCACGACCACCGCTCTCTCCGCCCCTCCTCCCCTGCGCTCTTGTGATTCGCGGTTTGATGGCATGAAAGTAGAGTTGCATTGGAGCAAAAGTTTAAATGACACAAGTAAACGAGACGACCGTCGGCCACCCACTTGGCAGTTGAGGTGAAAACAATGTTGCCTTATACACACCGTTACGACAATTGCAGACGGCAATGAATTTGTAGTTAAGGCAAAAATATTCATTCTAGCTTTCATTTTCTTTTTGCTTTGTTTGCGCCAGACGCTGGAGAAAAATGTCGTAAAAACTTTTGACGATTCAACATTGTCACTTGCTGGAAGTATTGCTCGTGTTGCTGGTGTTGCTGCTGTCGCAGGGGCTGCGTGCCTCTCCTCGTTACTTACTTCGTACACTCTTCATTGGCACTATCATTTAAAGGACTCCCGATTGAAGGACTTAGTAGGCTGGCTAAAGTGACAGAACAAATAAATTTTAGAAAATCCTCGCCACCTACCTTGGCATAGACGACAGCCCCACACCTGTGCATACACTATCGGTCAGCTGAAGGGCGCCTTACTGCAATCAACTCGTGAGGCCAAATGCGAGTGCACAGTTCATTTTCGCTTCATTGAAAGTTGTGTCGCTTTGTAACGCTGAGCTGGGCGCCCAGGCGGATGGAAGGAAAGAGAGTGCAAAGTAATGGCGGCGAAAAGTTGTTGTAAAATCGAGAAAAGTCAAGTCGGCTTACAAAGTTGGCAGCCATTTTATTTCATTTCTGTTTCAACTTGTATTTTTGGCCCTTTTTTCTTTGCCAAAGTTATAATTTGCTCGTTATGCCTGAATTCGTTTGTCTACTTCTTATCGGTGTCCTCTTTTGTCATATAAATAAAATTAGTTCACCTTTTAATTGGGTTTTCTTTAAATTCAAATTAACAGTTGGCCAGCGCAATAAAGTCAAATTTAGGAGTGATTTGAGGTAGTCACAAGTGTGATTGTGTGTTCGCGCACTTTCCGGGTGCGATGAGTGCTCACCGACACCAACAAAGTGTGAGAAATGATCTGGGTACAAAGACACTTGCCGTAATCGTCCCTACGAGAGCGGAGTTCGTGACAGCACGACTTAAACGACGCGCTCGTTTGGCGCACGTGGGTGAATCATGTCATAAAACTAAATCTCCAGCGATTAAAACGACGTTGCGCTGAAATCAAAATAAATTGAAATTATCGAAAGAGAAAATGAAGTGCCTATTTAGAAGTGTTTGGGAGCAGCACTTATGCTATGGATCTAAAACTGGAACAATGACCGAAAAAAAAGCAAATCGCAATTACTGTGTTTCGAAACAAAAATTCTCGGAAAATTTTTCTGAAATTTTTTTGGCGTAGTCAGAATCGGACTTGGTGAATGGAGGATAAGATAGAATAACAAACTTAGTCAGTTAGTTCACACGAAAATGTGATGCGATTTATTAAAACGCAACGAGTAAGATAGCTGGGTCATGTTACAAGAATGGACGATTCAAGAGCTCGAAGAAAATTAATAGATGCGGAAACATTCACCAGCACAGCAAGAAGGAGGCATAGATCAAGATGGATAGACGAATGAAGAGAAGATCTGAAGAAACTCCAACTGGAAAACTGTAGAGAGACAGCAGAAAGCAGAGTAACATAAAAGCGTATCATTCAGTATCATCAAAGCTCACAAAGAGCTGTAGAGCCGAATGATGATGATGATGATGATTTTGAAATTTAGTTTGCTTTTTCGCTTTGGCTCAAACGAGCTATTTATTTGCAAATAAATTATCGGAGATATAAATTTTGTAAAAGATATTTGTTTTACACTTTAATCTAATTAACCTTATGTGTATGTAACCATTTCAAACTTAAAAGAATATAAGGTAATTTGATGTGATTTCATTCCTTAAAAGCTGTTGCAGATAATGAAGTTTTTTCTCAAATGAAAATCAGGCTTAAAGGCTTGTTCTTGACCTATGTGTTAGCATTTTTCTTACCAATCAAAAATATAAGGGCGTTTTTCAGGTTATATCATAGATGCCAGTTATGATATTTTTATAATTTGATACTTTATAGGTAGCAAAAATATCTGAGCGAGTTGTTTTCTCAAAGAAAAAGAAATCTCAATGAAAAATTGTGAAAACACAATTGAAAGGCCTCTAAATTTTCGTTCATAACCGATAGTTTTTTAATCATCAAAACTCCTTTAAGAAAAAACTCTGAAATTATCAGGCCTTTTAGAAATAATAGTAGCCTGTTTTCATTCTTAAGCACCTTTCTCATGAAATGATATTTAGTTTTTGGAACACAACATCGTAAAAATGGAAAAGTATCTGTTTTTAGGAGTGCTTTTCTCAAAATCATGAAACTTACTTTCCTATTTTTTTCTAATATCACAATTAGAAGTTGTTGTTGATATTACTTATAATGACATTATAATCATTATCATTTTATTTTTTATAAGCCTTTACAAATTAAATTTTCGCCTACATAGAATATATACAATTCAACGGCATATTATAAATTTGTTTATCAGTCCATTCCTAAGAGACCCCCTCAAAAATTCTTGTTCTTCAAACATTTTTAGTCTTAAAAGAAATTGATTTTGAAATTTTTACATTATGGTAAATTATTTTGAAATAACGAAACATGTATATATTTGCTTCAAGAAATAATATGATTTTATCTCGCTATTTATCCCAATATAGAGCAAGACGGTTGATTGTGTCAAAACGATATTTTATTTCGAATGCTTTTTTTTGTTTTCTGTCTTGTTTACTGATTGTGTGTGGTTTAGTTTCAAAAATTAGTGCATATTCTTTTTTTTAGATATTAACATCCCTATTACCTATCTATAATAGCACTATTATAGTATACCTATCTATAATAGCACTATTATAGTAGACGTTCGGCAACAATATACCAAAATTTACATTACGAGTGAATATCGGCTACCCTACCGCAGGCAATTTAGTCGGCAGTCGTCATTTTGTGTATATCATCGATTACTATCCACCCTTGTTATAGCATGTACAATTTCTCTATGTAATTTGCGAATTTTAGTTTGAATACATTGAATATCTTTAGGAAAATATGTATATTTTACTTTTTATTTATCTATGAACGCTTCTAAGTAAATAATAATATACCAAATTGATCTTCAAAAAATCGTTGCTCTCGTGCATTCTTCAAATAATTTTTACTTTCACACCCTTTTGTTGTGAAATATTTAAAAAAAAATTTTCATTCTCTATTGATATATTGATATCATTAAACTAATATTTATAATTGTAATAATTGTGCCAAAAAGCTGTTTTCTTATAAATTGATAGTTAGTAAATACTCCTTTAAAATTGCCTCCATAAAATTGCACACAAGAATTTAGTAATTTCACGATTTTAAATTATAATGAAAGTCATTGTTTTCTTTATATTTTCTTTATATTTCAATTTATGATTTCTGTCAGAAATGTGATAATGTATACTTTGATACAAATACTTTGAACAGTACTTCCCAGAAATTTTGACTCAGGGTTGTTATCCGCGTTTTCTTCAGTAGCTGTCTTCGGTAGCCTTCCGTAAAGTAAAACCCTATTACAGTATACAACGCAACTGTAACGGCAATTATAATGAAGTAAATTTCCGCAATAGGAGTGTTAAAATTAGATACTAAATTTGCAGCGAGGAGCAAAAGAGTGATGAAAGCAAAGTAAGAGAGCAAATCAATAGAATCACGATGGAACCAAAGAACTGGCGATAGAATTTATAACATTCTGAAAACTCGCATTCAATTTCCCTCTTTGATTTTAACACGCCTCGTCACCATATAAAATGAGTCTCGGTGAAGTTTTTGCTCAATTTGCTTTTATTGATATTCGATGGTCACACAAAAAGTCTTCTCTATATGTAGGGAGTTTTAGTACAACCAATTGATGTAGAAAATAAGTTTGGCGCTCTTGGACGTTGAAATGAAATAAGAAAATGTTTGGCGAAACCAATAAAATACGCAATCAACTTTGACTCAACTCTCGATTGCACTCTGGGAACAAACTAAAATGCAATTGGCTCTAGTGCGAGTGCGTTAAAATTCAATGAAAACAACTTTTTCGTTGCCAGAAGGTTATTATTTGAGAGGAGCAAAGGATATGCATGCTTTTGAAAAAAAAATTAAATATGAATAACTCCCATTTCAAACGCATCGTGAATCAAATCTAAATGTAACTAAGTATACGTTTTCTCCACCTCACAATTTTCACAATTTTCAATGCAATTCTCCATCTCTTCTGCTTCCATCAAAAGTCATCTTTTCAGTGCGAGTTCGAGTGATCTAATTAAAAGTTTAAATTTGAGGGTCAATTTGGCTTGCATCCTCTCCGCTTGCCACACACAAATGCAGACACAGCCATAGACAACAACAAACAAATAATAATTTTGTGATGAAAGTTTTCAATTACGCTTGCAGTGCTTTTTGAATGGATTTGAGATGGAAAATAGTGGCAATATGAAATTGGAATTCATTACAATTGGCGCGCACAGAGCTGCTGGTAGTTAATAGATTGTCAAAAGGAACTGATTTTCAATCGGTGGAAAAAGTGTAAAATTGCTTTTACGAGTAAACTTTCATGTTGTACTCCGAATTGGTGTGCGCATAAAAGTGCATAGTCAAGCCAAAGTCAGGCCAAAAGTTCAATGGCGGAAGTTTTCGGATTAAACGATAAGAGTGAGCACTCCTTGGTGTGTGAAAGTGTATCAAAGTTTTGCAACGCTAGAAGCTCTCACTAGTGCGTGAAATTATGACAAGCTTATTGAAATTAATTGCGTATTTTAGCTGAGCAATTGCGAATATGAGGGAGGTTAATAAGTCTGAAACGTTTTGAATGCCAACATATTTTCATTGGATTTTCAAAGTACTTATGATTTTTGTTGCCTTTTGAAAGTGCAAATATTATGAACTTTCTTAAATCATGTCATCTAATATCATCATTCGTACAATTTGAACTTTTTCTATTGCTGAATTCTAACATTTTGTTTATTTCCTGCACCGAAATAAGAGTTGAGTCGTTGTCAATATCGATTTCCATTTAGTTAAAGAAATGAATAATAATTAAAAACTAATAACAATTTTATAACATTTTTGTCACCAATTCGTTACTCAAAATACATTTCTATCAATTATTTTTAGTTTTTTTTATTTGATATTTCCTCCTAATGATTTTTAAATTTTAACTCCAACTACAGTTTCCTGAAATTAATTTTTATTGCTTTGCCACGAACATAATTTCGGGAAATTCGATACCATTTTATTTACATGATGCACGAATTTCGACGAATTTCTCATTTGTATATAAATTTCATTTTCACAATTTAATTTAACAGAGTTGCCATTTTTCCGAAAAAGTAAAGTATGTATAATTTATTACTTAGTTCTAATATTATGTACATTTCAATTGTGTGTTATTACTGTTACATTTGATACATTTTTAAGCAGAGACGGGCTTATAACTCTCATCTTAGTAAAATTTTATTTAAACTCACAACATTTGATATAAAATAAATGCAATTCATTTTGCTTTTGTTGTACTGTAAAGTGAAGAAATTTTTACTCTATTATATATATAATTAAATTTTATTTTATACTTCTTGGTTTTTGTACAACATTTGAGTATCCAGTTGTCCAAAGTTTGTTGTCTGCTTAACGTGTGACGTAACTCTGTTGTCAAAGCTAACACTCGACAACTTTAACAAAACAAATGCAATCAATTCGAGAAAATAAACACCGAATTACACAGAACTATTTATTATATAATGCATCCTTCGCACATTGTGCACTACCCCACACACAACTGTGTACTAAGTACGCAATGTCTTTGGAAATTACTCGCTAGTTGCTTTCACCAGCAAATACTTTAAAGTATTGCCTCCACTCAGACAGTGGATTCCGACTCGAGTAGCTCAGGAAGTGAGCTTCCGTCGCTGGCTGTCAGTAGTTGAAGTTGCCACAAATGAGTCGGCTACAGTTAACTATGTATTGTGTGACTCGCTGCGTTTGTGTTGTTTATGCAGGCTTGCTGCTTTAAGTATACGCCACAAAGGCAAATAAAGCGCGCTCAAACGTTTCAAAGTACACCATATTTATCTTAAGCCAACGTCCTTCCTTGCTTTTGAAATTACTTTGTGCTTTCAAGCTTTCGCTAAACTTTTGCTTGCAAAAGCTCTAATGCCTTTCATACTTATAGCGAATGGCGACTATGTCGTTTATATCTTATCTTTTGAATTATGTGTGTTTTAGAGATTTAATAAAAACAAAACCACAATAAAACAACAACAGCAAACACTTTAAAATTATTAAAAATTTCAAACATTCTCGGAATTATCAATGTATGTGTGCCGTAAATTACCGAGACTTTGCATTTAGACCGCACTTGAGTAGACTCAAAATATTGTGTCATCGATAATTCAGTCGGTCAAGTGTTGGGAATACAACAACTCTTTGTGTAGACTTCACAGCTTAGATATTCTTGGATACATGGAGAAGAGACCCTAAAGAAATGACTCGAGTTGTTATTGTTGCTATAGCGATTCATTTTGGCGCTACATAGGCATGACTGTCACGTTACTTTCAAATTTCTCTGTCTTTGATCACTTTTCTAGTCGCTTAAGTGGCTTGCTCCCACTGCCCTTGCAGCCATAGATGCTCTCCCCCATGTTGGAGTGCTACAGCCGCTGCCTACAAGTTAAGCTTTCGTTTCGCATACTCTTTGCTATTACTTCGAATTTTGCATAATTTTTAACTGATTTTTTCATTTTTGTTCGCTTTTGATAATTGTTTCCCAGAGCTGCTGCTGTTGTTGCGAGCGCATTCGCAATATTCCACTGCCAGCAGCACTTCCTCACAACTTATCACCCTTCGAAGGTATTCTTCTTGCGACTTACTTTCTTTCTTGTACTAAAGGTAAAATTATTTGCATAGCATAAGTAATGAGAAGTTATACTCAAATAAATATGCAAAGCGCCGCCCTCGACAGAATTATTTGCAGCTATATGTATGTGTCTGTATTTGAGCTCGGAGCGATTAGCGGAGAGTATTGTCATTGTTGTAGTCATTGTTATTATTCAGCGCTCTGCTTTGCTCTTTATGAGTACTTTTTATCTCTTTACTCTTAGAAAAGTCAGTTGGCTATCCGAATCTTTGATCTGTTAATTTGGAAGCCTTTTTTTCTGATTTTTTGAATTGGTGTGTAGTTTATTTCTGTTTATGATAGTGTTGACATTGACCCTTGATAAATGAGGTCTGCAGGATGAAGATGAATCTAGGATAAGTCCGCGATTAGTCGCAAAGGCACTTTTGACATCTTTATACGGAAGGAATGGTTCCCTTTTGTTCGAGCGAGCCCTATGAAGAAACTAGTAGTTTTCTATACCCGAAATGCTACAAAGGATCGTTCCAAGCCTGTCATCTTTTATACCCCAATCTCCAAAAAATACTCTAAATACATCATGTAGGACTATTTACTAGCTATTGTATACCACCATTTCCGATTCTACCATATAGAGAGTAATCCGTGAGCACTGTCTTGAAATTCTACTCGCATAATTTTTTGCAGGGAACGCACAAAGTGAATACGGCAGAAAAAGGCGCAACAGATGAATTTTTTTATTTCCCTCTCTTGCGCTCTCTCGCCTCGCTGGTCCTGTGTTTTATTTGTTTCCCCCTTTTTTAATATTTTCGTCTTTTTTCCGGCACTATGTTGTTTTTCCTTTTTTTATGTCTGCCCTTTGATGCAATTTTGTTAGTATGTGGGTGTGCAAATGTTTTCGGTAAAGTGTTTGGCAAATGCAAGCGCCTAACAAACACTTACAGAGTATTGTGAAAGACAGAAGAATGAAAATAGATGAGTTTGATTAAAAATTAAAGAATTGTATCGGCCGGCAAGCGATCAATGAGGACAAGTGGCAAATAGGCGTAGCAGACTGCAATGAGTACGATTTAAAATCACATATGTTTTGTGTGTTTGTCAACAGATTACATAACGTACAAACCCATACACATACCTCTGGGCAGGTACATACCAGACAGAGGAGGTGTTGCAAGCGATCGGGTAATTTACGCACACACACATGTGGACATCAAAATAAGTTAAATTGAAATTTAAATGCTCTCAATTGCGCTCACCTTTAATTAGGCGTCTGTCTATTAATTTAGTTGCATTTGTTTTTGCTCTTGTTGTCAATTTTGTTATTGTTGCCACTGTTGTGGTTATTGTTTGCTTTTTACACATTAAATTGTAAATTTGGCAAATTTCATAGATTTTCAATAAATGTATTCTCTCGTTTTATTTGAATTTCTACACACACACACACACACACAAACAAACATCTTTATTGGGCGCAGCGTTGTTTTGAGTTCGCACTTTCAAACTGTTTTGCAATTTCCTAGCTTTACGTTCTAATATCTAGAGTCCGTCCGAAGCATCGAGAGCTGTCTATGAAATTATTTTAATGCAAGCCGTGAATAATTTCTTGTATAGGCAATATTTCGGAATAATACCAATTTAATTACATTAAAACATGTAAATGACTAGCAACTTTTCTCATCCATTTTTCTTTAACATCTCTGATTTGATCAAAGTATTGCATTAATTCGTGTATTTCATAAATTTAGCAGACCCTGGCAGTAGCAATCCTGCTGAAAATGTTGTAACCTGTATGCTTTTAGCCTTGCTAGTTTTATTAAACATGTCGCTACTGTCTGTCCTCTTTTGTATGTTTTAAAATTATTTCAGTTTTGCATTGAACAAGTAGCTAAGTATAAGAGTTTTAATAAAATATTTTCCAATATATTTAATGTCAATAAAAACAAGTATATAGCTAAAATGAAATACTTAAAAACATGTTTAGTTTTTGTATTGAAAAATATTTTATAGTCTGAAATAATAATAAAATAATAATATATATAATAAATAATAATAATTTTTTGTGAAAAGTAAAAGAAAGCATTTATATAACCATAACCTATTTTTTCGATATTATAATATGAAATATATTTCTTTCATTTGTATATATTTTTGTTATTAATATTTTTTTATTGTAATAATATAATATTAATTTTTTTTTTTTTTGTGTTATAATATTTTTTTTAACAAAAACTTAAACATCCTCAATTTAGTGGTCTTTGAGTTCAATTCTAAACTATTTATAAATTTGTATTTTGCTAACTGTTTAATCTTTCTTTCAATCGTTGTTTCGTTTGTCGTACGTGACCATCCGTAAAAAGCCTTTTGCTTCACTTTTACCGCCACATTCAGTTTAAATCTTCATGCTGGGCAGTGAGCAGTGAGCGCCAGTACTTCCAATATTTTCTGGTAGTCATATTCCGGTGTCTTTCGTTTTATTTGTGTTTTTCTTGATGAAATAGTCTCACTGCCCGCTGGACAATCATTGTACGATTCCAATGTGCCATCGCGTTGGCAGCATTCCACGGCGACATACACGCGCTCGGAATGATATCCTTATATGATTTATTTCACATTTTTATTTCCTTATTTATTTGTCCGCTTTTTATGTCATGCTTTTGCCGATGTTGGCTGTATATGTATTGTACTCGCTGAGGAAAGCAATCAATTCAATAAGCCTTCGTGGAGAATGTCATGATATTGATTTCATGTTCAAATTTTATTTATAGAAGCGGTGGAGGCAAGCGAACACGTTGTTTTGCTGTTAGAATGCGAGGCGAAAGTGAAATTTTGAGTTTTTTTTGCCAACTTAAATACAAAATGCATGTTTTCGTGAAAATAAAATGAGTCCCAGGCGTAATAAGCGAAATAAAATATAATGGTTTAGTAATAAATTTGAACAAAATGAGCAAAATGAGCAAAATGACCTTGAACAAAAATAATTAGAAATTTTCTGTTTTGAAACCACAGTTAGCCCTTAGTCCTTAAACCCTTAACCCTTTGTTAGTAATTCACCTTAAGTAGCTCTAATCTAAAAATTTTATGTGTTTTTTGAATTTTTTATAATTTTAATATTGAAATGAGAATATAGTACAGTAATGGCTGGTTAGTTGGCTTTAATTTCCTGCTATTTTACACTGGCCACATTTTAATGATAAAGCGCCTAGATCAAACTGAGAGAAATTTCAACGAAAACACAACACGAAATTAAGTGAATTTATGAAAAGTTTTCCGTTTCAAGGAGAGCAAAAGCAAAGAGAAATAGAGAGCGAGATGGACACAATAAATTGGGAATGAGACATAATAGTATGACACCAACAGACGTACAACGATAATTCAATGAAATCTCATTTAGTGTAGCATTTAATTCCGGAATCAGTAAAGGAAAAAAATCAAAGGACCTCTCTCAAGCAAATGATAAAGCAAGCGGATAAAAGCACGTTCTTTACTTGGCTAGTATGTTCAGAGAATATAAGTGAAAGCTTACATATATAAAGGTTAAATAGCAACAACTGCCCATAACTGCCTGCCCACACTCACTCACATTGACATTTGACAGCATACGCTTTTATACAATTCCACGGTGTCAATAGTGCTTCGGGCAACTTGTCATCTCGGTCGGTCGTCTGTCTGTCAGTCAGTCACTGCAGCAGGTCAAGCATCTTAATCTATCTCGCTTTGGTCGTTTTTAAGCGAATGAAATCGGAAAAATTAAAAAAAAAATTTGTTAAATAAACTAAAAAACATAAATAAAATACGAGAAAAGGAAAAAAAACAAAGAATAAAAGCGCAGTGACTGCAGAAAAGTTGGTGAAAATCACAAAACAACAAATTGGAAATCTACGAGCCGCACAATGCACAAAAATACGAAATCCGTTATTCTCACTAAAGCACTCATACGCTCCGGATGTCCACCGGCAAGTCACGGCGCAATGTCTGCGAAAGAAATGTCGAGCTGCTCAAAGCAACAAAATCAGCAAAAAGTACAACTACATATAAAAATAAAAAATGGGATAAAAAAATCGAAACGGAAGAAGGACATTCCTGCCTCCGTGGTGAACAATAAAAATTCCTTTTTATTGTGTTTTTGGCTGCTTCTGCTGTGCTCCCGCCAGCGCTATCAAGACGTTATAGGCGCCGTGAGGTATGCATCGCTGAATGACAATATTTGCAGCAGCTGATCATCATCTACCTACCAAAACAGCGTTCAGACCCTCTGAGTTGCTGTTGTCAGCGTGGCGATAAAGTCGCAGCTTTTCGGGACGAGCCACTGAAGGGAGGAGTAATCTGCAAGCTAGTGGTATGGGTGTAAAAAATAAAGAAATAAAATCTACAAAAATAACGGTGGTGGTGAATGATAGTTTGTGAGGATTCAAACAAAAGGATTCAAAGCGCGGGAAAATGCATTTGTGGAGTGAACGTTTTTCAGGCTACTTGGAAGGCGAAAATATGTCGAAAGTGCTTTAACCAAGCTTTTTTTTTTGGGGGGTAATAAATATCGCCTTTAATCGTTTCTAACAAATGTTTTTAAAATCTGCGTGGATAAGGTACTATCTCACTGCTTCTTAAATGGTAAAACATCGTTAGAGTTCTTAAGTTTTTTTATCAAAAGATGAAAACTGAATTAGAAGGTCAGCTTCGACTTTCACTTCTCTAGGACTGGAAACTAAACTTCAAGCCCTTTATGCCTTTGCTGTATTAGCATAGCCATTGTCATTATTTATAAGTAACAAAAGACAAGAAATTATTGCCTTCAATATGGCCACAATTAATAACAGTGTTTTATTGAAGTCGGGTACCTATCACCTAAATAATTTCTGTACTATTTTTTGAACAACATTTTTTACATCCGACAAAATAATATAGAACTTTTTAATGGCAACAAGATCTACTGCTGATTTGTAGGAGCAACGCAGCCATTTGCTTGACAATATAGAAAAAGTGCACCAATATTATGAGCGGCCACATGGAGGGAAAACATGAAAGAATAAAAGGATGCCTACATTTAGGGTCCTTATTGAATTTGTAACGAAGTCGCACACCTAATAGTATTTCAAGTTGATCTAGTAGATATAGTAATTTGTCCTGAAACTATAGATAATTTGGATTCATTAAACAAAGTTAATTAGTTCAGAGAATTTCAAACTGAACGTATTTTAAAGTTCATATTAAATGTTAGACCAGCTGCATTAATTCTACTGTTTACAGTTACACGAACTGTTAACTTTTAATATGGCAGTATGCAATCCAAGCGGTATGGCTTCTGAGCTTTTCCATGGAATTCAGCTTCCACTCTATACTTTAAGCGGTAAAAGTCCCAAAACTCTTAAACTCATTGTAAAATCAGGGGAGAGTGGTGTCGAAATATTTTAAAAAACTTTCGCCTATGAGCACTTCAAATAACTAGACAGCATTTGCATCGCAGAAAACGTACGAATTTGTTTTTGCAATGAATAGAATACTAAAAGCAGGGGAGAAAGCATTGTTTTGGGGCGTTGCTGAATGCAGGGGCTCCGTGAAACTATTGTCCAACTAAAACTGCGATTTTGACAGAAGGCGCAATATTCACTGCCTCTGCTACTTTACAACAAAGTGTGAAATTTATTTCTGTCCTCAACACCAGAATTTGCACTCGACAGTGTTGCCAGAGTGACCAAAAATAGCAGGGAAAATTGAATGAAAAATACGCACAGAAAATAAAAGAGGACAAATAAAAACAAAACACAAGAACGAGAACTAAAGAGAAATCAACATAAAAAGCTGCACAATTCGAGCGGGTCCGGCGAGTTGACAACTTTATTTACAAAATTAATTTCGAAATGCAAACAAAAATATTTTTGCATTTTTTACAAAACCAAAAAGTGCAAACGCAAAAAATGCAAAGTTAGGCGAAAAGTTGCTCTCTAAGCGCGTGTGTAAGTGTAGTGCTTTCGGGAATTTGCTGCAGCAACAGAGAGGTCAACTGTACCACATCACATTTGTATGCGCGTGTGTGTATGAGTACTTTCGTATTTGTTTGCTTTTATTTAAAGCAAAGTGCGAGTTAGATGGGTAAAATAATTTCATCAATGTGATAACGCCTTATTCACACACACGCAAAGCCTCGTACAACTACTATCACAAGTACTCACACACTCTCATGTGGCTACATGCACATTTATTTAGCTTATATAAGTTGAATTTTTAGAGTAATTTATTTAAAAATGCAATACGTTGCACTTACTGATGCGTATGTGTGCGGGGCAAATTTCCACTAAAAACACTCGGCTGCAAATAGATACGGGAACTCCATTTGTTGACTTCATTTTTTGCAGTTCAGTGATTTTTGCAAACCGATTATGCTCGAAAATAAAATTTGGCACTGGTGCCATCTAATCCGTTCCTCTTTAATTGTTTTGATAAATTTATGTCGCAAACCGTATTTCCCGGTTTTAGCCAATTATTGAGGTGAAAATGTTTTCCAAAATCAAATGCTATCATTAAAATGCATGAAATGCACACTGATGCATACAAGCATCATATAAGGCAGTACATCATAGAAATGCATACAATGTAAAAGTAACTGCAATTTTTCATTTATGCTTCCGAAGTGTTTTAATTTACGGCTGAC
Source organism: Bactrocera minax (assembly GCA_021498325.1). Taxonomy (NCBI): domain Eukaryota; kingdom Metazoa; phylum Arthropoda; class Insecta; order Diptera; family Tephritidae; genus Bactrocera; species Bactrocera minax. Next base: position 943,849 of record JAKEEE010000044.1, on the reverse strand, counting down.
TGAGCAGCTGCTATTACAGAAATGTTTTCAATACGTTTCTATGAATTTTGTATTTACTTTTTGTAGATTAGTGTTGTCAACCATTTATTGGCCTAATAAAAGTAACATTCAAACAATAATGTAATTCATATTCTTTTTAAGCTTGAATTTGTAGTAGCATTTCTCATCAGTAGTGCCAGGTGTTAGGTTATGTTCGCTTGGTGTTATTGTAAACTTTAAGAATCCATTAAGAGTAGTTAGGAGCGTTGATTCGTCGCTATGGTAAAATATAAAGTTGACTTTCTGGTCAGGAAATATTGAAAATTAATTACATTGTTCAAGATTGGCGAATGCCGGGAGCGCTCATTGTTTTGGCAACGTCTAGAACTTACAAAGTCAAACTATGCTGGGAGAAAGAACAATCTGCTATCGAAATCGGCGGGGTTACTTGTGACAAAAAGGGTTCTTCAGTCGATTTAGTATTCTTTGCGACGAAGGGCTTCTGAACAGGTACACTTAACACTTAACACTTAAGAGCAGTAGAAGATTTTGAAAACACAAGGCTGTTAGATTGTCAAGGTCACATATTAGATTGTTCATAACCTATCTGGCTGACCATCACTGTTCGTAACGTCGGTATTTCCTTGAAGACTTGACATCCTTGACATCAGAGCTCATTATGTGAATCTTTCTAGCACTATCTGAAGAGAATCAGCCGTATTATGGTTAATTTTTTTATTATGGTATTCTGTAAGAAGTTGTGGCTACTAGGGCAGCAATGCCTAAGTTGATATTAGACTTGTGATCTTACTGCTCATTTGTCATATAATTTTCCTGCTCTCTTCTGGTCGAATATTAAATTAATATTTATTGATATTCAGTATACATTTATTGAATTAATATTTTGGAAACACAAGTATTTTATAGATAGAACATTTACAACAACTTGCGTTTTCTTTCCCTTTTCAGGTAAGAACTTAAAACTTAACTTAATTCGGCAATTTGATCAATGGTGTTCAAACATCTTAGGTAAGATTATTTTTTTCTATTTTTTTTATATTTTTAGAATATTTTTGGAAAACCGACCTAATAGAAAATGTTTGGCCTGAAAGCTAATTTGTTAAACCAAAAAACCAATAAAATGTTCTAAATAATAATTGGTCCAAAGAGAAACTGATATAAATTTAAACTGGTATAAGTAATAAATGATAGGATTACACCAATCATTTGGGAATAGCGAATGAAGCAAACTAACTCAAATATGCACATTGCGCTCCGCTTCTTTTGTTTGCAGAGAATTCTTATTTCTGCGAATTTCAAAAAAGATTTTTGTAACCCTTTGGTGGTGCGAATGGCCTTAGTTCTTCCAAGAAAAGTTTTATTTGAATTCATGCCTTAGGTTATTTAAATCAATAAATAAGTAATGTCGATTACCAAGAATTGTGTGTTGTAAGTTTTGAATCCTGGAAAGCAGCATTGACGATTGCAGTTATACCACTTCAATAAGGCTAAAAAGAGTAAAGATGGAAATAGGACTATAGACATCTTAAATGTTAATAATTTTCAATATTACTTGGAACTATCACTTCAAACATATTCTTGTACCTAATCCCCACTTTAAAGCATTTAAATCCTTAAGTGTGCCGAAATTAATCGCACTAAAGCCTTAAATAAATTATTGCAGATAGCGGCGCACTTCAAGTACAGGCGGAAAATTGAAATTCATGCGCTGCAAAATAAAAGAAAAAAGCGAATGTAGTTGAATAGCGAATTGCGTAAGTTCACCGCCTTGCGTCCTTACAAATACCACGCTCACGCTAATTTTGTCTGGAGCGCGACAACGTTGCCAACACCAACACTAGCGCCGCCACAATCAACAGCCGATAAATGCGATGGCTTTGCGTTGCTCATCAGCAACAATATAAAGCATCTTCAATGCTTGAAATTAAATGCCTATTAATGTCGTATGAATTAATGAACTCATTAAAATTTATGCAAATGACGGAATCAGCGATTCTAACAGCGACCGCCACATACTTTGCAATTACAACAAAATACGATTGCAGTGTGTTGTTGTTATTGTTGTTCAGCACATTTGAGTGAAACACCCTACCACAGACGCTTAGCGTAGCTATTATTTACCTGTACACATGACTGGAGTGGAAGTGGTGAGGGTGGGGTAGTGACTAGCATTTACAAAGGCCAAGCATTGGAGCATTCGAGCGGCCGTACAAGTAATGTCCAATGACACATACGCAAGAGGAATTCGTGATTGCCTGCCATCACTGCACGCTTTCTCCTTTTAGCGACAACTTCCGTGCTTTTCCCGCATTTTTCTCCTTTTTTTCTTGCTTGTCCTCTTCCGTTTTTTCGCTGTCCTACAACGGTACGTGTCTAATTAAGTGATTGATAAAATTTCTTTAGTGCTAACTCAATTTTTCCATGGTGGCCTTACCCACACGCGTTAACGCTCTTCAATCACGCATCAGTTACGCACACACGTACAATCAGTGAAGCGTTCAAGTCACGGCGCGCTCAATCAATGAAAGTTCGTTTTAAGCCTGCCTGTGTACTGAACAAAGTGGTTTCAGTTTCATATTAACCCAAAATACTCGAACCATCAAAGCAACCAATCGCACCCATGCGTTCACACATTTATAGAATTGCCACCCAATCTCTATGAATTTACAGCTTTATCAGTGTTTGCATAACAATTTTGTACGTAATTTATAAAATGTATTCAGCGCACACACACATGCGCCAACACACTCACCAACGCAAAACAGATGCCCTTCTAGCCTTACAACTTCTGGATCACTCATACGCCGAGGCGCACAAACTACTTACCCACTGATGGCCCTGGCTCTTCTCTCACCGTAATTAGATTGCCTTAAAAGCTTCACGACTTCCCGTGTTCCTTGTGCCTTTTTATGCTTTACTTAGTCGAATTTGAACTATGCAAATTAAATTATTTTTGGGGCTATCAAATCGAAAAGGTTGAGGAGCAAACTGAGCCAAAGCTGAGCGGCTGATTGCCCAACCAATTCAAATTCTATGAATTAAATTAACCTTTGCTTTGCTATTTTCCACAAATTTGTTAGGCAAATTGGGGTTACATGTGTTTTTACACTTCACCCGATTGTGTAGTCAAGTCAATTTTTTTTCGGTACAACAACAGCAACGGTAACAGAGAAGCAAGAACAAAAGTTGCTTGGGTCGCAAGCACCTGCCAGTTTTGGGTGCTATTAAGATAAGAAGCTCTGCTCTCAAACAGACCAGTAGTAGTAGTAGTAGTTATTGTTGTTGTTAAAGCTGACGTTGGTGGTGCGGTCAACTGTAACAATTTCTGCAAGTATATTAAATATTTACATGTCATTTGTTGAATATTTTTGGCAACGCATGACTAAGCGTCGCCTCACTGCTTTATTGTTGCTTGCAAAATAAATGAAGGCTCTTGAGTGAAATGGATAAAGCAAATTGGAACAAAAGTACTTATGGAAAATGTGTGAACACATAACATTTGCATAGATAGATTAAGAATATGCATATGCATGGATAGGAATAATGTAAGCGCGTCCATTTCCGTAAATTTAATATGAGCAATTTTTATTTGCAATTCAGTCAAGCAGCTTTTGTAGTTGAAGATGGTCTTCAGTATAGCTTTGACCTTTTTTTAATAAATTTTATTTGTAGAAATATTAAATGGAAATTGACAAGGTGTAATCGTAAAGTCAGCAAAGTATGTGGATTCTCATTCGCGCCACTTGAGTTCTTCCCTTTTGGAGCGACACCAGTTTATTGTGCTTTAATGTTTATCAATCTCTAACTTAATATTTTATACGAATTTCTGTCGAGGCTATAATATAAAGGTTTTGGTATGCTGCTAGAAAGAACGAGCTATAATTTTTGCAGTTACTTACTTACCGATATATTAAACCGCTGCTTTCAGCGGCTTCCTAGTTTTCATGAGCCACACGCTACTCGTTTATTTTATAGATGGAATAGCAGTTTTCTTAATTAATCTTTTTTCTGGGGCAGACGTTCGCTCTGTGGGCCACTTACTTGAAAGGCACGATTTCTCGGCTTATTGTAGACCTGTTTTTAATTGAAGATGGCCTATTAAACTAAAGCTTCTGCCTCGACCAAGTTGCACGCATAGCTTTTAGTCCTATGCGAAAGTAAACTCCTTTCCCAGAGCTTAAAGAGTAAATAATAAAATAAATTTACTTATTTAAAAGCTTTCGCAAAAGTGATGTGGTTTCCCAAATTTCAATCACTAACCAAGATCTCATCAAAGTCGCACATCTTCATCACCAAAGTCATGCACCAGATCCATAATATCATATTGATAAACTTTATTTTACATAACTAGTACACATTGAAATTTAAAACTCTTTGAAGAAAGGAAGAATTCTTAGAAAGCACTCGGTGGGGAGAAGTGAACGTTTTCGATTGACCTTTTTTAGATTTATTACAGAATGCAAATGAATTTCAGTTCGCTAAGAGAGATATGCATTCAAAGTGTTCAAAGTGTGCTACTTCTAAATCCATGCTGTGCTCCGCATATTTGAGCCCTCTAATAAAAATCCTTTATACAATACATGTTTGTAAAAGTTTTGTAGACTCCACATTAAACTTTAAGCTTTGACATTTTCAGTTAACCGATTGCATTAAATTAATTTTATATTCTCGCATCGGACTGAAGTGTCCTAATTGTGAAACATTTTCTATGCAATTTTAGTTATCCTTTGCTAATTTCTGTTATCACCAAACTTTCAATCGCAATTTGCTTTCAGACTGTAATCTCAACTCATCAAAATAACATTTTAGACATCATAGATGAAGCTCAAAACACCAAGATTTCTTACTTAATTTCCCACTTGCCACAAACCTTTATTTTTGGGTAACTTCTGTTGCATTTGACAGAAGCATACGCTGGTGACCGCCTGCAACAGGCATCGGTTTTGCCAATTGTCTTATGCTTTTTAGCAGCAGTGCTGGCCAAATGGCAGCTGGGCTAAGCGTTGTTGGTTCATTAATTTTTCAGGGAATGTCAACTGCAGCTTTCGGCGGACTACATAATCTATTGGCACAGCCTGAGAGCTTAGTCATTTACAATGCAAATCTGCAAATCTGCAGTTGGCCCAGCACAATGTTGCAATGCAACACTGAGGCTGCTGAATTAGTGTGTGTGCGCCTTTCTTGAAGTTGTTGTTAATTAATTTTAGAATATTACACTTATAAATGCAGGCTGGCACATTAAAATGCTAAAAGGGAGCAAAAGAGAAGAATTGAAGAGATTTAGTACTATGAAGAGGTATGTGTTCTGATATAAATTCAGAGTACAACCGGTGAGCAAGGCGTTTCAAAAGCGACCCGCCTACTGCCCTCTTGGCTGTGTGCTTGTCACAACACGCAGCAAAATTGCCAGCAACAAATAAAATATTCACTACTACTGCCAGCCAGTGCTTATGCCAGGCATGGCATGGCGAAAGCATATCTACACATGAATGTTCTCAGTATTTGTTTTCTGCCGAACGTCTTAAAAAGCGCGAAGTATATATAAAAACGAGAAAAAAAAAGAAAAACGCGCAGACATTGTACGGAACCCCTGAAAAAAGCCGGTGGCAGCATGAAAACAAACAAGAACAGAAAAACGCAAAAATGTGCCGTAAATAAGATATAAGCTTTCTAAACAGCATAAGTTCTAAACAGCAACGATTCTTCAGTGTCCTAGTTGTCGCGTCGTGCTCGCGTTTACGCTCTTTCTTCTTCCTTCTTGCTTTCAACTTCGGTCTTCATTTGAATTTTGTTATTTTTGTAAAGAAAATTAAAGAAATGTGTTTGCATAGCTTTAGGCGCGCGCTAACTACGCCATTAGCGCTTCGTCTCTCGTCTCTCGTCGCTCGTAGTGTTCTTTTTTTTATTTCGCTCTTCGCAGCAAAGCTGTTGGTCAAACAAAAGGAAACGATACGTCTTCAAATGCAACTTAATTAAGTGCGTATTTTAATTAAAACGCGCAACGCTTGCGGAATTGGTGCAAAAACGAACTAATGGAAACGTATTCTCTCAACGATCTTCTTGGTTTAGCAATTATTATTGTGCGGCGCAGGTGATGCTTCACCCGTTAAGCTCTGCAAATATTTATTCTTTGCATTTCTTTATTTTCCTCTTTACCTCTTTACCTCCTTAGCTTAAGTAGAGCTAGAAAATGACAGGAAAAATAAAAGGAAGAGCAATAAAGAAATGTTCTGATTTTAAATGAGGATATGTACTGTAGGAAATATGTACTGAATTGTCTAAAACTACTTATACTCCCAATTAAAGATCTCACATATGAAATACGGCCGCAGTAGCGATTTCAAATTCCCAAGAAAATTGTTTGTCGACCACTTTAGTTGCGACTTTTTTTTAGTTAGAAGCTTGAACTTCAAACACGTTTCAACACTCAAATTAAATTATCCGTTTTAGTGTGTGGCAGTGTTCGCTTTCATGTCCTTTTAATAATGATACTATGATCCCTTCCTATAAGAACTAGTAGTTTTAAATATATTTTGATTTTTACAAATGATTTATAATTGTAACAGAATCGTAAAGCAAACTCAGGTGCTATAGCCAAACTGATTATAAATCTTATTAACGTTGAAATTATTTAGTTTTCTTGTAAAATCGCAATATCAGTTTTGACTTTTCCTCCATCACACTAAAGTCCTTTGAGCACTTCAGCATTTAAGATATAAAGCAGATTTTTAGCGCGCATCACTGCAATTATTTGCGTTTTTCTGAATATGTGTTTTTTACCATTCTCCTTGTTTGCGCAAAACTAAAGGCGCGTAAATCACGCTTAAATGGCGTGTGAGCACATAAAGTGTAGCAAATCCTTTAGGCCCGCAATATTTGTGGCGCCACAAACTTGGCACGGATTCAACATGCCATTTATGTCAACGCCTGGCATCGATTTGACGCGCTGCGGCAGCGGCACCGCTGAGCTTGTAGCAGCGTATGAGGCGTGTGACCAGCTTGCTGCTGCCAAGATTAAGTAGTTTCATGACATTGGAAATGCGCAAATTGCAGTGCCACGAATCGAAGGCGTAGAAATGCTAAATGCTGCACGAGTGAGAGCCATCCAGTGCTGTGAGAGCGTGAGAGCGTGAGAGCGTGCAAAAATTTTTCAATTATGTTTTGAATGTGGTGCTAAAGTTCTTTTAAGCACTTAACCTTGTACAGTGTTGCGCTTGCATGCATCTCGCTTGACAAACTTACAAATTTTATTGTCACGATTTATGTTTTGTGTGATTTGTTGCCAATTGCTGCGTACGGACTGCCAACGGACTTGTGTGCGTGCTGTGATTTTCCTATGGTCACGGTCACGTACAATACAATGCCATGTACACAAGTATAGGTCAGCTATAGCTGAGTTATATGTGTAAGCGGCGTTGTTGAAAAAGCATTTATGCATTCAAGACAGTTTCGAAAGCCGCTTGAAGGTCCTTGGCACGTAATCGATACACTTAATTGTTGCAGCGTGTTTCCATTTGTGTTTGAAAATCTTTTTCTTTTTTTTTGCTTTTTTTTTTACCTATTTTAAGTTTTTAGAGGATGTCTTTAAAGCTTGACGATGGTTCAAATTTATGTTACACTTTTGATATTTGCATTTCTGTTATTAATGACATTTTACATCCCTTTACCGAGTTTTACATAGTGTTCACACCTTTCGTGCTTCATTAAATTTACTAAATCACCTAGAATTTATCACCTCTTCGATGCCATCACCATCTCTTTCTGGCCATCAAACCAATCATTGGTCGTCTGGTTTTCTCGTATCACATTATCTTATCAGCTCCACTACTTTCCACCTTTCCACCTTTTCGCTCATTCCATTCAATCCAAATGTAGTGATATGCTTAGCACGCATTCAGACATCAATATGGTGTCGTTCGAAACACTCACCTACTCACTGGGCTCCACTAAAGTGTGCTTAATTAGTATTCGAATCCTTTAATAAGAGCCCCTATAAATTTACAATGAAGATTCTTACATACACACATACACATACACATTTAGATTTATGCAAAAGCATCGCTCATAGTCACACAAAAGATATCGTTTGGTCACTATTGCCCTTAGAAGCAACTTGTAAATTATAAAGCCCATTCAAGTGCCTAGTACACGTATAACCTGAAGCGCACATACCGCAGCTACACATAAGTATCTACCTGAATTGGGGGTGCTGCTACAGGCATATTTATCATTATCTCGCTTGATTGCTTATAATTAACAATTTGGCTCAAGAGAGCTCAGAAACAGTTTGATAAACGGTTTGATGAAAACCGATAATATACCGTCATGTGGAACATAAAGCGCACATCCCTTGGCTGCAATTTCATTGATACTTCTGGCAAAAATTTTAGTAAAATAGATCAAATGCAGCGAAATTGTGTTGCGTCACTTTCCCAACATAAAGGACGCCACTGTCTGTCTGAAGACTCTGGGAGGACATACCATAGGACATTGTTGATTTATCAGCTTAATTTAGTTAATTACTTAGTTGCTTTTCATCGGTCGGCTTTTGTTTCGATATTTGTTAAAATTAAAAGTTTGAAACCAAATGTTTTCCTTAGGTAGAGTGTGCATTAAATGCAGTCATGTGAAAAATGATAGGCACATATTGCGATATGTGATGCAAATCCAAAGAAAACAAATATCTCCATTTATTTCTGAGTAAGTCTTTTACTTTGAAAGTAACTAATGTACTTACTATCTAATAATAAAAGAATTGGGTCGAATTCTATTCACAAAAAAAAAAAAAACTGTTTCAATCACTCATCTCATTCTAAGCTTTGAAAAAAAAATAGAGGCAGTTACAAAAATTAAAGTTCTATTTAAAAAAGATTAATCAATAATCTTTTTTAACATTATTTGATGATTGTTGAGGTATTTTAATTATTTAGTAGTTGGTTGTTAAGCCTTTATTATGGATAACGGCCCGATATTGATGAGATATAGATTCAAACAATTTTTGGCATGTAGCCTGTGGAATAGCTTCCCATGCTTCCTTTACCAATGATCAGAGGGCATTTTTATTGGTTGGTTTTTGACGCCTCAAAGCTACTTTCAACTCTCGCCACAAATTCTCAGGTGGATTTAAATTCGGCCTTTAAGCAAGCCAGTTTAAAGTGCTACTGTGTGCTTTGGGTCATTGTCTTGCTGGAACACCCATCGAAGCAGCATATTGCCTTCAGCATAAGGTCACATTACTTCACTTAAACTATTGCAGTAAGTAGCTGCTGTCAATGTCTCCTCCATCCGATATGTCGGACATATACTATGGCAGGAAAAGCACACACAAACCATGACGGATCCTCCTCCAGGTTTAAAGGTTTTATCTGTGTATTGTGGCGTAGCGTTGTTCATTGGTCTTCGGACATGTTTTGCACCACAGTCACGATAAAACATATTACATTTAGACTCATCTGACCAAAGGATATTACGCCATTTCTCCACTAGCCACTGGCCACTGGTTGGCACGCCCTTGAGCGAAAAGTAACCTTTTAGAAACAAATTACTAAGTTTTGACTATGGTACTATTGGTACTATCCTCGGTTTCTTCAATTGTAAATCTATTACATTAAGCCTTTTGCGAATGGTGGAAGTATCAACGTTTAAATAAAATTTGAGTTTCATGTCTTTCATTCAAGATGCAAAAGGACTTTTTTCACTAAATTATAATTATTAAAAATCTCACTAAATCATTTTCAATAGTTGGTGAAATTTGTGATCTTCGCCCGCGTGTTTCCTTTTGCAGTTTATATTTGATTGCAATTTCTATCATTCTCATGGAGAATTACAACGTCTCGCCTATTTTTCGGTACGAATGTCTTTTTTTGTGAAGATCTTTCATTTGTTCTCGAAGCTGAGCGCTACAACGCCGTCCTCTGCCCATTTTGAATCACTGCACTATAATATTTCGTTATTTGTTTAATATATAATTATGTTTCGTCATATACTTAATACCATACCTTTACCGATTATAGATGTTTAAAATTCACAATATTTCAAAGAAAGTATTTGAGCAACTTTCGCGTCCCTATACTTTCGCACAGGCTAAACTGAACTCACTTCAAAAAATTATCAACAATTATGAAACGACGCAAAATATTTGTTCTTTGATAACGGTTCTTTGCTTTTTCTACATCCCAGCAAAAAATATTAGCAAGTATTTTCTGACCAATTTTTTTTATATTAGAGCAGAGCAGGCTTTTGAAAAATTCTAATGTGGGTGGCCCTATTATTATTCACTTGACTGTATAATTTTATTTCTTATTAAACTCCTGAAATACTGCTTCTATGTTACATTTTGATCTACACATGTACATATATTGGAGTACGTATGTGTGAAAATCTGAATTAACCGCTACCGACAAGCATGTTGCAGTATTTTTTGATTATTTTTAAACATGCTCATTTCCCTACAACTTTTTATTTCAACATTAACACCAATTGGCTGGGTGCCACACTCATATACAAATGGCCGTATATCTTCCGTTACATTGCACAACGCTGTGCTAAGTGCTTTTAATTAAAACAAATGCTCGTCATGGGAGCTTTAAAGCTTGAACAATAGTTGTCGTCCCCAAACACACACATATAGAAACTAATCAAACGCTTTGCTCTCTTTTCCCTTTTGCCCTCTCTGTAAGCGTTAGCATTGAACTGATGTTAAGTGTGTATTAGCAACAGAGACTCGATTGTTTTATTCGCTTATGCTTGTATGTGTTTTGGTGCTTTTGGTGCTTTTGGTAATGGATCAATTTGACGGCAGTGAATTTGTAATTTAATTTTCAAAAAAAAGTTTGGTACCCTCGAAAGAAAATCGCGCATAGATTAGTAGCTTTGACGATTTAATGATATCATTTGCATCAGTTTGATATGAAACCTTGGTTATAAATTGATAACTGTTAAGGAATAAATATAATAATAAGCGAACGAGAGACGACTTCACAATGTAAAGATTTGTAGATTGTAAATAGAACCATCATGTTCGGTCCTTGGAAAATATGCCAAATTATATTAATTTTTAATATTTTCAATTAGATGGCAACGTCATAAAATTGCGCTTCATGCTTATATAGTTATACATATTTTTTAATTCTTAGTTTAATTTCCATTTGAAAATTCAATTAAAAAGTTAAATCAATCTGGTAACACTTTTACAACGTATAAGTGAACTCAAGGAATTAAAAACATTTCAACTTTATTATCCACTCGTAATTGTAATTTTCCTACAGGTAATTGATTTCCATATAATTTTAAGAAATATATGACAACTACGTACAATAATTATGTAATAAATTATGACATCTCGCTTTGATTACTCATACTGTAAAACTTATTCAACTCCTATGCTATTTGAAATGGCTTAATCAAATACAATGGCAACCCTGTGCCGAAAACTATTTAACTCAATTAGATCGAATTTGACCAGTGGTTTGTAAAAGTAGTTATTTTATAATATTTAAAACTCATTTGCTTAATTTTTTAACTAATTTAAAAATAGTGCCATCACACGAAGGCAACATAAATAATAATTTCATGTTAATAACACTTTTAGTATGTATCCTTTAAATTTTCTAACGCCTTAAGTGCATACGCTGCATAATATTTGCACATCCCCATGGCGTATGAGCAACATTCAATAGCCTATTGGTTTCTATGAGATTGCAATCACGTGCAATATCAAATCCATGACTAATATTACGATGCTTTGGCGCTAAGAATCCTGGTTTGAATCCCGCAATTTGTCATTTTTGCAATCCTACATATGTTTGAGTATGCAGGCAGACATGAGAAAACATATAAGCAGTAAATGAAATGACTGTTAGATTTGATAACATGATCGTATCAGGGTTAAGCTTCTTTGAACTAACAAGCGACTCAACCATGCGTCTAAGCAACATGTGACTGAACAAAATACTCATAGGCCCCAGCTGACCGCTGGATCTGATCAGTATGTACTTATATATATATATATATATATATATATATATGTGACTGTATGCTTTTGCCTGATCTGATTTTGTAATTACTTTTATCTTAAGCCAGTGACATTTTAATAACATCACATAACATCGACTACAGTGCATTGCTTATGTATATGTACGTGTATGCATTTAGGCTAGAACGTAACACAAATACAAACGGACAATTCATGCAGGGTAACTTCAGTGGATTTCAAGTAAATACACAAGGATATATATATATATATATATAATATATATATAGACACATATATATTATAGTTTTAAGACACTTGCTCAGCATTGAGGAGCACATGTGCTTGTTCTAGCGGTATACTCGCTGCATAAATCTCATTCAGAAATTAGTATAAACCACAACGAGCCAGCAATTCGATAGATTAGCAGAGTAACAGACTACAGTAGCTGCAAAATTCAATGGCACTCAAACACACTAACATATTTATATGGCATTGTTGTGGGAAAAACCACTACAATAACTAATAAACTATCAAGACTCCGGTTAGGCAACATCAGTTCATCGCTGGGTCTGGTGGATACGTGCAACATAAAACGAAGACTGAAATTTATGACCATCACCAGTATCCTCTGTTTCACTTGTTGTTATTGATTTTCCTGTTTGACACGATAAGCGCGCTTTGTTATTGCCTCGTCGCAAATGGTAGTACTTGTAATGGTTGCTGGTAATCCGAACGACACATTGTTGGCGTGAGCGTTCGCTTACTGCCGAGTGGCTATGCAAAACAATAGGAGCCGGCGGTACGTAACCAGCAGGATGAGCTGCAACCGCGTATAGAATTGCATGCACCATTTGCTTCGGAAGTGCTTTAGGTATGCAAGTATCACAGTAATTCATTCAACAAGTATGGAGCGTGGGACACGCAGTTTGCCTGTTTACTTGTTTACTGGTAACTATTTACGATTTCGCGAAAAGTTGTGAGCATTTGGTTGCACTCACTCCTGATATGTACATGCTCAATTCACAAGCTCATCGCTCATTTTGAATCTTATATCAAGCGCCCGCCAAGTATCCGTAAATCTTCAAGTTGTTTAGTCCAACTGCTTGTATGTCTACGCGTGTAATGTGTCTGTCTTTGCTGCTGCGAGCGATGCAGCGAACGATAAATCATTTGGTGCAAGTGTATTGATCCTTCCTGCACAAACGTTTCTTACAGTACATACAATATTTATGTACTTGTCTGTGGGGTGTACTGCTGCCAATATATGTATGTACATATGTACGAATAAGTGCTCTTGTCTATATTGTTTATGTATGACTGAAGCGTTCTATGCTTGATGCATTTCTCACGACATATGTACGTATATCTGTTTGTGTGTAAATGCATTAGGACGACCTTGTGTGTAAGCAAGCATACCTATATATGCAGAGGCATTGTACACATTATATATGTACATTTAAGGAAAGGCGAACAGTCAATGAACACATGGAAAATACATCTACATACTTCACAATACACATATGTATTTAGGTATGTATGCTGAGTTAGTTACTGCTGTACTTGGTGATATGCTCGCTTTGGAAATCTAATTTGATTGAAACAGAACGGTCCAGTATTAAGTGGTTTTAGCAAAAGCTTTCTTTTACACAGTTTTTTTTCGTAGTTTTTAAATCAGATAAAGAAGTACGTTGAACTTTTCTCATTTTATTTCAGGTAAGGCAGCACTGTTTTTAAACCAATTTTAACGCTTTTAGGGTAAGCTGGAGCACAAAAAAATTGTTTTTCAAAAATATATTCATAAATAATAATTGTTAAATTGTTAAAATCTACTAATTTCTATAATATACAGTTTTATTTTTTAAATTCATAAATTTATTTCATGATCACTACAAATTTTTGTTTAGAGTTTTTCAGCCCGAAAAAGTGCTGGCATATATATCCTTAGCTTTTTTTTACTAAGCAAGAAATTTTTTCAACAATTCTTGCTAAATTGAATTTCGACAATACGCTTGGCGAGCTATTAAACGTAGCAGGGCTGCGGAAGATGTTCGAAAAATAACAACTAACAGCTATCACTTGCAACACGATACTTGCATTAGTGTTGCTTCTTTCCAATTGTTTTCACTTTAAGTAGAGCGTCAAAATTCAAATTTAATGAAGCGGGTTTTTCTTGCATTAAAAGTTAGTGTGCCGCTACACATAATCAAACACACACACAGACACAACCAACTGGTAGTTTCAACCTTCAGTGAGCTCTGCTCGCCACAATTCCACCTCCAAGAGTTGTTACACAACTCGCCCCCTCCTTCCACACCTTGCTTATGCTTCCTTATACTTACTTAAGCTTCCTATGGTATATTTTGTCCTCTACGCAGTTGGTATTTCGTGCTGCTGTTGTTACATGTTGCATACTTTTAGGAGCGTTGTGAGCGTAACAAACTACGAAAACAATAATAAATCACGTGTGTGTTCATTAAACATCTCGACAGTGGAGGCGGCGGCAAGCAGTGCTTTTTAATAAATACTGTTCGGCTTAGTATTTGATGTGAGCGCGAATAGAAGACGCACCCGCAAGTATGTACTAAAGCTGACACAACATGAAATTTCCTTTTATTTACAATTGAAATGAGTATGGCGGTACAATAGTAGGTACAATAGCAGGGAAAGAGTAGGGGATGAGTATGGCATGGGACGTCAGCCGCTTTTTTATTTGCTTATTTGCCAGCAGATAGGACATAAAAGCTTGTACGTACTTATGTGTATGTGTGTGTGTGTGATTGCTGTACATATTTGCTCAAGTTGTGGAATTATTTATTAAGTTGCCAGCTCAGCTGTGGGATGACAATTTGTCGAACGGCAGTCGGCCCAAGCCTTAATTGCTTATTCAAGCTCTTGAACTGTTACATATGCGTGGAAAGGGAAAGGGGTACATAAGAGGTGCCTAAATGTATGCAAGCATCTTTCACGTTTTCAGCTTTGTTCACTGGAATTTCTGAAAATTGGCTTTATAATTTATGCAAATGTACTTTCCTTCTAAATATGCAACCTTCTCTCTTAAAGTTCATATGTAAGTATAAGTGTGCATTTTAAGTTTATGAAATTGCACTTGCCTCCAACAAATATAGCATTCAATCTCATTTAAGAGCTGGGGGCAAGAAGAAATTTGGTACGTACTTACACTCAAAATCGATTCTAGAAAATTCTCCTCGAATAATCATTTGCTTATGAACATACGTATTTCACTAGTGATATATATGTACATATGTATTTATATATAGAATTTTGTGTACATGCCTTTGCTTTACATTGCAACTGCAAGTGTTTGAATATTTAAATATTAATTTCATTACCACACATTTGGTGTCAGCCAAGCAACTTATTAATGGCAATTTGAGAAATCGCATTTACATTTCAGATGCCATTTTAAATTATTTACAATACCGTATTGAGACTTATATATAACATAGCTTTACAAAGAAGTGCAAATACTTGGGTTTTTTCAGAAAATAATCGACTGGTTAGAATCATAGACGGTGCAAAGACATATGCTGAGTTCGAATTTATATATTGCGAATAAATAAATCGTCTCAGTTATATAAACAAAAGTTCAAAAGACTTCAATGCTCTGCCCACGCTTCACATACATTAGCCGAAGATTCTGAGTGAGAGTGAGGTTTGCAAAATAACAAGGTTTACTTGGAAAATTCAATTCTTTGGTCAAAACTAACTTTTTGTAAATAAATATTATGCAGAGTATCTACTTTTTGTTTTCGTATTTCAAATCTGTTGCTAACAGCATTAAACCAGGTGCTAACCCCGCTGAACAATAGTCTACCTTTATTTGGATATGTATGTGTATTTTTGTTTGTTTGCAATTTTGTGCCATGAGTAAAATAACAATAAAAGAAAGTATTTGTTTTTACTTGTGTAGTTGCATCAAATATTCCTCGGATTCCACACATGTAATATAAAGTTTTAAGCACGTTGGATTATGGATATACATGAATATCTACGATTGGATTTAAACCGCTAAAAGCTCGCTATTATTTTTTGCTGTCTTCTTTATTTAATTGTACTATTGGAATATATTTAAAGGACTAAATTATGCATAAATCCATCAATTGTTGTTTGATTTTCCTGGAAGACGATTCTTCGTAGTCCAATTTGAACTCCTTTAAAAAAATTTCAAGTGATTCCTTGGCAATCTACTACCCCTCGATCTAATCAGTTTATTCAAGAAAACTTACGTACATACACACACACGCGTGCACGTATTTTATGTCACAATAACTCGCTGTAAACTGGATAATGCATTCCCTTTATCTCCAAACAACTGCTTCTTACAAAGTACAACATTAAGTTCAACTCAAATTTTCTGTGACCATATTATGATCATTTCAACGACTTTTGCTGCCCATTTGCAAGCCATTTGTCTACGCATAGGTGGAGCAATATTTGTCCTTTGCACCACAGCTTTTACTCACCATTGCGCACAGTTACAGACGCTGCCACCAAAAGGAAAAATAATGGAATTGTATTTTAACAAAAGAAGCCCAAATTACATTTAAGTTAGTGCCACCCAGTAACAGAGAATACACACAGATTTATATAGAGCACATAGACCAATACAAGCACACAACCAGAGTAGTGCAGCCAGTGAGCTGGCAAAGCAGCAAATGGCCATTTACTGAACCGTAATTGAATTATGCAACACCAGCAGCGCGAAAATCTATTATTTAGTTGCCAAAGCGCGGCCGCAAAAGCTCAGCACGCCTCCTTGCTGCCACACCAAACGGCACATGCTTCTCCGCTCCTTCCGTCCGTCCGTCCGTCTGCCTGTCCGATTAGAAAGCAATCCGTGCCAAAGTATAATCAAAAAATTGATTGTCGAGTGCGCGAAGGAGAAAGCGAATTGAATTTGAATTCTCGCAACGAGAGGCTGCTCGTCGACTCTTCATTGTCTGGTCTGTGCGTGTGCTTGATTCCATTTCATTTTGTTTTAGTTGCTTTGTCTTTCGTTTGCTTTTTTATTAATAAAGCTTCACAGGCGTCGAACGATGAAATGTCTGCGATAAATATGCATTTGCTTATTGTTGAATATGAGTAATGAAAGCCTCGTTTAAAGTGGCGGAAAGCAGAAGGGGTCTGATTTTTCAACCATTTGAAATTATAAATTAAATCAGCTGCCGGTTGGCCAGCTTCGGGGCTGATATTACGGCAATGAGATTATGTGCTCCCAACGCCCACTAAATATGGCTTAAACGATTTTCTAGTCAGAAACGAATTTGATGAATTATAACTGGTTTCACTTTTTACTACTTCGGTGGCATTTCAAATTCGTCGGTTTTCCTTTGTAGATTTCGCTGCCTGACCCACACTTCAGCAGCTCTTATTTTATTTACGACAAATTCGAAAACTCGACTTGGACTCAAATGTCCTGAAGATAAGTTATTGCGTTTACAAACTAAATATGTTTTTAATATCATCTAAATTTTTGGTGTTGAAAATGGGAATTATTTATTTTGTAATTTCGAAATTAATCAATCCAGCTCTTAAGATTCCTATTCTATAAACTGCAATATAATTTACCTTCAAACTTTTATTTTTTTTGGTAAATTTTTTCGATTTAATTTTATAGTTTACAAATAATTGTTATAATTAAATGTGGAATGGAGAATATTATTTATCTGTAGCTTTAATCGAATATTTCGTTTCGATATGTTAGTTTTGCTTTGGAATTTGTTTTATTGGTTTTTATCACTGACATTTTAGAGTTTTAGCTGCAGATATTTCTCTGTGTTGTCGATAGAGTTCATTTTTTTCGGTATTTTCTATTTTTTCTAACTTTAACTTTTATCGATAAGAAAAATTTCTTTCTCTACTTATTTTTTTTTTTTTGTTATACAGACACTAATGATTACATAATACCCTCATTAAATCCGCAGCAATATGATAAAAATATTATTATTTTTAAATTGATAAAAGTGTTTTCTGCACTGTTTACACTCAAGACCTTGCCTTAAATTTTTAATCTACCCTTTTTCGTTTTTTATAAATTGCAATTAAAACTGTTGTTGTGTAATAATGAGTGTTGTTTGATTAAGAATACACCACAGGACAACTAAGCGCTATTGTACAAATCATATATTACTTTCAAAGCTGACCTACAGCAACTTTTAATTTGCTGCAGTGACATATTTCTAGGCGCATACACTCATACATCATATGTTCTTCTTAACTGCAGCGAATTTCAAATGTCTGCAGCGAAGCATTGCTAACGGCAACTTACAGTCAGTAAATTTATATAAACATCGCCATATCTATTAGTATACAAGAGAGTAATCTCCACACTCAAATAAGAAGTCACATGCCAAGACATTATTTTATGCCAACAATTCTTGAGATAGCACAAATGTCAAGCAAATTTCAATTTCTGTCTTACCACAAATCTTCGTCGTCTTCCTATCTTACTAAACTCATTCACTTCGTCTCCGCGTTTAGTCTGCAGTATTTCATACCAAACGCTTGCCTTGTTTACCTTTAATAGATGGGGAGGTACCTGGTTTTTGGTTTTATAGCATGTTGAGTCTGCCGCTTTGCTTCCAAATTCCTCGCTCCAATTTTCGTTGGTAAAATGACAATCATCGTTTTTTTTTTGTGGCTTTGTAACTGTTTGACTGCTCATTGTCTCCTGGCCGACCCGCCGCTGGCTGAATGCCTGCCTTGTCGCTTTTGGAGGCTTGTTGCTTACGTTGCTCTTATCAGTTCGCATACATAAACATTTTCTTGGTATTTCGTACCCCTCCAGATTCCTACGAAAGCAATTCTCTCAAGTGAATATATTATTCGGTGCATATGTGGGATGTGAGTAAAGCGCACAATAAAAAGGAAACTCATGGGAAGGAAATAATAAAAAATATATTACAGTCTAAAAGTAATGAAACCTCACACATTCAAGCATATAACGCGTACTTTAGATGCTGTGTAATGAAGAATGAAGAGTAAAGAAGAGTAATGAAGAAAATATTAGCATTAAATGAGCCAAAACTAGAGGAGATAAATAGAACTTAGAAAGTTTGTACAGATTTGTTCGTGATAAAATGTTACGTTTCTTCACAGACAGAATTCTATTTTGATGACATTTGACATCGCCACTGTACTAGGTGTGTGAGATTTTTAACTTTTTTTTTTTTGTTATACAATTATTTAGAGTGTTCCTAAATGCATGGATAAGCAGAAGCGATCCTACCTATATGAACAGCAACACAAAATATAAATGCCAAGTTTTGGACAATATCACTATGCCCTACATTTTGGGTCGAAGAAAAATCACGTCTAATCAAAAAATCTTCAATGGAGCAATATATATAAAAGTAGTTTTGTAGTTTTGATAGTAATTTTCGTTTACAAATTTTATTATTGTACACTTTGGTTTTTGCCGTTTAATATTTGCCTTTATTTATTCTCCACGAATGTTATTTTAGTACATTTTTATAATCACATTGTTACCTATACTTTATGTTCATAACGATTTAATAATGTAGTACACTTTATTGCTTGCAAAAAGTATACGGAACCCTCCTCCTTCTACCTCCAACATTCGCATTGTTAAGATGTGCCGTTGTGCTGTTGTGTCTCTCGCACGACTCGTACACACGCCAGATGAGGCGACAAATATTCATGCACGACACCTTACCCTAGACACAACTCACCCCAATGTGAAATGAATGATATGCTGTGTTGTTTACAACTTTAATTATAGCAGCAGCAGCTACACGTACTGTACAATAACAACAGCATATAGTGTATCAAAATGAGTATATCAAACAACATATACGTAAAGCTCCCCCAAAGTGAGAATGCTTAATCTATGACATACCTCTCCATTTTTCATTTTTTATTGTTCTTTTTTTGTTTTGTTTTGTTTTTTGTTTTTTGGTTTTCAAGAACGCAAAATCTGTGGAAATTTCTTTGCGCCGCTCCAAAGCCAGGCTCTACAGAATTGAAATGGTTTGACTGTTTTCAAATAGTAATATCGAATCCGCCGACGCTTTGCTAATTTTTTGGTTTCGGTGGTTTCACTGCCATTATAAATACAAAATTTTAATCTGGATCCATGAGCTCAGAACTACACATTAATTGGAGAAATTCGGTTTAAGTTTATATTTATGAAATTTTATACGAGAGACATTAACCCATTAGCGCTCACAAAAATGGTCGTTTGAAAAGCTTTAAGAAAACTTTGGTCTGATTTAAGAGGTCTCAATAGTGTACTCGTCAGACGCGAGCTTTACGAGGTACCTTAAACAAATCCTTTCTACATTAAAAGTAAAATACAAGTTTCGTTTTTAGACTGGCAACACTGTTCATCGTCAAATGCAAAATTGACTCTATTAAAGATTTTGGGACCCTTTTCAATAAGCGTCTTTTCAATGAACCGTCTGCAATCGGGACAAAAGTTTATTTGTAATATCCTTAACAATAGCATCGATGTTTAGGAAATCGGTTATAAAAGAAACTTTACGAATTATGACATTGAGGATGAATTTTTGTATAAAACAACACACAATCTGTCAGTCGAATAATTAAGGTGGATAATATAGTTATTCCGACTCGAAATTATAACATAGTAACCAATTTTTCATGAACCGATTGTTAGGTTCGATCTCTAGATTAAAAATTGGATTCTGATTTGCATTTTGATTTTCATCCAATCCTTTATCACTCACTTTTGCTCTGCTCGAATTCACTGGCCAGACAACTTTTCCGGCTTTAAATGGCTTCTACTCGTATATATAGCTATTACGAATAAGAGTTACATTCTCTTTTAAAATAGCCACTGTCATATATCAGGTCCAACTGTCAATGTAAAGGTTTTCGAAGCATTTGTGAGCTCGAATTTACATTCTCCCTTTTTGCATGAAATTATGCGAAAGTCGCTTGAAAACACGCCGAGTGGATGTGGAAATCCGCAACGGCAGTAAAAATGGAAATGAGAGGCATGCCAAAGCCGATTGCCGCATGTCAATGCAGTTAAACGCAACTGTTGCATGCCTGCACAAGCAGTTTGCGCAGTTTCAGGAAAAACAGATTTGTTGGTTTGCCTTTGAAAATGCAGGATTCAGCATGGACACATAGTATAGATGTATAGTATATACAATATGTGTTTCTACATTGCAACCTGTATGCGTCCTGTAAGCCCTTACATTTTGCATTCACTTAGCCTCCTCCTTTACAAATCTACGCAACTTGAGAATATTTTCATATTCCTGTCGTTACATGGCAGCACCTGTTGTGCTACTGGCACCCTTACTTACATAGCCTATGTTTTCGTTATATTATACACCCATATATACATACCATGCAGGTGCAGGATACGTGAATGACATCTCTGTTAATAAAGGCAAAGGTGCTCAGCAGATCTTCGTGACATAAAACAGTCTTATATTTTATCTTATTTTTATATTAAAGTGGTTCAATCCTCTTTTGCGGTCTCCTTATATTTCTAAACGAAGAGATTCGATTAGCCTTCTGAACCGCCTTTTAGCCAGCCCTACGGTTATTTTTGTGTAAGTTTAGCCGCAAATACTTTTAGCCTTTTTTAACTAGCTTCAATAAGGAATAGTGGTTTCTATATTTTTAAGACAATAAATTATCCACCGAGTAATGTCACGCACTCAAGCGCGCCCAAAAAAGTCAGCTCTGTATAAGCGGACTACCGACACAAATAATTTGTCCCAAATCCATTTAAGAGTTTTTATTCCGCTTACGTAACAATAACACGCGGAACGCTTGAGTCATGATATGTCTCTAAATGTGGATCATGTAACATACCTAGTATTCCTAGTCATATGTTTTTTTTTTTTTATTACATTTTGTACTCAAGACCTTTTCTCAGCGGTTTCTAAGTGGAGAATCGTCAACTGGAGCTCTTCATCCATGCATCCATTAGTCATTAGATTCATGGTTCATTCAGGTGAACCATGAATCAATAACTGATAGTTGAAAAGAGAGCTTTACTATTATACAAGGATAATACTATAAAGGAATAAGGAATATCAAAAACTATCCACTGGAACTGTTGAGGGCCAGACACAGTTTCCCTAAATATTGTATCAGTGATGAATCCAGCGTTCATCTTTTAAAAGATTTACTTCAGTAAATCCTTCCTGTGCAAACGTGCAACAGTTTTTCACGCTTTTCAATTTGGTTGCTGTTTCGACTTCTTCCCTCCCCATTTCTCGCTCTTCTTCGTACTGCACCAACATGTGCAATTTGCTGCCGTAAGTGCAACGGAAAAGCAACTCGTTTACGGTTAACCGGCAATACTCGTAAAAATTCGAACGGGAAATTTAACGGTAATACCTGCTCAGCGGCGGTAAAAGATCCATTAAAGAGGGGGAGTCGTCATGTCGTTGGTTTGCTCACACACTTTTTTCATTCCAAATTGAACGAGTGACAAACGGCGAACGATAATGCCCGCACGGACAAGACCGGATGTGATGTGCTGCAAAAAGCTATAAAAAATACAGAAAATTGGGGGTTAGTACCTAAGTAGAAAGGGGTAGTGGTAGAGTGTGACATGCGATTGGAGGTGTGTGGGTGTGTATGGGTGTGTGTAGGTGTGTGCTGCACTATATGCAATTACCACCTCTGAAGCGTATGATTGTTTGGTCCAACACGATTCCGCCGGATGAGTGTGAAAACATAAATCGGCCACAACACATCCACCCAAACACATGTACCCCATTCACCACATATGAACACATATATAAAAGTGTCATTTAAATCTGCAGATTTATATGTCGCCACGTTTATTTTTCTGTTGAAATGTTTTATTTAATTTAAAAAATTTTTTTTTGCTGCTGTCATTCATTTTATGTTGATTTATCGAAAGAATACATATATGTACTAAGAGGTATGTAAGAGGGCATACGTGTAGTCATAATCATATGAGTACATGTATATGTATGCATTGGACATAAGTGGGCGAAATCAGCGGCGTATAGGCAAAGTGTGCATTTCCTACTTTAAAAGCCATTTTTTATCATCAGCACTTAAATTCAAATAAATCCATCGAAATTGAAAGTTCGACATAGTGGCCACAAATGCAACGAAAGGAAATGAAACCAAATCAACAAAACTGAAATGTTACAAAGAAATCAACTGACATGTGACATGTTGTTGTGAGTGGGTTAAAAGGAAACATATTTTTCACCATTTCAGATGTTTGAAGCGCATTCATCTCCCTTGAAGTTGCGACCTTTTCATTCCCATTTAAACCATTCCACTTGCAGGAAAAAACTCATTCAGCATCAACAAGTGTTCGCTATTCCTATTCCCAATAACCAATGGAGCACCCTACACCAATTCTAAATATGTGTAGTATATACTCAGTGATACTCGGTGACACCTTTTACCTCAAGTTCTCTATAGGCTTAGGAAGCATATATTATAATTTGTTAGAACAATCGCAACCAAACTCGGTGAAAGCTTTCGGGGTAATATCCGCGCGGTATTATTCCAAAGTAACAAATTACGATAGGTTCAAGAATTCAATCGACAATTCAAGAATTGGATCATCGGCGTGTCACCGCCTTTTTTTTACCGAATAAAATTAGTTCCGTTTCTTTCGTTAATATTTTACCAGATATATCAATCAATCTAAGAACTCTGTTAAAAATATTCGAATGAGCAAATAAACATCAAATAATGTGACACGAAATCCAGACTGAATGAAATCAGTTTAAATCTTCGTAGGTTATAGTATTTCGGTTTACTGTTCTCATCTTTGCTCTCAGATCCCTTTCTACTTTTGCACATATCCATATATACACGTATGTATATGTATATGTTTGCACGAGGTATGTTCAGAAAATAACGGTAATGTCTTTGACTGTGTTCTTCGACTTTAATGGCATAGTGCATCAAGAATTCTTGCCTCAAGATCAAGTTCAACGCCGTTTGCGTGAAACAATCCGAAAAAAAACGCCCGGACTTGTGGAAAAACAACTCATGACTTTTGCACCACGATAATGCACCTAGTCGTACTTCGTTGCTTGTTCGTGAATTCTTGGACAAAAACAATACTGTAACGATGCCCCTTATATCCCAGCCTCCACATTCGCCAGACATGGCTCCATGTGACTTTTTCCTATTTCCCTTACCTTAAAGGGTCGTCGTTTTACAAGCATAAGGCGACATTAAAAGCGTAGCGCTCGAAGGAATTGAAAGAAGCGCTAGCATAAATACATAATATCGAATGGAGACTACTTTGAAGGCGACAACATTAATGTAGACGAATGAATAAACTTTTTTTTTTTAATTCGAAAATTCCCGTTATTTTTTGAACACACCTCGTACGTGTGTGCGCGACTTTGGTGGGATTTGATGTGTTGTAAATGTTCGACCGCAATTGAATTAAATAGAAACCTCAGCGGATGTTTAATTGAAAACGGAACATAAGCAATCAACTAACGAACACACACATGCAAACGCTTCAGGTGCACACATATAAAGCATGTCTTATTGTATACACACAGATGCATTACGTACGCACCACTGTAAACACAATTTTAAATCAGACGAATAGGTTGCGGCAAAAAAACAACAACGATAGACTAGTTAGTCACCACAACATCAGCGAAAACTTAACCAGAATGTAGAGTCAGTGTTTAGATTTAACTGCCCCCTGTTGAGGCAGTTTAATCATATGAAATAAAGTAGGGGTATTATGGGCAACAACAAAGCACGAATACCAATATTACTAATGTAAATAGTTGGAAAAGTGTACTAGTTAAAAATCCGTATGCATATGAGACAGGAAAATTTTTATTCATCAAACCATAAATAAACTGCCTACTTGGTCATCGAAATTACGTGTCTAACAGCAGTTGAGCGCAGCACTTGGTGGCGGGCGCATGTCGTTGTCGCCGCGACGAAACATTCGGTCGTCAGTCTGCTAAGTGACATCGACGCGTAAGCGTCGTTGACGCGGCATCGCAATGCCATTGGAATAGTGGCGCTTGCCACGAGAAGTGTGAATAAATTTTAGAAATATATAAAAAGGAATTTTTCGTTTACAAGCTTGTTGTGGAAAAATACGCGCGGACAACGCATCGTTAGACTTTTGACGCTCGCGGTGCAGGCCCCCTCGAGTGGCGCGAGCGCACATTAACTCGAGGGGTGGCTGCGAAAAATAAGTTAAATAAAATTGAACTCTTTGTGAAAATAAAACAGTGAAACAATTACCTTCGAAGCGAAAGTGGCGCGCTCATCGATGTTGAAATTTATATTTTTAGTTGTCTGCGCGATCGCTGCGCTACACACGCACTATAACGGGCATGCAGCGCAACTGCGTCGCGTCTGGATGCAGGATCACTGCCATCATGGCATTTGCACCGGCATCGATATCGACCGCAATGATTATGTCATTCTGTCGCAGATGCCTATCGCCAAGCAGCTCATGCTTACCTTTCTCAATTCCAGCATCGCTAAAATACCACATCTGATGTTCGACACCTTTCCGGATTTGCAGGTGCTGCGCATGGAAAATTGCTCAATGGAAGTGTTTGAGAAGCCACAATTTGAGGGCGCTAGCAATTTGATGAGTCTCTTCTTGGGTCACAATTTGCTGCGCGACATACCGAAAAATATCTTTCTCGGCGCTGATAATCTGCATACGCTTCACTTGAATCACAACCAATTACGCACGTTACATAACACCAGCTTCCATGCGCTAAAAGAGCTACAGGAAATGTCGCTAGCTGACAACCAGCTGGCACAGCTGCCACTTGGCGTCTTCGCGCCACTGCGCAAACTCTTAGACCTCAACTTGGGCGGCAATCGGTTGGCAGCGTTTCCGCGCGGCATCTTCGATCGCAATCTCAACTTGACGCGCATCAATTTGTCGCGCAATCGTTTTGTGACATTTGAATCTGAGCTGTTCAAGCTGCAACCGCGTCTGACTCTTTTAGATCTCTCGGACAATGAACTGCAAGATCTTACGCTCAACTTCGCTGTGCTGGAGAGCGCGATTTGCAATAATTGCGACATACGCAAGCTCACCGTCTATGGTTACGTCCACGATCTAGAGCTTCGCAACAATTCGCTGCGCGAGCTTCCCCACATACCGCATGCGGCCAACGTTAGCGGACTGGATTTGGCGCACAATCCGCTCGGCACTTTGCAGGGCAACCCGCTGCGTCGCTTTACAGGCCTGCAGCGGCTCAATTTGAGCTCAATCGGCATGCACGATCTACCCGAAGATGTGTTCAAGAAGCAGGCGCAGCTCAAGCAGCTGGACATTTCAGCGAACTCGCTGTACAATTTGAAATTTCCGCTTTTCAACGATTTGAAATCGCTGCAGTACTTCTACTTCCAACAAAATAACTGGAACTGTGATTTCTTACAGTTGTTGATGAACTCGTTTGTGAAGAAGCGTGATATATCCTTCATGGAGGACGCCACGGAACCAGAACTAGTCGATGATTATGTGGATGGTGTGGCTTGTTGGTATGAGAGTAACAAAGCGTCGAAGAAATGCTCTGGCGACGGCCTGTCGGAGGCCGCCTTGGAACTGGCCATTGTGCGCAACGATATTAAATCTTTTACGGAGATCGTGGAGAAGAAATTCATCAAGGTCTACCGTATGCTCGACGAGCTGAAGGCGCGTTTGTAGCGACGGCGCGTGCAACAAGAGTGCCGAGAAGAAATCACCCGACAGTTGACGATTTGGCTTGAACCATTATTATTCTTACTGGCTTACGTTATCACTTTAATCGCGTTACTGCTTATCTAATCGCATTTAATGGCAATTTTTACGCGCCAATCTATTAATCACAAGTTATACTCAAACTATGCAAATATATATATTTTAATCGTATTTAATCTCAAATTATATCAAAATGTATCGTTTAATCGTATTTAACCTCACATTATAATCACATATATCGTCTAATCGTATTTAACCTCAAATTATGACAACATATATTTAGTAGCATTACAAAAATGACAACATTTTAGAATTTACTAAGTAATTGACAGATATTTATGAATTAAGTTTATCTATAAATCAACAACAGCACAATGATCGATGCAATAAATGACTTAGGATTAAATCCGGGGGCGTTTTATTTACTTTCCAAAAGCGGGTTGCACTTACGAAGAAATTGACAAAAACGTAAGTGCTTCGAGTTCAATTTTATTGTTTATTTGTTAACTAATACTCACATCTACATTAATATAAAGTACTAAACCAGGTGCTTCCTCATCGATATTGGCGTCCTTAGTCTGGAGAAAGAGACATTCATCTAATACAGAGATCTCCTTACTGATGATCGGGGTTTGCCTTAAATGGAGATTCACTTTTCACTTGTAAAATTCCCCAATATATTGACAAGATAATCTCCTTCCCTAATTCCCTAATCTCGAATCTCTCAAAAGAATTTCATTTCCAATTAGTGAATGTGATTTATTTTGCGGACTTGTCTTGCTTACCAGTTTCCCTAGACCTCGGGAATGATTTCTTACTCTATCTCAGCAATTCTTTGTCAAATATTCACCTTATATAGCACCGATGCATTGAAATTTAAGTATTACTTCGAGGTTTTCTGAATTCATCAGAATAAATGATTTTCCGATAGATTTGGACCGCACAACAATGACCTTGAAATTTAGCTCCTAAGGGTTTGTGCAGAAAAAAAACCTGTCACTGTACTTAAAAGTACACTAAAAGCATTACGATAACCAATGTTGACCTATAAAAAGAAATATATAACAATAGAGAATACTCATTAGGCAAATTGAAAAGTGAAATTATTTTCACCTAAAAATCTAGAAAGAGAAATAGGCTGACATATATGGCTTTTTAATTTTATTTTGGTATGATCAGTATTTTGCTCTACTCTCCCATCACCCTCCACCTCGACTAAAGCAATAAAATTGTTAAATTTGCGAAATTCATGAAACACAAAATTGCCGACAAATCAAATTAAGTCTGAAAATATGCAATTAAAGGGAAGTAGAGTGACGTATATATGAACGTACATTATTACACAAGGAATTCGCATTTATGCAAATTAAACATTTATGGCAGCAGATCAGGGCGACCGCACAACGATCGCGTGATCGACAAAGCCCCGCGCGGTTTTGTTTGTGAGCGATGCTCTCAACTGTTCAAAGTCAACGAAAACGAGAAGCAAAAAACGAAAACAAGAATGAATGCTTACTACTTGGTCGTTTGAAATGTAACAAAATTGTTGAACATCAATAAATACGAAATTAAATGCGGCACTCTTGGAAAGAGAACCTTCTCGCATTTAGTTCAGAAATGTGCGTCGCGTCAAATAAATGAATAGTTTATGTTCTTATAGACACACATACATATGTACATATAAATGTGTGTGAGTCCGCAATGCCTGAGCTACTCTCACTAAATGGAAACTTGCTAACGAAGATTTATTCTTGTTGCATTAGACTGGGTCATTTAGCTCTTTAATTCATCACTCGGTGCCCCACTTTTCTTTCCAATGCGGAAACTTGCGCACAAAGGTTAAGAAAATCGATAACTCGATAACTCGATAACTCGAAACATTGACAAAAACAACCAAATAAATAAGGCGCGCCGCACACCACCGCTCTCAGCGCTGTGTTGAGATTTTCCAGTAATGTTATGCTCGCAAATTAACAAAAAAAACTAGAATTATGTATTGTTACGTATAACAACAATTTATTTTACGCCATTTTAGTTTATGTGAAAGGTACTCCTATCATTTTTTAAATTGTTTTGTTGTTACTTATTTGTGCTATAGTACGCTCACATTGTGCCACAAACTCGACTTAATGGGGCGTGGTAAAAAAAGAAAAGCTATTTGGTGGTTCACTATTTCCATTTAGTGCTTACGACGGCACGTCCACGTTTTGCAAATAGATTTGAGAAGTTTTGGCAGCGCCGTTTTGACAGGTCGTCGGGGAAAGCGTCATGTTGAGAGTATCTTAAAATCCTTAAAAACCCTACATCTGTTCCTAAAAGCACAAAACCTCAAACTCGAGTTTGCAGTGCTAACTTGCAATTAGGGGCGAAATATAATATAATGTATAGACTGCAAAGTCAAGTCATTACTTCATGTTCAAATTTGAAATCTAAACCAAAAATATTTCCAGATGTATAAATAGTTCTAGACTTGCATGTAATAATACTATTGGCACTTTACTGAATTAAATTTTGAAAAGATTATCACCATGGTACCTAAGCCATGCCAAAATATGGTGAGTCAGTTATATATAGAGCAGGAGTCCAACCAAAACTTCATCATTCACTTTGCCTTAGAATGTTGCATGTCGGTGCGAGCGTAAATATATATGCATGTATGTTTATGAGTTCACACGTCGATTCAAGCTCAGAATAAAGCTCGGAACACCACAGCTCTTTACTACACTTACAATGCAAAATGTATAATTTCTCACTATAAGGTTATTTTTGATGCGACTTTGTTGTTGTTTTTGTTTGCTTCTGACTTACTGTCTATTAACTCAGATGGCATGCAAAGCAACAAAAACTGCAACGGCGACAAAATTGCATGTTATCCAGTATTTGTATAAGAAACATGGAAATACCATTTTCATAAGCAAAACTGAATGTGACTGCCAATGTGTGTGTGTGTGTGTGTGTGTATGTGTGTGTAATTAGAGAATATGCTGCATGAGTTGCTTGTTGAATACTGGCGACAGCTGACAGTGGGTAGTTGTTTGTTAAACACCAACAACAGCTAACAGTTGCACTTAACAGCCCCCGCTGCAACAACCACCTCTTCCTTCAGCTGACTTGTTTCGTACTTACTGCTACCGTTATTTCCATCTTATATTTACATTATTCTATATCACTTATCTCATACGAAAATGAGCATACACACACATACACGAGAGGATGCATTCACATCGGAAATGTAAGATTACTTCTGGTTCGCCATGAGCGCATGCATTGAATTCCGGTAGTCCCGAGTCATTCTCCTCGTTCTAAAACCCCCATAAATGCCATAATCATTTTTGCCAACATTCGCTGTGAGGCACGTTACGTTATCATGAAGCCTATATGTGTGCGTCATACCTTAAGTCGCAGTCGATATAAATCAGGAGAAATGGCTTCTGTAGAGGTATCCAAACGGGAATCCACCAAACCATGATTTTTTAAAGTACACTGAAAGAGAACAAAGCCTGTCGACCACCACTTCACAAATACACCACTGACTTATGTCATCTGTATATAAACAGCCCGCAACATTTCTTTCACATGGTAATTATATTTATTTTCTCATTTTTCTCTACAAATTAGAATGAATCATTTTTAGGGAAGCATTTGCAGTAAAATAATATTAGTAAAATAATGAAATAAAGTATGTTTATTTTGTAAGCTGTTTTATATTAGAACACTTTAAAATCAAAGTAAGTTCTCAAACATTTTAATTTGTAAAATATATTTCATTACTCATCAGCTACACTACAAGCCTAGTGTTAACAGACACTCGGTCCATGTGACCGGCAGTAAATCAAAATCGTTGCAAACTGTGCTGCCACAACATGTGGCATGCCGCTGGCATGACAACGAACTTAATTATTTTTGATGTTTCCGTGTCAGTAAATTTGGCAGCTTTAAAGGAGTCAGAAGCGACTACATGAAAAGTTTTGCTGGCAAACAACAAAAGCAGCAACACACGCCAGCAGAATGAACCGTTGACAGCAAAGTGTAATTTTTAGTAAACGATGTGTGTGTTGGAAAAAATCTCTTTTGGCACTATGCGCGAGTACTTATGTTATGTTATGTTTGTGTATGTATATTAATAACTGCTGCTGTCGTGAATGTGGCAATAATGCTGCCACAATAAATTGCTACCCACATACTTCCGCTGCTAACCATGCTCGCCGACTGCTTGCGCCAGCTAGAGAACAATGTCTTGCGTGAAGTTATCACAAATATAACAACAACAATGAAGATGCATATACGCACTGCACATCGAAATCAAGTATGCACAATATAATATATGTATAAAATAACATATCTGTCTATGTATGTGTTTATATATGGTTCGCTTGAATGCTCTGTGACAACTTTTAAAATAAATGCAATCATAAGCTGCCACTACTACATGCTTAGAGATGCAGCTGCGCGGTTTTAATTCTATCAACTGCTTGCAACTTAAAACTAATAATGGCAGCAACTTGCTTGTCTTACTGTGTGTTCACTTCCGCTCATCACTTCCTGCTTGGGACTCTTAGCTTGCCGCGCAAAAAAAAAAAATACATTTTTGTTTGCTCAACTGAATTTGTTGACAATTCTATTTATTTTTTTAAGCTGTTTACAAAGACTTTCTTCATCGAAGTATTTCGCAATAAAACTGATATTTTCCCGCGCATATACGAATATTTTATATCCGTGAACTTTTGGTTACAAAGATATGCTGTATATCAACACCATAATAAATAATATGATGTGTATTATTATTTTCAGATAATTAGTTAGCTGGCAACCCTGTAAAACAAAATTTTATCAATAACACATTCGGAACGATTTCACCATGCTTTCCGATAATTTGACAACCCAATTGCGGACACGTTTTCGAAAACAGTTGTCCATCCTTTAATAAGCACATAAGATTAACTACAGTGCTGTTTGCTTCATTTATCGCACTCCTCGCCTTGCATACTAATTAAAGCCCATTAAGATATTTCGGCACCATAAGTAAAAGCAGTAACATAAAAATAGTATGGTAATTGAAGCAATAAAAAACGTAGTGGTTGAAGCAATAAAAAACCATAAATAGCATGAACTCTGCCTACATCCCATCCAACAACAAACCCGTTTTGTGCATTCCTGTATGCATTTTAGATAACGCAACTAGCAATTTGCTGCGTGTTGCTTATTTACGCATATTGATGTATATATGTAAATACAAAGCGTTTATCAGCACACGCGCATGTGCAGGCACAGATATGCCGTGGCGTATGAGTAATTATGATCGCCCGCACCGCATCCAACATTCATTCATCTGTCAGTTACGCAAACACGCCTATTACGCTAGTGTTTAATTATGTGACCACACTTGGGCGCCCGCTCTCCTCAACTCAACAACAGCCGCGTCCAAAATTGCGTTGAAGCGCCTAAATTTATGCAACTGCAAATGACTGCTGCGCTATAAACAATACTTTGTTGTGTAAATATGAATGTAAATGGATGTGTGCGGAGTTTTAACCGCATTCGCTCTAATATTATATTGCGCATTCGTTTGTGGCGTGAGTTGGCACTGCCTCACACACCCACACCTGCATACAAAGTTTTCACCCGCATACGTGCAAGTGCGAAATATTCCTATTTTCTGATTTGTTATAACGTTAGCGGTGAAAATATAATTTTCAATTGGTTAATTTGCTGCGGTTGGTTGGTTTGTTTGGCGCCCTTTAATTTGTCATGGCACAGAAATGCATTTGCTAATTTATAAAATAGATTTTGGTGAAGAGAAGCGATGTGTGCACGCTAAATACTGAAATATCTGATGCGGTATGCTCAGTCGAGTTGGTTTTGGTGATCGGATTGGTGATGGATTTGACTGCAGTAAACAATCCATATAAATCAAACATAAGCATTTCCATTCACCTATTGCAAACACACGTGTGAGCACATAATTCTCGAAAAGTAATAATGCTTTTCTATATCTTTTCTTTTTAGGTAAATAATGTGCTTCAATAATAGACCTTTGTTTGTGTTTCGTCTATAAAAATGCCAGCAAGTTTGTCTGCGATAGGTAAAGTTTTCTCGAGCCAAAAATGTGTTTGCTTTGTCTTTGTATGTAAGCAGGCAAGCATTTACCATCTCAATATATAACGAAGTCTGCTTCCTTTAATTGCCTAAAAGTGTTGTCTACCACACATGCCAGCCGTTGATCATGGCTTTGTAGGCTGCCCGTGTGCTGCCAATGTGAGTGTGTTGAAAATAGGCAATAAATAAGTGCGCACATGTGCATAATTTCTGTAGTTTCAAACCGAAGCCAGGAAGCTGGAATTAACTTCGTTACAAGTCTGCAACAGTCGAATGTATCTAAATGCAGAACAAATCTATTTACATAGCATGAAATATGTAGTATGTATAGATAGCGTTTTATTGTTTTTATAGTCGAAGTAGTTTACATCAGCAATTATAAAGAGGTAAAATGGCAGTATTACCTCTTTGAGTATTACTTTGAGTATTTAGTTTATTTCATCTTAGGACAAATAAAACTGAGTTTAGCACTCGTACATAGCACTAAGACATTATGATATCAGAACCATTTCTATATCCCATAATCGGCCTTCAGTGCTTGGTAATGAATTTTGAAGCTGTAACGGTCGAGATATGAAAGTCGTAAGTTAGTACTTTTTGTGCTCTTTACATATGCAGAACTACTAGATACAATTTTCCCTTAGATATATCACTCAAAAGTCAGCACTCAATGTTATCCTCTCAGCTCCTTCTACACAACTAGTACCACTCTCCACACACTTGTGACATATATAGTACATAATACCCAGCCATACACACTGCAAGTTTATCTCAGTAAAATTTTCTAGGAGAGCTGTTTAAATAGATTTTTAAACTCATTACTTTTCACTCACATCTATAGATTGTATTGTATTATTACCTATAGAGTATGTGTATTATTATTATTATTATTAAACATGTATTGTATTCTAAAATACTTTTTAAATGAATGAAATTATTTTATATCAACCATTTCTGCAACGAAATGGAATTAAATTTGCTTACAACTTTGAAAATTAGTCCTAGTAAACGTAAAAGGCACCACCGATTTTCATCATTTTAGCTACAAAAGACGACAAAGTTGCATGAAAGAATCACTAAAAGCGTATTCACTTGCGTTATTCCATATAATACCAATTGTATGACACTTAATCTCCCTCAACGACCCGCACGTCGTATGAGTAATATTTACAAATTTTTAAAAGCCATTGCACTGACTCACTGACTAAGCAACAAATTACACGCTATTGCCGCCACTGCATAGTGCGAATTCCTACACATGTGCGCACGCACACAAATGCCAACATGTTCTTATCTGTATGTATGTGTGCATAAGTGAGAGGGGCATTTAATAGTATGGCGGCAGTGTCGTTTGGGAAAAGTTAGTTTTTCATCACCAACCAACGAACTATCGAGCAAGCAAGTGCGGAGCACATAATCTTCTTCACAATCAGTTTTAGCGAATTTCTTCCATGCATTTGCGCACTCGATTGCTCACATATACAAATATACATATGTAAAACTGGGATTTGCAAGGAAGATTATATTGCAAATGTGAGCAACTTAGTAGCGGACGTGCTTGTGGCTTTAGAAGTGACACTGTCGTCACGGTGCGGAGACAGAGGTGGCTTTAAAGCTCGTGAAGCTGTGATTTCCCGCCCGCCCGCTTTTCCTCCCTGTATGTTCGCGTGTTCCTTCTTCGTAATGAAAAGCAGCAACAAAGCAGTTGAATGTAATCGGCAAGAGCTTTTGTAAAGTTCTTGAGCGTACAACGGTACTTCTGACAGACTCACAATGTCTGATGGTATATGTATTTGCATATATTTACTAATATATATAAATACTCATATGTATAGTTTTGTATGAGCCTTAGGTGTGATAAGAGCAAGTTGTTGCTATTGCCAGACGAAGTTTATTCCATACTCTCGCAACCGTTCAGTTTCCGGTGGTGGCATGTTTTGAATCATCACTTCCACCGTGCCGTAGTTGTTCCTTTTTTTTTTTTGTTGTAGCCAAGGAAATGCACGTCAAGCCACTTGCAACAGACAGCCGCAGACAGCGGGTTGCACTAACGGATTGACGTGTTACTTACTTGTAGGAAGCATTATTGATAATTTTACGAGACGGAGATTAAGGACACTCATTGTAAGAAGAACTAAGAAAAAAATATTTTTTTTTCCTATTGGCGTCACTGAATTATTTCGGTATTCAATAATTAGGGACACTGGAAACATGGAAGCTTTAAACCAAAACACGAAAAGCGTTAGGCAACATCCTTGCTTTACAGAAGGCTAGCAATCATTAAATTTTTATCGGAATAATATTGTACTTTAGCTTTGTACATATGGAACCTCACATTGAGCTTACTGTTTGATCTCAAGGCTTTTCAGCTCTATAGAAGCGGACAAGTGTCCGTTCAAAAGAGTTACGTTTCTAGAGGCCCAGTCCATCAGATGTACAATATATGAGTACACTGAGAAAAGTAAATCGATTCAGTCGCTCCATCTCTGTCAATTCTCGTGAAAGGAGGCTTCTCATAAGCCTTTTTATTCATTTATATTTCCGATAGCACATATAACTCTTAAATCTATGCCTTAATCCTTAAGTAGAAACAGGTGTTAGTTTTTCCATGCATTTGCCATTGATCCTGAGTTTTCGTCCTATGTCTCGTGCAAGTTTCTTTCGGGTTACGCGTGGCATCACTGGCACATCGGCACATCGGCACATCGACAACCTATAGCAAGCGTTTCAACGCCCTTTAACCATTCGCTTTTGTACGGCTTGTTCTTGCTACTTTCTTGCTAACACCGCACTTGCCACACACAAAACAAAAGCGCTGAATTAGTAACGCTGTCCGTGCATTAAGTTGGCAACAAAACGCTTCCCCGCGAAAACTTTCAACACAAATTGTTTATGTAGGCGCAGCCATGCAGAGAGTCGACTCCAAAGCCAAGAACGATAACAACAACAATGGGCGAATGGGATTCAAAACAAAGAAGTTTAAATTAAAGGAGGAGTACACAACCATACGCAATGGGCTCCAAAAGTGTGTGTGTGTGTGTGTGGGACGAAGTGATGACAAAAAAAAAACAAAAAACACAGAAGCAAAAAGTGGCCAACACCCGAAAAAGCGTAATAGAAATTATTCGCATCGCTGCATACCAACCAACCAACGCTCCGGTCGGCCGACCGCCAAACGCGGCAACGTGAACGATAAATGCCACCGGCAATACACATAAACACGCACTCGCACGCTTTCATCGTCCAAAGAGTCTGGGAAAAATAAAATCACGTTCTAGGCAAAAGTAATAGCAATATTTGCAACGATTGCTTGCAGCGTGCGGCATAAGTCTCCATTTTGGCGTACAACAACAACAACTGTTGTAGCAGCAACTAAGTGCAGGTTTTCGTAGAAGAGTGCAAGTGTGCGCACGGCTTTAAAGGTTCCAAAACATTCTCTGCTCTTAATTCCGTTAACTATTTCACAATTAGTTAAAGCATGACACACACTCGCTGCATTGCAGCCTCACAAAGGCAGGTTTCCGGTAATTCCAACGGTTGTGATGGTGTAACTTGTAGTGGACGCTTTCGAAAGCTGCTCGACGCGACAAATACAGGACGAATAGTATGAATCTCCACGCGAATGCGTTCTTTAATTCGTAAAAAAGACTTCGTGCTGTTGCGAAAAATTTTCAAGAAAGTCTTCTAATAAAAAAAGGCGAGCTGACACAATGTCGTTGATTAACATCATTGGAATTCTGTAGTACTGGAGCAGAAAACTTCGACGGGGTTATTTGATACAACTTGCTATTGAAGTATAAATGGACTTTGGGCTCATCCCATATTATTAAAAAAATCACCCTAAATCACCCAAATCTTGCGCTATATGATTAAGAACATACGTAAATCAACAAATCAGCAGATTTTAGGGCACACTGTTAACTGGATTATTTCATTGTCAGCTTAGAATTATTGGGTTTGCAGCATAAGTGAGATACATAAGAGACTACAATAAATATCATTATTGTGTGACTGTTTTTTTTTGCCGTTTTGCTTTTTTACTGTCGAATTTTCATTTTTAGTGATGTGAAGGCTAGAAAATGATGTGATTTTCTAGAAAATTTTGATTTGTTTGCATGAAAATCTTCACTTGAGACTTTTTATCCTTGATCGTCTTTTTTTTTCTTAAACTCAATTTATTCTGCTCTGTTTATCCTATTCAATATTGTATTCAGCTCTTCATTTGGTGATCGTTCAGTTTTTAAATGCAGAGTTGAAAGGATTGCCGATGTTGTGGTAACCTTGCTCAATACATATATGTGTGTTGTTGTGGTTAAAGTATCGTTGACACGACTCAAAATGCCACATAGCAAGCCGAACACATACACAAACAAACTCAAAAACATTCGGAACGTGTGTCCAGACTGCCAACTTGCCAACCATCGAGTATTGAGCATTTTTAATTGCTCTTCAAAAGAACCCCGTGCTGTTAGGCTCTCTCGATATCTATTCAGTCAGAATGTACTTGCGTTTACAATTGCAAGTAATTTCTGAACGGTGAACAAGCATATCTACCTATACATATACACATATCTCTATACATATACACATTAGGACATTTAGTAGAGCAACATCATCGCACCTGTTTGTGTATATCGATGCCGGCAGAGCGTACACTGCAAGGCACAATAGCGTCTATAATAAAGTCAAATGCAAACACAACAACAATAACAACAACAACAAACGCGCTGACAAAATACATTCCTCGTACTGTTCTCTACGTAGGAGCAATGCAGCATTTCGGCATTTTTTTATCCAATTTATTGCTCATCGTGGGCTTTGTAAGTTGTGTATTTTTGGAAGAAGCAGTTTGTTGTTGCTACGGTCGGACTAGTGTTTCCAATTTCATCCATTCGTTTTTTCTCTCATTGAATTTGTGCACAGTCTGTAATAGCACCACCGACCACAAAGTGAAATCGCAATGGCTCATAAATTCAGGCATGTGTGCGAGGATATGTGGGTGAATATGTGTACGTGCCAATAGCAGTACTCAGTTATGCATACGAATACCAAAGGCACTTTGGGGAATACGCATTTGTTTACGGGCAAAACATACCAACGTGGGATGTGCGAAAATTGTGCTTGTGGCGAAGTGGGGAGTGTGAAATTTGAGTATGCGAAAATAGAGGCCCCTTAAAAACATTCAATGTTTTTTCTTTTTTTTTTGTTTGCCATAAGGATTCAGATGACTTGGGAATGCGAAACTAAACTCGAAACTCTTCGCAGCAATTGCCAGCTGTTGAACTAGGAGGAACTCTCGCATGTTTACGTATATATGTATATACATGTGTATATACATACATAAGTAAAAAACATGTTTCTTAACAATTTGACAAGTCTAATAGCTCTCTATTTAATTAGCGAAGTAGCTCCTCCCCACATTCAGCTCTCGTTAGAGGAATTTAAGAGATTTTTATTTTTGCTCAAGCTTTCACTTTCACTGGCAGACGGAAGGAAAGATATGCATCCACGAATCAAAAGTTCTAATTATTTTGATTATTTCGGTATTGAGGAGTTTCGAATATTTTGTGATTTATTCATCTCGAAAGGAATACAGAGGGCTGAATGAACCAGAAGAGAAAATTTATTTAAGGAATTTTTGTAAATAGCAATACTGCAACTACAATTGTGGTATTATTGTGCAATATATTTAAGACAATAACAATAACAATTACCGAACTATTCCGAAATCGTGCGTTGACTTCATCTCTTGACGAAAGAGTTCTTCTCTTGACGACATAAGAACTAACAAGAATTTGATTGCAGACTTCATTCCATCTACTCCCTCATGTACTCTCTATAGCACACAAATGCAACAACTCGCGAACACTACTCGTAATCATTTAAACAACATGCCAAGACACATACATACATAAATATGGAATTAAAATAACACATTTGCAGAATCTTTGCACTCTCACACACTGTTCCCATTGAATGTCCTTGTTTCTTCTACTTCAATGCAACAGATGCATCAACACAAGCGTCAATAACAAGATGCCGTTATGTACTAGAGTATATCCTTGCTTGATCTCTCCAGGCTGGACAAGCCATGCGTTTTGGTGTCACCTGCAGCTGGCAGTTGTTTGACAAGCGGGACTCAAGCTTTTTTTTGTTTTGTTTTTATACCCTATTCAGACATACTGACATTCATACTTCTTCTATAACACTGTTATATCGATGCTTGTGTGCTGTGCTCTCCCACACTGATGCAAAATGTGCACACATACACATGCTTCCTTACACATCCTTACAAATGTAATTCTAATATATTGAAAATTCTTGTTGTTTCTGGTTTTTTTTGGTTGTTGCTTTTGTTGCTGGTTTTCGTTTTTATTAAAGTTGTAATCTGTTTCGCTTTTATAGTTGTTCGCTTTTGTAACATGTAGTCTGCTACCCTAGTTGGTACTAAATTTATTGAACTGGATCTGGAGAAGGATAAAGAAAATTGGATTCAGGCATAAACTTCACAGTTAATTTTAAGCTCACATATGTTGAGAAACGAGGCAAAAGATCAAGTAGTGTGCATGCACTCGCGTGCTTATATCTGTATGGATATGGAATGAAAGACTGAGTCATTGGAGAATGTTTGTCGCAGATATTTTCATCATCTCAGCCTGGTTGTAGTAGATTCGAAATAAGAATTAACTTTTTCCGCTTGATTAAGTGATTGTTCAATGAAATTCTAAACTAAATCTCAATTAGAGACTGTCAATAATTATCCATTAATTTAAAATTCAAACATAAAGTGAGGATAGTTTATTAAAAATCATTTGGTATAGATGCGAGGCTTTGTTATATTAAGGGCTTTCGATAATATGAGAAGGGAAAACAAACATATTTTTTACTCGCAAATAACAAGACTTACAAAAGGTTTTTTCACAGCAAGAGATACCGACAAAGAAACTCCTTGTATTATATATTCCTACAGTAATAAGAAAACTGCATAGTGGATGGCATATATATGTGCACTGTGTCGTACTTTCGATAACTACACTCTCTTCATTTGAAGCTATCAACCTCGATCCATCGTAAACATACTGATCTGTTTTCTGATTTCAATTTTATCAAATTATTCATACGTTCCTTGTTGCCGCTTATCTAGTTCCACACATTTGACAAACTTATCTCACATTTTTACAGCCCTTTCAGGGTTCCCGGCCACGCCTTGGACTCCGTCTACTTTTTCTGATTTCATCCACACAAAAAAGAAATTCTCACTTTGCGATTAAACCTTATATATTGTAAATGAACGCCACTGAAAATGTATGCTCATAATATTCCTACTGCTGCCACAAACTGAGTTCACTGAGTACTTTTGAATAAGTGGGGCAATTACTGGGAGGAAACCCATTTTAAAATATGTTGTAGTAAAATATAGCACTTAATGTACGGGTGTATGTGTTTTGCCTAACGTTTTTATCCCAGCTACACTAAATCGTCGCTACATTTTTTTTGTTCCATGTTTTCGTTACATTTTTTGATGAAATTGTATTGGGTTGTTCGGAAAGTCATTTCGTTTTTCCCGCCAGAGGACTTAATTACGTTTTTTCGAAACTAACTTCACACTTAAGCCCCATAACCATTATATGTCATGAGAGCTGATATTGCAAGGCTTGTGTGTGAAAAAGTTCTATTAATTCTACCCAGTAGTTTTTGGTTGGTGCCTTTTTAAATATGGAGAGCAATAAGCAGCATTTTCGTCATATTTTACTTTTTAACTTCAGAAAAGGTAAAAATGCTGTCCAAGCGAGAAAAAAATTGACGGATGTGTATGGAGAAGGCGTGTTAACAGTACGCCAGTGCCAGAACTGGTTTGCAAAATTTCGATCCGGCAATTTTGATGTCGAAGATGCACCACGGTCTGGAAGGCCGGTCGATGCGATAAAGGCATTAGTTGATGCAAATCGGCGAATCACCACACGAGAGATCGGTGAGAGGTTAAATTTGTCGAATTCAACTGTTTATGGCCATTTGAAAGGCATTATACGAAAACTGTCTTTCATGTTCCCCAAAAAAAACGAAATGACTTTCCGAACAACCCAATAGTTAGCTCTGTGGCCACAAAAAATCTCATTGACTCCTTTTAGTTATCCACAAATGGGATAGACATCTACTTTCCACTTGGCTGAGTTTCTTTCACATTTTTATATTTTCCTTCTGCTGTTTACGTCAGCGATAAAAATATGCCTTCTCCTCCATACGAAAAATACAGTGATAAGAATCTCTTTCTGGATTTAAATCTATATATAAGCTAAAGAAAATTATGCCACAAAAAACAGTGTTTTTTTTACAGCAAAAATCTCGGAGAAATATAATTTATTGAAATGTAATTGAAAAATTTTTTGAAATAAAAAAATTCTCCATTTTAGAGTTAACATTTCTTAGTAACTCAAATATGAGGCAAATATAAATATCATAAATATCGTTTATAATTATTTCAAAAGTGGCATGCATTTTATAATTTCCTAAAGTTTCAAACCAAATATTTATATTTTTTTGCATTTACGCATCACAAATATTCATTTGCTTTGCAATTTTGGCAAATTTATTTTTTTATTTCCAAGCGCTTTTCATTTTGGCTCGAGTTAATAAATTATTTTATGTTGGCACTGACAGGCGAAGTAACGAAATATGAGTAAATTTGTATGCACACAAATACATGCGAGCTGAATTACTCGCAAGCACATTCAGACGCATATACACATTCATTAATACCCATGAGAACACCCACGGCGTATACGCAACTTTTCGTTGGTTTGCGTTCATTAAATTTCGCAGGTGCTCTGCGAA
Organism: Bactrocera minax; assembly: GCA_021498325.1. Lineage (NCBI taxonomy): Eukaryota > Metazoa > Arthropoda > Insecta > Diptera > Tephritidae > Bactrocera > Bactrocera minax. The sequence goes on along the minus strand of JAKEEE010000044.1, from coordinate 902,234 downwards.
ATTTTTAGTCGAAAATAAGTAAAAGTTTTCATACAATGAGTGGCATTTACGGGTAATTTGATCCACAATATCCTTGTCATATATCTGCTGTAAATAAATACTTTCGCGAGTTAAAGTAAACTGAAATGCAATTTTGAAATTTTCTCAAACCATGAAATTTTAAACGAAATAATTAAAACTCATAAAATAATTAATGTTTTTTTTTTTTAAATTTAATAAAGATCTCTACAATAATAAAATTTGACAGTCGAACTGCATATATATATATCCAATTTTCATACATATTCATTATATATTATAATACACAAAAGTAATGTTGCTCAAACTCCGCGTATCTCCCGCCTATATATGAAAATATATGGTCACTGCATGAGCCCACTATTTGTTTAAATAAATTTTGTACATTTTATTGCTCTTTTGGAAAATGATTTATTTCATTATCTTTGTGAGATTTATGGTAAAACTGCGATATTAACGCTCCTTAGTGACACTGTGTAATCAAATTTCAACAGCGAAGTGCGAAAATCCTTAATCCAAACGCAAGCGCGACAAATTTAAAGGAGGAAGAAGAAAAAGGCTTTGCTTATATTGTGTCTGTTCATATAGGGATATTAAAAAAATAAGTAATGAAAACTTTCATATGAAATGTTGGATCTACTCTTAGAGGTAATCTTCAGTTCAACCTAATGGTCATATAGGCCCTCTAGCAACCCACCTCATTGTCAACCTGTACGCGTAGGGTTTAAATGAAGCTCAAGAACGAGTGTCAAGCAACTTCTTAATTGATATTTTGGTGGAAAGTGATACATCAACCATTGTGTTTGCACCATCTGCAACATTTATCATACATGCAACATATCCTGTTGTCCCTCCAATATGGCCTTACTTCAATTCGTATTTTTATATTTGTTTGACCTTTTATTTATATTTCCACGTGTCAGTATGTTGAAAAGAAAACGGCACTAAGCACATTTTGAGACGTTGACATAACGGAACTGTAAAAAATGCACTTAACATGTTTTTTTCACCTATGGATGTTATGTTATGAAGAAAACATTCGTAGTTTATAAAATTTTATTGCGCCAGCGCTCGACTTCTTTTGTAGCAACAACTTCAAAAGGAATATAACATTTTTCACACGAAAAAGTAAGCTTTTTCTAAATAAATCATATAAAATTATTGAATTCAGAAGCAGCCTGAGTATGATTACAATGGATTGCTAGAAAATGGACGGAAATGAATTCAAAAATAGTTAAGGTCGCTGTGTGTGTGTAAAATTCAACGAAAGTGCGCGTGAGTATTTGTTGTTTTTGTGTTGCGTGATTGTTAACTGACCGGCTAACTCGGCGCTCTCGAGCTTCTCTCTGTATTGTGTTTGTATGTGTAGATGTGCGCTCCTCACATTTTATTAAAATGGCGCATTGCCTTTTATAACTTGGCTTGATTTCCTTTAAATATTTCGTTTGATTTAATCAAAAATTTAAATCCGCAAAACAATAGGAAATTGTGTAAAAGTTTAATAAAGTAGCAACATGTGAAATTTTATTTGTAGAAATGTGTCAGTGGGCTTGAAATTGTTGCCGTTTATACGTAATACGTAACTGCAATAATTTGAAAACAAGTAAGTAAGTTCGATTTAATGAAAAGTTATTAAACAACATAGTTGTGGCCTTATGGCCTGCAGGCTTGATGCATATATGTAAGGCAATAAGCCACTAAAGAGAATCGAGTAAATCAGCTACTGCAAAAGCTTGGAGTTTAGTAGAAACAATCGAAGTTTCAATTACAATTGAATACAACAGTAATTAAGCAGTAGTCTCTTATTGTTTGCAGCAAGGGACAGATGCGAAGACTAGGAATTCGGGCAAGGCATACCAAATATATATATTCGGTTCGTATATGCTAAGGAGCATACAGCTTCGAATATTCAGGTATTCACACACTATTCGAAATTGATTTAATATAAATGCATTTGAAATGCAATCCTGCAACAACACAGTCAAACATATTAGTAACGGCACTAACCCTATATAATTGTGGCAAATCGGAAGGATGGAAATTCTACTGTTATTTAGTCCAAGATTTTACTCAAATTGTTTGCACTGTTCCTTGAATATACTGGTCCAAAACACCTAGTTAATCACAAACATCTTCGAATTTGCAACAGGCCATATGAGACTGCATATGAGTTTAAAGAATATATAGGTGCTGAAGTAATTCGTGACTCGTTCATCCTCTCGAAACAGAATAATATCTCGCTGTAAATTTTTGCACTAGAGCCGAAATATTGCCTACATAAAAAGCTTATTAAATATTAAAAGGATTATTAAATTCTGCTTTGCTGAGGTATTTTGCTTTAATTCACTAAAAAACGACAGGAAAGATTTCTCTTGAATTAAATTTGAAAGCGCAAAGAACGATAAAAGAGATTTCCAGTCCCACACTTAATTCTTCGTGCCGAAATAGAGGCAACATTTTTAGGCCATTTTCATACCCACTTGGAAAGATTACCTCTGGCATCAGCCATGGACCATTGCTGCCGAGGCATTCAATTAACTGCCTTCGAATGCATCCTCCTACTTTGCACCTATTAGAAGCTCCCTAAATAGAAATGAAAACTGAAGAGCGTGAGTAGTACCCAGGGAGCACCAACTAACAATTGTACATAAATTTTATAAAATTTTGTTGCACGTGCCGAAAGCCAAAGCAATGCATGTAGCAGGGTCCTCTTCGATAGTAAGGGCGTTTGCTACTGATAATGAACCTGAGCGTAGGTGTGTGTGTGGAAGTAGTTGCTTGGTTGTGCGGGCGTGCAGCAAATTTCCTGTAAATTATGTTGGCAGCAACAACAATGAGCATGGCAAACAGTTGCAAGAAAAGAATACACAACAATCGAGGCGAAAAATATGGTTTTTAACAAGCAACATTTTAGTAGCAGCCAAGTAAACAGACAAACTTACTTCTTTCTATAAACAAGTAAATGTAGACACTTGCAAGTCAAGTATACTATGCTGTTAAGAATTAAGAATAATAACGCTTTTATGTGAGTGTGGTACATTGCTGTCTGGAATCCCCTGTCGGGAATTACTATTAATACACTCGACGTTCAATACTCTGCACAACGCATTATCTACTTTTCACTACACCAATTTGTGCGGTTCAGAAGTATGAACATTTGCTTGCATAGGAACCTCATCTCATATCGATTTTGATTGGTGAATCAAAATTTCCAAAATTCATTCGAATCATCCTTATTATTGATATTTTTAGTTCATTACTTTCGACTTACAAAAAAAATTTTCATTTACAATAAAAAAAAACCGAGATTTTTGATCGCCTATAATAAATCTACATTTTACGATACGGTAACACCATGTTGGAAACATTTCAGAATTAAAACCGTTGTCCTTCATTTCATAAATTTTGTTAGAATTTTATACGCCTGTTATATATAATATATAAGCACTATTATTAGTAGAATATTCATAGATTGCAACTCTAACCATTCACACAATTTAAATAATTGTAAAGCTAATTGCGTTTAATATCGTTATTAAAAATCACATGCACCTGACATGCTTAGTCATATTAATAATTTAAGGCGGCAACATTCATTACAAAATTCGAATATTTGATATTAAAATTATTATTTTTGGTTTTTAACCGTGTGGCAACGCACCTGTGTTTCATTTTATTTTTGTTAATAAGAGTTCATTTAATTTTTTTTTTTTAAGAAAAAAATTATTCCTTTAACAACAATCGCAACAAAATTCAACTTAATAATCGCTTAGTTAACTTGCCAATTTTCTGTAATCCATTCAATTTTGAAATGCAAGCATTTCAAATAAGCGGTGTAAGCATGTAGGTTAGCAAATGCTTGCCTGAGGATTTTATATAGTATTTTTATTGTTTTACGCCATGGTTCTCAGCAATTCAAGCTGTCCGGCTTGTCTGGCAAAATAGCACAATAGCTGAAAGCCGAGCTGCTACTATAGAAGATTTTGTTGCAAATTGTTGCTGACAGCAAGCAAAATATCTGCCATCCAACAAGGGTAAACCTAATACATTAGCCGGTAAAGAGGCGTTAACAGAGTCTTGGTGCACGTCTCAAATTGTTAATGCTTCAAAAATGGTCGGTATGTACACCAATGTTCATAGCATTAAGGTAACAACACCGCCATCAATTGTAGGGGCAAGTCGCAGTGTAAACTGACCACACCAGAGAAAATTCTTGATACTTACTGCGTACTACGCCGCAAAGTATGCTATATATTTAGAAATACAACACAGCCTTAGATCATACGTACTTATGCATATATATTTACTATGTAAGTGGGTTTGCTAGCTATGGGAAAATGTCGTACATTTGTATTGATTAAAATTCGAGTTTCTCATGGTTTCGGTTTTGTTGTAATCTCAAAAATATGCAACAATTTCAGATTAGTAAACAAAGCATTTTGCAATTGCAAAATCTCTCTCTCTCTCTCTCTCTAATTGTTTCAACGAGTTGAATTGTGCCTCAGGTGGCACGAATTTGCAGTAGAACACTTACGGCATATTTTCAGCTGTGCTATTTATCCGTTAACACTGTTTCAGTTTCGATTCAAATATGTTGCATATTTTCAGGCACACAATGGTTATATAATACATTAGTATGATGCATACACATAGGGTATGTGTACTGAATACATACCAAAAAGTATGCAAGGTAAATTTTTTTTTTAATTTAGCTATTATTTCTTACTTCGTTCATATTTTACTATTTGCACAATATCGTTGCTGTGTTACGATTTATATTTTGTTCGGTCAGATTTTGTATCGTCATCTCATATTACGTGTTCCTGCTGGGTGGAGGTTTAATCCAAATACTCTACAAATATTCTTTGTTTAGTAAACCAATTTCATTCATTACTAATTACGTACATACTGTATAGCAGAACGGAAAATAGCAGCAAAGATTTTTGATTTATGAAAAAATTAAAAAGTTAATTAGAAAAGTATCAAACAAAAAAATTGGTAATTTGTGGATAAGCAACTCTTCAGTTTTCTCATTTGGGGCATAAACGATCAATATTTGTTGTATATCTAGCAAACGCCATGGTTTGGAGTCCATTTTATAATATTTCTCAAAAATTTTTTTTTAATTAAAGCCTCCCCAAATATTTTCCCAAAGGCTTCCCTTAACTCCTTGAGTTGGATGGGTGATAACTCTATTCCAAAATATATTTAAATTATGGACTTTCGAAGTAACTTTCTTAAACTCCTTGCGGATATAAGCATTTTGTACTATTTTTAATTTTACATTGTTTAACAGTTGGCAACATTATCACAAAAAAAAAACAACACTATCCTAAAATATGTTCAATTTAAAACTCCTTTTAAATATTTTCAGTTTTATCAACAGGCGATAATTTTCGTCCAAAATGCGGTTAAATTGAAGCTTTTCTGTTTATATTATTTTTTTTTATTACTTTTTTTTTATGGTTTTGTTTTAAGATATTTCGATAGATACATATATAGGATCTTTAACCCTTGAGAAACATAATTGGATCTATATTTCGGGAACCGTTCGAGGTTGCAACATAAAGCACAACCAAAACATTCTATCAAGTATATTAAGGACTTAGGTAAGATAAATACAACATCCACAAATCAGAAACATTGTATTCTTTTAGGAGTATCTACAACATCAAAATGCTGGCATATATGCGGTTGGTTGCAGTATACATGTATTCATTAATATAAAAAAGTGTGGAAAAAATTATGAAATTCTTTTAAAGTCTGTTTTCGGATAGAATGAATATGAAGTAATCCGTGATTTTGATGATTTTGTGATTTGTTTGCCCTTTGACCCACTATCCATCTACCTCTTCCTTCAACATTCTCTGCGCTATTATTAGCCAAAAATTTGCATTTATTTTCATGCTATCGTCATCATCATCATCTGCTGGTGGCGACAAGCGACTTTTGGGCCTCACCGATGCAGCGACAGCCGCATATTTATTTAATAATAAACGACCATCTGTGAGGAGCTCTACAATTATCCGCACATCTTGGCCAAGGGCGGTATTCAAATGCTTGACAGTGGTCAATATTTGTAGACAACTTCACCGCAGGTAGTTTGCTACAACCCACGCTGCCCAACGGCGCAACCACAAAGTGCTGTGAATTATTTGTGGGATACACAGCACCACAAGCTGATGTTATTATAAGAGTGTGTGTTTATGTGTGAGATGCCTGCATTCGTGTAGAACTAACATTTATGCTTTCCGCTGATTCATGCAGTGACTCCATGGAGAGGATTTCATTTACGTCAATCACTCACTGGCTGCCTCAGTCTCCTCAGCTCTTCTCCTCGACTCCTTTTGTATCTGTATTTTTTCTTACCCTCAGCAGAGAACCTCTTCATTACTATTTCAAGCGCTATCCATTTGCCGCTTGTTAGCCCACTCTTGCCGGGCTTGAAAAAAGAAAACATTAAATAAAAATAATAAAAAAATTGTACAAATAATAAAAAAAGGATAAAAACAGGAATGCAAATGGTATTTTGGTTCATTTTAGAATCAGGATAAACCCGTATTTACTTGCTTTGCTCGCTGACCACTTGCAATTACATTAAAGGGCTCCGAATAGAGATAGCAATGTCCCTTACAACAACACGTCGTGCGCTTAAAGCAGCAAGAAAAATGAAAGTAGGTAAACAATTTAAGCTCTGCAAGGGTCTGCTGGGACCAATGTTTGGGGCATTGCGGATGTGCTGGCGTTCACACAGTTACTCAATTGAAGTTGTGCAGAAATGTCGCTTACCTCTTGGCAGATGTGTAGTTGAAGCCAAGCATTCGGTTATGCCACGGAACATGTACTGCCAACATGAATACCAAGCCGCCATTTGAAAGGTTATCACCACCAACGATCCCATCGGAAACGTAAATTGTCATGCGAGCATGTTCATGTACCATTCCATGTGTGTGTGTGCATATATATATTATACATGGTGTGGGTTTTGTTGTTGTAGAAATAGAGAAATAAGGAAATTGAGAAATAAGGAAATTTATTAGTCCTCCGGGTATTTATGTTGCAATAAAAGAAAATATTAATGAAATTGACAGCAACGAGTGTCGCAGGAGAGATGTTAAAATAATATCCTTTCATATGTGCATGCTCAAATGTAATTATTTGTGTATATGCCTACAGTGTCCAGCGGTAGTATGTGTTTTGTCTGATAGGAAAAGTTCAGGATTCAGTATTTAGATGAATTCAATATTTTTCATGTTATGCTCGTTTATTTATAATGACACTTTTATTATATATATGTATGTGATAGTTCTAAGCAGTTGATATGTTGACTACTAACGCTCCTTTCTTCAAAAGAATCTCTCATTAACCATCTCTTATTGACCAAATCAATCATCAAAATTTAATTTTGCAACATTCATTAACACGCAATCACTTTAGCGAAAGCTCCCAATTTTTGAGGCCACTAAACTGTGCACAGTGTTCACACAGTTTTATCGCACACTGTATATACTCGTATCATATGTGGAAAGGGAGTACTTGGTTTTGTGTGGAATACTTTTTGGTAGCACAACATCCTCTCAGCCAATTTGTGTTTCTGAATTTTCTGTGCCCCTTCCACCGCAAATAATCAAATGATCTCTAGGTGAACAATTCACTCCCCTATATAAAGTGAAATAAATAAATGAATGTATGTATGTGTGGATTTCCTTGGTTGTGTCGGAAATTAAGAGCTGCCAACTATTTCCTGTCTATTCGTGTGATGAAGGTAAATTTGACACAACCTTTAAATGTTGGGACGCTTGTGTTTGTATATGTTTATGCTGCACATATTCAACGTATTGAAATACATAGCTCATTTCTTATTTAGTTAGTACAGTGGTCGGCATAAGAGCAACAGCATGAAAGTGAAACAACCCAGTGTGAACTCCATAAACTTAAATTTTGACGATTTCTTGCCCTCTTTTGGTAAAGAAGTATTCTTTATTCGTTTTATTTTTGCTACTATTAAAATATTAAAAGCTTGTTCGCCATTGTCTTTAAATGGCCTACAGCGCAAAATTAAATATTCTACTTGTCACCAAAAATTCTGATACTCACAAATTATTTCGCAGTGGGCACATTACCTTAGCGGCACAGCCATGCCAAGGATGCATTATCCGAAACTCTTTGTGTCGTGAGAGAGTTGTCAAAATCCACAAGTTTTATGACGTTTGCCAACGATGCCACTGCCGCAAAAAATTAGATTGAGCATATTAAAAATAACTTTTGGATATTTTGAAATTTCGATATTTCGGTTCCCCAGTGGGCCAATATCTCCTATAAACAACTTAAATACGTATATATATATATTATAAATAAGTACGTAGATAAATAATTAAAAAGTTTCAAGATCCATATAACAAAATATAATAAGATATAAACATAAAAAACGCTATTACATAAAAAAGTCATTCAATACAATATCACAATTTTATGAGAACGTATTAAATGAAAGTATTTCTCATTTGCAGCGAAGAATCGCTAACTTTAGTAGCACAAAATTTGATATTATCTGTGTCGTTCCTTGAAATTGTGTTTCACACTGATTTTGTCAGTTACTTTTAGCGGGTTTATTTCTGGTATCCCGCCTTTTTTGATTTTTTCCCTGACCTCCATCGCTACCAACCTAATCAGGGAACGCATTTGAGAGAAAAATTAGAGAGTCTCACATCATCTCATCCTTGGCCAAGCGCGACGTTGTTTCAATGCCGTCTCGGCAAAGACTAAATGAGAGAACGTAAGCGTACATGTGATGTAAGACCCCTGGCTAATAGCGGCGATGTATCTATTGCATTTTTGGCTTTCGCATTTGTGTGCGTGGGTGGATAATTTCACATAAACGCTCATGTAAACTAATTATATTATCATTAATTTATGCGCATATTAAGCTCGTAATGGAATTGGTAATTTGCATAGAATATTAATACATTGATATTGCAATAAATTCTTTGAAAATGTATATAGGAGTAGGTATGAGAGCTAAAGGAAAGTGCAAACTAACATATATTCTACATATTTTCCATTTTGCAAATGAAAAGGTTCCAATGCACAAAAGATGTTCGACCCTTAGCGGCTTTATATAAAAAATATGTCTGTAGAACATCATTAACAGACACACTCACTCACAAGCACGTAAAATTTACTCTATGAACAAACTGTTACAAATGGTATAAACTATGTGCTAATAATATTTAAAAAAAAAGAACCATGGAACAATGGAAGAAAGCCTGTGTAAACCACTGAAATATATACACAGACACAAATAAAAAGTTATCGGCACAGAACTCAGAACTCTATAATTTGCTCCAACCGAATTGCGCTCGCACGTTTTGCGGCTTACGTTAACTTAAACTCGCTCGCGCGTCAACAGTCTCCATTTTATTTCATCTTCTTTGTTGCTTCCGCGGCTGTTATATTTCTGTTTGTAAATGTTTCTACCATTGCTTTGCTCACCACTTCATTGTCACACGCTTAATTGGTGTCAGTTTACTGTAAATTGCTTTCCTTTTCCTTTGTTTTTGAAAAACATTTGCTTAGGTCTTCGTTTTCCGAGAAAGGTCGTCGAAAGGGTTGCGAAATATTTTCAATTTCTTTTATTTTTGCAATATATATGGCCATATGGGCCATATAAATAAATGTTAATACTATAATTTGCATGAGTTTATATTCAATTTAAGTTTATTTGGTTGGTGTAGCATACTTTTTGGCTGGCAGTGAATTTAATCAATTTTAAGCGTAAATTGCAACACAACAAGCCACTATTTTAAATAAGCACCGAAATAATTGTAAAATTGTATGCTATTAAATTGTGTTAGAGTACGCTAAAATCAAATATATTAAGAAAACGTATACACTGGATAAGGAGACGATTTAAATTACGGATGTCTGTCCGTTCGCCCTTCCTTTCGTGCAAGCGATAACTTGAGTGAAAATGTAGATGTTTACATAAAACTTGGCACACGTGTTCTTTTAAAGACAGAAAACCTCTCTTGGTTGGTTACTTTTATTCGCAGAATTCGCAGCGCAATTCCTACCGAACGCACTTTTGCTCAATAAATTCAACGAATAATGCAACTCGGTATTTGTCGGTTTACTACTCTTTTGCACCCATGAACTGTAAAACTTTTGCAATTTCGCACAGATTTTAATCAAAACTGAAATAGCGCGCAAGGGATAAAGAAATATTCTAGCAAGTGCAGCCACCAATCCACCAATCCACCAATCCACCAATCAAATTTAGGTTATTTATCAGCTTGCAACACACACAGAGAAGTGCACTTGCATGCCATATACAAACCGACGTGTATGAAAAGTTATGCTCCCGCTTTTGACTACAGTTGTTACAAATGCGAACATTTGCGAAAAATTGGGAAAAATTGCAGCTCTTCAATTTTTAGTTTTCACACCAGCCGGGAGCCAGCAGCCGGCAGCGGACGCAATCTACTCATTCATTTGGTGCATTTGTAACAGCTGCTTGGCTCTTGATTAGTTGCTGCAAGTGCTACAGATCGGTACATGACTGAGCATTTGTTGCAAATGCGAGTACATGAGCTGCAATCCCCTTCGTATAGCAACTGCTGCTAGTGATTGACGACTCGTCGTTGCTGTGCCAGAGGGAGCGCGCCCGGCTCATTGACAGGCTGGTCAAGGAGCAATTGCATTTTGTTGCTTATTGAATTCCACTGGCCAATAAAGCGTCAACGCATGCAAATGTAATACAGTAATTCGCAGTATAACATTTCTCTCTGCAGCATTGTTTGGTCAATGTTTTTGGCCTCATTACTTTTCCTTCAATTTGTTAATTTTTTCCAGATTATTGAAGAAGAGCAAGTGTTCTTCCTTTAGCACTTGTGATGGAATGTTTGCGCTTATTTTTACCTTTAGCTTTCTTTTGTTATCTGGTTTTGCATTCATTTGGCCACATTTCTGCCATACTTCACTCGATCTCTTTCTTACCTTGACGGCTTCCTGATATCTTCGATTATTCTTCTTGTTGCACATTTACCGTCTATTTTTCAGTTTATTTCGGGAGGAGCGTAAAATATTAAATACTATATATACGGATACATAAGTTCGTCTGAGCAATATATAAAATATTTTAACTAAATGTGATAGATTTATGCTTGGAATCGAGTATGTATTTTATATTTTAAATCAAAAATCAAAGAGCTGAGGACAATAGCTTAAAATGTGGGATAAAACTCATATATCATATATTGTATAAAAGGGATAATTTTTCGTCTTAGGTTCGTTAATATATTTAATAGTTAATTTTCGCTTTTAGTTTTATGGATATGTGCGCTTGCGTTTTATATACAATGTTTTTCAGTTATTTTTGCACTGATTTGAATTTTATTGTTAAAAAATATTTTAATCTGCGGTTTGGCTTCCAATTGTGGCCTGTATCATTTGCTTTATATACGCTAGAATTTTGTATTTAATTTGGAAGATTATTAAAGTACATTTTGGATATTGCTTGTGCTTAAAGCTGAGAAATTTTATGGAAAATTTCGGTTGCCTGCATAATCCACAATCACGAACTAAATGGAGAAGGAAATTTGTATTTCAGGCATTATAAAGAAAGAAGAGCTTAGAGGGAACATAAGCGCATAATGCATTTTTCAACAAAGCAGGAACGCAGGAATTGAATAACCAGCAAAATAACGAATCCATCATGCGATTTAACTATATTACTCAGTGTAAGCAGATTTTCAAAAATCCAGCTTCCAAAATAGCTTTTTTACTTTGCTTTCAACGTTGCTTTCTGTGACACCATGTCGTCCTCTAAAAGATAAAATCAATATTTGGAGATAATTATGTTTAGATTTGGTTGTATAAGGCAGGCAACTGAGAAAGTTAGCTCAAAGCGCATACCTATCAATTGTTCTGTACTCGATTCCAAAGCCCAAGCAGCGATTGCTGGATGTTTGGACATACCCTTATGACCAACATATTTATATATTTTGCTTTACACTTGCTTCACTATGTGTACAGTCTTTGTACGGATTCGAGGAGCAGCACGACACAGACGTTAAACGAGTTGAAAATTTAGCTGGTGCCACCACTGTTTTTAAAGTTTCAGTTATTATTGCCATTACTCTACAACAACAACGTATAAAATCGTAGCAAATGACATGTTTACACTTAATTTAATATGAAAATTAAATCGCAAACTTAACAAGCAGTGCGCGAAAAATCGTAAAAAAGCCAACAGCCTGCGACAAGTGTCAGCAACATGGAACATACAAATGCTATGGCCTTTTTTACAACTTACTTTGGTATTTATCTTTTTTCCTTATTTGCAGCGATTTCTTTTTATCTGGCTGTGTACCGCATATTCCGCTTTTTGTGTCTCTTTTATATTTTTATTTCATCAATGAGTTGCTTCCATGCAATGCTACTGCAACAACGACCCTCATTTCTGATGAGCTGCAACTCCTGTGGCTATCATGCGGGAACCAACTAACAATGCCGAATGAATTTAATTACTAGAAACACGCTGGAAAGCGAAAAGAAAAATGCATATAAAGAAAAGATCATCAGGAAAATGTAAAATAATGGATTTTTGATGAGACAAAAAGATATTGCAGAAAATTAGTAGCAAAGCAAATCAGCTGCTATAATGAAATTGAGTGGATTTAGTAAAGGCGAACGGAAGGAAAATTCTGCTAAATACATACATAGAGATTGATACAAATTGAAAGTGTTGTTGTAGTCACTGACAGCCTCGACAAAGAGCGCTGTGAGAGATGTGTCTGCAAAGCGATGCGTTTGCATAATGCTGCTAGCTCTCTTCAAAACAGACACTGTTATAGTATACATCTAATGGGTATTCAGTGCACAAAGTTATCACAGTAATTATATGCATACATATCTACATATTTACTAAACCAAACCATACATGTATAGAAAGATGTGTTAATGCTTTGTAAACAGCACTATTTTTTTATTCGATAAAAGCTCAATATCAGTGGATGTACCAGTGGATGTTTAAAACTAAAGAAGCCACAATTGTTTTCAAACAAACTGACTTAAAATTAATTTTGATGAGCTACAAACTTCAAATACTCTTGAAATCAATTGTTAATTTATAAATATCCTAACTCAAAACTCTATATTTTCTTAAATAACTTAATATTTCGTGATGTTTAGTAATATTACACAATATATTTTTTTATGTTTTTTTCAATTATGTCACTCGAACCAAAAAATCTAGATGACTTAAATAGATAAAATTAAATAGATAAGCATAAATAAGTAAGTATAAGTAATAAATAAGATAAAGATAAATATAAATAAGATAAATATAAATAAATAAAATAAGATAAGTATAAATAATAAATAAGTTACTAAGTTACTAAGTTTCCCGGAAAGAAGAAAGCCGTAAACAAGATTATTGCCAAATTTTCTTTCTGTAAAAAAAGAAACCACTTATTCTGTAATTTTCCACTTTTGTTATGTAAGAAACTGTTTCAATGCCTCACATTTTAAATAAATTTCGTGAAAGCTTCTTAATTACTATTTTTAGATCATCGTATTCGGATCAAAATCAATTGTTATTAATGACCTTTAATAAAAATTAGTAATAAAAATCAACTGTATAAAAATTAGACTGTTTCAAGTTTGCAGACGTCTTTCAGTAACGTATGACATATTTTTCATTAGATACTAAAAATTTTCCTTGCACTTCTTTTATGCCACAAATATTTGAATGCTTAAAAGTTTTCTATCCGAAATCACTTTTCCTCTACCCAAAATGAATGAAATTTCTTCCGTTCAGGCTTCATAACAATTTCCTAGAAAGCCTCTACAAATCGACGACACGTTTGAAAGCTTTCACTGGAAGTTTAATTTTGGGGCAAGCAAAAACAGAGTAAAAGCAAATGATCACAGAAAGCAGATACAGAAGCCATTACAGAAGCCACATTTATAGGAAGCTCTACGGTACAACGGGAAAAATTCCTATTAAAACAAACTTAAAGGCAAAGAAGATGAATATGAAGAAGAAGCCAATATGCGAGTGGTTGGGATGGTGGGCAACCGCCTAAATAAAGTTTCCTGCGCGCATCATGTTTAAACGTTGCATACCTTGAGGCGTACATCGTCCCATATCTACACGCATACGGATTAGCAGGTCCACACGCCTGCACGTCGCTGCTGCATCGACGAAATTGATTGCTAAACACTGAACGTGGTGGTACTAGCGAAGCTAACCACACGCAAAATACAAACAACAACAACATCCAAGTTCATGTAAAACCAATCGATGTGCGAATAGCATTCCGGCAAGTGACTTATTTCTTGGAAAGCTTGAAAACGACACAGGAAATAGTCAAACAATCGGAAAGGTGAAGTTTAGGTGGCGTAGCGCTTAACATAAGCTACACAAATGCGCATTTATTGCCAATTGGTAGAAGTGTGTGAGTAAACGGCAACGGCAAGTGTGAATGTACGTCCTTGGTTGCCAGGGAACTTGTGGCAAGTGCGGCAGACAAGCAAGCAGGTTTTTCAGCAAGAAAAGAATAAGTTGTGCCGGGCCACCTCTTCATGTGTTGAATTACATTACAGACAGAAAATTAAATCGCACCATAACGACAGCGCAACGATTTTATAAGCGTTTACTATCATAACTGCAAGTGTTTTATCACACAGGTTTCCTTCTCAATTCAATTGAACACAGTGCGGTGACATAACATACTATTCACTTCATATGCACAGCGCCCCCTTATGCCCTCCCTTCACTGCCACAATGTGTTGAAAACAAATTTCCTGATTTTGTTGGCCCGCAGTCCTACCAGTGCACGTGCTGAACGCTACCGATAAAGCAGTTGTTTGCGCAAACTTGCCTCTCACAATCAGTGTGTGTGGTTTGGTGTGCGCGGGTGTGAGTGTGCTCTGCTCACATGTCGGGACGCCAAACATTTCCATCGAAATTGTATTTATCGGTGTGCCTGCATTGCCCCGCCTGAGTGTGCCTCTCGACCTTAGTGGCTGATGCGTGTGTGTGGCTGTGAGTGTGCCACTTGTAAGTCGACTTCAACACGCCATAACCTGTGCGGAGCGCACTCATGAGTTGGCTCCTTCACTATAAGGATACTGCCTCGATGTTCATTCAAAATACCCTACCCGACAACTGCCTGACCGTGACACCTCTTTCATATCTTGGCGTGTAAGGAGTTTTCATTATAGTGTAGCGTTATTGACTAACGCACTGATGTATGTGAATATACCGTTATGTCGATGCCGTTATACGATCTGATGTGCCAGTTTCACCACTTTTCGGCGATTTCAAGTGCCGCACAGTGCTGGTTTGCCGCAACTCCTCATAACCGCATCTCAATATTCGAGCATTTACTTTGCTATCGGCGTACTTTGACAGTGCGATGATTTTTTGCATTACCAGCTTTCCATATTTACTTTGCACTGGCACTAAAATACGTTAACATATTTGTGCATTAAGTGTTTCCTTATGAATGTATGAATGCGCGCCAATGTATGTATATGTAACAAGTAGTTATGTATGAAAGTGTATAAGTGTTTTAAATATCTTTTGCTATTTATTAACTTTATATGAGCACATTATGTACTGCCACGCTCTTTTGTTTACTCTCCCCCTTCCTCCAACACAACTTCACCATCCCACACTTTGAATAAGATTTGTGCTTTGTTAGAAAAGTAATAATACAACAAATGTCGTGAAAAGTTCCGTTTTATACGAATATATCTCTCAGTGGCAGTTTTAATGCCAAATTTGAATTTCTTACTGGCTAGTACGTATGTGGCAACCCCTCCTAACGCTTTCTATTAAAAATAAAAACTTAAATTATAGAATATAAGCAACTCCATTCTTTGCAATGGTTCTTCGCAACCACTTCTTTTCTACAGCACCCAAATTCACAGAAACCCCTCAGATATCCTCAGAGCAGCTTGTCTAAAAATTACATCAAAATTAAGTCAACGGTGTTGGCTCACCCAGACCTTCCTCTCCGAAGGCTACTGACAATTGGGTATATATGTCTGTTCCTCACACATTAAATTGCAACAATTTAATTCACACATATTTTCAGTCGTATTCCCTTGCTGTAGAGTTCCGCCTATTTCGTAATGAACCCGCTAATATTTTAATTTCATATTAATATCTTGAAAAGAAAATATCGGGCTGAACTATTTGTTTTTTTTTTTTTTTGTTTCTTCTGGTAATGAATTACGATCACCGAATTTAGATTTTCGTTTTGATGAGTGACGTTCGTTTTTGATATTTGAGGTCCTGTTTTGAGGCCTTCTTAAAAGTTGCGACCGACCTCAGAAAAAAAAAGGTATTTATTTTAAGTTTCACCACACCTAGGAATCAAACCCCGCTACGCTACAAACGACTGCTCCATATGAAATTCACAAAAAAGATTAAAAAGAACCTTTTGTTTTTGGTAAGTTTCCAATAATTCCAAAATATGAAATTCGTGTCTAAATAAGCAAGAAACAGCAAATTGGCGAAAATGAAGTCAAAAGGCAAAAGGTGAATTTAAAATAAAATGCCCTCGCTTTGCCAGACTCGGTTGCAACTGGAATTTTCACACTTTTTGCTGGCGAGTTTGTCACTATTTCGGATAATTAAAAAAAAAAAACAAAAAATAACAGCAGCAACAACAACAAAAAGAAAATGCAATATAAGCATACCCATGAAAATAATGCTACGCGAAGTGAATTTAATAACAACAACTATAATATTGTAGCAAAAACACAAAAAACAAAAGAAAAAACCAATAAAAGTTGAGCTGCAAAGGCAGATAGAAAACAGCAATAAAACACCCGGAAAACAAGCAACCAAATAAACGGAGCAGAGCAAAGAAATGTAAACAAATTCGATACTGACGCCGGAAGGACAGGTGTGCCTGTAGAGGAACAGACAGCGTCAGTGCAAATAAGCTGGGCGGTCCACAGGTCAACAGCTGCGACAGCGGTAGGGTGCGGTAGGGTGCGGAAGCGGTGCCTATGATGATGAAATCGATTGCAATAAAAAGTAAATGAAAAAATACACAAAAACGAAAAATGCCGTTTCTTGTTATCCTTTGCACATACTCAATCGTATATTTGTTGTTGTTTGTGTAAAAAAGATGCGAGAGAGAAATAAATCAGCAAAACGCTTCGTAGTACACATACAACTCATGGTGAATTGCAACTAAAGCCCCTCACTGTGCTCTTCAAACCACCTCACACATATACGTGCATTGCACACACACACACACATACCTGCCTGCATTCAATGGATGATATTGTTCAACGAAATTTAACAAGAAATTTTTCTATTTATTATTTTTTTTTTGTTATTATTGTAACGAAAGTTGTACTTTTGGCCTATCGAGTATACTCACCGTTGGCCTGGTTGCCTGTAGTCAACAATCGGTTTACAATGTTGCCATATATATGTAAATGTTTGGCAATGAATCGCAATAAATGAAAATTGAACAATTGGAAATGAACTCCTCTTTGATCAAATAACTTATATTCAAAGTTAAAAATCTACCAAAACTTCAACAAGCGAAATGACGAAATGACGAAATGACGAAATTTCGAAGTCTGACACTTCTATTGCCGAATCATTTTAAGAGGCAAAACTTTAGTAGTTATTTTTAAAATTAGTAGAGAATTGCAAAGAAATTCGAAACCAACCAACAGGTCGGGATCTCTAACTTTCGACAACTTTCTTTAAATTCGAAAGTATCAGTCCCTAGTTCTTCATAGACTTAATCTTGAGATCTTTGGTGATAGAACTACGAATTCATCTTTTTGAGTTTGCACTTCTCAGCATTTTTTGAACAGAGGCTGTAGGAAGAAGCTTGCCACATGCCGAGTAGGAATTTTAATACTCTTGAATACGTTAAACAATATATATTTCACATGGTCCAAACATGGTGCAAAATGCATTCGCAGTGCCAATTAAAGCATTTCCCCAGTGTTGCAACTGTTTGATCTATACATATACATAACATACTTTCATGCAAAAATATTTCTTGTTTTTAGAGTTCTTTTCTGAAAAATTTCATGAAATTCGTCATGGCATGCAATTATTCTGATTATTACACTCTCGATATATTACTCTCGAAAGAAATAATGCCTTTAGCGCACAGTGGGCATTACGATTAACGCTTCAACCAATATTTTTATGTATTATTGTTGACAATTATGCGCTTGGATTGACATCGAAATAAAATTGTGTAACAGATGTGCCGGAAAATCGCATTATAATGGACGAAGCAGAAGATTACCTAAAATACATTCTACCAACCCCCGCTCACACATGACGATTGCATATCTCCAACTATAAGCCGTATATCCGGTCGGTCGGTCTTACAAATTATGACAGTCGAATCACGAGCTATCTGTTCATATGTATTTATGTGTGTACGCGGCGAGGGTGCAGCCCAGGAATTTCATTACAGCATCACGACGACAGGCAGCTCAACCGACGCAGCCATCAATTTCGCATTGGAAACACTTTGAAGAGACACGAAAAGAAGCACTCTATGAATGCTGACGAAAACTAATAAAGACAAGCGGAATCGCCGGAAATATCTCACACAACCACGGCCGACTGCTGGCACCTCGGAAATACCATGAAATCGACTAAAAAAATACAGCACTTGTGGAGACGAGCAAAAAGCAGCTAATGGAAAACCACTTTGCACTTACATAACACTATAACAACAACATGCAGTGAGTGTATGAGAGCAGAGCAAGAACATCGGAGAGAAGCTGATATGGTTGACATCAACAATGAAAAGACATAGTTGAAATAAAAAACGAGAAATTTGGAGACGCTACTGTGGCAAACGAAAATGCGAAAAATCTTCTCCAAATTGCCACAAATGCAACGAGTAGCTAGCTGATAACAGCTGAAGCAATGCAAATGCCTCAAGTGACAGCTGAGCGCTGCTAAGAAGGATTTTGCTACTTCAGCGATTTGGATGCCAAGAGTGATATAGCACAGTTGCATGCAGCACGTGGCACTCAGTAAAACAGCACCCATCACAGTAAAAATAACAACAAGTTGCGGCGCCAAGACAAAAATGTGCCACCCGGTATGCTCCAAACGTTGGTAAGGACGATTTTGTCGATAACATTGCCGGAGAGTATGGGTCAAGTCCTCGGGCCTGAGGAGGAACAAACGAGGAAAATCTCTAAAGGCAAATCGCGACAAATGGCGAACAAGCAGAAAGCGAAAATACGAAATTGCTTGGGGACGAGACAGTTGCGACTAGTGCGCCGAGACGGTGGCCAAGGTGTCAATGCTATTCATTGGCAACAAAGAGCGGCCAACACTGCCGGCCGGATTACTGGAAGGCGAACTCGCGGGCAATATGTGCTGATTTGCTGCGTGATGTCTGGAAGTTATGTAATGCGCAATACTATAATTATTCTTTAGCTGTTGTATGTGTATGTATGTGTGCGAACCTTTGTTAGCTAAGAGCTCGCCGGCATGCTTTCAATGCTTTCCTTTTGCAGCGCAGACACAGCTGCTGCAATGGCAAGGCCAATTCGAAGCGATTGACAGGTGAAAAATCTTGGCAACACGATTAAGGATGGTATTATGGCATGTTGATGAATTCAAGCGCTTTGACAAAGCGTTTTTGAAGAAAAGATCTTATGGAAGCAAATTTCGTTCAGACACCATTTCACATTTAATTGTAAAAATCAGTATTCCGCGTAAATTAGTAGTCTTACGCTTTTTCTTTAACACGGGGAATTATGCTAGATAATTTGTATTGGATTGAAGCAAAAAATACTCATCTAAAAAGCGGACATTTGTTGGGGCTAGTACACGTTCATTTCCTCAACAATGTTTTGGACATTCCAAAGGTTTCTTAGCGTCCTAAGGAAATAGGAAAGTACAGACTCCATTTTAATGAAATAAGAACGGTGAAGGCGGTTTTGCCGTTAGTGAGTAGTTTCATCGAAGTCCCACATCATTAATGGGTACACCTTCATGCTAAAGGTAACATTTGAGTAGTTTGCAGAAGTGCTAAAATAGTAACTGAAATTTGTAACTATTTTGAAATGGATTACTTATACATTTTTCAAAATTGGGTGCAAATCAGCCAAACTAATCAATTGACTAAAGAATTGAAATATTTGCAGAAATAAACTAATAAATTCTTTTAAATGAACAAATTTTCGCTATGATATCAGTAAATTTTGCTTGTTTCCTATTTAAAAAGCCGTTTCTTTTATTAAATTTTATTTTGAAAATTTTTATTTCTTCGGCGTTCTTGTTTTATCTTTGAAATTATTGTGTGATTTATTTGATCCCAGTAAACCATAGAGGTAGAGAAGCCATAAATATGTTTACTACTCTATAAAGTCTCTTTCGAACCAATCGCTCGATAAAATCAACCAAGTGCTTTGAAGAGCTGCAAAGCTCAATGAAACTGAAAGCCTTAGAATAATATTTTATTCATGTCAATTTCCCTCTTTTCATAATTATATACATGCATCGCAAACACGTCGACAAGAAGGCATTACGCACCCTCAAGTGAGGATTGCAGATGAAAAATTCCCCTGAACCAGCTATCAGCTATATGATAGTCACCTTCCATGAAGCGCATAAAAGATGGCAAGTTTAAGTAATTCTCCTGCCCATCACCTTCGCAAACTTCAGAAGCAATTTTTAGCAGGTTTAGTTGCATCTCCTCCCTCGTTTGACTCAGTGTGCTTTGTCAATTACAAACAACCCCCAGTAATTGACCCCTGAGCAGCATCTACATACACACATGCACATACAAAAACTCCCAAATGGTCTTAGTGCTCGAATATCAGAAAAACTCTACTTTTTATAACGCGCCTTTTTCCAGTAAATTTTCCCCCGGCTTCAAACTGCAAAGACTGCCTTCTTTTTACTCGATGATTTTATATTTCTATTTTATTATATTTTACCTTGAATTATACTCAGGGGAGTTTACGTCCACATCCGAAACCCAGGATTGTAGCCCCCCGTAGCACTCTTGGCGTGCTGTGCGAAGGAAGACCACATTTTGTAGAAGCATACTTTTCGGGGCAAACTAAATAGAATATGACTTTGTTTGTATATGTGTCTATATGTTTGTTTTGGGTGCTCATATTTGCTTCCAAGCACGCACTCATGCACATTTCTGCAGAGAATTCGCAACACACTCACATCCATACCAAAACAAAATGCCCAACAATAACAGACAACAAATTCAGGCACAAGAAGGGGCAATAATAGTGAAAACAAAGATTAGTTTGTTGTTTGTGTAGTGTCTTTAGTCGGCTGCAAATGCTGGTGCTTGACCCCGCTGCCGCTATCGTTCAGGAGGTCAGACAGGCGTCTGTTCGATGCGACTGTTTGCGTAAAATAAAAGGAAAATTGAAAAGTGGAGGCGGTGCGAAAATCAGACAAATGGCAGACTTTCCTTGCATGCGCGTGGAGCTCGTCGAAGTGGTGAGCCGTGTTGGCTTAGCATTTTGCAGACGCCTCGCCAGACATCGAGATTATTTTCGTTTTATTATAAGGGAAGTAGGCAAAATTATTTATATGCCTTTATCCTTGCTTTATACTTACTTCCAATAGTGTACATAATTATTGATGTGCGCAGATGTTAAAGGTGTGTAGATGGTGCGTAACTGGATCCATTGTGAGCGATGAAAAAAGTATTTGTAAATCTGTTTGGGCATTTTTGTGCACCAGCCTTTGGCAAACGTTTTAATGGATCGATCGATTATTTACAGAAAAGCAAAACTTCAGCAATTCAGCATTAACCTGAAGAAAGTCATTCTCATGAAAGGGCCATGTAGTCTGGGATGTGCATATGTAGAAATTGAAAATAAATACTGATTGCGTTACCTTGACTCTCTTTGATATATATATATCTTTAAAACAGTGGTCGGCATTTCATAGCGCAATTGTGCTGGTTTACATCATACGTACACTTACTATCTATCTATCTCTATCATTTAGTCGCTGTCGAGAAACGATGAAGCGACAGGCAAATGTCCCCTTGCCTGTTGCGCCAGAGTCTAGTGTAATAATAAGTTTGAAATACTAAACTTTTCTGTGGAGAATTACTAATCATTAAAAAAGCGTAGGGTGCTTTATGTCATATTTTTCGTGCATTTTCCACAATGTTACAAGTATTTTCTTTTCATAATTATAGTCGGCTTATAATAACAATTCATTTTCACATTTTAGTTTGGTGTGATTTAAAAGCGGGCTTATAGTTTTTTAAACTATATTTATTATTATTAATTTTAATAAGGCGATACTCGAGCCGGAAAGTAGGTAGGTAGTACGCATGCGCAGACACTGCGGTTATCACACGGATGCTATGTAAGGTAATTATTCAATCCTGGTGATCCTGATCAGGATAATAAAATAAACTTATTGAGTTATTGTATTGCCATCGATTCTTGTCGGATCATACGTGTATAAAGTTTAAATTAAATATATCCGTTTAAAATAGGTCATAATCGTATATTTGATTATGCCACCTTATTGTTCGATTCGCCACTCTCCAAGTTTTGGAAAAAAAAACGGTGTCCATAATTATCCAGCATTTATATAATATGTTAATTATATATATTAAAGTAGAACATTAATAGATAAATAAGGATTAAGATTGTGCACACCCGAACATTAGACACTTATTGGTATTTACTCGCGTTATCGCTTACGTGAATGTATATATCCAGAGTACTGAATTCATCTAGTCATCTGGATCATGTTAATATAGAAACACAATGCTATTGTATGTCTTTCTTGATTATTTGAAAGGACAAACAAAACTATTATACAATGTAAAACATGTTGCGAGATAATTTACAAAAAGGAAGTTTCCATTTTAATGATTTTATCACATTTCTTTTGGCAAGTTGTGTTTTACAACAAACACCTATTTATTTATTGATTTTAATTTATTTACATTTGAAAATAACGCTCATGCATTAAAATGCACACCTATAGGCGTTTAATTTAAATTTATCCATACAGGCATACACACGTACACACGTACACCACATATGTGCATACGCTGTAAATGTGCGTATTATTAGAGTGCTCATTTTAAAAATCACAACCACAGCACGTTGCGCAAATAACTGTTTTCGCCACTTTTCTTTATTAAATTTTGTGAACTTAATTTGTATTTGTACTGCAACGCTTATTTCGTTAATGACTTTGTATGGCAAATAATGCTTGCAATTCAATAATTCCATTATTTATCGAGGAGTGAAAGTGAAATGGCAGTTTGTGTGTGTATGCGCATGTGTTGCGCTGTTCGCTGTTCGCTGGCGATTCCACCAGCCATTGGCCGCGCTCAGCGTCGCCGCTGTTGTCATTGCAGTTAATTGCATTTATTATTATATGTGGCTGCCGTTATTTTGCTTTTTTGCATTTTTGCATTTTTGCGTTTATTTTTATTTTTCTTTTATTGTCATTGCGTGCAGCTTTGTGTGCGCGTTCATACAGGTGTGTGTTCATGTGCTTGCCTTGTCGTTGTAAGCGTATAAATAATGTAATGTAATGTGTAAATTAGTGCTGTGACTTGGCAACAGCTGCAACACGCCCGTTAGGCGCCGCTGCAACATGGACACTGCATCCACCAAATCGTGGCAATCAGTAATATTTTCGTTGCACCGACACTGCTGCTTCTACGCGTTGTTTGTTGTTGTTGCAACAGTTGCATAAACTTAAAGCAACAAATGTCTTTTTTTGTGTTTTGTTCGTGTTTATGTATGTAGGTGTGTGTGTGCGCGTATGTGTAGTGTCAGCAAGATAGCAACATTTTCAAGTTGCATTGTTATTGTTTCGTTTATAGCATAGCAAAGTTGGCAACCCTTTTATGCAATATTATTGCCTCTTAATTACATCGCAATTAAGAGGAGCAAAATTAAATAACAAAATAACAGTTGGAAGCACTATAAAAAGAGAAATGGAATGCGTGCATTAATACCTGACACTTATAACGGTCTCGCCAATGGTTTACGGAATCTCTTCTATTTTTTAAACGCTCATCACGCCCTCTCTTTGGTACGACATTTAATGGTAATTAATTTTTAGGTGATTTTATTTGAAATGGCAAAAGCCCATTTTTGTTCCCCAAAATGTTAGCAAGTTTTAATTTTAACTTAATTAATTAACTTTTTACTAGTAGTATAAAAATTATAACTATAACATATTTCAAATTTACAACACCCCAAAGCTTTAAGCTTTTCTGTCAAAATCATGCGCTTGCTGTAACTTTGACAACTAGCCAAACTATTAGAATTCAAAATAAATGTGAAAATTAGATGCTTAAAATGGAAAAAATGTCGTTTCACACCCCTTTTCTTTAAAGCAATTCTTTTATATTGGCTGCTACTTTTTAATACCCGTTAAATATACCTACCCGTGAAATATATAATTTTCTTTCTTGGGTGCTATAATATTTTATGATTGCTTGCAGTTATAACTAAGTCTGAATCCATTTTCCGGCTTTAATTTCTTTTATTTGATTTTTTTTTTTTTTATTCGAATAAGCGTTGAGTGTCAAAGTCAAAGAATGTGTGTATGTGTGTGACTATGCTTGCACAAGGTTTCCTGAGCTTTCATTGCAGTACACAGCGTAGTACAAAAACCATTTGCCTGTCTACGGCCTTACACTACTTACTACTTCACTTAACTTTCATCCATCTATCTCCATCTACCATCTACCATCTACCATCTACCATCTACCATCTACCATTTGCCATTAATCCCATTCACTTGGCTTTAGTCAATTTAATTGCCATGCACTTTGTTGGAGTTGTGTGCGGTCTTTCCGCCACTACAAACTGGCCAATTTCACTAAAGGACTAGGGATGAATGGCAGCAAAGAATTAGATGTGATTACGCTAATGCTGATTGCACGCTGTAGTCACTAACCAATCTTTTTATTTAGTCGTGGTATTATCGAAATCTCAGTGGATACTTACACTGTTAATTTTTTAATTTATTTTTTATTTTTATTTTAATTTAATTACCACTGCTCATCGCAGGCATCGAGAGATTATAAATGAAGGCGGGCAGAGGAATAATTACACTCTAAAATGCAAAAGCTGGTAACTCTTAATTCAACTATAACTTGCTGATTTGGTTTAACAACTCACAGAAAATATGGAAGCACAGAATGCTTTGGTTGGCTAATTTTTTCCTTGAAAGCTGATGTCGTTTTAATTAATCAACTAGACAGCTTCGTGTACTAATCGCAATCAAGTATGTCGCTAACAGTTTGTCTCTCTTTTATTTGTGTGGTTAAGAGTGCATGCAATTCACCTCACTTCATCGCAAACAGTAAAAGGTGCGGAAAAAAAGAAGATACCGTTAGAAATGCACATATACCTTTGGAAGTGTGTATATGTGTGGTCTGTATAAAAAGTGTAGCTAAATCCTGTTCGAAAGAAACACAAAGTAATTAAGCTGATAAATTGCGAAGCGAGTAAAAAACTCACTATTCAAAGGATTCCTTGAAGTTGATAATTAATTTTTGATACATATTCTTTTACGTGAACTTTTTACTGGGACGATATTGAATATGGTCTACATTTAAATTAGAGAAACTGTTCCTTTCAAATGGAATCAGGAAATGAAAATTTAAAGCGAGAGGTAATTTCTGATTAATTTATCAATAGAACTTTACGAGCTTCGTTCTCACGAATTCTCCTCGATAGCAGTCAAAAAGTAGCACAAACTCTTCTCAATAATACCACATCGATTTAGTATGAGCTAAGTTGAACAGCGCCACACCTACACCAACTCGAGTTCAACCTGACACTAGACGTATGTATGTATATTCCAAAGGGCCTGCCTCTTTCAATATTAGAAGAGCTACTCGAAAATATCCAATTATATTATGCAAAAGTCAATCTTGTTGACATTGTTCTTACTAAAAGGCTATTTTTATTATGTGTGAGTACTACAAACTGAAAGATGATACATTATGGCCCTCCAGCTCCAAGATAATACTCGCCTTCTCTTTCTATTAAAGAATCAAATACATAATAAAGACCGTAGGAAATCAAATTATTTTAGCACCAGAGGAGCTGGGATATTACTGCTGGGCCAAAACAGGACACAACCATCTTTATTTATATCAACTTGAGCTAGCAAAATCCTTTTGATTCCCATTAATCTATAGTCAATACCAATTGGGGCCAGATATCTAATATTTATATAAAGAATTTGGAGTCTGAATCCTCATTTCCTACTAATTTTCAAGGTATTCGCCAAGTCTTGTAGAAGCTTTTCGACACGGGTCTTAAGGAATACAAAAGTTGTCTGATTAAATGTTTAAAGGACGCCTTCTATGTTTAAGACTTCGTATATTGTTATGTTTGACCCCTTCTTATGGAGTTATTCCCTAAGTACACATGTACTCGAAGTGTAAAGCACTTTGCTCATATTTATGCAAGCCAGTAAGCAGGCGACGAGTCAGAGCCACCCACTGCTTTGAATTACAGTCATGTGGATAAATACATAATTGTGTGTATGTGTGTGCATGTATGCAAGCGATATGCTGATAGTTACTTACTTTGCTCGCTTACTATGCTGAAGGTGTCAGTCGTGATGTGTACAAACTAAGCCGAAGCAATCTCAGCGCTTATTTGCAGTTTTAGTGCCGAGCAATGGAATAGGTGGATGGTGTGATGCGCTGCCTACTTGTGCACACAGACGAGTTCGCAGTTGATTCAATCAGTCGCCCTGCTCGGTCATTCAATTTGAACTTACTTGGCAGCTCAGTTGGCTGTATTGTTGCTTAGCCGGGCTTCCTTAGATGTGATTGAAGTCCTGCTGCTCTGTTTGCCTGCCAAATTTGCATAGACCTGTCGGCCGCCGCCTCAGTGCCACTTACATACGTGTGCGAGTACGATGTTGTTAAAATACTGCTGGAGCACCGCAGGAGTGGTGAGTTGCTAAGCAACTGAGTTGAATAAGCAAGTCAGGCAAGGCATTTACAATCGTGCTGTTTACTATACCCACACAAACACACACATGCTCACGCATTACCATTGTCACCTGGTATAAGAAGGCTGAAAGTTGAGAAGCGCGTTCGGTTGTTCTGTTGTTCTGTTGTTTTTCGCCAACTAGTGGTTGGCAGCTGTAGGGGCAACAGCAGCGTGTACTTCGAATAATCGTGTGAGGCGCAGCCAAGTTGTTGTTGGCGGTTAAAGTGAGTGCCGAGTGGTTGCCTCTCGAATTAGCACAAAGCGGTGTTGGTGACACGAAAAGGCGCAGATACCGCACATATGTACATTCGTGCATCGGAATGCTTACATATATATATGAGTGTTTGTGCTAAAGCACATTTTTTGATTATTCATGTCTGAATATATATTTATGTACAGGGATGCCTGATAGTTTGAAGTGCATTCACTTGTACTTCATGCTTGCATATTTGCAAAATGTATGCCGCTTCAGTCGCCTATTTTCTACGTAACAAAATCATCTATAACAAAATCTATAGCAAAAATCGTGTTAATATCTGAAATTTAAAACTGCCAGCTTGTCAATGGATTGTAGCGTAAAAAGTGTGTATTTTCTTATTCAGGAAAAAATGTAGTTATTATATTTTTACGAACCTCAAATAAAATATTGGGTTGTTCGGAAAGTCATTTCGTTTTTTTTGGGGAACATGAAAGACAGTTTTCGTATAATGAATAAATATTTGTTATATATATTTATAATCATTCAATTTGTCCAGCTGATGACAATAGACTTCTGAATTAATCGTTGTATTGTCCGGCAAAAGCTCAAAAAAAACGATTCCTTTGACATCCCACCAAACGGAGAGCATCACCTTTTTTTGGTGAATGTTGGCTTTTGACACGCTTTGAGCCGGTTCATCTTTTCTGCTCCATGACCTCTTGCGTTTAACATTGTTGTATACAACCCATTTTTCGTCCCCAGTAATAATCCGCTTCAAAAATGGATCATTTTCTAGACGTTTGAGGAGCGAATCACACGCGTCAACACGACGACACAAATTTCGCTCGGTAAGGACATGGGGCACCCACACATCGAGCTTCGAGGTTAAGTCCATGCCTTTCAAATGGCCATAAACAGTTGAATTCGACAAATTTAACCTCTCACCGATCTCTCGTGTGGTGATTCGCCGATTTGCATCAACTAATGCCTTTATCGCATCTTTGTCAGCTTCGACCGGCCTTCCAGACCGTGGTGCATCTTCGACATCAAAATTGCCGGATCGAAATTTTGCAAACCAGTTCTGGCACTGGCGTACTGTTAACACGCCTTCTCCATACACATCCGTCAATTTTTTTCTCGCTTGGACAGCATTTTTACCTTTTCTGAAGTTAAAAAGTAAAATATGACGAAAATGCTGCTTATTGCTCTCCATATTTAAAAAGGCACCAACCAAAAACTACTGGGTAGAATTAATAGAACTTTTTCACACACAAGCCTTGCAATATCAGATCTCATGACATATAATGGTTATGGGGCTTAAGTGTGAAGTTAGTTTCGAAAAAACGTAATTAAGTCCTCTGGCGGGAAAAAACGAAATGACTTTCCGAACAACCCAATATATTAAATGGAAAATATCTTCTAGCTGAAATAAAACTAAATTTGCTTCAATTCCTTACTAATATTTCTTACCTACACCATTACTACCATATTGCAACCATGTTGCACTTTTTGAAGCGTCACGCCAGTTGCACGTCCGTTGCAGGCAGTTGCAGTTGCTTTCAAATCTCGCTACTACAGCTGCCACACAAACATGCAACAGATAACTGCATTGCAAATGTTACAGCACAAATATACACATACTTATATACACAATCAAATACAATCCAATACAATCACGCTAAATTTACACAATTCTATATCCGTTTCCGTTTCCGTTTTCCACCGAAAATTCATTTGTAATTGGAATTTCATTCGCATGCGAAGTCACATTCGAAACTGCACTTTTCACCAGACACAACACTTTCAATAATTGAACTTGTCATCGACAAAAGCATGCGCCTGAAAACGGAAATGGCTACAGCAACGGAAAAGGAAACGGAAAAGAGCTGAACTATCGCAGTGTACGTCGTGTTTTAAGCAGCAAGGATATTAGAATTGCAAACGGCATAATGAATTTTGAACATAACAACCGCTTGTGGAAATTCCAACCGATACATACGTAAACTTTTACCAAGTAATTAAAAGTATATGTAAATGTAAAGATATGGAAATCAAACTTTGTACAAATAGTGCTTTCAAGATGTCATCTTATGTGCAAAAATGGTCGAAATCGGATTATAACTTTTCAAGCCAGCACACCCAATATAAGGACATCAGTGCCTCCATCTGGCTCTTCACCGAAAATATCGGGAAGTCTGTAAGATATTGTAATGAAATCGGAGGATTATCTTTCCATGATAATAGTGTTCTCTGATATCAAAAATGGTGAAAATCGGGTAAATACTACCCCCAGCTCCCATATTCCTAATATAGGGATTTTGAACCTTGCGGTAGGTTTTATGCCATATATTTCGGTAAATCGGTAATGTATCGTAAGGAAATTCGGTATTCGTGATATTTAAATTAAATTAAGTGGATATGTTTTTTAAACATAATGTGGTTTCGCGCTAAATATGAAAGAAATCGGTCTAGATCACGGCCTAAGCCGCTTATTCCTAATATAATGATTTCCTTTTCTCTGGTTGACTTTTTCCTCATGTATCTAATATATTTATTAAGCCACTTTGATTGAGTTTATATCGCATATATCACTTTTGAGTTAATTTGGTAGATTTTAATATAAATGTCTCTGACACGAAGCAAAATATAGCAACGAAAGTACATGACTCATTGACCTGTAATATAAGTTAATAAGATACCAAATATGACTGTGACATTTCTATTGACAATTTTGTCGAATAATGAATGTTGAATTCTTCCGCAACATTTTTCAATATAAAGTTATGCCAGCACCTGAAAGCATATCCCCGCCTCTGACCCTTGCACATTACGAGAGTATAAAATGTTCGGTTACATCCGAACTTAGCCCTTTCTTACTTGTTTTCAATAGAATTTGGATGTATTTCGTGTATATGTACCATCCGTATATATGTAAGTAGGAATATGTTTTAAAATAAACCATTGAATCACTACTATAAATATGAAATTACAATTGCAAAGAAAACAAGAAATTTCAATTAAAACATAAATTGCCAAAGCGCCTAAATGTATGCAACGCATACCTTTAACGTCTCTTCTAATTGCGTTTGTATGAATTGTGCCGAGCTTGTTTATTAGTGAAATACGTACGAATATATGGGCTTACAAACGTATATACATATGTATGTACACGTTTAGCAACGTGTCCATATCACCTGCCTCGCTTAATTGTGTTGGCTGCCATAAATTCACTTTATTATAAAATGAATTCACAAATGAACATAAATACTAATTTTAATTGAGTTAATTGCATTTGTCGCTTGAGTAGGTGTATAAGTATATATGTGGAAAGATGTGTACGCGAACCCAAATATATGTAGGCAGATATGTACCGTGTTCTATAAAAATTTACTTTGGAGGCTCCAGGATGGCTCCAATGGAGGCTCTATTGTCTAAAACTTTTTAAAATTTTGTTTCATTTTTAATTGTGGGCATTTTCTACTTATTTCTTAAAATGATATTTCCTCTAGTAAAAGACCTCTCTTATTCTTTACATGTTATTTTCGAACCATTAGAAGATAAGAGAGCTACTCCATTTGCTTGAAGAGGGTACACAGATTGGGAAAAACTTAAAAAAATAAATTAATTTAGAAAATTGATTCCAAACCATTCACTGAAAATGCTTAAAAAAAGAGATGAGGGCAAAGTAAAATTTTATCATTCATCGTGGATGTCGGATACAGAAAATATTCAACCAATCCGAATATTGAGCGTTCACTATACTCAAAACTGAAACCTCATTCGTAGCCGAAATCTCATAGCTGAAACTAGAGTAAGCAAGTCTGACAGCTAATATTATAAATTGAACTGAATTTGGCGGTAAATTTCAAAATTCTTAATAGTGAAAAAAACCCTAGATCAGACGGGGTGCTGATGATTCGGATGGAGACTTTCTTTCTGGAGAGTTTCTTCTTGCAATCACAGTGCAGTGATCCGTTATATTTTCCTGTAATTTGGTGTTTTCACTTCCATAAAGTTATGGACCATTATATCCAGGCTTATATTTTGTTATTTTTATCCTTCTGTTTTCTTTTTGGTGAAACAACAATTTGGTGCGGAATGCAATTTTCCTAAATGGCACGTAAATATGCGTGCTTGACATGCTGCAAAAATATATATCAGCGATCTGGCCAGTCATTCCATGCACTTTGTAACAATTTACAGACACATGCTGGTGACAGCGGTGCTGTGCTCTGGTTGCCACATGGGTGGTATTTTTTCAATCAATTTTTTTTTTATTACATTTTTGTTTACTTTTCTTCTTTTTATATGCACTTTTTTTGTTAATACATTCATTTTTAGTTTACTTGCAACAGTTTTGTTTTTTTTGTTTTTACGTTCGCGCGAGCGTTTACGAGTATGTGCGAGTATGATCAGATTTTTGTTTTTGTCATTGCACTTGCATTAATCTCGTTAAGACATTTAACCCATAATTAATTAACAAGCGACACTTAATTGTGGCTGGTGCTGTGTGTTTGAACACACACATTGTTGAAAGTTCATATATAAATGTAATTACTCCAAAAACGGTTGTGCTGATAAATAGCCCAAGCAGAGTGCAATTTAAAATAACCGCAGGGTTAAATTGACTTGACAACAGCCTAAGCAGTTCAAAAATTTGACTTCCCACTCAACTTAGGCTTGAGAATTCCATACAAATGGACCATTTCTAAATACTCGCTAAGTGTTCATTTAACGAAATTTTATAATTATTTTTTATTTATTAATTGACTATTATTAATTGACTTGAATCGTTTTACCGATTCTATTCTATCAAAAATTTAAATTCTCTCAATGAACTGATTGGCAATCTCGGCTTCTGTATATCTGAAAATATTACCTCCAATCTCTAACGATCGATTTCACCAAACACTATATCTAGTGAGCCAATTATGGCCACTGCATCGGCTAAAAAGTGCTTATAGGTTAATTTATTCATTAGAGCCAAATGTGGATAGCTTGCCGCACGAATTTTGCAACGATATGGCTTTGAGGTGCCATCCGATACCAGATAAACACCAAACTCACCCTTTGGTGATTCTACAGCTGTATAAGTTTCGCCCGGTGGCACTGCAAATCCTTGTGTAAAATATTTGAAATGATGTATTAACTCCTCCATGCCTTTCTTCATGACTCTCCTCCTCGGTGGACAGACTTTATAATCGTCTGCTTTAATTTCACCCGGCGGCAGCTGATTGAGACATTGATTGATTATATTACATGCCTCGCGCATCTCACGTATACGACACAAATAACGATCGTAACAGTCGCCATTAGTGCCAACCGGCACCTCAAACTCGATTTCCGGATATGCATCATATGGCTGTGTCTTGCGCAGATCCCACTTTATACCAGTAGCACGCAAAACTGCGCCAGAGCAACCATAATTCATTGCCTCGTGTGCCGTTATGCGTCCAATACCGATATTACGCGTGCGCCAAATGCGATTGTCGGTGACTAGATCCTCAAATTCATCAATGCGATGCCGAAAGCGGCAAATAAAATCGAAGAGATCATCACAGAATCCGAGTGGCAAATCGTAAGCCACACCGCCCGGTCGTATGTATGCGGCATGCATGCGTGCACCCGAGACGCGCTCACAAAACTCATACAATTTCTCACGTTCTTCGAACATCCAAAAGAGTGGTGTAATGCCGCCGCAATCTAACACAGCAGTAGCGCAGGCGACTGTGTGATTAGTTAGTCGCATGATCTCCGAAAACATTGTGCGTATGTATTGCGCACGTTTCGGTACTTGCAGTCCCAACAGTTTCTCAATGGCCAAGCAAAAGCAGAGCTCGTTCGACATGCACGACACATAATCCAGACGATCAAAGTATGGTAGAGCCTGCATGTACATTTTATTCTCAATCAGTTTCTCAGTGCCGCGATGCAACAGACCGATGTGCGGATCGGCAGATATAACGGTCTCGTTGTCAAGCTGCAAAACCATGCGTAAAACGCCGTGTGCAGCTGGATGTGCCGGTCCGAAGTTAATAAATTTGGTCCGAAAAGATTGCTCTATAGTGCGTTTTTTGCCAGTCCAACGGTCAAAACGTAACGTATCTTCATCATACATAGCGCAGCCCTCGAATTGTTTCATATATTCTGGATCTGGGTACCAGTGCTTTGACTCGTTCCCCTCTACCTTAGGTGACTTGTTAGCCTGCTTCTCAACTTTTGCTGTGCAAGTTAGACGGCGCGGTTCTAAGTCGTAAAATATAAACGATGAAATATTTGATTAATTCTAAATCGTACATATATATATTCGTTCTTGTTCTTAGCTCTTACGTTTGTGTTGTGAGAATAACATTGCCACAGCTATTCTCGCCAGAGAGGATTTGAACGCATGGCCAAGATCGGGTTTTATCAACAATCGATTGGTCAACACCTGCTTTGTGTAGTCCTTTACACGAGACAGTTGTTTTAAGCTGCGTAATTTGAGTAGGAAAATCTCCAAAATATTATTCCAAGCGTTCGGCATTTTCGTTTATTTATTTTCTCAAAAAAAAATTCGAAGTTTTTCTTTACAACAAATTTCTATTTGAAAAGTGAATTGCCAAGTTTTTATATTCCGAATAGGTTGACTATACAGTTATACAGTACTTTTTATTAATTTCTCTTTTTTAAATTGCTTTTTCAGATTTTCGAAAATCACTATCATTTTGCTCATCACAAAATTTCTAAGCGTTCACTGACGCCCTCGCATCCGCACCAGATACGCCTTGACGAGGACCACAGGGTGCGTTGGGCTAAGCAACAGCAGACCAAATCGCGTCAAAAACGTGACTACATACGCATGCGCCCATCAAGAACATCGTCGCGCGGGCTCTCACAGGTGGATATAGTTCCTCTAAACGACCCAAAATGGGCGCAAATGTGGTATCTGGTAAGTAACAGCTAGCAGACAAACCATTCTCTTTCATAATCGGTTTGTTCATATATAAACTCATTTAATTCTGACCTGTAATTAGAATCGGGGTGGCGGCTTGGATATGAATGTAGTACCAGCTTGGCAGGCTGGCATCACAGGCAAGGGTATTGTGGTGACAATACTTGACGACGGTCTGGAATCGGACCATCCAGATATCGAGCACAACTATGTAAGTTCAACTCGCATGAAACAACCAACCTCAATTTATTCTCTCAACTCTAATACCTTATTTAGGATCCTGATGCGTCTTACGACGTCAACAGCCACGATAACGATCCAATGCCACACTACGACATGACTGATTCCAATCGTCATGGTACGCGTTGCGCTGGTGAAGTGGCCGCCACCGCCAATAACTCAATCTGTGCGGTTGGTATTGCATTTGGTGCCAGTGTTGGCGGTGTCCGAATGTTGGATGGCGATGTGACGGACGCCGTCGAGGCGCGCTCCTTATCACTCAATCCGCAACACATTGATATTTATAGTGCGTCGTGGGGTCCCGACGATGATGGTAAAACGGTTGATGGTCCCGGTGAATTGGCGCAGCGCGCCTTCATTGAAGGTGTAACCAAAGGGCGTCAAGGCAAGGGTAGCATATTTATTTGGGCTTCGGGTAATGGTGGTCGTGAGTTCGACAATTGTAATTGTGACGGCTATACAAATTCCATTTGGACACTGTCAATATCTAGTGCCACCGAAGAGGGTCATGTACCTTGGTATTCGGAGAAATGCAGTTCCACATTGGCGACCACGTACAGTAGTGGCGGACAGAGTGAGAAGCAGGTGGTGACGACGGACTTGCATCACTCGTGTACGGTATCACATACGGGTACCTCAGCGTCGGCACCGCTAGCAGCCGGTATAGCAGCGCTTGTGCTTGAATCGAACACGAATTTGACGTGGCGTGATTTGCAACATATTGTAGTGCGTACTGCAAAGCCAGCGAACTTGCGAGATCCAACATGGTCGAGAAACGGCATCGGTCGACGCATAAGCCATTCATTCGGTTATGGTCTCATGGATGCGGCAGCGATGGTGCAAGTGGCACGTAAATGGAAAACGGTGCCGGAACAGCAGCGTTGCGAAATTAACGCACCACATGTAGATAAGTAAGTAGTTTTGTAACATTTGGCTATAAAGAGCGAATCATTTGATTACAGATCTTTCAATGCTGCGTAATGACGTCCGCATAACCGCTAAAAATGTTTTAAATCTCTCTTCTCTCCTTTTCAAAGAGTCATTCCGCCCAGAAGTTATATCACACTACAGTTAACTGTAAAACACTGCTCATCCGTCAATTATCTGGAGCATGTTCAAGCGAAAATCACGCTGACATCACAACGTCGCGGTGACATTCAGTTGAATCTCAAGTCACCAGCAGGCACCAAAGTTACTTTATTAACATCAAGGTAAGTCGTTACCAGATTATTTACTAACCAGTACTAAATCCTATTAGACACATTAAATTTCCATCAGTTATACCAAACTATGGATTATGAAATCGATTAAGACAAGAAAGTTTGACGAGCAGAAAGAGAAGGATACATCTATATTTTTATACACTCTCTGGCTTTCCCGTTGACCATCATGTAAGCCGGTAAAAGTATTTCTTATTTTTTCCAACCAACCATTCGTAGTTTTCAATGCAGCGATGTAATGTTGTCATGTGTTTAGTGGTTATATAGAGTCAGACATACCAATTAAGTTGAGTTAATTCCCATTCGGTGGAAACGGACCAGAAAACTATTCACAAAGAATTTTTACTATTCCAACAACAATTACACCGATATTAGACTTAAGTAATTTATCATAGTATATGGAGATCGGAAAACAACTATTTCAGTTTGAAAAAATTTACTGTACATAACAAGAGTACATTTGTTGTTTGTTAGACTTGTATATATGTATAAGACATAAAGTACATAATCAAATATTGGAGGTATCGTAGAGATTAGCACAAAATGAACGTAAAACAAACAAAATATTCAAATTAAAAAAAGAAATTTCAAAAAATATCATACATATTCGTACATATTGAAATACACCTGCATACAAACATGCATAACAAAGGAATGTAAACAAAAATTTCAAAATACAAATTGCATTGCATACAGGCTCCTCCACCGACAGTCATTATCACCTCGGACACTAGCCCTGCAATCGCATAAACAAAAAGCTCAAAAATACACCCGAAACACACTGTTTGTATTCAATTTGCGATTACACATAGGACACTTGCCCTGACAGCTGACACACTGCCTTATACAGCGCTTACAAAATAAATGTCCACACTGAGTAACCATCGGCCGATGCAACAGATACGAGTCCAAACAAATTGAACATTGAAAATGTATATTATCTTCACCATATCCACTATTTTTGTTGTGGTTGCTCTCGCCATTGCGAAATTGTGTATGCCCCGTTTGGTGTTGAACAGTAGGGTTGGCGCTGTCATTTGTAACTGTGCATGTCCCCCTTATACCGACGCTATTCACATTTATACCGTGAATTCCAAACACATTATTTACACTCTCATTACGTAGCTGTGTAGCCTGAAGTGCCTCACTATTTGGCCGCTGGTATGGTGTGTTCGCTTGCTGGCGAGAGCCGCGTCGGTGGCGGTGGTGACGTCGATTTTGTCGCAGTTGTTGTTGTTCACGCACACTGCTCAATAGATATTGGGCCAAATTTAGCAAATTAGCAATTTGCTCCGTCACTCCCGGCGCATCGGATGTTGTGGCCGAGCCTGAGGGTGTTACCGACGTTGATGTGCGTGATGTGACAGCTGCCGGCACTACCGTTTTAATCGCTGCGGTCGGAATAGCCACTGCGAGATGCTCTCTAGCATTATGTTCTTCTAAATTGCCAGTAATAATGTTTGTTGTTTGGAAACTAGCACCGCCAATTATGTTACCGTTATAACTTGGTTGTAACGGTCGAGGCTGTATCTTCAGTTGAGACTTTGGTTGATATCGTCTTAAAGACATTCTTGGAAATTCTAATTTAAAATTTCACTGAAGATTTTGTTTGCTTTGGTTTTCTTTATTTGATATTTCGAATTTGCAAATTTTGAATATTATATTTTAATATATTTAGATATTAATGGCGTGAAAACGGCTTTTTTGATTATTTCAAGAAATTTTATTCTTAAAATTTTCCTATGAGTTTCGTTCGAAAAACAAATTTTGAGTACAAAGTATTATATGAGTAGTCAAAATTGTTAGTCAAATGAAATTGTCAAAATTACGGCGTTCGTAGAAATTTGGAATAGATTGGAAGAATTTTGAAAATAAACCTTTTAAAAAAAGAGATTTGACGGGTAGAAACGAGAGTTATGTTTATTTATCGACTATTACTGTTTCCATACAAATGTATTTATATATGAACGAATCTACAAGGCGTGGGAGAATCTAATTTGTCGACATTTGAGCATAGATACTTTGGATTACAATAAAAATTAAGTTTTAAACACAATTAATATTTCAAGCTTTAATTTAACATGGTTGGAAGGTCTAAGTTCAAGCGTAAACGAACATTTTATACTCTCGCAATTTGCAAAGGTTGAAAAAAGGTTGCAAAAGGTTGCCTAGGCAATACTTTCAGTTGTTGACAATACTGTATAATAAAAAATGTTGTGTAAGAATTCAACATTCTTTATTCGACGAAATTGTAAATGGATTACAATAATATTTGGGATGTTATTAACTTAGACTATAGCTCATATACTATTAGCATTTTTGCTTCATTTTGCTATACTAAAATCAATCTAACTATATTCAATATATTAGTGCCATAATTTTTACTTCCGAATCACATAATACTAATCGAAGTATTCTCTCTTAATTTTGTTAAGGCATTTTCCATTGAGATGTATGCAATATAAACTCAACCAGAGGGACGAAATTTAATATATCGGGTGTATGAATAGAAAGTGGATCAGATCGAGGTTTATATCGATTTCATTCATATTCAGCGCTAAATGACATTATGGTTAAGAAAACACTTAATTTCTGCTGGAAAATCGGAAAGCTCTATGTATGTGTATATGTATGTATATTGGGGCTAGGGAAGGTCAGAGCAGATAACATTTACTTACAGTATGCTCGAGAACATGTTTCCACTAATTTTTGCTAAAATAACTCAGAAATTGACCGATATGTTCGGCGTAAAGTCCACTAGAATTATGTAAACCGTTAGTGTTACTGCTCGTGGATCGATTTCACCCATTTTCGCCACTAAACTAAAGTATATCCAAGATTATATGCGTTCACTTAATTTTGCTAAGAAACTTAAATATTGCCCGGTTTATACGGTATAAAGCCAAATGGAAGATTGAAAATCTTATATTAGTCCCTCATATGGCATATGCCACAGGAAGTATTGACCCAATTTTACCGAATTTTGGCATCAGGATACATTACTAGCCGGAAAAATTAAAAAATTAAAAGCCGGAGAAATGTTTTCTGAATTTCATCTGGATATTTTGCAGACTGACGGATATATACGGTATTAAGTCCTCCTATTTTTACCCATTTACTAATTTTTGATACAGGGGCACATTATGATCAGAAAAAGATGCTCTCTGAATTTCATTTACACACATATCTTACAGACTAACCATAATTTTCTTTAAAAAGTCAACCTTAGTCTCTGAGGACCACATATTCGATATCTGGGGGCTTAGTCAGTTTGTCAGCTATGCGAGTTATCAGCAAATCTCAGCGACCTACGGCGTTATATTGGGTTCGCAGAATGTAAAACCTGGCAAGGTGGCCAAGGGTAAGGGAAAGTCTAGCGAGAAGGGCAGTGGTGGCAAGGGCGGTGATAATGTTAACAAGTCTTCAGCCAACAAAAAAAAAACGAAAATGGAACATCCCGCAAAAAGACCACATATTCGATATCTGGATGATATGGGCCTGGGCGACACCTACCTTTTAAAAATTTTCATAAAGCAGATGCCCCTCCCTACAGCGATTCCCTGTACTTAACTACAGTTTTCTATCTTAAATTTTTGCTAAACTTAGCACATTATAATTTATCGCTTAACCGCATTTTGTAGGCGTAACAGTCATCCCACTTCACCTATCTGCACCACCAACCTCCTCAAAGTGCCAATGAACACGAGTAATAAGGTTCTTCAACATATCTCAATTCTTACTGAAGTTATCGCTTGCACTGACAGACGGGCGGACAGACTGTCAACCGGAATTCAACTCGTCTCGTCATCCTGATCAATGGATGGTTAAATAAAAGTCACAGTTTAATGATTATACACTTCCCTTTATTTCTGATTCAAACAACTTAACAGTTACTTATTACTCGTTATTCGAGCTTGCAACATCTTACTTATAATTCACATGCACTTTACTCGGCAACACTCTAATTAGAACTGTCTCTGCTGCCACTGCGGCAGCCCTTATATAGTAAATCGTTACCAACAGATCGCCACTCGAACATTCTGACAACTACGAGTTTCGCTGTCTGGCTGATACTAACATCAGTTCAGTACGGGCGTTCATTATCGTCGGTTTTTGGCATTCGTGTTCGCCACAATATCCAAAGATCTATTACGTAAATATATTTATCGATATGTTTGTTACAGTAATCGACCGATTGCAACCTAGAATGTAGGTAACAATGAACAGTGACTAAAATAGTGTTTATACATTTATACTTGCAGAATTCATGATGTATCTCGTTCTGGTTTTAATCAATGGCCCTTCATGTCCGTCCATACTTGGGGAGAGTCGCCGCATGGCGATTGGCAGTTGGAAATACACAACGAGGGTCGCTATATGGGTAAGTCACGCAGTGCTATTACACACACAGAAAACTTAAATTTAAATGCATATCATACTTATTAACGCGAACTATGTAAGTTGGTCTAAGTTGAACTATATAAATGTTTTAAATTGCTTAATATTACTTAACCACTTACTGTTATACAAACGTATACATTTACTTACATGCTGCGCTTGTGTGATAATATGACATCAAAATTTGAATTCTGTAACTAATCTCAAATTACAACAAAAACCAAAACAAAATAACAAAAAAACAACTGTGCGCTAACAATATAACATAACTGTAACTGTGCAACCTCAAACGAAAACAACTAACCAACAACAATTGAACACACCAACAACACACACACGGAAACATGCGCATTTCGCTCAACCGTTCCGGCGTAAAGGTCACTCCTTATTACGTGAGTGGTCGCTAATATTCTACGGTACCACGCTGCCTATAGACCCCAATGACCCCGTATCGACGCCACGCGCCAATTTGGCCGAAAACACCACACCAAATTCGAATGCGGCGAGCACCACAACGAACCTTCATCAGATCTATTCGCCACAATATCCGCGCATTTCTCCCAATAACATTGGCGGCAGTGGCAGTGGCAGCGGCAGCGGCAGCAATTCAGCAGCTGGCATTGTTGGCGCCATCAACACCATGCCGAGTGGGGGCGTGAAAATTCCCATAAAATTGCCAACACCGTCGAATAAATCCGTTTACACAGCCGCGAATGGTGCAACTAATCCATTGTTGAATGCCGCTAATGGAAGTAGTAAAAAGCAGCAACAATTATATAAACAACAACAACAAATACAGCTTGCCAGTTATCAGCAAATCTCAGCGACCTACGGGGTTATATTGGGTTCGCAGAACGTAAAACCTGGCAAGGTGGCCAAGGGTAAGGGAAAGTCTAGCGAGAAGGGCCATGGTGGCAAGAGCGGTGGTGGTGTTAACAAGCCTTCAGCCAACAAAAAGGAACAACCCGCATCGGCAAATACGAAAAATAAATTCTATCGCATATCACAACAACAACAAAGTGGAAACGGAAATGGCAAGTCAACCGGAAAATCATCACAACAAGGCGGACGCACGAAAGTGCAGTCAGCGGAGCGTTTGCTGGGGTACGAGGACAAGATGAGCCGGAAGGTTGCTGGTGAAATAATATCGGCAACAACAACTACAACCAATGCCGGTGTACGCCCAAGCAACAACAGTCAAAACGGTAAAACATCTAACAAATCCAATTCGACAAGGTCCAACACCGACTCGAACCTCGCCATCACAAACAACGCGGCCAAAACTGCAGCCACACAAATAACCAGCTACTCCAAGTTACCTGTCAAGGCAACGAAACAAATCAAAGAGTCACTGTTGCCCTTACAAACGCACGAAAAACTTACGGTTGCCTCATTCACAGATACGCGCATTCCGAAACTTTTCGAGCATTACGAGAAAATACAGGCAATATTTCCCGAGTTTCAACCGTATCAGGGACCGAAAGAGAAGGACACCATGGCAGCTGCAGCAGCCGCCGCTGCGGCCGCAGCAACGAAAGCTGAAAAACGCAAACTAGCCACCGCGGCAGGAATTTCGCCGCTGGACTACGAAGCGGAGACCTTCAGACCAATGTTGGGTGGGAGTAATCGTGGCAACAGTGAAACCGCAAACAATAACAAAAACAGCAACAGTGGCGTTACCGGTGGCGGTGCTTCGAAGCCGTCACGAGAAAATACCAAAAAGTCTTCGCCCAGTTTTGTGCCCGATCAAAAGATCATCAAGAAGCAAGAATTGCTACTAGCGGCAGCAGGAGTTAGTGGCGGCACACAGCGCCCCATTGGCAGTGTACTCGGTGTGTTACCCAACCGCAAGGATATTGGCAATAGCAATGGTAGTGAAATGTGTTTACGGAATGCTTTTCGTTTTCCTACCGATTTTTTACTTTGGCATTTTTAGTGCGATGCTTATTAGCGATTATTTTCATTTGACATTTTTTTTCCATTTAATTTTTCACTTAAAAGCACTGAATTTTACAGAGATTCGGTCAGTGCAATAAACATTATTGCCATCCACAAAAATTGGGTCCTAACTCTAGATAGAAAAAAAATCTTTCTAACTATCTGCTTCCAATAAGAGTCTCTCCCTACCGATTGATCTCAAAGTGACTAAATTAAGAATTCATTTAAAAATTATTACTCGATCAATCCATCGTGGCTTATGCGAGTAAACTCGTTTATCAAGCTGTAAATTCCACTTAATTTGAGCGCCATAAAAGTCACTGCGCACAGAGGAAACGTCACCTGCAGTCAACCAGCAGTACAGAAGGATTTTCTAGCTAATATACGCCTCGCATTGTGATACGGAAGTGGGAGTAAAACGTGGGCTTGAGAGCGAAATTCGTTCAATCAGGTCGCTTTCCGTCTGACACCGACGTCACTTCGGTATCTGGGTGCGTGTGTTGGCCATCAATCAAAGTATTCTAAGGCAGATCGATATCCCGACTTTTTCGCTGTTGCCATTTATACATACAGATATGTCCGGTTATGGCCGACGGCAGAAGTTTACGGCCTCGCAATCGGGCTAAGTGCAACAGACATGCTACAGTGACAATCAATCAGACTATCGGATAGTGACGCAGGCTAAGAGCATCTGCTTTTGTTGAATGCTTTCACAGTTCGCCATTTTTGGGTTTAAGAGAAATTTGCGACTTTTTGAGTTGCTGAGCTGAAGTTGTAAATTTTTCATTCCATATGACAGGAAAAAAGTAATCGTCTGCGAGTATTTTAGTATTGCAATGGGCAATATGTATAGACAAATATGTATAGAGTGTACTTCCGTAGTCCTTAAAGGCTCTTGCTTAAACACTCAACCGATTGAAATTCGCTCTCGAACTTTACTCAGCGCCATAAATTTTTAACTAGCTCACATCTAAAAAATTTATGACATTCAGTCTGCATATTCTCTCCGAAAATGCATATGTTTGTATGGTCGTATTACTATGTTGCTCGTATGTATATGTTCGTATGTATTTTACTCGACAAATATGAGGACTTTGCTCTGCAAATGGTTTTTTTGAGCAACGATTGCATATATCCTGTTTATATATATATAGATAGATTCGGTTTTGTTCTTTGTCCCTTTTTTATTTTGCATGCTAAGTTAGTTAGCTTTTCTAGAAATTGAAAGGCAATGGAAACAAATAGTTTCAACCAGTAAATCTAACACAGTCATACGCAGTTTACTGTTCAGATTTATTTTCTATCACACAAACACACTCACAACTAGTGCACTCAAGTTGTTTAAGCTCCAATAAATTTAGCATTTTGTTCTTTCTTTTATTTTTCTTTTATTAAAAGCATACTTTTTGTAGTAAAGTGCTGTATTTGTGCATACATGCATATTCCTTTCACTACTTCTATTTTTAGTACTTGTATTAATATATTGTATACATATACACACTCATATTTAGTTTTCTTAGTGTTTTCTTAGCTCCCTCTATTATCGTCTAGTTCTGCGGAAAAAATTTTTACGAATGTCCATTGATTATTCATTTGCCTTTTACCTTTTGTAGCGCAAATCACACAATGGGACTTGATTTTCTATGGCACAGAAACACCCGCCCAACCGGAAGACGCCGTCCATATTAGTGATGGTCTATTTGGCAATGATATGGCCCACAACGATATCGAATACGATGCCAATTTGCAATGGCGAAATATGCAACAGGTAAATATTTATTAAAAATACGCTAAATGTTAACACACTTTTGTACATATACATATCCATACAAGGTATAATAAATAATATCAATTGGGCTAGGTGACATGCACATTTTTTTGTATTGTATATAAAGTTACCTTGCATTATTATAATGAATATCTGGTAACACTTCAATTTAAAAAATTGCATGAAAATTTTATCATATTTATTATATTCCAACCTAAACATAAATAA
The DNA here is from genome assembly GCA_021498325.1 of Bactrocera minax. Lineage (NCBI taxonomy): Eukaryota > Metazoa > Arthropoda > Insecta > Diptera > Tephritidae > Bactrocera > Bactrocera minax. The sequence goes on along the minus strand of JAKEEE010000044.1, from coordinate 858,285 downwards.
ATAAACTTAATTTCACCACTTTCTTTAAAAGTAGATCATGTAATAAATTTCAAAACTCCGCACGTTCGCATTCTTACCAAATTTATAAGTAGTTCTCACACTAGGCAACGGCAAAGCCGTTATCATTTCTTTCATTAAACAAGAATTATCATAATCACACCACCCTTTAAATGCGAGCAATTCAGTACTAGAGTCAGTCTCTTTTATACTCTCGCAATATGTTGTAACAAGTGTAATAGTTTTTTTCACCTCAATAGTTCACCTAACGGTTGTTTTTAACACTTAAAAGCAATCTAGATCAAGCGATAGCACTTTCTTAAGTAAAAATCAAGACAACTTGATGAAACTTGGTACAAGTGTTCCTTGGCACTATAAGAAGGTTGGTATTGCAGATTGGCAGAATCCGACTATTGCCACGCCCCCAAAACGCCTTTAATCGACAACCTATAAAGTGCTACATTTAAGCTCCAAATTAACACACAATGCCACAGTTTTCTACAGGGAAATCGCAGTAGGGAGAGGCATATGTGGGTTGAAAATCTTTAAAAAGTGACTATGGCCTCACCCCTTGCACCGTTTAATGTACATGCCTTACAAACCACTACAACAATATGAACCAAACTTGCTGAGAATAAGCCCTTCTAGCACCACCTCATACAGAAATTAGGCCTTCTATAGGAATTTGAAATCGAAAGATAAACACAACCAAAAACACACCACCAAGGAAAGTGCAGTGCGATAATTCTCTAGAGAAACACGTTAGACGCATCAATTTTACAGAAAAGATGGTACGGCAGAACTCCATAGGAGTCGGTGTAAAATTTGAACAATGGACGTTGCACCGCCTACTTTTAGGCGAAATTCTATATCTCAGGAACTACTTTACCACCACCAATTTAGTGCTTGACTTCAAATTTGCATTCTTATTTTACAGTGTGAAAATGGGCACGCCTACTTCCCATATAACACAATTTTAAATTTCGCTGATTGTTCACTTTACGGTATTTAAATCAAACACCAATCCGACTTTCCAGCTAACTTTAGATCGTTTACATAAGCCAATTTGTCTAATATTTTAAAGGAATTAAATGTTTTCTTAAACATACCGTGTTTTAGCTCTGAATATGATTGAAATCGCCCTAGACCTCGGTCTGGACCCCATACCTCTAATATAACGATTTACATAACACTGGTTTACTTTTTCCTCATATATACAATATGTTAAATTTCGTCCTTTTGGTTGAATTTATATCGCAAATACCTCCATAGAAGATGTCCTAACAAAATTAAATGAAATATTTCGATTAGAATTACGTCATTCGGTATTAAAAATTATGATTGATGTGCCTTCCCACAACAGTAATATCATGAATATAGATGGTTTGTATTAGGGAGATTGACTTTATGGATATATAACCTAAAGTAAAGTTATTATGATCCCAAATATAATTGCAATCCATTCAAAATTTTCTGGAATAATAAATGTTGAATTCTTACGCAACATATTTTAATATAAAGTTTTGCCAAGAGCTGAAAGTACATTCCCACCTTTGATACAAGTAAATTGCGAGAGTATAAAATATTTGATTACACCCGAACTTAGCTCTTCCTTACTTCTTATTATTTTATCTCTTCCACATACCCACGACCTCATATAAAATTTGGCGAATTTGGCTCTTCCAACAAATATTGAAATCTATGTCCAAACTTACATTGCGGAAGAATCCCTTTCGTCAATAATATAATGTAAACAAAAGTCAGCTGTTTCTGTTTACATTATTTTGTTCACCACACGTGTGGGGAAAAGCGCTGCGTTCTAAAGCTTTATATTTTATCAAGATTGCCACAGAATAACAAAAAATTTCTTACTTCATAAAAACTTGATGATAAAAATCATGAATATTTTATTAATTTGTCAAGTGCAGAGAATATGGGTGATAATCTATGTATAATAAACTCTCGATAAACAATATTAAACCTGAAAGTATGTTTCCGACACGAAATATAGACGCCAAAAACAAGAGAAAACTTCAAGGATTCTCATGCGTACTGAATACGCATCTGTTCAAAAATATTTAAGTAGCTTAAGTCGACTCAAGTTAACTGGAACTATTTGAGTTATTTCGGCCAACGAATTCGAGTTTCGACATTTAGTTTTATTACAATAAAAAGGAGATAAAGAATGTACCTACATAAACTACTTTAACATTGTACCATATCGTACGTATACCATATATAACAGTTCCGTACTTCTCTAAAGATTCGTGATACATGGGTATTAAGAGAAAATATAATTGTTTGTCTTGTACTCCAGAGTTAAAACCCTAATTGTCTATAAATTGTCTATACATTTCAAAGTCCCTTATTGAGAAAATTTCCTTGCGGCCAGTAGAAATTTGCTGCACATCGCTTACATTCTTAAGTGCATACTCGGACTAGCTCCCAGCTCAATGCATGTCCAACACCACATAACAAGCGTTGAGCAATTATGGTGTGTGTGCGTCTGTAAGTGTATAGTTTCTGGAATTTTGAGAACCACTGCATACCATATGTGTGTTGTTGTAGACGTTGCTGTTGTTGCAAGTTTATTGTAGAAACAGTACTCATAGAATTTCACATAATGGAGGCAGAGGTCGAACCTTGCTTGGTGTTCGACTCTTCAGAATTTAAATGTGGCCTCTCGATACTAGCCCACAAGCGAATACATTCCAATGTACATATGTACATATGTACATATAAGTGTTTGTGTTTGTACTGCTTCGAGGGCAACTCGTTGTGAGGCGCATGTAACAGCAGAAATAACAAGAGGAAGGTGGAAGCGACACGACTCGGAGAAACCGCAAGTTTCTGTCATTCCATCCTTTGGCGAGGAGATTGGAGAGCTTCCAATATAAATGTTGTTGTGTTAAAGTAAATTACAGTGCTTGTTCTTCTGCAACTGTTGTCCGCGAGGTAGTGAGGTTTATGAATTTTTAAAATTTCCATTTAATTTGAATAAATGCACTTTCCAATGGAGCAACCGAGCGGCTGACTGATTTTCTGCTTCAATTTGCATGCAGCAGTGCGGATTTTCCATGCCATTTGACTGGCATAATATGAAATTATCACTTGGCGCAGAGACAGATTTACAGTTAATAAATATCTGAAAATTAAATCATTTATGTCTGTTCTGAGACTCTGTTAGTGGTGTGGAGAACAACGGTTTGTTTCTAGTCTACATTGGAAGTATCATTGTATATTTTTGTACATTGAGGAGAAAGAAACCACATTAAAGTAAAAACCCGCCTAAATTAGGTGATTTAGAATGTCAGCTTTGCTGCAATTTACCTTATCCCTTTCAGCAGCTTCCACATTGCTGTTAGCATTTCATAGTTGTATGCATGCAAGTTGGTTGCACATTAGTCCGCAGGCCAACAACATTGGTTGATATCGGTAATGATGTTGCTTTTGCACTTTCATCGCCTGTAAACCACCAATCGAACGCTGAAAGAAAGCATTGTATAATCAGGAATGCAAACTTCAATATTAGGGCTGTGCTTTTTCTATAAGGATTATGATATAATATAATAAGTATTATATTGTGAAGTATTTATAAACAAATAAAAAAATATAAAAATATAAAAATATATTTAATATAAATTCTCCAATATACAGAATCATATTAATTACCATTTCTGAAATATGTTTCTTATACAGGAGACAAGCTGACAATGATTTCAGGCATTATTCCAAAAGCTAACGATACCTGTTTCTGCCAAAGAGGAATAAATTTGTAAAAATTAGGGGATTCAAAGTTCTGTCACGATATATTTAGCTAATAATGGAAGCAGTACTCAACATTATTTTCTCTTGGAACTTTAGGATCACTAGATTAAATGGCATAAAACAATATAAAACCATAAGCCAAAAATTACATTTATTAATGATGTTCTGAAAGAGTCGCAACTGACTAGCTCCATTCATGGAATACTTTCCTACTACTCTAAAAAACAGTCCACCCTAATAGGCATATATACCTTCGCTTCTCTGTATGGTTTATTAGTATGAATCGCGATTTTCAGAAATCTGCAATGAATTCATTTTTGGCAAATGCAATTCGTTGTGATATGCTGACAATATTGCCAGCGGGCAATTTGCCAATATCACTCGCTCATTCGACCGACAAACCCGCTTTTGCTCATCCAGTTCAGTGAGCTGCCATGCACGAGTATATGTACCCTGCATCCGAGTTGCTCCCCTCCATGAGACATCATTGTCGTCAGTGGTTCTTTACTCTGCCAGCAGATCTGGTTGTTGATGACGGTTTTTGCTTAGTTGCAGCAGAGAAAACAAAAAATTAAATGATAAAGAAAATAAATGAAAATAAAGAAGAAATGAGTGATTAAATTTGATGAAAATAAGTATAGTAAAATATTTTCCGTGAAATGTTATATTAATAAAGCGGTTAAGGCACAAGAGCAGTGCTGATTCGTAGTAACAGTACCGTAACAGACTCAAATTCGGCAGTTTACTGGGCGCACGACTTTTTCTGTTTGATGAAAATATATATATCTGTATGGATAACTTCATAGTAAAAAGACACCTAATTATATAAAACAAATAACAGCAATGAAAGGAGCCAGAAGAGCTAGATACTCGATTAAATGTTTTTACGGAATGAAAATTAATGTTTAAAATACTTTACATTATCTATATGAATATTGAACGTTAATAAATAAAAAATGAATTTTATAGCAAGACTCATACATATGCCTGTGTTTGCCGATTTTCATTTAAAATCAAAAGCAAACCGATTTTTCCCCCGTTAATCGGGAAGAGAGTGCAGCAAACCTATGTCTATGGAACATAAAAATACATTAAAATTGTTATGAAACTGTATTATCTACAGTCCTATGTCTGTAAATATTTATATTTAGTTCAAATAGCTAATGTTGCACGAGAGCAGCTGCGCAAGGACATTTACTCTCCAGTCTCAAACTAAACTCACCAGCTAATTGGAAAACAAAGAGCTTGATTTCCAAAAAGTTAATAAAAATAGAAACATTCATATGGATGTCGCAACAAAGTTGAAAAATTATAATCAACTAAAAGTTGAATAACCTGCGACCGCCAATTCGTCTGCCACTGGGTGCTGCCAGTGCGCTTATTGCCACAGCTGCTGACATTTTGCATTTCATTATTGGGCAAAAAACAGCGAATAAATAATATACATGTATGTATGTAGGTATACAAATAAAGCAAATGAGTGGCGGCCACACTAAGGCCAACAGCACGCCCCAACAAGATGGCAAGACACACTCGTTAAAGTTGCCAACATTGTTACACGAAATGCACGAATAAATAAATAAAAGATAAACATTTGTGGCTTTGTATGTGTGTACACAAGTTAGCAAACCAAAGACGTAGTAAAAGCAACATACATTATGTGCTGCGACTATGCAGCTAAGACCCATGGGATCCTTTAAATTTACGAGTGTATTTAGGAGTTGCATGCATGACACTTGTCGGCGTCCAAAAGCAATGCACACGCGAACGAGACTAGGCAGACAATAAGCGGGCAAACGGAACGCCATAACCATCGCATTGCAGACAGTTAGGCCACTTCTTAGGTTTGAGTCGCACAGACAGCCCCATACAAACGCGGCTAACCGAAACATGCGCGCCATTGTCATGCCATCGTTTGTAGCAGACAACACGGCAACATGCAACATTTCGCGGCATACCAAGCTATACTTTTGCGAATTTGAATCGATGAGTACACCAAAATGTCTGCTTTGTGGCAAAAACAATGCTGGGAAAACACACACACACGCACGAGCGGTCAAAACTCCCAGCAAAGTGACCGCACAGAGTCATTTCAGTGCACTAAAGTGAAAACGACAAAATTGAACATAAAGTTGCAAAGTACATATGAACATACAATTTGTTTAGTTTGACAATGTTGCCATTTGCCATTACACGCTTCCTCTAAACTTTTCCTTAAGGCCCTTTGCATTGCTACCGTTTACTGTTGCTTCTCTTTTTTGACATTTCCTGGCACATATTTTTCACTTATTAAGTTCCTCCTTGATTTTTGTCACTTTTTCGCGGCTACTTGAAGTTATTCTTCAGCTATTCTTGTTTTTGTGCATTTTATATGTAATAGCTTCCAGTCAAGGCTTGTTGCTTGGCTAGACAACTCGGCCACAAAATGCGAAGTTTCCAAACACAATTATAATATAGGTGTGGATATATGCCCTTGAAATTTGTCACTTAGTTACATATATATGTACGCAATCATGTTAAAAGGTAAATATTTAAACGTCAATTTTGAAAGTGCCAAATAATTTTTTTCTTGGGTTTTAAGAAATATTGTAGTAGAAAATAATCGAGTGCGTCAACTATCGATAGTTGCACACACAATGATTTTGAGTATTGGCTGGCCTCTTTTGTTAAATTTGCCTCGGTCTATTAAAAAGGGCTTCTTCTCAATAAAAACACATCGACAATTTTAGTAGAATTATCCATACATCTTTCATAGGCCTCGGACGAGATGACCGTAGGTTAATTCTTTTTATGACCTCAATCGACTCATAACAAGTCACTGAGAGAACCGGAAGCCAAATCAACTGAATAGGGTGGCTGGCGAGAGTTTTTATTTACATACATATGTACATTACATAATTGGCGCATGCATTTCTCGTAACAATACGCACACATATATAGACATATATATTACTAAATAATCTCTTATTACTTTATTTGCAGGTTGGCGAATCGAGTGTGACGGCCAATGATAAGACGAATGCGTCGTGTCTGAAGGCGACACCCGACCAAAGATGTTTAGGTTTGTGTTTACTTTTCATTTTATTAACACAATTACTATTAAACTTCAACTGCAACAACAACAACAACAACAACAACAGCAATAACAGAAATGGCAATAGATAGACATAGTTATTGAAACAGAAACAATAACTAAAACTATGAATATGCAAAAGCTGTATAAAGTAAACCTCTAAATTGATAGTAAGCCAAAAAGCAAAAGCAAAAATATAATAACTAAAATACTATATATATAACAACTAAAATATATCAAATAATAGACGACAACACAAATTGAGTAAGCCGCGGAAAATTTTTCTAAAAGCAAACACATTTTGCAAAAATTTTATATTGAGATTGAAGCTTAGACAAAAAAGCTACTTGGAAAAACAAACAATAAATACTAAACATAAAAATATTAGTAGAAACACAATAAGCGTAAAAGTTATGATGTATGTTTGTATTGTGCGTGTAAATTTTCCCCTACTAAACATTTTCTTGTAAAATAATTACATTTATTTTAATAATAAACTTCAAAGTGCTGTGTAGATTAAGTGAAAGCAAAGTGAAAAGGTAATATCTTAACCAAACTACATACGTGTCAAATTTGTTAGGTTAGGTCCGGTTATAGGCAATAAAAGAACAAAAATCCGAAAATATACTTAAGCAAAACTCTAAGGTAGCTAAGAACATGCAATTTTTTGATATGACGGAATTTTTTATTTATTTTTTTTTTTTGAGGAATTTAAAAATTGAATAAAAAAATAATGAAGTATTTGTAATATTGTTAAAAGTGCTGAACACATAACAGGTTGTTTAAATAGTGTACTTTAGATGAGGAAAAAGGGAATTATTCAAAACTCGAGAAACGTCGTCAAAAATAAAATGCGGCAAATAATAAGATATCCACTTAATTTGAAAACGCTAAAATTGGAGATTGTTACATTAGGTATTCAAAACTTTAATGCTCTAAAAATTACTAAACTTGCCGTATACATTTTCGCATTTAAGTTAGAAGTGATGGGTTTTAATAAATTTATATGAAATTTAGAAGTTAAACAAAAAAACAAATGTTTACAAAGAGTTAGCTCAAAGGTATAAATATTTCATTTTTTTTTAATGGAGACTTTTCAAACTTTAAATTTGTTCCACTTTCATCATAATTTGTAAATGAAATCTTAAGTCAGCACATTTTTTTTTTTCTCACATAAAATTCAATGCAATTCGTACCTCTCCTATACAAAATAGAAAAAATATTTTCGAAAACTGTTACGATAATTGAAAAAAAGAAATGAAAAGATTCAGCGTCACTTTAAAAATATAAACGCACTTGCCACTTGTAGCTTTTAAATATTATCGAAAAAAAAAAAGTAATTGCTTTTTTTTTATTAAAAAATGTGTTTGCGTGTGTGTGTGTGTATTTAGATGTTTGTCAAACTTGTAAGAAATTGTAGTTAGTTCTGCGAAAATAAAAACAAATTCAGGCATTAAAAATACATGCTTTTCGAAAAATAAAAAGTAACTCAAAATTTCCAAGTCTTCCCGCTGCACACTGCTAAACAACAAATGTCTTTTGTATTTATTAAGAAACTCGGAAAGCAAGCATTTCTTATGAAAATTTTTTTTAATTTTTTTGAGAAGAAAACCTGCCCAAAAATGCATTTTTGCGTCTCCATTAAATGTATTTATAAATAGATTATTTAATAGATATTTATAATAATAGATGTATTTTAACGTATGTGTGTAGTAGCTCCCTTTTTGCAATTTTTATTCGTGCGCAGTATGATAAAGTAGAGAAAGAAACAACATTTATAAATGTGAAACGAACAAAAAAGCTGCGCTATTCCCCGAATTGCGCCCTAACTTGCCATCCTTTTTCATACAATATAAAATTTACACGCATTTGCTGCATTGCATATACATGCATATGTGTACATATGGCAATCGAAGTCAGCAAGTCATTAGGTGCAACACTTTTTTTTTATGTACTCATACTACACACGTATATGCATATATCCACTTGCTTTTTAAATGCCAACATTTAACCTTTGTCGCAGCTTTTTTAGTAATTCGAATTGAAAACACCTGCACGAGCAAATTGTATACAACCTGTAAAAAGTAACTGTTTTTGGAACTTTTTTGCTGCAGCAACAACATAAACTTTACTCACTTTATATGAAAGCTTAAAAGCTTTCGCGTAAGCGAGAAAGCGATTATTTTGATTATGATTATGAAGGAAATTAAAAATCAATTCAAATTTACGCAAAACATTTATAGAGATACATATATAACTCATATATATGTATGAGAGTATGTATATATACTCATATGTGTTAGTCAATTTTAAATTTTACATTCTTTAAAATAAACTATTGAAAAAAGCTCACAAGCATATAAACTAATACAGACTTGTATTGTATTAAACAAAATTAATTCCAAAAACGGGTTTTTGAAGCATAAACGAATTCAGCACTAACAAAAAACACAACAGAGTAAAATGTTCCATTTTTCGCATTTATTATATATTGCACTTAAAATAACGAAGAAATTCCAATAACGCGTAAAGTTGAAAATGCGAACTAAGTAAACTATATAATTTGTTCTTTATTCAATGGGGTTAAGCATATTTTCTCCAAAATAAATGCGTGAAGTTTTGTTTAAGAACTAGAATATGCTCCGCTGACATTAGAACTACCAGCAAAAAAGAGTCATGGTCCACTCCAATTAGCTCTCGCAAGTATAAGGCTTAGGCTTAGATAATTTCCTCATTTCAATAAAATAAAACAAAACCGCTATAAATCTTTAAGTTTAAGCACAAAACCGGTGGTAGGGTTTTCAGCATAAAATTTTGGCCAAATTATTAAATATATTACACCGTATATTCTATCGAATTAAGTTGATATACAGAGGTAAGCAAAATATAGTAAAGATAGTAATAAATAAAAAATAAAGATTGCAATGCAAAAAAATGCGCATCAAAAATTAATATACAAAATTTATGTAAGCAAAAAGTTCCTGCGTTTCAAAGAGCGAACATTATTAAGGATCAAAAAACTATAAAAAGTTAGAATTAGAAAAATAAAAATAATGTACACAAAGCGCTGCGGTACCATATAAAATAATATAAACACAATAATGAAATTAATAAAATAATATAAATCCAACTAAAAAAAAAAATTTTTTGGAGCTAAAATCTAAGCATCTAATCTAACACAGCGCAATAAAAATGTTGAACAATAATTTTCATATCAGTATACTTAATAAATTTGCAAATTTGCAATCAAAAATGAAATGAATGATTTGGAATGCTTCAATGCAAAAAATTAAGTAAACATTGTATTGTGCGCACGATAATTATATTTTTCACATATCAAAATAACGTTTCACATACGTAAAATACAATTAGAAGATATGTATCCATGTGTATATACATTTTAAAATTAACACATTATTTTATATATCTGATTTTTTGGTAAAATAATGCACAAAGTCCCGAAAAATTCGGAATACGTTGGGTTCGTATACTTTTCTCAGCTTATAAATATCTCTGAGAATTACCAAAGAGTTTAAATTATTATTTGTATGGAAATAATAACATGACTTGCTTGGAAAAGTTTGCATTGAAAGCTTTTAAAAAATATTTTAAAGCTCAATATAAACAGACTGGAAATTTAAGAAATTTCATGTTTAAATAATATATATATTATATTAAACTTTTGGTGAATTCAACTCGCGTTTAAAAAACCTAAATGCATGCCAACAACAGAGAGGGCTGTTATAAATTACGTCTTATACATTATATTTTTACCAAAAAATTCCCAAAAAAATTATACTTAAGTGGTCTCAATGGTCTAACCACTTTCAGCCAGTAAATTCATTGAATAATACCGAGGCTACTACTGACACTTTTAATAAAAACTAATTAGTTGCCTACTCATGCCCAGTGTAAACAGCGTTGTCAAATGCCAATTTTTTCATGAAAAAATAAGTTAAATCTTGAATTATTGGCTGAATGTGAAATGAACCTAGATTCTACCCCATATGGACAATATTTGCTCAATTATTTTTTCGTTGAAAAATCGCTTTACTTGCCAATTTTTTCAATATTTTTGATTTAACATTTATTGGATCAAATTTTATGATTATTATACACTATTTTAATATGATATTAATTTAAATATATTTTCTATCAATAAATATATAATTCCTTGCTAATCAAAGTAACTTGAGTGCAATATGATAAATAACTGTTAATTATGTTTACTACAAATGACCATGTATACATAAGTACAGAGAATATTTTAATACAATTGTTAAGTTGTAAATAAACACTCGTCATAATTATACACATGTATGTTTGAGGATAATTTTTAAAGCTGGAGGGGCTATTTTGTTAGCGATTTAAAATTTTTAGAATGTTGCTAAATTAAGTTTAATTCATCCTTAAAAGTGGACCTTATTAATAAACTGAAGGATATCTCAGAGTGCTTTTTCAATAACGGCATAACGGCATAACGGCATAACTCAGAATTTTAACAGTCATTTGCGCAAGCTTTCTCAGACTCGTGATTTAACTAGTATTAAATTAAAGTGCCGAAAAAAATAGTATTTGCCGAAAATACATATTATTTTATTTAAATATACAATTTGTTTACCGCAAAACTTTTGCCCTTTCAGCTTAAAAACAATCACAAAATTTATTATTTATATTTTTTTTTCAGTTTTTTTTAATTTTTTTAAAGCAATAAGATCCCTGAGTAGGTATGTCAGGTAGCTTATTTTCAAAGTTTTTCCTCTTTTTTTACATTTTGCAACAGTGGTAGCTAAATTTAAAATTGTCCGGGTTTGTTATTAATAAATATCAATGTTTTTACTTTGTTTTAATAATATATTCTCATTTAAATTCAGTTTTACATTATTTCAAACCATTTTAAACATTTATTGCCTTTTTGTTGTTGTTTTTGTTGAACCTCCACACCCACCATGCCTACACTAAGTAAATTAATGTTATTTATTTTTAATTTAAAACAAAAACAATACTGATAATAAACTGTAGCAAAGTAACAACTTGAACAAAACCCCCAAATGCATTTTAATACACTATGTATCAAAATAAAGTACCATATTTATAAGATTTGAAATAGTCGTAACAATAACAATGCACAGAACTATTTTTTCATGTTTTCCACGAATGAGTGAAACAAAGGTCGGTAGAAAATATTTCACTTAAAATATGGCGCTCCATTTTGTTACACCCTTTATATACCAACATAAATAAAATAGTATTAAAATATTGGCAACTTTGCTATGTACCGGCGAGTAAAATGAGTAAATAACCAAACAGTTATACATACATGTATGGATATATACATATATATGTATTTATATGTAGAGCGTGTGGGGCAGCGTTTAATAATAGTAAATAACTAGCACAATTTCAATATTTTTATATAGTCAATTAGCAATGTTTTTTTTTTTTTGTTAGCCAATGAACAAAAGCTGCAGGCAAATATAACGCACAAATAGGAAAAATTATTAAGTAATTTGTTACTAAAATTTCCTTAAAATATTAATAGCAAATATATATATTTTGTTTTTGGTATAATTTTGTACATTTCATATTGAACCTCTTATGAATCATTATTATCGTAGTGAACTGGTTACTTTTTTGCAATAACATTTTATTATAATTCTGTTTTAAGCTACATTTTTTTAATTTTTAAATATTGAAACATTGCTAAAATCAACTTTAATGGGGCTTCGGTACTTATGACTTAAGCAAATATCTTACATTCGTACATACTCATGTATTTTAATGAAAACAAGCAGATGCGAAATAGCTAAACAAAAAGCCAAAAGAAATAAACAAAGAGAAAACAACACAATGTAAAATAAAATCCAAGTTAAATAGCAGCTGGCGCGTAGGAACAGAAAACGAAAAGAAGTAAAATTGGAGAATTACATAATACCAATAGAAATGTGTTTGTATGTAAGTGGAAAATCAGCTAGGGGAGAAAAGCCTCAGAATACGATTGTGTGATCGCTTTGGCGAGCGAACGAAATGGTTCTTTTTCTCCTTTTCAGCAGTAAGAAAAGAATATAAATAAGCAAAAAAAAAGGTAAAACAAAAACAAACATAAGAAACGGGTGTCAGCAAATATATATATATATATATATAACAGCAAGAAACATGTAATATAGCAATAAAATTATGTGCATTTAGTATTTAAGTAAAAAATATAAATAATAAAAACAAATTGTATACATAAATAACTAGCGAGAACATATTACTACTACAGCAGAAACGAGGATAAACACAGCGAAGCAACAAATACAATAAATTATATTAAATAATAAAGTAAATTAAATGAAAACAACAAATAATAAAAAGCATAAATGAATGTATGTATTTCGTGTAAATATAAAAATGAGTAAAAACAAAAAGTTAAAAGAAAAAATTTAATTTAATTTTAATTGTAACGTGCAGTAGGTACAATCGTAAGTAACTGATAAAGTAATTCAAAAATGAATAATTAATATAATAAACAATTGCATAGACAACAGCAAGAAAACGGAAATAAGATCGATGCGAAAAATAAAAAATGTTTTCACAAAATTCATGTATTTTATTTCGTATAAAGCGTAAATTAGGTATAAAACAGATATGAAAGGAATATATTTGCCTTAAAGTGGCGATACAAAAAAAGGTGGAAGTATTTTAAAAATGTCAAAATGTCAAAATGTCAAAATTTTCGATTTCCTTATAAAAATTGATTTTGAACTGAAATTCCAGTCTTAATAGTCCACATTAACAAAAAAGGTGCCTTGTTTTGAATGGAAAATACTTTCTTATATTTAAGTCTTCTAAAATACTAGTGACGCCTCTAGAGCGTAAAAATATGGCATATAGTGGTTTAATTTTAATCATATGTTGTTTTGATAATACTCTCCCACTGAACTAGCAGAAAAAAGTGAAGGTTCGCCCTTGAACAACGTTTGAAAATATGGAAAAACTGATTTCAAAAGAATGTAGGAGATTTATTAAAAAAAAACGAGAAACAAGAACAAGAAGAAATGCCGCTCCGGAAATCAGAAAACCCGTATACGTTTCGAGAAGAATAAGCATTTTGAAGAGATATAAACTTGGTGCAGATTTTAGTGCAATGATGTCTTTGGACCATTCAATTTTAAAGTTGGAACCATTTGGTCAGCGACTCAATAGACCTTTTGCAAGTAAAGTTGTGTAATTGTATTATCAATCGCATATCCCGGTTACTCATACTTACGCACAATGCTCCTAAAGACCGATGTTATATAAACAATCCATAAACTATAGGACTAAGTGTTATTAAGGACTACGAAAAATTTGTGTTGGGAGCAAGCTACCAGCAATGGCTTACTGCCCTTATGTGATTTATTTTAAATATAATTTAAATATGTATTAACATTTTTGTAGTAAACAATACTACACGAACGTATAAATGTTATTTTCCAGAGCTTAGTGTTGAAATGTTTCAAGGAAATTTAGTTATAGTTGCAACTACTGCAATAGTAATCGAAATCAAATGAATAAATAAGAAACCCGTTAACCACACATTTTGTATAATGCCTCAGTAATCATTACTAAATACTACTTTATCTCTTTCAAAACTACAAATCGAAATGAAACACAACAAAATCATTCAAAATAGTCAAAGGTGAGTTCAGTCAAACATTTCTTGTTATTACTATAAAATAAATAGATAAATATTGTTTGTTATAACTATTATTTTCGATTAACAATGCGCATTCATAAACGGCAGCACTAATTAATTTAAATCATGTCATAAAAAATAATAAATTTTATTCGCAAAAATGTGATTAGAAAAGTCTCATAAATATGAAAATATGAAAATTACATTTACATATGTACATTAATTCAAGCAAAATAAAATATCACTTGTCATACATTGTCTACCCGAATAAATTGTACTGTAATTGTACTGTAACACTAAAATTAAAATTAATTAATGCGCTTACATGTTAACTGTGGTTTAGACTTATTGCTAATTTATACAATTTAATTTACGTACGCGGTTTATGTGCGGCTTTATTTGGAATTAAATAATTGTTTTTTTTTTTAATTTGTGTGGTAGTTGGTTTTTGACTCTTTTTGGACTTTTTTGTTTTCCTTAGAACGAATACAATTGCAATTTCCTTGAAAGCATGCAACACTTACATAACTTCGGCTCAATTTTAATCCGTTATTTTCCACAATTGTACATATGTACACTTATTATAATTGGATGTAAAGTTCGCTTGTTTTGCTTACTGCATTTTAACTTTCGTTGTTTTTTTTTTTATTAACATTGTTGCTCCCAGTTTTGATGAAATGTGTGTTTTTTAAAACAATTATTTTGTTTATATCTTTAGTATACCTAGTGGCACGTACATTTATAAAAACTATAAAAGCACAAGTTGGTAGAATAGCTGAATTACCATAAATTTTATACTTTTATACCATATATAACTTTTTGTATTTAAACGATAAGCTGATAAGAAAACCAAATTTTACGAAGAACTGCGTTATCTTGTCTAAACGACATTGTTCTACATAAAACCGAAATTTTCATTCATATTACAAGTTATTGTAATGGAATGAAGGCAAGGATGGATTCCGGAGACTAGGCTGCATAAACAATGGCCTCTCAATTAACCTCAAAAAAGTCAAAGGAAGTCAAACGAGTATGTGAGTTTACTCTCTGATCATCAATCCTCTCTCCAAAAGAAGAAAAAGTACACGCCGAAAAAGGCAATCTATTCCACCCTAATAAACGTCAGCAGGCTTCATTTGTCGTATAAATGACACTTTATACAAATGGTAGTATTAATAGAGCAGTAAGTAGTGCGGAATTGCTTGAAGAATCCCAAAATATCTGTTCTCGACCACTAGTCCACTTACTGCTTGCTGTACTTACGTGAAAAATTCAATAGACAGACGCACATTAGAAGAGTTCTACTCGAAAGACACGATCTCTTTTGCACCTACACGAAATTGCCGAGCTTTTTATATGACAAAAGATGTCACAGGTGCAAGAATAGTATATCAACTGAACAAATGCGCCAAATGAGGTAGCATGCCACTTAAAATAGTAATATGCGCCTATCACAATACATTGATATATTTTTACTTTTTTGTTCTGTAATACAATTTTTAGTGTATGTGTACGTGTTTTTGTTAAACTTCGCAAAAGTATATTAATTTCTGCTTAAGTAACTGTAGTTAAGTTGGTGCTGGTGTTTATTGTGCATTTGGTTTTGGTAACGCTTGGCGTTCTATATTAAATTATAAATCTTTTTTCAAACATCGTACTCACATTCAAAATCAGCACACATATACACATACATCTACATATTTAATCTTTGTTAATAATATTTAATCTTTGTTCTCTCTCTCTCTCTCTTTCTATCTTGTTCGTATCCGTGCCAATAGAATGTGCCACACCCACATATTATTACAATGGCCACTGCTATGATCAATGTCCCATACACACATATGCCATCATCAACGACAGCACGACGACACTAAACGACTACACCATATCCAAGACGAGTATTACCGACGACGATGAATTGCAATCCATCGATCGCAGACGAGAAGCTGTGCGCTTATACGCCGACACGAGTGAACCCTTAGAACCGATACATTTACGGCGCTGCGATAAATGTGATAACAGCTGTCAGCGCTGCTTTGGACCACTAAATTCGCAATGCAGCGCCTGTCCGCCCGGCAGTCAATTGCGTAAAATACCCCGCGCAAATGAAACATTTTGCTACATATTTGCCGAACGGAGTTCAGGTAATAGACTCGAAGGCGTCTTCAGTGCCAAAGCCGAAACAATCGACAACGTGGAGCACAATAGAGCTATGAGCCGGACGAGTATTGTATACCTTACGCTAATCATAGTGCCAACTATGCTCATCATTCTCGTTATCATGTTCGTTTCGGCAGCACGCCAGAAAAATTTGCGTATACCGTTCTGGCGAAACGATAGCACAACAGGAAATGTAGTAACACTACCAAATGTCGGCTATGATCGTGTAGCGCTGCTGACCGAAGGCGAAGAGGACGGTGATGAAGCTAATGATGAAGAGGAGCACGACATACACGGCGCAGTGCGCGCCTATGACGATGAGCTGGCACCTTTCGTGGGTGACGATGAGACAATTGAAATCGATTTGGCGCCGACAATTATTGAAGTGGTAGATATAAGCGACTCAGAGGTAGAACTTTTTGATTCAACGCAACATAATTACTAATAGCCATTGTAAGGAAAATGCTTATGTGAATAGATGCTGATATTGCTGCTAATTTTTTTTACTTTTACATTTTATTTTTCTGTAATACATTAAGTAATATTGTATTATTGTTGTTATAGGTAGGGTTTGTGATAATACTGGTAAAGTAGTACTTTCTTCTGAATAATTATCAGTGCGCTCTCATCTACTAATGAAATTTAAATATGAACATTCCAATACCTGTTTCGCCTTTTCTTGTTTTTAATATTTTAACATTAGCTCGATAATTACTTATCTGTAATAGGTATAACCTCTAAACAGAAAAAGTATTTACAAAACTGTTGAAACTATTAAAATACATTTATTAGCTTAACAAATTTTTTTTTTTTTCAAAATAAATTTGTATAATTTTAAAATATTTGTTTAATAAAATAGTAAATTACATACATACATACCATCTGATAAATTTAACTCGAACTCGTCCATTTTAACTGCGGGCTTAAAGGGATCGCAAAGCGTTTTGCTGCCAACGCTTGGAAATTATCTTTTTAGCATTCGGCAGATAGGAGAGGCTCTTAACATCTCTTATGAATCCACTCAACAAATTTTTTTAACGTTATAATTATAAATCGTATCGCTACCAGCCTCTTACGAATAACATGGTTCTTGCAAAAAGAACGTGGAGAAGAGATCGAATAAGAGTTGTTCGTCAAAGGAACAGACAAACAGCAATTCCGAGTCCAGGGGGTGCGCGATAAAACGATCGATGTTGTAAAATAAAGTATAAAATCATGGAAGCATTTAAGGGAAATTTCTGAAATTTATTTTTAGTCTGTGTCAAATTTAATGTTCATTTTAATAAAGTATGGACTTTTGTAACAATGGAAAAGTTTAGTGAAATCGTTTATTTCACTGGAAAATATCAATTGAAAAATACTAAAAATTAAGTAAGATTATTAAAAATTAAGTAAGATTATTAAAAATTACCGTAAATCGTAGGGAAGAAAAGGGATTTTATTGTGAAAATCAGCAAACACGACCGAGAAAAATAATCAAACAAACAACAAATTATTACATAATATACATGCTATGTTTGCAGTGTATATCATACACATAAAAAGTTAAAAAATTTTACATGTGTACATATGTATATCCGAGATCATTTTATTTACAAAATGTCATAAGCATGCCTTTTATAAAACAATATTTATTCATAAAGCTATTGAGGCAATCAAAATAATGGTATTGCCAGGATTGAGCAGTCAAAACACAAATATAAAATATTTATTTAGATAAAAGATTTTCAAAGAAGTAAGTAGTGAGTTTTGTGATGAAGTTCCTTATAATTTTGTAAAAATCAGATTAAAAAATTTTCAGTGATGGAACGAGGAAATCACTGCACAGCACTTATCAGCGCGAACCCGTCAAAGAACTTATTTTCACTGTACTCTACTGTACTGGACTGTTCACGACAACGAGGATTCGAAATGCCTTAATATAAATCGAAGCTCGAAACACGTGGTCGTCGTCCAGCAATGACTGATACAGGAGCAAAGCGTATAGGAAGATACTCGAAGCAGGATCATTTTACATCTGCAACGACGCCTACATTTTCTTCATTTTTCTACATTGTGTACACTACTTTTATTTTGACCGCAACTTTATATACGATAATTATACGAGTTATAGTGATTTCGTTTCCACCAAGCCATGCTTCCACCTTTCCGAATGTGTTCATTGTTGAACTCAACCCTTGAAATGCAAATTTTGCCTTATTTGCTTTCGAGCCCATAATTATTCAACCAAACTCTTTTTAGGCTAAGTTTTCTGCAATAAACGAAATCAAAATAAGTAAGGAAGACCTTAGTTCGGGTGTAACCGAACATTTTATACTCTCGTAATGTGCAAAGATCAAAGGCGATGAAATCGTTTCAAATGTTGGCATAACTTTATATTAAAAAATGTTGCGGAAGAATTCAACATTCATTTTTCGACAAAATTGTGAATGGATTGCAGTCATATTTGGTATCTTATTAACTTATATTACAAGACATAGACTCAGGTCACTGCTTTCATTATATAGCTTTCATTGCTATATTCTGTTTCGTGTCCGAGATATTTATATTACAATCTACCAAGTTAACTCAAATAAGATATATGCGATATAAACTCAACCAAAGTGGCTTAATTGAATATATTAGATACATGAGGAGAAAGTTAACCAGAGAATAGGAAATCATTATATTTGCAATAAGTTCACGAATTAGGAATAAGACCACGGTCTAGACCGATTCTAGACCAGTGTATGAGCAAATGATAGAAAGACTACCTCTGAGCAAGCTGGGTTGATATAGCTTAAGCGGTTTGTGAGATATGTACATTAAACCTATTGGTTTTAAAACATTTTTTAACCACAGGTGTCCCTCGCTTGTGCGATTCCCTGTACCAAATTGCACATTTGCATCTCATTGTGTAGCTTAGTTACATGCAATATTAACCTTCTTATGGTGACAAAGAACACGACTACCAACTTTCATCAGTTTTACTCAAGTCATCATTGGACGGACGGACAGACAGTCACCCGGAATTCAGCTCGTCTCGTCATCCTGATCATGTATACATATATATCTCTATACCTATGTCGATTAGTTTTAGGTGTTGCAAGCAACCGTCAAGTGAACAAAACTGATATGCTCTGTCGCAACGTGTTGCGGATAAATTTCGTTTCGGGTAAATATTCGGGTAAATAATATTATTTAAAAAATGTTAATAAATTTTAAAGTAAGCAAAAATGTACTCTGTATTCAATTTTTTTTTTTGTTGTTGCGTAACATTGGTTATGTTTTGTTCTTAACCTAGTCGTACTTTCCTGACCAATGTATTTTCGTAGTTTTTATACTCTCGCAACATGTTGCTACAGTGTATATTAGGTTTTTTGATATAATATATCAAAATATATGCCGTATATATTTAATGGTATTATATGGTATATCCATATAATTATATGGTATGACCATATAATTGATTACTAAAACATTCTACATGCATATAGGGTGGGGTGATTCATATGGCGTTTCTTTATGTTTGTCCAATGAAAAAAGATGTTTTATCGCTGAAAATATTTATAGAAAATTAGTATAATATCTCCGATATTTGCACAATGTTGCAAAATATTGAAATTCTATTTCCAAATGGTCGAAAGGAGGAAAATGCCCAATCTGAGCACGTGATGTTGATGTAATTAAAAGTTTGGCAGAATTTCATATCTCATGAACTACTTGACCGAATTGTTATAAATGCTGGTCATATCATTTTCATAACATTCTCTTGACACAATGTATTTTGACTTGCTATCAGAAATTCATGACCACACATTCTGCTAGATCCAATTATTTTCATTGTTCTGATTCACTTTATACCGCATATTTCGCTCAGTCTACAAGATATCTTAATGGGACTTAGGTCAGAATAATTCGAATATGTCAGTTTGCTTGATTTACAAGTCGATATGCTGGATATCAAACAAAATATCTTTAAACAAAGGAGACATGTTATCTATAGCATAAGCTAATCTTACGTCAAAAATGTATGAACATTTTACAAAACATTTAATTACGGGTTGAATAAAATTGAATAAATTAGGAGGGTATCTAATGACACATTAGGTGTATATGTTCCTAATATATATAGTGTATATATAGAGATACATATATATAGCACTTTTAATGTAACAGATTAATAATGAAATTGAAAATTTCATTTAAAAATCAAACATGTGTAACAGGCAAATATAAACATTAGTGCCGATATGATCAGAATCAAATTCAATCGCGCACGCCTGGAACACGCATAGGCAGACGCCCAATAAGTACGTGGAACACGTATGTACAAATACTCTCAAAAATGTAAATAAGTCACAATCAGCAGTTGGCACAATCATATTGGAACACGGTACTTATATAATTCTAGTGGGAGGAAGAATTTTGCAAAAACGGCAAAACAATAAAAACACAAACCGAATATAAATATTTACTTATTTATGTATGTACCAATTTGGTTTGGTTCGTAGCCACTTCAATTTCTTTGATAAAAACTAATTACAGTTTACAGCACAAATATATCTACACATACATATGTATGTGCATATTTAAATGTACATATATGTATACTAAAGGAGTATTGAGGAAGAAAGGATAATTTAATTTGAAAAAATTAAATAAAGAAAAATATATTTAAAATATGAAATAAACAAATACATACGTTACTAGAGACGTACATCTTTACTTAAGGCATACAATATCCATCAAATGTCCGCCGTTTCTTCATATCAAATATTCGCGAATTTCGCTATGTTGTGTGGACCTTAGGAGCATTACCCAATTACAGTTTATAAATTCAGTATACACAGTAGACATGCCACTTAAAAGAAATTCGCACAAACAGAAACTTGTAGTTTCATTTGTATTTTTCGTTCATTAAAAACCTCTTTCCCTGCTACCTCTCTAAGATCGGCAGCACTGCATACGCCACAATGCTATCATACTCTAAATGTGAAAAACACTTCACGATTGATTAATACACACGATAAAATGTTTTGTACGCTGGTGGCACCTGAACGCAATTCATTCGCTGATCACTGACCAGAACACTAATAATTTGACGTAATGACACAGCACTCAAAAATCGTAAAAACAATAAATAAAATGATTATTTTCCAGTAATGAAAAGTGTTTTTAGTTATGATTAATTTTATCACAAATATACATACACACTCGTACGTATCTATTCAATGGTTTTATCAAAAAAGTCACAGTTCTATTAAAAGAATTCTTATAAATAAACTGTTAGATGTTTGACCCATCCTCCACAACTGAATTTTTAATATTAGAACTGCATTAAAATATAATTAAATAGTTTTTTTATGAATTAAATAAATTGAAACGAAAGACCCACTCCCATAAGACATAAATGCATATATTTTAATTGATCGCCGCGTATACTCGTATGCCAACCACTATTAGATTTGAACTCGAAGCTTTTAAAAACGGCGAACTTCGGGAGGAAAATACTAAGTTTGAAATTGAATGCTATCCACAAAAAGGAACTTCTTGCAAGGAATGTATCACATAATAGGATAATTGTGCGAGAAGGGGCTAACAACTTTTAGTACATTTAGATAACCAATGTTTAGCAACGATATGAACCCTATGATGTACAATACATAATACTATATAATAAATTTAGACCGAATTCAGAATTTTTATCTCAACGCTTTTGTGGTTGAATAAAAATAAACCATGGGTGCACCCTAGTTAATTAGTTTTTAACTGACCACTTGTTCTATTTTATCAAGCTGCTCTGAGAAACAGTGACGATTATTTGTGACCCAGATGATGAGATTTCTGGTAGGATGATTCTTCTGTTTTGCCCTATTTCTCCATTTTCTTATTAATAGTACTTATCAAAATCAAGAATACGAATTGAAAGATCAATACTTTAATTTTCTTTTTTTTTTAATATTTTCATTATTATACAAGTAATAGTAGTTTCTTGTTAGTATCAATATTACAAATATTTTAAAATTTAATTCAACCATTAACAACGTCAGGCAGTCGAAGTGTGCATTTGTTACACGAAATTCTGGAAGTCCAAATTGGAAATACACCGAGTTCATAAAACTTAAGGGAAACAATATTCTATATATATGTATGTACGTATATATGCAAGCACGTATATATAATTCCCTATCAATATCTCAGAATCCTGTTACCAAGCATTCAAATGCTCTTGAGATTACAGTTTCGGAGTATTGGTAGATGATGATAAAACCCACATGGAGGAAACACACAAAAAGAATCACAATTCAAGAGTATTGTTTATGGTTGTAGTTAAAAAAAAAAAACTGTTTCTGGAGTTCGCCGAAATCACTTGCAAGCAAAATATCTTATCAAATGGCACATAGTAAGTTTGGTACACATGT
Organism: Bactrocera minax; assembly: GCA_021498325.1. Lineage (NCBI taxonomy): Eukaryota > Metazoa > Arthropoda > Insecta > Diptera > Tephritidae > Bactrocera > Bactrocera minax. The sequence goes on along the minus strand of JAKEEE010000044.1, from coordinate 835,223 downwards.
ACTACACTGTTGTTGCAGAATTTTATTTGTAGGAACTAAAATGAGCATTTCGTGTATAAATACGGTTTGATCACAGAAACCGAACACAGTGCACAAAAGTGCTACCAGCACAACGGTATAAATACAATTAAACAATAAAGGTAGTTAAATACTAAAAATTTTCCCCGAAGCTGGAGCAAAAAGTGCAAAAAATTAACAATTTATAACTTGTGACAACAGTCAAAATGGGCTACAAAAATCTTTTCTTGACGTGTGCCTTATTTGCACTATGTCTAAATCCACTCCAAATCAATTCTTGCCCATCTGTTCAACAACGTTTCAAGTTCCCAAATAGTGATATTTATTTACGTTTGGTCCGCTCCACACAACTGCAGTATCAAGTAATGAAAGGTATGTGTTGTTATTTTCAAAAACACAAATTCTTATAATAATAACCAATATCCTTAGGTTTCAAAACGCTACAAACTGTTACCTTGGAGAACACAATCAGCGATAGTAAGCTGGAATTAACGGAGACCGGTTCTTATTTACTTAAAACCGCAGACACAACCATTACTTTTGATTTGATCGCCAACAATGGGAATGCTGTGCATGTTCGTGTCTCACGCATCGTACCCGCTGGTACCCAGCCAATCGATTGCGTCGACCTAGATACACCGAATACGCATTGGTACGGAGGTCCAGAATTCAAAAATCACTATTGGCCCGTGGAGAAGCAAACGCTGACGAATTTCTCCTATGTAACTAAAGAACTGGAGAATATGGGCGTCGCCGAACGTTACTGGCTTAATACCAAGGGCGAATTCTTTTACATCGACGACAACACACCACTTTTTATCGAACTAAACTCCATTGGTTACGAGAATAAATTATGTTTCAGCGCACTGAGTGCACTGCCTTTCAATCCACGCACAGAAAAAGTGACTTTTGTATATCATGTTGGTGTTGCGCCTAATGCAAAAGAGGCACATATGTATGCAGTGAAGAAGTTACTGAATCATCCTGTTGAATACCCGGATGAGCGCATGGTGGCACTACCCATCTGGTCAACTTGGGCACTTTATAAGAGAGATATAAACGAGTCTGTTGTGCGCGATTTCGCTGATCAAATCATAAATAAGGGTTTCAACAATAGTCAAATCGAAATTGATGATGATTGGGAGGATTGCTATGGCGCTTTGTCGTTCCGTAAATCGAAATTCCCCGACATGAAGCAATTGACAGATGAGTTAAAGACAAAAGGCTTCCGAGTCACACTGTGGATTCACCCGTTCATCAATAAGAACTGCGAACCCATCTATAGTGAGTCACTGAACAAGAGGTAAGTATATTGTCAAAGCAAGATTGACAAGATTATTGACAAGATTAGCCTTTTAACTTATGTAGAATTGAAATCTTACATACGTTCCATACATCCGTACATCACTGTTTTTTAGTTACTTAATCCTTGATCATAATGGCAATCCCGACACGCAGTGGTGGAACAGCGGTGCGAAAGAGGCTGCTTATGTTGACTTCACAAAGCCGGAAGTACGCACTTGGTTCAGCGACCGTTTGAAGAAGTTGCAAGAAGAAGGCGGTATTGACAGTTTCAAATTCGATGCAGGCGAAACAAGTTGGATGCCCGACGATCCAGTACTGCAAGGAGACTTAAGCCTCTCGCCAACACAAATGACACGTGACTATGTGCGCACCGTAGGTGCTTTTGGTCCGCTCGTGGAGGTGCGTGCTGGTCAGAATACACAGAATATGCCTATTTTCGTACGTATCGTCGACAAGGACTCTGAATGGGGTTGGAATAATGGTTTAATAACGCTCATAACAACATTATTGCAAATGAATTTGAATGGATATCCGTTCGTGCTGCCCGACATGATCGGCGGCAATGGATACGATGACAAGCCACCAACTAAAGAACTATTTCTACGTTGGCTGCAAGCAAATGTTTTCATGCCAAGCTTGCAATTCTCATACGTACCATGGAACTTCGATGACGAAACTATTGAGATCAGTAAAAAATTTGTAAAAATGCACGAAGATTTCGCGCCTGAAATTATTAAGCGTTTCAAATTAGCAACGGAAACAGGTGAACCTGTGAATCTACCACTCTGGTGGGCCGATCCAAGCGATAAGGTTGCCCAAAGTATATATGATCGTAAGTTGAACTTGCAATTTCTTCGATTTGTGAAAATGTACAAACAAACTCTCTTTTTATAGAATTTCTTCTTGGCGACGATGTCATTGCTGCACCTGTAGTTCAAGAAGGTGCTGTTAAACGCGATATCTACTTGCCTAAAGGGCAGTGGAAAGACGGCAATACCAATGATGTACACAAAGGTCCTAAATGGCTAATGGCATACAGGGCGCCTTTGGACATACTACCGTACTTTGTGCGCGTACAGATTTAAAGTGTAAACAGCAATTACTCTTAATATATATAGTAATTATCTGAATGTGAAGAAACTAAATGTTGAACAATGGCATGCGTTATTTATATAATATAATAAAAAAAAATATTGGCATTGTACAAAATTTCATAATTAACATATACAATATGCTTTTTTATGCAAAAATTAAATTATAGTCACACCATATCCACACAAGTTACAAAAAAAAATGCTTACGTACTCATTTATATCACAGTTCAATTTTGTTCAGCTTATACAATAAAACACTAAATGTGGTACATTGAGATATCTTAAGCAGCTTGCAGATCGTCAAGTGACGCAGAATCGAAGGAATCATAAAGTATATCTTTGATATACTTCAATTCGTTACGATCACTATGCAAAGCTTCTTGTTCCTCTTCCAGAATCTCTTCCAAACATATGCTAAATGATAAAAAAAAAAATATATTGTGCATAAAATAGGTTAATGTGTGAAAACCTCTCTCTTAAAGTACTTACTCAACTTCTACATCTTTCTTTTCTTCGAATGCTTCCTCTTTCTGTTTCAACAAAGTCATTTGCAACACATGCAGTTCTCGCGTCGACTTCGACCACTGTGCTTTATAAAAGTTTTTGGCTTTCTCAATGTCTGCAAAACGTTCGGTTTGTTTTTGCTACAAATATTCATTTGTAATTATTGATCAATGTTTTTAAAATGAATAACCGTATATGTTACTAAATCTTACTAAATCTGACAGCATGCCTTGCAGTTGTTCAGCTGAGAAATGAGTTTTCTCCATAGCCGTCAATTGCTTTTCCAATTGCTCAATTCGTATCTTCATTTCCAGCTTTTCCTCAGAATCTAAACCAATCGCCTCCACCGCTTGGCACTTTTGCTGTGCTTGTTCCACTTCACGTTCTGCACTTTCTGTAGCACGCTGTTGAATTTCGTGCTTGAGTCGTAGCATCTCATCGTCTAACTGCTGAAACTTCTCCGCATAACTTCTTTCGATATCCTGTTTCACTGTCTGTACGATGCTGACTGTCTCCTGGTGCTTTAATGCGTTAGCATTCAACTCTGCATGTGCCTGTTCTAATTCTGCATTCAATCTCTCACATTCAGAAAGCTTCGCTTCTAGTCTGGCTTGTAGTATCGACCGTTGTTGCTCCCATTCCTTATTCAGTTCGGCTAAATATTCGACTTCTTTATGTTCTAAGCCTTTAATGAAGTGTTCCATTTGCTGTGATTTCCATTCCTCTAATTCGCGAACTATTTTCATTGTCATTTCCTCGGGATCAGTCTCTAACTGATCGGTATTTACACTAATAGATCGATTTTGAGGCTTAATTGTCGTGTTTTGCATGCAGTTCGTCTTTGATAGTTCAATATTGGAAATGCTTTCCTGCGATTGCGCATGTTCATTTTCGGAGTAATTAGATAATATTGGTCTACTCAGACGACGTGCCAAAGAGTCAGTGCTTCTGCAAAAATCTTCCGATGATTTGGCAAATAGCTCAGTGTTTTCCCCCAAAACACGTCCAATTATATAACCGTCAGCTTGCATTTTCATATAATTACGTTCATAAATTTCGAAATTAGTGAAATTGCGACTGCTTATTTGGCCTGGGTCATAAGGAGCGCGCTTTTGCTGTAAAGTATTAGGAAAATCTAAATTTCGATAGCACTCTGTAATGTCAACTGCTCCCTTTTCATCGAGTTTATACGAAGCGTATGCCTCAGTCAGTTGCCCATGCTCTGGGTTTAACTTTTTTGAAAAGTTTGTCACAAGTTGCATGCAAAAGATGTAATCCACAGAAGGTTTCGACACTCTAGGACTTAAATTTTTATTTATACGATCGAAATAAAAGGTGCCACATTTGGCAAAGGTCTTGCTCGTCTTGAAATAGGGATCTTCTGGTAATAACTTGGAAAAATCCAATCGATAGTTTGCTACAGTAAGAATATAACAATACCATATAATATATATAGATATATATATTATACGCTTGCATATATGAAAATATTTTCCGTTTTACTACACATCTTAATATCTATTTATCTATACTATATCTATTTTTTTATACTATATACCTATTTTTATACTTACCCACAACCGTATTATTGAAGTAAATGCTTATTGGTATATAAAAAATGCGTTGAAAATATGTTCGTAGGCTCTTCAATGACGTCTTAAATGTCAGCGAAACTTTTTCATTGATAGTATAGCAATCAGACTGATTTCCTATCATTTCCAGCTGCGAAGCGCTCCCTAAAAAGTCATAGTGGAAAACAAAAGTACTGGTTTGACGGTGGAAGTTCTTCTCCAGTTCCAGTACTTTCAATAGATTCTTTACTTGTTTAAATGTCAAAGTCACATTGAAAATATCACAATCCACATCAGGATTGTTGCCCACTTGGATAAGCCCTACTTGTTCTAGAAGCTGTACGTATACATTACTTTGTGACTGCAACATAAGTGATGTCTCAGACGATTTCGGTGAAAGTCCTTCATTAGGCAAACCTTTTCTCTGCAGAAAATCCTTTAAATTTCTAGTTACGTCTATAATTTTTTTATAATACCTTTCCCAAAAATACCTCAAATTGGCCATTATCAATGAGATTCTTTTTTACAATCACTAAAAGTAAATAAATTTCCGGTTTATTTTGCCGCCATTCTGAACTTAGTACGTTAAGTTTATGCCAATGAAGTTTCAACTAACACAAAAAATAAAAATGGAACACTTGTGTTTAAATATAAGTATACATCTTACTTGGACGTTCCTAAGTGCAGCGATTACTGGAACCCCTCTAATTGGTAAGAGCAAAGAACCAATTCCTCGCCGAGGAGAGGTATCCGTTCTACCACTTTTAATAAATATTTCCAGCTTAACTGGTCGATTGTCTGTTTTCATTCTATAACAAAAATGGACGAAGTTTGATAACAATTACCTAAATTTATTATTACCAGTGGCGCACCGTTTAATATCACTAAGCTCACACTCCCAAATACAATTGCTGTTAAATATGGTCACAGTTTCTGCAGAGTGACCCTCTACTTCGAATTTCACCCCATTTAAAGAGGCAGTAAGTATAACCTTATCCTTGTGTCGTTCTGTGAAATCTCCAATACCATCACGTCGATGCAAACCAATTCCTGGCAATAATAATTTAATAGAAATTAAAAGGGGTGAGTGAACACAGGAAAACTCACCTTCCACAAGATGCAAAAATATGCAAAATGAATTATCCGCGGATTCGGAAGCATCGCTCTCCGAGGCCGAGTAAGCAGTGTTGCTCATATCACACGCGTGCGTAAAATGCAATCCTTTTTTCGATCAATATATTTTACAAAAATAAAAGAAATCTTAATTAAAATATACGTATGAATCGAATAAATATAACGATATTTTTAAAATTTTCTGAAAGGAGAGTGGGAAAACAATGCTTCTTCTAACTTTTTATAGTTCACAATTATTTGTTTACAGTTCAAGTGGTGCAAAATACTCAAAACTCTCGTTAAATAAAAAATTTGGCAATCTCAACCATATATTTGTCAATGCGAGAACATGATATTAAATACTTTTTTACATCTTAACTTTCATACAAAACAGCTAGCAACATTATAGCAATTCATGATAAGGGGTTACTTAGAAATTCCAATTTCTTGAAATGTTTTAATACATGAATATCTGTTGCGAATACAAGGAAATGGTCTACTAGAAGCCATGTTAAAAATAATATATTTAGATATCAGGTTCGATGTTACGAAAACGACAGAGGGTTAGACAAATTTAATTGCAGGTGTATACGTGGGTTAATTATTGAGCCAAATTATATTAAAAAAATTAAGTGTTAATATTCTTATGGTTCTTAAGGTGCAAAACTAAAAGCCAAAGAACCTGCCAAAAATTATTAAAATATTAAATGTATATTTCTCCTCACCTTTTATTAATACATCAATAAATTTTAATTTTTTTTTTATAATACATAAGTATATCATTTATATTGGATAGAAAAAAGAAAAACTATTGCAACTGCCATTAATTTTATCCATTCCCAGCATCTTTTGTAGCGTGCATTAAAATCCCATAACTTCTCTTTTACAACTGCATTAAACTGTTACCCTGTTCATCCAATTGTAGCATGTTGCTCGTTTCTTCCTGCATCCCAGAAACGGCATTAATTTCCTCTTTTTCCAAATGTCCCCTCAATACACGATGATTCTTCAACGCAGTTCCTTGAATAAAACCCTCATCGCAAATATTGCACACGTACGGCCGTTCACCAGTATGGCGGCGTACATGCAAAGCAAGATCATTGGACTGTGTGAAGCTCTTATCGCAGAATGAGCACTTGTATGGCCTTTCACCAGAATGTATTCGCATGTGCGTATGCAATTTATAGGAGCGTGAAAACGATTTGTCACATACTGTACAACGATGGGGTTTTTCACCCGTATGAGTACGCCGATGGCAGGCCAAATCAGACGAGCGCGGAAAGGCTTTATCGCAGAAATCACACTGAAATGGCTTTTCCCCTGTGTGTCGTCGCATGTGGACAATCAAATTGGATGAGGAGCTCACGCCACGCCCACAAAATGCACAAAGAAACTTCTTTTCTTTCGGTTCCTTTTTTTCATCGTTGGATATTTTAGTAGAGACAACATTCATACTGCAACTGGGTATATCACCGTCGAGCGGATGCATTTTTTTTATATGTGCAATTAAGCGATCTTTGCGATTATAACGGCTATCACATTTATCGCAATGGAATTCTTGAAGTGGTACGGGTTCACTGCGAGAGGACGCCACAACATCTTCTGCAGCTTCGACAGGTTTTTGGGTTTCTTCTGGATGAACCAGTTTGATGTGCACTTCCAAATTCTCAGGCCACATAAATTTATACGAACAGTGCGTGCATTGATGTAATTTTTCATTATTATTACATTGTGTGCGCATGTGATGTTCCATAACGTCCTAGAAAATTAAAAAATATTGGAAAATAGCTCATGTTTTAAACATTTCTTATCACACTTACACTTGAAACTGTTCTAAACACACATTTATCACACTTAAGTGTTATATGCTCGTGCTTATGCACGGACAACTGATGCCGGCCCATTTCATATCTTCTTTTGCAAACTAATCCGCACATTTGACATTTATATGTTTTAGCATTGTCGTCCTCATCTGTCTCCGAATCATCAACGTCCAACTCGAACCCCAACTCATTCATAATGGAATAATTGTTCTGCGAATGATAACTGTGGTGTGAAGATAGTACTGCTGACGTCTCTTGACGCAGATGAGTACGCAGAGCAGACAAACTTCGAAATTTTATATTACAAACACGACAATAAATCTGTTTTATGCCATTCGGTCCTTTACTGGCAGTGATGTGCGAAGCGGCGGCACTTAACTGATGTGAAGTTATGCCATGCCTCTTGATGTGTAAATATAAATTGCTTCTTCGGTAAAATTTACGTGGACACCATAAACATGGAAATACAGTGGCATCGACTCGATGTGTCATCATGTGGCGCGTGAGATCCTTCTGCATCTGAAAACTTCTCGAGCACTCCTCGCAATCAAATGAACTAGGTGCGAAACACTAAAAAAAATATATATTTTTTAATTAAATTATAAAATTCACTTCTACGCTTCTTTTATTATCACCTTCTTGACCTCCTCGCTGTCAGGGTGCATTGTGCGCAAATGCATTTTCAGATTCTCCTTCCACATAAAGCGTTGAGGACATTTACGACACACGTAACGTTTCAATAGGTTCTTGCATTGGTGCCGATAATGAGACTGTAATAACTTCTCGCACAAGAAGCGCGCCTGGCAATGTTGGCATACATGTGGAGCGTCATCCCAATTATGATCACTCACTTGATGAGCAAAAAGTTTGTACTTACGCGTAAACGTGATACTGCACAAATCGCAATTGTATATTGAACGCCTTGGATGTCGGATATTTTGCCCAATAGCATGATACAATACTTCATCAGGTTCAGACTCCGAATTAGTGTCGTCAGTATCAGAGCCGCTAATGCTTATCTCGTGGCCCAATTCATTGGTAATTGAATAAAATCGATCCATCTGGCCAGCTGTAATATCGGCCATCATGCGCGCCATTAATAACTCCCTGGACATAGGAGCTTCATCTGGATAAAAAAGTAAAGAAATTTCCGAACTCGTTGTAACATGTTGCGACAACGACACATCTGTTCGATGTTCCAAGATATGTGTTCGCAAATCTGCAATTTTTGTATGCTTCGATAAGCAGATTTTACATTGGACACATTTGCAACCGTTCGGTCTGCAGAGATGCGGATCGACAGCTAATAGAACAACACAACATTATTACAAGCATTTTTCAAATAGAATATTCAAGTGTCTCATCTTACCATTAACTTTACGAATGAGGTCACGCTTGCTAGCAGCCGCTGTTGTTGTTGCCTTGCTGCCGCCGGAACCATGTACTTTCAAGTGAGTTTGCAAGTGATCCTTTCGGTAGAATTTCCGTTCACAATACAAACATTCAAACTTCTCATCGTCGGGCATGTGAATGCGTTTGTGTCGCGTTAGATCCTTTGGCCAAATAAATACTTTATTGCATTGATCACATTGTAGTTTATTGGCAAGTTGTCGACTTATTTGTTGCTCTGGATCAATGTGTTGCCGCTGCATATGCTGTTTTAGGTTTTCTTCCCACACAAATCGTGCTGAACATCGTTGACAATCGAATCGCTTATAGATATTGCCACAATCGCGTTTATGGTGTTGTTCCAATAAGCCCAAGCAAACGTAGCGCTTCTCACAACGACTACAAGCATGCGGTAAGGAGTTTTCCCCATCAGCATGTGCGCTATGTTGATGTTGCAGGATGCGTGCTCTCCTGAAAAAAACTTCACCACACAAATCACAGGTATAGGATTCTGATAAAGGATTTCCGTTTTTCTTGCTGTCCGTTTCAAAATCACTCTCTGAATCATACAAATCCAACTCATTACCACTCTCATCAACAGCCGAATAATAATTTGTTAAATTTTGTCCAGCAAAATCAATTATAATGCTACGTTCGACCTCTCCTTCTTTTCCTTGACAACCTTGCGGCCAATGAATCTTAAAATATTGACCTTCTGTATATCTGATGCCAGTCCAACCATCCGAATGGCGTGACAAATGAACGCGAAGCTCAGCGAGTGTCTTCAATTTTTCACCACACAAGCAACATTCAATACGTCGTTTAATTTGTTCGTGATCCTGCCGCAAATGGTGACGTAAATTTTCCGCTTTTAGAAATGGTTGGCTGCATATGGGGCACACATGAGACTGACTCTTTAAGTTATGTGTCTCTTGATGTCGTTTCAAGTCGGTAGCATAACGAAAAGTTTTATCACAAAAATTGCACTGCAATAAAATTCTTTTCCGCTGTTCTGGACGCTTGGGCACACTCACATTTAGCCGATTGGAGCATCTATGTCCCTGAAGATTCTGTACCCAAACAAATTTTCCAGGGCATTTGAGACATTGATATTTTCTATCCTTATTTCTGCATTGTGTGCGTGAGTGTAACTCAAACATTATTGTGCTAACAAACTCCAACTTACATACGTTACATTTGTGAGGTAGTTTATCTTGGGAGTGCTCTGACTTTGAATGTTGGAATAGCTGATATTTTCGTCCCAACTTTACATGACATAATTCGCATTCGTATTTCTCCACAGTCAAATCATTTTCTGAATCAGAATCACTCAAAGCCATTTCATAGCCATATGCATTAACAATAGCATAATACTTCGCAAAATGTTTCTGTCTAATGTCTTTGCAAATTTTTTCCTTAATTGTAATTATATCACCATTAAAATTGGGGAATAATTCTTTAATCACATCACTTTCAGCGTCTAAACGTAAAGTGTGAGCCTCATTGTGCGTTTGCATATGTTGTCGTAGAGTTTTAATGTTTGCTATAACCTCAGGGCAAAGCTTGCACTCTACCGAAACCAAACGCTGTGCCGTATAAAGGTGTTCCGCAAAATTCCATTGTATTGGGCGAGGGCGGCGACCGCTTTTCTCGTGTTTTGCATGAATCTTTAAGTGTTCAGCGAACTTATCTTTTCGCTGGAAACGATGATGACATTTGATGCATTCGAATGGAAAAATACCAAAATGACTTTTTATGTGACGTTCTACATCTTTTTTCCAAGCAAAATCTTTATTACATCTGTTACAATGATACCGACCATCGTCATTGCAATAGGTGAATTCCGGCTTTTTTGAAGATGGTCGTCTATTCCTTTGTGGCTTAGTTAAGCTGTGGTATAATAGAAAAACTAGAAAATTACGAATATTTTCTTTGCAAATATTTATATTTACAGTTCATTTTCGTCACTATCATCATCACTAGTTTCACTATCTTTTGTATCGAATTGCAAACTTGAATCTAATTCGATCTGTTCATCTTCTAAGCAAGGAAAAATAATACACATTAAATAAAATTTAGCTAATGGATAACTCTAGCACTATTACCGAAATCTCTTTTAGAATGAACTTTCCTTTGTTTCAGAATTTGTTGCTTTCGTTTGGAATGTATTTCCAAATGTTTATTAAATTTATTCTTTCGCTGGAAGAAGCGACTGCATTCGGTGCATTTGTATGGATAAATTTCGGAATGTAACTGCGAATGCCGTTTTGCGTCCTTCTTCCATACAAAATTTTTGGAACATTTATTGCAATGATACCGACCATCTTCATCACGAAATGTAAATTCGAAGGGCTGAGTGGATAACTGCCCAGTCCGACGTCGTTTCAATAATGGAGTGTCTGAACTATCTTCACTGAAATATGTGCAATAATAACCTTATTGGAGTTCAAAAATATGTATTATATCTAAAATACTACCTCCAGCTGTTATCCAAATTACTCGGATTTTCTACTCCAGCACTATCAGATTTTTCCTTGTACCAGCTAGTTTCTACTGTAGTTATGGGATCTAATGTCATGTCATCTTCTACTTTGATTTGGTATTGTTTAGATAGAATTAAAAAAAAAAAAAAAGTTTTACCTGTATTAATGGTCTCGGCATCATTTTCGCCTGCATTTAAATCCGCGGCAACTTCTTCTTTTACAAACTGGACTATTTCATCTACACCTTTTACGATTTCAACTTCATTTTTACCGATATTAATGAATTCCTCATTGGCTACACGTCCTTGTTCGTCATTAAATTCGGCTTCCTTTTTAATTTCTGTTTGTCTTATGGGTATATCAATGGGGGATTCCAATAAACAGTCATTCTGTTTATCTGGTAGTTCTTTAGTAACATAAGTTTTAACATTTTCAATGTACAAACTATCTTGTAATTTTTTATTTGCTGTTTGCGCTTGTAGTACAAATGAATATATATTTTTAAGCTTGCGTGAGCACTCTCCACAAATATACTGTGGTAAACGTTTAGCAACATCAGTCTTATTCTAAATATGAATAACAGTTTGTTAGTATAGTTATATGCTTTTAATTCTAAAGTAAATACATTAATTTTTGCAATGTCCCATAGGAAATCTGCAAAAGTTTTATTGGGGTGACGGTCGTAATCCAACAGTTCGCCAAGAGAGTAGAAATTACCAACTTTAACCTCACTACGGCAAGTTCGACATTCATATGAAACCATTATTTATATATTCTTTATAGAATACACTTGAAACCTCAAAAAATTCATTACTAAGCAAGAACTATGTATAATTGCACGAAAAATAGGATGTTAAGTATGTGTAAGAACCGATTATAAGAAATTTTGCAATAGATAATATTCAGTCTATGGATAACCGATAACTATTGTCAGAGAATTCATGCAAATCATCGATGTTATTTAAGAAATTTCGATACCTTTTTCCATAGTGTATCGTAATTAAACATTAAAACATTAACATTACACAAACATTAAAATTCAATATAAGTAACAAAAGCTTCTCGCTTATAACTACGGTCAACTGTTGAAGTTAAGTAAATATATTTACAAATTACTAAATAAGGAATAACTAAAGAGAATTACTTTCAGTTGTTATCAAAATATATATTAATAAATGTTGCAATGTATTCCAAATTCATTATTCCACAAAACCGTAAATGGATTAAAATCGTATTTGATATCTTGGTAACTTATATTAAAGGTCATAGACTCACTTACTCTTATTACTATATTTTGCTTTGTGTCCGGGATATTAATATTAAAATTTTAAATTTGAAAAAAACCCATTTAACTTAAATGAAAGATGTATATGCGATATTAACTCAACTAAAGTGACTAAATTTTTGTTTTGGGTATGTGAGGAAAAAGTCAACTAGAGAAACGAAAGTCATTATATTAGGGATATGAGGTTTAGACCAAGCTCTAGAGAGATTTCATTCATATTCAGCACTAAATCACATTATGTTTAAGGAAACACATATCGAGTTATCGCACTTTTAATAGTTTTCAATATAACCGTTAAATGAGGAGTGGGCATGGCTGTCCAGGGTCCGATTTCACCCATTTTTACACTGCCTGAGCAAGTGCCGAAAGGATTGTTGATTGATTGATTGAGTGTTTTGTCTTAATATAGCACTTTATATTTTTTCGTTTAATGCCATTTTGTGGGCGTGACAATGGTCCGATTCCAACCATCTGCAATACCAACATTCTCAGATTGGCAAGGAATACGTGTACCAAGTTTCATTCAGATATCTAAATTTTTACTTAAGTTATCGCTTGCACGGACAGACGGGCTGGCGGACGGACAGCCAATCATAATTACTACAAACCCTTTACAGTATCCTTGTTTTTGAACAATACTTAATTTTTTTTTTGTCCTTTTTTAAAAATAAAATTACGTTTAAGTTATTATTCAGTACATAAAATAAAAAGCCACACATTTGTGAATGCAATGTTTTTCATTCACTTTTCACAAAACAACTAACTATTATGACGTAGGCAATAAGCTGCTTTTTGCTTTTGTACGTCTGTTTTTTGTCCGGTAGTGACTCATAGTCACATATCTACGTACGTGCTTCAAAAACTCCATGCTGGTAATTTCAGAAAATACATCTAAAATATATATTGATTTTCATATGAAAGAAATTTTTAACAAGATATATTTAAACACGAAAAACTTGTTTATGTGTGTTATTATCCCAAATATATTAAAAACTCCCACTTACAAAATAGGCAATCAGAAATAAGATGCAAGTGACGAAGGCAATGCCTTCCTTGTAGTCCATCAAAATTATACTTAGCAATTAAGTCGTCTGTAAAAACTTTACATAGAACGTTGTCTACATTGCCATTGCTGCCCTTTAACATATGTAAATATGCACACTGATTGAAAAAGTAGGAAACATATTACTATCAAGAAGTAAACTTTAATTTCCATAATTCTTACTATTTCATCTGCGTAATCTGTATCCACAATATTTAGCCCAATTTCGGTTAATTGGTCTTGCGCTTGTAAAGGAAATAATGTGGAAAGTAAGTAGTTAGTAGTAGTAGTAGTTTCAGTAAGTTCAATTCGTTGCTGCGAGATCCGAGAGCTTGATGTGTCGCCTGATCCTTTGGGCAGCTAAGCAAAAACAAAACTAATTAATCGCGTCTAGAAAAATATAATGACCATTTCAATATTTATTCCAACCTTGACGACGTAGTTTCCAGCACTCACTTTACTATCAATAAATGTTTCTAAGAAATAAATATAGATGTATGTATATACATAAGTACCCTTTATAATATATTTATTTGAATATACCTTTATGTCTCTTCAGTTTTCCAACTCGCCTAGAAAAACTCGTTCTTTTTCGGATAGCATTTTGTTCAAAATCCATTGGAGATTTGCGAATGTTTGCTCTCATATTTTCATGATATAGATTTTGTTGCTGATTTGAGCACTCAAAACTTTCATTAGAAGTTTGTTCGCTTGAATAAAGTGATGCGTATGCTTATAATTGATTATTATCAGATATTCAAAATATGATAATTACGCAAAACTTAAATTAATTTATTTACTTTATGATAATTTACCTTCCATTACCGATTTCAATTTCTACTGCATTTTCCATAACCGGATTTTCAACATATTCATATGTCTAAATTATATTATATATGAAATATAATTAAATCAGCATACTACAAACATATACACACTCTATATACACACACTATATTCTCCAAATCAATGTCATGATGTCTCATCGCTTTGGCAAAAGTTTGTTTTTTCTTTAACCAATATTTTTTTTGATTAAGTCTATTATGGCAAAGTAAGATGTATCTACGGACTAATTTAAAAAACTTTTTTTCTGGTAAATCCGAAAATACGCCTATAAAATAAAAATATTTTAATTGTGCTCATCTTTTGATTTAAAGAAAAGCAACTCACTTTGAACACATTTTAATATTGCATCAAGACTAAGAAGAGACATCTTTCCGGATCGTCCATCTAGATTATATTGATTTGTTAGTTCATCTTTGAATATACTACGTAAAATATCATCAACTGTGCTGTTTTGATTCCTTTTTAAATAAGTAATCTGTAAAAACCAATCAAAGACATTTAAACATATGCCGACAAAATTTTTCAAATTCTTACAAAGTCTATAGAATAAACATGCTTTTTAATTTGATTCTCCACTTCAAGTGCTTGTTCGATGGTTGAAATGGGAAACCAACTTCTCACTGTTTCAATGCGCTCAATATCCTCGTGATTATTATGATTGGCTAATCGAAGAATTGCCATTTCTTCAATATCAGGTTTGGTTTGCGTAAATTTACTTATTTCATTTGAGACCTAAAAATTATGCGCAGAGAAGATACTATAAATAGATATCCATTACATAGGAATAGCTTCGTATAATCTCACATTTCTGTCGGTATATATCCCAACATCTTTAAATCTGGCATTCATTTGTTTTTGCATATCCATAAAGTCTTGGAGCATGGACTTCATTTCTGCTCATTACATGGAACGTACTATTGACAAATACATATACTGTTAAATATTATTTTATTACCTTTGTGGCGGTCATTTTTACAAAATATCGAGTGTTTTCTATTTTCGGCGTTGTCTTATAACAAAACAAATTATTTTATTAAGCTATTGCTCTATAGGTTGAAGTATAATATATATTATTTACCATCTATTAATACTGGATTTGAGTTGTTTCGCTGCCCGTATGAGGATGTTTCACTTTAGCGAATTTATACGATCGAAATGGAATATAAACAAGTAAGGAAGGTCTAAGTTCGGGTATAACCAAAAATTTTATACTCTCGCAATTCGCAAGGATGAAAGGCGGGGAAATACTTTCAGGTGTTGGCAAAAATGTATATTGAACAAGTAAGGAAACCCAAAGTTCATTTAATACTTTCGCAATTTTCAAATATCATACATATCTACCATATACCGCATAAAGCCAACCAGAAGTTCGGAAATCTTTATATGAGGTATATGGGTGCTAGAGAAAGTATTCACTCGATTTTACCCATTTTTTACACAAGGGCACAATACTATCAGGCAAAGATTTATTCTGAATTTCAGATAAATTATGGTTTCGATAAAATGTCAGCCTGAGGCACTGGGTCCACATCTTCGGCATCAGGGGCTTGAAAAGTATATTCCGATTTTTAGACGTGAGATGACATACCATCATACCATAAAGGCACTCTTTGTGTAAAGTTTTACTCCGATATCTTCATTGGTAATTTATTTATATACTGTAACGTGAAAGAATTATATAAAATATGAAATTGTGATATATGGAAGTAGAAGTGGTTGTAGTGTGATTTGACTCATTTTCCCAGTGCAATATAGGAATGTCAGAAAAATAGGAATGAGATGGGCGCGGTTATCATCAGATTTCACTAAATTTCCACGTGTATGAGGAAGTGCTAGAAAGACTTGTCCTGAGATGTTTGTTGATGTAGCTTAATTGGTTTGGGAGACATGTACTTTAAACCTTGCCTTGTCCATTTTTTAAAATTTTCAACCAATAGATGCCCCTTCCTACTGTGATTCCCTGTACCATATTTCAGTTTTATATATCAATTGTATCAAATCACACAATTTTATATCCATATATATATGAAAACATATATAAAATACACAAAATAGAAAAACTAAATAAAATATATTAAAAAAAAAATACGAAAAAATACTATTACACTTTGTTGCAACACGTTGCGAGAGTATAAAAAACCAGATAATAGAATATCTTACCTTTTAAAATATCGATTATTACTTTCTTATTAGTAGTCTTCGAAGTTGCTATGGGATCTTAAAATAAATGAAATTATTAAAAACAAACGATTGTCACAATATAACAATATGACAAGTGACATACCTTCATGAAATTGTACTAAAGAATTGTTGAATTCAATGAAACACTCTCGAGGCTGACATACACTATGCTTATCAACGTCCATTTCATTAGACTCATCAAAATATTCTTCTGGAACGGTTATGGATTTTTTGCTAGTATGAAGATTAGCCATAATTTTTCTATTCACCTCCTCCACTTGCATTACAAATGAAAACGTAATTTTTAATTTCCGCAAGCAATTACCACAAATATGTTGTGGTAAACATTTTGTAGCTTCCGAATCGTTCTATAATGAAAATTTACTAAATCATATTAATATTCCCCTTTAATGAAATTTTATATACCTCCAATTTGCATGTATCCCATAGAAAATCTGCCAGTATCTTCCGTTGATTATCCTTCACAAGTTTACCGTCCAAGGAATGGAAATTTTTATCCGTGGTGTCTAAACAAGTACGGCATCTCTGTCTAGCTTTATTCCGACTCGTCATGATTATAAAATTATATCCGAAAATAAATTCTCATATAAATGTATTAATAAATGCATAAAAACTAATACTTTCGGATTGTGTATGCAGAGCTAACTTCTTCTTCTTAAAGTAATTCGCAATTGGTTAAATCAGTTTTAACTTCGCCACAGTTTTCCAAGGTTGCCAAGATTTCACTTGTCGCCAAGCCGGCTTAAAATTTACAAGGTTATCGGAAATTTTTAAATCATAGAGTAAAGTCGACCGAAAAGTATGCTTTTGTAACAAAACTTCTTTAAATAATAATAAAGAATTCTTAAATATTTTAAAACATCAACTACATATAAAATTAGTTTTATATAAACACTGACTTCCAGATAATTAATAAATCTCTTGATTGGTGGCTATATCGATCAAAAGTCTTCCGATCGATATATTAGTTTTTACTAGATGGATCTCTAAATTCGACGCTATTGTTGAATTAGCAATGGAAATGCTAAAATTTAATTTAATCGTTGCTATTTGTGAAAAATTCGGTATTGGTGTGAAAGGTGAACTACCATGGCGTCTAAGGTATTATTATTTTATTTTATTTATATTACGTCTGACTATTATTTTTTCATGAGACAGGTCAGAGCTGAAATACTTCTCATCCACTACAAAAAGGCGTTCTGATCCAAAAAAACAGAATGTGGTCATAATGGGACGAAAAACTTTTTTTGCTATACCTGAAGATAAGCGCCCCCTATCTGATCGGCTTAATGTAGTGTTAAGTACAACGCTCAAGGCCACAGATCTACCAGAAAACGTCTTACTTTATTCCAACTTAGAATCGGCAATGCTACATTTAGAACAATCTTATTTAAATAAACAAATAGAAACAGTCTGGATTATTGGCGGTAGTGGAGTGTACAAGGAGGCCATAGCTTCACCACGTTGTAACCGAATATATTTAACGAAAATCCTTCAACAATTTGAGTGTGATACTTTCTTCCCTGAGATTCCAGCTGATTTTCATGAAGTGAAATTCGATCAAAAAATACCAAAGGGAATACAAGAAGAGGGGGGCGTACAATATGAATATAAAGTGTTGGAAAAACGAAAAAAGAGTGAATAAAAACGTGTAATGTTTATTTAGCCTGATTTATGTCTTTATCTGTAATTGTACCACCTTCAATGCCCTTAGCAACCAACATCAGCTCATATAATTGTACCACTTGGTCGTCTTTAAGCATTTCCACAGTGCTAGTGTCCAATTGGTTTCCTAATGCACTCTTTGCTTTGTCTTTCAGCCCTAATTGTGAAGTAATCGTTACTGCATACTTCTGTAAAACGAAGTCTAAATGGATATTTTAATAACTTAAACAAATGAAAGTTATTACCGCCCATTCCGTTATAAATAGTTGCGCCTCCATAGGTGAGCAAGTAATATGACGTCGAAATTCATCTCGGGCATATTTATCACCCAATCCTCGCAGTTCCTCTGGTAAACCTATATTTAGAAAACATTAAATTAAAGAATAAAACTTTACAATAATAAGTATTACCCCTGTGTAAACGTAAGATTGTTTTATATAGAATACGCACCTTTTGTGCGTGTGTCAGTTGATCAACTATTATTTTAGACATTTATTAGCAATAATGAGATAGACGTGTAACGAATTTTATTTTATAATACAATAAGTTTGGCAAACATCTGTTTTAAATAAGAAACGTCTTCGAATTTTTTTAGGTGACAGCGCTTTATTGCCATTTGTTTATATCCAAGAACGGTCTTGTCGCGTTCATACGCGAAAACTTTTGTTACTCATTATTGAGAAATTCCCTTTGGGATAACACTCACACGGACGACTCGAGTTGCCGAGAAATTTTCTACATTCCCTTTCATATCACATTCTTAAATCTTTTTACTCTTCATTTTAGCGGTACACAAAAATATTTTTCATTAGCTAACTTTTATCCTTATTCACCATTTTTTAAAAATATTTATATCAAATATTTCTATTTGTATACATACGTAAGAAAAAAATTAGTGAATAGGGACAGTGAACGATGTGCTTTACGTGGGAACCTGCCGTTGTACAGCCTAACTCCACGGATAGCATCCGCCGAATGCAGTGTTAAAATGGTGTGGGCTGATAGAGGAGGTTCTCCATATTAAGAATATTTATGTATATATATAGCCGCCATATAGTTTTTAAGATATTTGTATTTGAAGTTCAAAAATTTAACAATTTTAAGTATTTAATTTTTCAATTTATGTTGAATTTTACTCCTGTACTATACACTTTGGATACGCTATCAAATATACGCTTCACTTGTCAAAAGATCAAATAATCACATAATACGCTTCACTAAATAATTTCTACATTTTACAATTGCAATTACATTTTTCATTAATTATTGTAAAAACAATTTTAATTCAACATTTCAATTTTTGTTCAATTGGATTTATTCACACGAAAACAAGTGGATTGCGTCCCTGCATATAATAATTGTTACAATATCTACATATTTTTCAAACGAACCAAAATAAATAAGAAAGAAAGATTTATATACTGTAACGGACTTGTAAATTTTATTCGTTCACCTTGAAACACTACCTTGAGTTCGATCACTGGATTGTTTACTTAAAGTCACAATTTAATGGCTATACACTTATCTTTATTTCTTAGTTAATAACTTAATACTTTGTAACTCGTTATTCGAGCATACTTATAATTCACTTTCACTTCACTTGGCACCACTCTAATTACAACTATGTCCTGCTGCCACTCCGGCAGCCCTTATATAGTAGAACGTTACCAACCAAGTTATATAGTGGATAGTAAATCTTATACCAAGATCCCTTACATAGTAGATACCCTTCTATTGTAGATCGTTACCAAGATCGTTACCAAGATCGTCACTCGAACATTCTGGCAACTACTAGTTTCGATGTCTGGTGGATTCTGGCAAGTTATCGCCGTTACTGGAATTCGTGTTCGCCACAACACATTTAATTTTAGGCAAGGTCTTCCAAAAATCACGTAGTTTATTACCGTTAAGATAAACAAGGACACGTGTTTCCCAAGCACGAGCACCTCTGTGTGAATTGCCTCAATTATCGACTCTCGTTTCGATAAACTTAGTGAGCCTGCAACAAAAAGTGCCGTGTTTGAACGTTGTGTAGTTGTCGAAAATATCTTGTGTTGGAAATTTCAACAAGTGTAGCCGTGAAATAAAATTTTCCAAATAGCGAAATACTTTTCCTTATATCTGAAATTCATACTACGTTACTTTCAAATTTTGTCCATATTCTTTATAGCTTATTTTTTAATTTGTTCCATTTTTATATAATGAACATTATTAAATAACTTAACTGTAGAAATTTATATACATAGGCCAACTCCCTCCAATCTTACTATACAAGCATTTTTCCAAATTTTCCCCTTTCAGTAAGAAAGCAGCACTGTACAGAACGTGCTAGAATATTTGTCATCGATAATTTATAAAAGTGTTGGAAGTGGCGCGCTACCATCATTCTTTGGAAAAGTGTGTGTCTGGTCGGACGCGTTAAGTACGAGATAAAGTTCTAGAAGAAAAAGTGAAGTAACAGATTGCGATTAAATAATTTGAGTGCATTTTTAATAAAAGTACAATAAAGGTAAGTGTATGAATTTGCACAAATACTTTTCAATTGAAGAAATGCTATGGAAAAGGAGAATATACCCTCTAAATTTGTATATAATACACGTGGTCAGTGAACTTCCGATGGAATTAGAATTTTGAGTTCACATTCACATGATAAAAACTAATGCATAGAGTATTACAAAATTGGATTATATTTAAAATAATGTTTCAACGTTTATGTATGTACATGTGTATTAAGCTCCATGCAATCATATAAATATGTAGGTATATAGGGTGAACTTTGGAGTGAGAATATCGATTCCTTTGCTTTTGATTATGGTATGAAAAAGAAGTGTTGCACATGGGGCTCAATGATTTTTAAAAAAAATATATACTACTAATTTTTTTTTTTCCACACATATATTATTTTTCACGTGATTTTATTGCCTCATTATTAAAGTTCCTACGATATAACGCAAGTTTAAAGTAAGCAATCTCTTTCTACTGGAAATTTCCGTAGTGATATTTGTAGATGTGGCGCCCATCTACAAAACGTATATACTGGTATACGATACTTCTATACTGGTATTAGTTTAATGGTGAGTCATAGTAATTCTCCGAACACACTTTTGAATGATGTGATGTAAAAAAAAGCATCTGTTCGATATGATTGCTATTTTTCCATGCTTTTGTTTGGAGCTCACAATTGTGTCGACAAAGAAGAAAGTTACAACTATAGTAAATAGCCAAGCCAAATTAAACATGGGTGATTTTAAAGTCCTTTAAACTTGAAATGCGAATATGAATATTTTGTTTAACATTACTATATCAAACAAATATTCCCTTAAACATATTCATATTCAGAAGTAGTATTTTTATTACACTTAATTAAAATTGTTGAAGCTAAGCATTAATTTTGTACTTCTAGACCTCTGGTTAAAATTATACGTACTTTATAATTTTATTGCCTTATAATATTGTGTGTGAAAACGCATGACCACGTTTCAAAACGCGAAAATACTTCCCTTAAAAATCATCAGCGGTTGTCTTTCACTTACTTTTGCAACCGATATTTTAATTTTTTTTTTAATTCAAGGAATGTAGACATTTAATTCAAGTAAATGTAGGTACATATAGATTAAAAAAAATACGTTCTATTCATGTGTATACCTGTCAGAGCCATGTGCTTAGCGGGCGTCTTCTAACATACTTATGTACATTGATTGCTTTTAACACATAAAAACTATGAAATCGCCATTTTTGTTTTTAACTATAGCGCATAAAATGTATCTAACTAGAAGTTACTTAACACCAGGTGGTGATCTACCATTGTATGTATGACGTGCATCTGCTTTGTATTTCAATTTCTAGGTATGTGAGGGTTCATGACTCGCCATTTATTCCACAAAATTCTAAGCCGTGTTGCATTTATCGATTCAGTGATGCTTATCTCGGTTTGTGTAAGAGAGAGCGTTCACATACATGCGTGTGCTGTTCTTTTTTCAATTAAATTTTTATTTTTTTTTAATACATAAAGCAACCTTTTATACCTGAACATCAAAAAAAGTCAGCTTTAAAGTGTGTTTATATATATACAGTCGGCGTCATAAGTCTACAACCAGATAATACAAAAATGTTTATTTGAAAATATTTTTTTTAAATAAATAATTTATTGAATTGAAATTTTATTCTTATACAGGGTTGATCATAAAATTACACCAAATTTGTGTGCACGTGTTAGCCAAATAAGCGAGATAACGGTACTTTTATTTTTCGACGTAACTCGAAGCGATCAAAAGGCTACAAACACTTTACATGTGAAGGATTTGCTGTGTAATATTTAAATTTTTTATGCATTTTAATAACGAGTCGGATATCCACGACGATTTAGAACCTTTACCAAGTCGGGTGATTGTGGTGGCGTATGTAGTTGTTTCGTTGCGTTATAAAGCAACCAAAACCTCACAATTTGTTTGTTGTGTGCTCGGGATCATTGTCATGTTAGAAATAATACCTATTTTGCAAACCCAGTTTTCCAGCACAACACTTATTTAGTCTTTTATTTGTTTATATTAAAGAATATTTCAAAAATAAATAAAACAAAACTAATTTACTCTGTAGCAATATGTTGCGAGAGTATAAAAAATACATATGTCGAATACTTTCTTTGGCCGGTGTATGTGCATAAGTGCATTTCTATATATAAATACGTATTTCGCTTTTGTTCAGTGAATATTGATCACTCATTGAACTTGTTTTGCCTTACACCACTTAGTCTGAAGCTTTGATATGATTTTTTTTAATAAATGACTTTTTTTTAAATTTTTATCTATTATGTTCTACAATTAATTATTCCGTTCTTTTCCTCCTTAATAAAAACGATCAATAAAGTGTTGATATTTAATTATTTTTTAATAAATTTATAGTCTGATATGCGCTAAAAGCAAAAATATAAATTAAGTATTTAAAATTGAATGCCAATTTTGTGGTGTTTGTTTTTCTTTCATGTGTTCTATTTAATATATATTAATAATTATATATATATTTTATTATTATATATATATATTAATTTTATTATTATATATATATATTAATTTTATTATTATATATATATATTAATTTTATTATTATATATATATATTAATTTTATTATTATATATATATATTAATTTTATTATTATATATATATATTAATTTTATTAATAATATATTAATAATTGAATTAATAATATACATTTTTGAAATTTTTATTTCGATGTTTTCAGTGGGTTCCATTGTCTTCTAAAATTTCAAACATAATCAGCACGTTTTTCAGGCGTTCGCTTTTTCAATATATTTTCATTTTCAAAATATATAATTAATAGTTAAGAAAGATATGGAGTATGGTATATAGAACCGATATTTTCATATTTTTTTCTCTTTTTCTTTTCAGATGTCTAAAGCTCCTGCTGTTGGTATTGATTTGGGTACTACCTATTCCTGCGTGGGTGTATTCCAACATGGCAAAGTTGAAATTATTGCCAATGACCAGGGTAATCGCACCACCCCATCATATGTTGCCTTCACCGAGACAGAGCGTCTGATTGGCGATGCTGCCAAGAATCAGGTTGCCATGAATCCCACAAACACCATATTCGATGCCAAACGTTTGATCGGTCGTAAATTCGACGATGCCAACGTACAATCAGATATGAAACACTGGCCTTTCGAAGTGGTAAATGTTGATGGCAAACCAAAGATTAGCGTCTCCTACAAGGATGAGAAAAAGACTTTCTTCCCTGAAGAAATCTCATCGATGGTGTTGACCAAGATGAAGGAAACCGCTGAAGCTTATTTGGGCAAAACAGTTACCAATGCTGTTATCACCGTGCCCGCTTACTTCAACGATTCTCAACGTCAAGCCACCAAGGATGCCGGTACCATTGCTGGTTTGAACGTATTGCGTATTATTAACGAGCCAACTGCAGCTGCTATTGCGTACGGTTTGGACAAAAAAGCTGTTGGTGAACGTAATGTATTGATCTTCGATTTGGGTGGTGGTACTTTTGATGTGTCTATTCTCTCAATTGATGATGGCATCTTTGAGGTGAAGTCGACCGCAGGCGACACACACTTGGGTGGTGAAGATTTTGACAATCGTCTCGTCACCCATTTCGTTCAGGAATTCAAGCGCAAGCATAAGAAGGATCTTACCGCCAATAAGCGTGCTCTACGTCGTCTGCGCACTGCTTGTGAGCGCGCAAAACGCACGCTATCTTCCTCTACTCAGGCTAGCATTGAAATTGACTCTTTGTTCGAAGGTGTCGATTTTTACACCTCCATCACTCGCGCCCGTTTCGAGGAATTGAACGCTGATTTGTTCCGTAGTACCATGGACCCCGTAGAAAAGGCTTTGCGTGATGCCAAATTGGACAAGTCTGCCATTCATGATATTGTATTGGTTGGTGGTTCGACCCGTATTCCGAAGGTGCAGCGCTTGTTGCAAGATTTGTTCAACGGGAAAGAGTTGAACAAGTCGATCAACCCCGATGAGGCTGTTGCCTACGGTGCTGCCGTGCAAGCTGCTATCCTGCATGGTGACAAGTCACAAGAAGTGCAAGACCTGTTGCTGCTCGATGTTACTCCGCTGTCGTTGGGTATTGAAACAGCTGGCGGCGTGATGAGCGTGTTGATCAAACGCAACACAACCATTCCAACCAAGCAGACCCAAACATTCACCACCTACTCTGACAACCAACCTGGAGTGTTGATTCAAGTTTATGAAGGTGAACGTGCTATGACGAAGGACAATAATTTGCTGGGCAAATTTGAGCTATCCGGAATTCCACCAGCACCACGTGGTGTACCACAAATTGAAGTCACCTTTGATATTGATGCCAACGGTATCTTGAACGTAACTGCTTTGGAACGTTCCACCAACAAGGAAAACAAGATTACCATCACTAACGACAAGGGTCGTTTATCGAAGGAGGACATCGAGCGTATGGTGAACGAAGCTGAGAAATACCGTTCCGAAGATGAGAAGCAAAAGGAGACCATTGCTGCCAAGAACTCGTTGGAATCTTATTGCTTCAACATGAAGGCCACTTTAGATGAAGAAAACATGAAAACCAAAATCTCCGAATCGGATCGCACTACCATTTTGGACAAGTGCAACGAAACTATCAAGTGGTTAGATGCCAACCAGCTGGCTGAGAAAGAGGAATATGAACACCGCCAAAAGGAATTGGAATCTGTATGCAATCCAGTTATCACCAAGTTGTACCAGGGCGCCGGTGGCCCTCCTGGAGGTATGCCCGGCGGTATGCCTGGTGGTTTCCCAGGAGCTGGTGGTGCTCCTGGTGCTGGTGGCGCTGGTGCAGGTGCTGGACCAACCATCGAGGAAGTTGACTAAACGAGTAGTCGAAAACAATATTATCCAAACACAAAAATGTTTGAGCAACAATTCTAAATAAAGCGAATGTTTCAATACATATCTAATGATTTTATTATTTGCAAAAATATATTTTAATTGTAAATGTTTTCGTAAGGTTTCGCAATTTAGTGGACTTTACAGTTATTGTTGTTTGTCATGCTGCACGAGTACTTTTCAAAGGTAAAAAATTCGTTTCCACGCCAGTCAGTCATTTCTATGTAACCGGAATATTTCACTTGCTAACAACCTCCTTGGACACTGAACATAGGTTCGCTATGATGTGGTCGAAACCTGACAATGTTTTGTTTTTTACCAATTGAAGTCGGCTAATGATTTTAGAATTTAGTTGCTTTAATGTGTAGTGATTTAGCGTGGACTATCGAAAGTGACTGATTTTTTCGGGTTGTTAAAAAGTTGCAATTTTTATATCCTCGGCGTTAGACCAAGTCTGTATACTCCTTCGTCCCATTAGTAACAAGGGTTGCCACGGTTTTGGTAGCTAATATGGTTGGGCTTCTAGAAGTGAAGAAAGGAAATGCTGTTAAAAGATCGCCGGAGCAATGGTTTTTACTGAACTTTGGGGTATTTCGTTGCTGGTTGAACACTGCAATTAGTGAGACCAAGTTGAGAAGTTATAACATATGTTCTAGAGAATGCGTAAAATTTATTTATTGGGGATAAATAAAACTTCTGATCACTATTCTATATTATTTTCCATACTTGGAACACACATATGTATGTACATATATAAATTGTATTTATTATATATGAATTAGCCTTGTTATATTTGTCAAATAAAACTTAAAAAAAATTTAGTAAATATCTATTATTTATTGTACGAAATTCTTTAAATAAATTTTTTCGTTAGATTGTTTATCTTTCTCAAAAATGTGTATGTACGCTCATTCATTCATCAATCGATCCATGCGAAATTGGTATCCTTGACAATTTGTTTCGATGAAATCACTGATAATTCTCTATTGTTTCTAGTATAAACGCCGGGAGTAATTTGAGTGTGCACATTACGGTCCGGGTCCTTCTTGATACGTACTGATTTTAGTTTGTGACTAAAATCTTTGCCAACTGTTTGCGCCTTGAGATCGGGCGAATTATGAATCTTCTTGAGTATATTGTGCTCCTCTGTGGCGAATTGCTCTTGCACATGCTTAGGTAAATGCGGTCCCATTTGTTCAAGATATTGCTGCCATTCCAATAATTTATCTTCGGCAGAACGTAGCTGTTCAATGCTCTTCTCATGGCCTGGATTTAGACCAATTGGCTGAATTCCGGCGACTTCCTTGAGATTCACCTTAATCGGTGCTAATGCGGAAATGGCACGTGACAAACCAATTTGTGAGTGACGAATCCGGTGTTCCATTAAATCAGCGCCGAGCAACTCTTCATTCGGATCCATGCGCAAGGGTATAAATTTGTTGATAATATAAAGCAGTAGAAATGTTGAACATATGCCCCAGCAGGCGAGACACAACGCCGATAGGCTCTGTATGCCAATCAAGTACCATCCGCCCCCTTTAAACAGTCCTGAACGTCCCTTTGTTGTCTCTAACGGTACAGGATTGTCAGCGAAAAGCCCGACCGCAATAACACCCCAAATGCCACAAACTCCATGAACAGAGCTTGCACCTACGGGGTCGTCGACCCCTAATCGGTCGAACAACGGCATTGCGACAACACAAAGCAGGGCACCCAACATACCAATGACTAGTGCCTCCCAAGCACGATACAGAAAACACCCAGCCGTAATTGAAACCAGTGACCCGAGTACACCGTTAATGAGATCGATAATATCCATACGCCCATCATGACGCCAAAGCGAGTACCTTTGATCAAATTGTCATTTTTGATAAATGAATTGATCTCAAAATGCATCTCCACAACTTACGCGCAACTTATGATACCACCACCAAATGAACCCATCATGGTCATGACAGCAGCACGTGCCGCATATTGCCATTTGGCTCCACTTACACCATAGGTACTGCCGGAATTAAAAGCTAGCCATCCCCACCAGAGCACAAATAGACCCATGCATGCATTCACAGGATTGCCAAGTGGTAGAGGATCGTAGCCGTCTGCGTAACGACCCAAACGTGGGCCCAACATTGCAGCAGATGCAAATGCGGCGGCACCCCCTAAAAGAAGAATGAATTCTGTCAGTATAAATTGGTTTGCATATCCGGCGTTCACTAAACAGCTCTAAGCTTTACAAAGATGAATTTTCTCATTCAGCATTCAATTGAAAAAGGAAAAGAAAAACTACCACATTTGTAGGTATTATGAATCAAGGATGTATTTTATACAGGGTTTTTCACATCTTAGGTTGACACTGTCTGCCGAGAGATCACTGCTATTACAAAGAAAACCTTTTATTTAAATTTAAACCATTCGACTATTCTTCATACGGCTGTCTATTCCTCGGCTATGTCCACCGTCATCGACTTTTGTTGGTTTTAGATGCTTTATTCTCTATGTAAATACATACGTATATACGTAAATACATAAATAATCTATATGTATGCATATATATAAATAAAATATGCGCGTAAAATTGCTCTTGTGTACAGGGGTCAATCATACTTACCAATTAAATGTACGGGTCCACTTCCGGCTATATCAACAGCTCCAAGATTATTAAGGAAACCATGCTCACCCCACACCCAACCGGCGGGTATACAGTAGACAGCAGTATTTAGTAACGAAAATACACAGTACGCTTTGAAATTGCATCTGAAATTGAGGTTAAGTTGAATAAAAATGGGTCACAGTTGTCAGGCAAGTTAGGGGTCAAGCGGAACCAAACAAATATTTAGTATGTTAAATACATGAACACGATATATGTATATGTAGATATGTATGTATGCATGAAGTAAATGTATGTATATACATAGGTTGAATAGGTAATTGGCGCTTACACCTTCGCTACATGTTTGGTTAATGTGGAAAAAAGTATCCAAGAGGATTTATTTTTATATAACTTACACGCTTATTTATATATTCAGCTTAACTTGAATAAGACCACATAAAGATCCTAAAATCATCTATTAACCATCTACAATATATGTATGATGCACGCAGAAGCAAAAGTAGCATATGTACTTGGTGGCTCAAGTGTGGACATTTGCGGTAAGCCATTTGCGAAATTTGTAAATACATGTGCTAATATCGGAAAAAGCGGACTTAAAAAAATTTATAAACTACTAATCATTATTGGTGCAGTTTTATACCTCAACATACGTTTTTAGTTTCGGTAAGATATCTCACTTAAAATATCCACTTTAAATTGGGCGAATACACAAGAATCTACGAATATATACTGACTAAAATAACTGAGGTATAAAATCATATCCGGTATACGTGGTGTGTTCAAAAAACAACGGAAATTTTCGTTTTTTGAAAAGATATTTATTTCGAAGGGCACAGTCGAAAAATATTCCCGTTTTTTTCTGAGCACACCTCGTATTAATCGTTATGTGAGGTATAAAGTCGACCAGAGGCATGAAAATAATAATAATGGGTATAGTGTGAACCGATTTCATACATAATTTGATCAGGGAAATATATCCTCTTAATTTAAAACATTGATCCATACATTCGATATAAAGTCAACCGACGCCGGAAATCTTCATATCCTATGTACTTGGCCAAAGGGAAGGATCGAACCGGTTTTTATATTTTGTATTCCTTAATGCTTGACTAATTTGTTGTTAAGTAAAATAATCTGATGATATTCAAATTGCTGTTATTTTGGAAATATGCGTGACTGTAGATCGATTCCATCCATTTGTGAATGTACGAACCAAATTTGGTTGAAATCGATCAAATAGTTTGTGAGATATGAAACTTATCTTAGGAGTGTGCAGAGTCACCTTAAATTATCATCATTATCAAAATCATCATATTCAAATTTAATGTTTCTGAGGTTATACTTTTGACAGTTATCACACTTGTTGTAGTGTCGAACATAACCCGATTTTCCCCATAATACAAGATGGTAGGGAGAAATGTTTCTACCAATTTTGATTGATACTGCCTTTGTCATATTAGAGTAAGGAACCACGCCCACTGTAAAAAATATTTAAACCACATACTGCCCTCTTCTGTATCATAATTGGTGAACAACAACGTTTTGTAGGCGTGGCATTGGTCCAATTATAGCACATGGGCAGAAGTGACTTTCTCAGAATGCCAAGAAATCCGTGTACCTAGTTTGGTCATCATTTTTACGAACAGTCGGACGGACGGATAGAAAGCCAGTCTGGTCACAATATGTATAACCCAATTAGATTTAGGTGTTACTTGCAACCGATAGGTGGTCCAAACTATTATGTTATAAAAATTTTAAGCACGTCGTTCCCAACATGGTGTCACACACCACCTTGCTTTTGTGTTAGAAAGCTCTTAGAAATATTATAAGTTAATTAAAAATTCGATACGCTAACATATTTACATGAATATTTACATATGTATGTGCTATACTTATGTATGTATGCATACATTTTGCAATTAGTTCTTATTATTTTAAGGTACCTTTCTGCCATGGCGCCACTTACAATCGTTGTTGCTGTCGTAGCGAAAGACAACTGGAATAAAAAGGCAGCGAAAATTTGCCCCATCAAGGGATCGCCGACAGGTGGATCGAGTAGGAAATCCCCAACCGCTATGAATGGATTCGAAAGTGGTCCGCGTCCGTAACTCATGCCATAACCGAAGAGCCAGTAGGTAAAGCCGCCAAGTACAATATCAATGACGTTTTTCATCATGATGTTGACCTCATTTTTAATTGATACACAACCCGATTCAAGCATACCAAACCCTATGAGAGAAGGGAAAAGATTTTAAAGCGTAGTGCTATCTATATAATCTATCTCTAATCTATATATTATATTGTATATCCTTTTACATTTTATAATATATCCGTAAATAATATTAAATATTTCGTTATATCGATCCAATAATAGCTTTATTTGATTTATAAGTTCTCTATTCGTTATATTTCAGCTCTGCTTCCTTATGAAAAATTTGCATGAGGAATCAACAATAAACTTAATATGAGTCCGTACATATCTCATTAGTAGTATAATGGCCTACTCGCCCAACTCTGTTTGATTATGCAAGTTATTTGTTCGATCTGGTAAGTCTTTTACATTGTTAAGGCAAACAGTCTCGTTAAGTTAGCTTATATTATTTAAAAATAAGTAATATCTCGTGTCCCTTGTTTCAACTTCTTATTCTGGAACGAAGTGTATTGAACATTGGATTCCAGCAGCATTTCCCAAAACTACAAAAGTAACAACAGCAACTTTTACAATAAATTGAATAATTTGAAGAAGAATAATGTTTATATGACGAATTGAACTCCAGCAACTAAATACGATTTTGGGGATAATTGAAAAGAGACCAACCGCAAACTGGAAGCATCAGGGAAAGAATAAATTGGTGAAATCATTGAACGGTTTTGGTCGATTTGCTTAGTTCTTTGGGTAGTTCCTTGAATTATCTTATGTAAGAGCCGTATATTTTTAGCCGTTGTTTGCCTTCGAATGTTTGTCGTTTATACGATATCAAATATTATTCGCTCATTTTTTCGTTCAATGCACTAGATTTTTTTCTTAATGAAAAGCAAATATGATGTAAAATTCATTAAAAACTACTCCTTAACTGATGTATTAACTATAATTGTATATGAAAAAGTTGTAAAGTAACACATATTGAGCCATTACTATTTCTGTTAGTAGAATGGAATTGGGAACTATTTGAGATTTCCTACTCCCCCCCCCCCCACTTATAACATGATTAACCGTTTTCTATAACTGTATGATTCGACCCTTTAGGTCAAGCAATTGCAGTTAACCATTGTGGATATTAGATCGACCATAACAGTTTTGAATTTAGAAATCAGTTATACATGTAATATTATACTTATCGGATTGAAAGTATTATGTGAAAAAATTGTTTAAATTTTTATTGGTATTAAGTTATGTAGAATACGTCGTAGCTCAGATAGCAATGGTTTTCATAAAATTTTTAGTATTTTAAACCCTTATTTTAATTTCAGTTATTTGTTTTTGTTCATTTATCTTTGTACTTTATGGCTCATGGAGTCAGTCAACTGTGGCTTAATCTTCCGAGCTATCTATTTAGCTGATCAAAGAAAAAATTAATTTCATCGAGATTTGGAAAACTGATTCGGAGAGCACACTTTTGTTTCAATCTTAGCTTCAAACTTACCAGTTTGCATTGTGAAAATGATGAAGGACGACGTCAACACCCAATTGGTGTCCTCCACGCTAAGATCGTATAATCCTGGGATGACATAACTACTATTGCGTATAATGCCCTTCAACGCTGTGGCTTGTGATGCCGAGACATTTGTCACTTTTGAAGTCATTGTGCCTATGCGTTTAAGTCTATATTCGTCCTTGAACGCAAGATGAAACTTCTCTAGTTCTTTAAGGAATGTCGACAATCCGTCGATTAGAGCAATGTACGTGTTTTAAGTTCTTTATTGACTATGACTTACAGGTGTTTCGTAACTTGGCTGATTGCCGTACATATTTAGTCGTTTCGTGTTCATGGTTCCTTGTAAATAATGGCGAGTAAATCGTTTTTTTAACTTCACTAACAATAACAACCATTACTACACTTATGCGGACTACCACAATTATACATTCGCATTTGAATTAACTGCACCAAATTATCGTGGTTGTGCTTATTTCAATGCACAAACCTTTGCACATATATTGCGTTTTTCGGATGTTAAAGGCTTGCGCGCTACACCCGGTGTTTTGGTAAAGCTATTATCAGCGTTTGCGCCAGAGTAAGCATCGGGGAAACTTTCACATGCATTTTTGGCGTGAATAAGTTTCTAAAATATCAATATCAGAAATCTTCATCCTTGTTAAATATTAACCGAAGCGGTATTACTTTATTTCATCACTGGCTTTGTTTTCTATAGACAGACTAATATAATTATAATAAACTAAATAAACTAACCGATGCATACATATAAGGATCGAAGCTAGAACAATGCGACTAACGATTTTTAGAAACAATTGTTTTCATATACATTAATATATTGTAAACTTAGTTTAGCGTACTCAACATAACATAAAAACCAAAACATTTAATTTTGAATTGTCAACAAGTTTGCATGCAACGCAACTATCAATAAAACCACAGGCTTATAAAAAGGGTGTAAGTTAATCTGACTGACTTTACGTTCTGTTGGATCGTTTGATCTGTAATGCTACTATACGACACAATAGATAATAATGCTTATGATCATACTTTGGAAATAATGTTATTATTTCGATTAAAATAATTAAAAACATATTTTTTGTCTTTATAATGCTAGTTAGAGACAGTTTTAGGGAATGTTAACTAAATATTCAGTGTAATCTTTTTATGTTAATTGTGAAATTTTATTGCCCATTCTCAGCCCCCTTTTCTGCGTTCTTGTTTATACGCATTCAATCCCTTCGAAAGAATACAGTCATCAACATCCGACTTGAGTGCATTAAAGTTAACCTACGAATATTTGCATGTATAAATAATTGAATCGGTAAGGGTATACTTATAAACTTTTACCACGTAGATAATATAATATTTATCTATTTTGAAGGAACGATTAAATTAAATTACTCAAAGATTAACTTCGTTTCGTTTGCTTCTAATCGTTTTAGTTAGGCGGCTGGACTACGCGTGACGCCAAATTGTTTTAGCATGCAGCGAATCGAATTTAACTAATCATGAAAAGTTGTATCACATGTTGAAGTTCATGTAATTCTATGAATGAATGTACAAGTATGCAACAATGAGAGGTGTGTATCCGATAAAAACGTTAACTGGTTTCAGTAGAAATTGTACTCGTCACTAAATAGTGCTTCAAATTTTCAGAGTACAAATGTACATATGGCTATATGCGTATGTATTTTCGTGCATATGTAATTATGATGAAAACGTGCATTGTAGGAAAACTTAAATAATTTCATGTTTCATTTGTTATCACGGTAGGCGACTGGGACAAGAGTTGGTTATCATGCAATTGGTGAGGAGTTCTATATCCCGTCAGGACTTTCAGACCCAGCCCTAACACTATTTCCTAACGTCGTTTATAGTTACATACTTTAGATAAATATATAATAAGACAACAATAAAAAGGTAGTAATTTACAATATTTAACGGGGATAATTCAAAATAAATAATTATACGGACTCTACTTAAGTCTTTATCACATTTGTATTTATGCGATGTGAGGAATGTTCTCAATTTCAAAGTAAAATTTCTCCCATATAATACACTCCATCCAATCCTCAAGCACTTTTAATAAGCACTTTTTCCTATGGTCTTGTTTCTTGAACGATGTTTAGGCATCAAAATTTTAAGTCTTTCCACTTTTTATACACATCTCGTATGTATGATTATCTCTCTTCCTATTTGTGGCTTGTTAACAAGTACTGCAGTTTATGTGAAGTTTTTCATATCAGAAATAAATTCAAATGGTCAATTCAATGTATGCCGATGAACGATTGTCATTAGAAAAAACACCTTTTAAGGTACATGCATGAATTGTTTTGACTCGACGCATACCTGATACCTGTGGGCTATAAACTTACTTAAACAACCACATAACTCCTAATCGAATTGAAAGAAATGCATATTTCCCGTTTAATAACAAGTTCTTAGCACATTTAGAGTGTCATAATACGCACGAAGTTATATATTTGATTTTTGTTTATTTTACCTTAAAATTACTAGTTGTGTGCGGGGTAAATCTAATATTTTTATTCAACAAATGTTTTATTATCCATATAAAGAGCCTATCTAATCTTAAATACCAGAAATATATTTCGAATTATACTGATATATCTATTCACCGGATATGTCTCTAAAATTTGACAATTGCTTATAGCCCTTAAATTAATGCATAATTTTCCAGTGTTCGCAAAACTTTTCATTGCTGAATTCCGTTTAACAAATTTTTTGATCCAATCAAAACGTTTCAAAGTTACCAGATTTTCAGGGAAGCAAATAAAGTATTTCTGAAACTAGTAATTTTTCTGAGCTCTTTATATATATTAAATATTTATTGTATTACAAAACTAGTAGTCTTCCTCAAGTGGTTGAATTCCATTTTTCTATAAGAACTTCTTTAAAACAGAATATATAAAATTGAGAAATTATTATTTTTTCCCCTTAATTGGCCTGGCAATGCTTGTCTATTGTCGTTGTATGCTGAGTGCATTTGAAGAAGAAACTGTTCGGGGCGAGTGTGATAAAAAGTAGGACAAGAAAAATATTTTTGTGCTTTTACTTCAAATTTATGTACACTGATTAATTGATAATAGATTTGAAATATTTTATAATTCAAGTAAATTGTATAACGTGTGTGACAATGTTTGTTTTCGCAGTGCTTGTGTTGAATTTCATTGAAGGTAATAATGAAAATGGTATACCACATCAACAGCAGAAAAACAGCATTTTGTTGAAATATATATATATATTTTTGTTCGTATATAATATGTTCGTTCAAATATATTCATTAAGGAAAAAATTCAGACCTTTATATGGGGCCTTCAAAGTAATAATTATGTCAATTGCATTTCATCGCATAATATTCAGCTGTTCAATTTTTCTCAATACGTAGCAATCAACACCAACAAAAAACGAATGGTCCATGGCCAACGTCAACGGAGTCCCAAATTGAAGGGGCACCCCTTTCCCTGTCGCCGTGCAGTGCTGTGCTGTTCTTTTCTCATCCTTTTTTCCATTTGTGCTTTGTGTTCATCTCCGCCTATGTGTACGCTTCTTTGGTGTTTAGCTTCGTCTCGTTGAGCTCCCAATTCTAAAGCCTGTCGTGTGCTTTCGTTTGTGCTTATTAATTTATGCACGAAGCGCATCAGGAGAAAATACGAATGGGTGCTCAAAGTGAAACACCAATTGAAGGAGGCTAGTCCACGAAGCAATGCAAAAAAACAATTACATATGCATTCGTGTTATGCATATATATGCACATGTAAAAGCAGACTTGTGTGGGCGGTGAGTGGAGTGCTATAGGAACTTCCATCGGCAATAACTTTTAATGTATATCCTCTGCAATTACATAGGCGAAACTGCATATTGGTTAGGTGCAATGAAGTAAAGGAGGTATGTTGCTAGGATAATATTCTCGTTTGACGCATTGTTGTCACCTTGTTTTATTTTGGGTTTCCTGTTTTGAATTGGTTTCGTGTCACTTTGTAAATTGTTCGACAAGGTGGTATAAACTTACAATTTGCGATGAACATTTCTAATAAGTGGCACTAAACACTACATGTCTTTCAGGATCTACGAAATATAATCAATAAGTAATAGCTGGTTGCGGAAATGAGAAATATGGTTTTCAATCCTACAGAAAGCACGTAATAAACTATGGACATTAGTGGATAATGGGAAAATTGTGACTGCAACAAAAAATTGTTGCTAACTGCAATAGATGGTTTTCAACTTCGTGTAGACGAAGAAGCTGCCGACTGACTGTGCTAGTCATATTTATCCAATGGATATTAAGCTTCCACAAACCGCATCTAAATTTATTTCGATTAGTTGCATAAATTTCGTGGCAGTGGTGGTATTGCAATTTTTGACTTCTTTGTGTCTGTTAGAAAATAATATTTCTGTGAGTATCAAAAAT
Source organism: Bactrocera minax (assembly GCA_021498325.1). Taxonomy (NCBI): domain Eukaryota; kingdom Metazoa; phylum Arthropoda; class Insecta; order Diptera; family Tephritidae; genus Bactrocera; species Bactrocera minax. The sequence continues at coordinate 798,800 of JAKEEE010000044.1, read as the reverse complement.
ATTGTTTAATTGGAAAATTTTTTTTAACAATAAATTAGTAATAGTCGATGTGTAAGGATATTTTCTAGTACTGTAGCCACGCGATTTCTTGAAAGATCTTGATGATTCCTAAATATTTTTAATTGAATATACATTTAAATATATCGATTTTGTCTGGAACAAAACTATTCTCATCAATTCAATTGGGTATGGTTGCCTATACAGTTGTGTTCAAGTGCTTAGGAATTATAATAGAAATAGATGCGAGTTTTTTATAAACAGGCTCAAATAATTTAAATTCAATTCTAAAATTGCAACAATTAGCTAAAATAAAAAGAAATAAATCAACTAACATCTATCCGGGATAGTTGTACAAACTGAGCGCTCTACAATCCATTGTATTGCGTTGTAAGTATTTTTTCGAAGATATGTTGCATTATATTTCTGTTATATATGTACATATATATGAGTTCGTTGTACTATGTTCGCTGGTTTCACAGTGGCGGATGGCACATTTGAAATTATAAATAATGCAGAGAGACTATCTACACATGAACAAACATATTAAGCAAGCTGTCCAATAATGATAGAATACTATTGTTATTGCAAATTATTTATGTAATGCCCAGCTGTAATATCTTCACCTTCTTACTTAATTAAAAACAACGGAAATCTTTAATAAAGCAATTATAAATATTGTATGGGGCTATTGGTGTACCATAGCGCACTCCGAAGCTTTATTTTAATTCGGGCCACACCCATAGAGTACTTTGCTTTTGAAGCAATTTGAGGTTTAGGTTTAAGCTTCTAGAATTTACAACGCTATGAATATAACAAATTAACGTTTAAGGTATTAAGGTATCGTTAGTTAGTACTGAAGCGTTAAAATTTTGACTATATATGTTTATAACGTATTTATTTTCTTATTTTTATTACAGGTGCAATTTCAGCCAGTTCAAGTCTCATTCCCGGTAACCATTGCCGTGATTACAATGGTAAAATTTACGAAACGGGGATGCATTACATGCCCGGCCCGGATTCATGCCGTCTTTGTATATGTGAAGGTGGTCTACCGAAGTCCTGTAAAATGGTATTATGTGAAGCATTTAGCAAATGCAAATCCTTTCAAGTTGGCAGTGGTAACAACTGCTGCGAGGTGATCTGTCTTGATGATCAATTCACTGATGGTAGTACTGATTTTGGTATTTGACTGGTGGCTAGTGGCATTACTGCCACCCTCTCTTTATCGTTACTTTTCTTTCTGGTAAATCGTCTCAGACAGCGTAAGATACGTGCACGCGAAAGTCGGCAGAGTGCCGAGGATCAGCGCAGTATTGTTGGTAGTATTGGGTAAGTATGTATACGAGCAAACAAACACACAAAACAAAACTAAAATTTAATTCATCATAAAACAAAAGTAATATAAAATGCTTACTGCTTATTACAGTTACATAGCCGGTAATATGGGTTACATGGAAGGTAACATGAGCGGCATGGATTATTCCTACGCTGGCGGCGCTTCACACTATCCACTATGGAAACCAGCTAGTGGTTACTTTCCACGTGGTGAAGCGCCGCCTCCTTACGAAGAAGCAGTCGCCATATCGCAAGCAGAAGCCTTAAGTGCACAATGTACGGTTAGTGTGGCAACGACAGGACACCGAGCTATGGGCCTTAATGCCACTGTTACACCAGTCGAATTAAGTGCCGAAATGCGTCGCAACATGCAGCAGCAGCTGCAACAACAAACTTTAGTCCAGCAACATGCGATACATTTGAATCAACCGACGTCATCACACGGTAGTAGTGGTGTAAACGGAACTAGTTCGCTTCCCGGAATGCCAAACACGACGCAATCATTACAGCATCATGTTGGTGCGTTAACGTCTACGGCACAACAACAACCACATCTTCAACAATCTCACAATCAAATAACGCAAAGCACCACCAACCTAATTAACATCAATATCAATAGTGGTGGCAATGTGACCACGATTGCTACGGGTGAAAATCATCAACCTCCATATAGGTAAGCGCTTAAAGAAGCTAAGGAACTGATATTAGTGAAAAAGTAATTACAACAACTTTAGATGGTTAAAAATAATTAATTTTGGTAGTGGTAGTATTTATTTAACTCATATATTTAAACATTTTATTTTTATTTGGTTTATGTTTCTTCTATACAGTTCTCAGAACACGAGTACAACACAGAACAAAATTTTAAATAACTAAAAGCAAGAAATTACTGGAAACATAAATGTCTTTGGAGTCTAAATTATTTATTTGTGCGATATTCTTATCTTTTTGTATTACATATCGGATGTATTAATGTATGTATAATTTTATGTTATCTACAAACTTATTTAAAACCACCTTTGCTGTTTTTAAATCATTGTCGCTGTACAACATACCATTGTTTATCACTTACTGTGACGGAAATTGCTTGCTGAGCCGTTTTTCGCTATATCACTCGGTCAATCACCATTATATGCATACTAAACATGTTAAACGTACAAAATTATTATTTAACAAGTAAAGGAGGTCTAAGTTCCGGTATAACCGAACATTTTATACTCTCGCAATTTTCAAAGGTTAGAAAAGTCAAAGCCGGGGGCATATTTTCAGGAGTTGACAAAATTTTATATTAAAAAATGTTGCGTAAGAATTCAACATTCATTATTCGACGAATTTGTGATTTGTGACGTGAATTATAATCATATTTGGTATCTTATAACCTATAAGTTATAGGTCATAGATTTACTTAGTTTCATTACTACATTTTGCTTCGTGTCCAGAATATTTATTATATTAAAATCAACCCAATTAACTCAACTGACATATGTGATAAAACCATCATAAAACTTTAACTAAAAGGGCTAAACCTAATATATTGGCTATATAAGGAAAATGTCAACCAGAGAATCGGAAATCATTATGTTAGGCATATAAGGCTTAGACCAAGATCTAGAGCGATTTCATTCGTATTCACCACTAAATAATAAAAATACATCATGTTTAAGAAAGCGTGTCCATTTAATTTCATTAAAATATAACACATATTGCCAACATAAACGGTTTAAAGTCAACTGGAAAGTCGGGATAAAGTAAACCGGATGTTTGAAATTCTTATGTAAAGTACATGGTGGCTAGGGGTGGTATTGATCCGATTTTATTAATTTTTTTTCGGCATCACGACTTATTATTAACAGGAAAAGATGCTGTCTTACTTTCATTAAGATACCGCACAGATTGACCAATATATATTTTATAAGGTCAATCGGAAATTCGAAAATCTTTATATGATGTATAGGGGTGCTAGGGGAAGTATTTACCCGATTTTTCACCAAGAGTTACTCTGAAATTCAATAATATATATCTCACAGCCATGTGAGACCCATCTTTCCGGTAAAAAGTCAGCCATAGGCACTGGGTCCGCAAATTCGGTGTCTGGATGTTTGAAAAATTATATTCCGATTTAGACAATTTTTAGACGAGGGATACTCTGAAAGCACTCTTTGTGCCAAAATTTGCTTCGATATCTTCATTGGTAATTGATTTATATACTGTATAGTGAAAGAATCATGGAATTTAAAATTGTGATATATGGAATGTAGGTGTGGTTGTATTCCGATTTCGCCCATTTTCTTATTGTGATATAAAGATGCAAATATAATGCCGTGAAAAAAATTTTCGTTGGTTTAGTTTAAAAATGGGGTAGTAGTCCCTGAGATATAGTTATGGGATATATATGTATCACCTAAAAACGGGCGGAGCCACGCCCATTGACCAATTTTTACGCCTATTCCTTCGAAATTCTAAGGCTGCCAAATGTAGTGCTTCTATTTCTTCAGGGAGTTAACGGACATTTAGTAGTTTTCAACATAACTTTTGTGGTTATGTTTATAAGTTTATTTAACTTTTTATTTATAAGTTTGTAACATAATTTTTTGTTTGTCGTTTGTTATGTAACTTTTTGGGAGGTGAGTGTTGTTATAATCCGATTTCACTCATTTTCCCAGTGCATGAGGAAGTGGTAAAAAGACCTGCTCCGAGCTGTTTAGCAGTTTTTGAGATATGTACAGAGGACGTTGCGCTTTACGTGGGTACCTGCCGTTGTACAGCCCAACTCCACGGTGTTCAAAAACACAACGGATCAATACAATGCGTCGATCAGCGCCCCGTTAATAATAGCTTTCGCTAAAACCAACGGTACCGATCGGCATTGTGGAATGGCACAATAACCACCTTGGTGGGGTTCGAGGCCTATCTAAAACCTCTGCCTTTCTATGGGTCAGGCACCCGGTTGCAATTCAACTCCACACTGAACTGTACCGCCCCAGACAGTTCTACCCGCATTCAGGTATTAAACCACAGCCACCACGATACTCCCCGAAGGGCCTACCGCACTGAGCAGGATGGAGCGACAAGCAACTTCACCGGGCCCCTGCTCCCCGTGGCACCAGAATTAAGTCTCCGGTCAGACCTTGTAGCCTAAAGGCTACTACCAGTTGAGTTACCCATTCATCTCGACTGGTGGCATTTGTAGCTTGAACTAAATTGCCGCTTTAAGTGTGTGCATAATACATTTAAAGTGATATAAACTCAGTTCAAGCTAAGTAATATAGCACTATTTCTGACATGGCTAAGCCTATAGATTGAGCGAAGTCTATTTCAAATGCAGTGCATTTTGTGGATTTTAGTCGCCTCTTACGACAGGCATGCCTTACCGCGGGTTATTCTTATCCCCCGACCCGCAGGGGGGGGAGATATGTACAATAGACATATTAGGAGGCGAGGACACACCTACTTTTTTTCAAAGTTTTCAACGCACAGATATACCTCCCTACTGTGATTACCTGTGCCAAATTTGTATATCTTAAGTGGACGTTTAGTTACAGCATTTTTTAAGTTTTCATTTAACGGCATTTTGTGGGCGTGGCAATGATGTGATTCCGTCCATCTGTAGTACCAACCTCCTCAGAGTGCTAAGGAACAAGCGTACCAAGTATTATCAAGATAATAAGATAAGATCGATTTTTACTCAAGTTATCGCTTGCACGGACAGAGGGACAGACAGTCAGCCGGAATTCAACACGCCTCGTCATCCTGATCATTTATATATATAACTCTATATTTATCACGATTAGTTTTAGGTGTTGCAAACAAACTTTAGGTGAACAAAACTACTATGCTCTGTTGCAACATGTTGCGAGAGTATAAAAAAGTAAAAAAAATTTATGAAAAGTATAGTATGGAGCTGAATTTATATATGAAGTATTACAATTTTCAGTTTACAACATGAAAGTGGCGGCAATGTTATACAGGAATCACATAATCATCAATCATTACAACAGCAACCACAATTAATGAATACAACTCACATAGGCAATAGTAGTGGGGGACGTCTCCACTTGACTGCCGCTGCGCCCAGTAATTCAATTTGTGTGCAAACGCTTTCAGGTGGAGCGGGTGGTAACCAGCCAGCCAATCAATCAGCGCAAATAATGGGGCCAAACAAAGCTCTCCACCTTCAGCAACAACAACTTCACCATCAACTTACTGCTGCGAACGTCGCCTGCCAAGCTTTGCAGCAGACAATGTCATCTTCGATCGGTTCTTCGATCGGTTCTTCGTCGACCAGCAATGAGTGTAGCTATAAAAATTGTCATCTGAATATCAGCGCCAGTACTACATCGGCTTCATCATCGGCTGTGGGCGGATCACAACAGCGTCGTTCCCAACGTACACTGCCAATTCAAACTACTCATGTGGCACACGATATGCTGCAACAGTTTGTTACCGTTGCTGATGTGGAAATCAGCGGTAAAACCGTTGAGTATCACTCATTGCCGAATGGCAGTGGTGTCGGTGGCGGTGACAGTGAAATTGAACTGCTCAATGCAACTACGGTGCCCCCGGCAACGCAATATACTGGGTTACAGATGACAGGGCCAATTTCAACACCCAGTATAGATGTATTGCCATTGATGAGTGGAGCAGTCGCTACGATTTCTAACAACGCCACCGATTCAGTCACACAAACAGCAATTAGCGCCGTCTCCGGGCCTCATACACTGCCGACAAATGCTTACACGCAAACTCTAAAAAGTGGTAGCAGCAGCACCAATAGTATTAGTAGTCACAATAACAAAACACCCTCAACCTCACGCCGTTATCATCGCACTATACCACGATACTTTGCCCTTACCGATCCACTGAGTGACAAAGAGGGCTATGGCATAAGTAAAAGTAAATCGGATAATAGCTCACGTGCTGGCGCGACCAGTACTATGTCTTCTGCAACTTCTGCCAAAAAACCCACCTGTCAGTGCCCAGTGCAACATGTGCCCATGTCATATATGGCGGCCACGCAACTGAGCAATGTTGCGCAATGTGCCAATAACAGTGCACTTCTTTCGGCCCTAAGTAGCAAATTGAACGCAGTTTGCCAATCGTCAGCTGCATCTCAAACATCGTCAGCATCATCAACTCTAGTTACATCGCATGGTACCAGTAGCAGTGGGCGTTCCAACGCGGCTATTACATTCGGTTATCCGCAACGAGCCAAATCCTCCAACAGTCTTCAACAATCGTCAACGAACGATGTAAACAGCTTTGGAGTGGGTAGCACCTTGAAGCGCACCGTACATACCACGAGCACGAGCACCAATACGGCAACGTCCGCCAGTAATAACAATAGCAATATTAATGCTACAAAGGTATGCGGTTATGATACGAAAATTGCCACAATTTCCAAGCAAGTCGGTGATAGTTCAACTGCAGACCTAGGAACAGTCATAAGTGGCCATTCTCATCATGCAGTCCATCATTCACATCATTCTCATCATGCACACAGTGTTGTTGTGTTGCCGACACAGAGCCATGACGAGAGTATGCCCATAGTTTTGGGGCGTGTACAGAAACGATCCAGTGGTGAACGTGAAAGGGAACGCGAACGCGAACGAGCACGTAGCGCTAGTAGTGGCCGTGCCAGCAGTAATAGTAGCGCACATCAGTTGGAGAATAGCGCGACTGCAATTTACTTGAACGGAAAGGTGAGTGGTAGATGAGGTAAGAGAATATGTGATTCTTAGTAAAAATTAATATAAATATTTTATACGAATGGATAGATAAGACTTTGTTCATTTCGTTAATATTAATAAATTAATTATATTCCTTTTCATATTATGTGTTGTTAAATTTCATAAATTCGACTTCAAATAGTAGTAAATTCCAATATTGATACAAGTGAGTAAATGAATCTTAATTTATTATTTTAAAGTAAAGTAAAGCAACATAATTCAAATAATTCAATTCAAAGTAATTCAACATACAATGCATAATGGATGAACAAAGTTTTTTAGACTCAAATAAAAACTGTGTATGCATATTATATATAGGTAGATATGTGGGAATAAATTATTATTTCTTTATTATTTAATCTTGTTAGGGCGACGCATACTTGAACTTTCCCCATCCACAAAATTTCAGCAATCTCAATTCGCAACAGCAGCAGCAGAATCACCACCAACTACAACAAACCAACGAAACAAATCCAATATTACCACCGAAACTACACAAATCTCTAACGAATTTAAAAACTACAACAAACAACAATCATAGTATAACGACCACAGCAACAGTAATTTCTTGTGCTGCTGTTACTACGCCCAACCCCACCACCATTGCCACCACCTCCTCAAGTTGCACAACCGTGCAGACGGTATACACCCTCAGCAAACCATCCACATCGACCGCAGCACATGTAAGCCGCAAGGAGCACCATACTATCCATGAATCTGTAAATGGCAACGGTGGAACCAGCAGTTGTAGTAAGAATTCGCCGCTATCGCTTACTCTGCCGCTTTCGTCGGGGTTAGCAAATAACTTTGGAGGTGTGAGCACCAGCACTGGTAGTGGTAGCGGAATTAGTTCTAGCAACAATACTGTAGGTTCTCAAACACATTCTGCTGAAAAATCAAGCAAAATCAATTCAAGTACATTTTATCCACTGCAAAATAGTCCTGTGACATACACACTGCCAAAACACATAAGTGGCAAAGTATCGTTGAATAGCACCATTGCCAGTGTAGTTAGCAAGGTGCCTTCAGTGATCAGTATACCAGTCGGTGGCGGCGAAGTCGATCTATTTGAGAATAACAACAGCTGTGTAAATAACGCCTTAAGTAATAGAAATGCAATAAACAATAAACATGAATCCATGTCAATATCCACATCGAAGAGTGGTAGCGCAAACGGCCGTAGCACGACATTGCCAAAGGTATTGCGTGCCAAAAAACAGCAAGACATTAAAGCTACCAACAATTGTAATAGCAATAATGCCAGTAGCAGCATAAAACATTTAAATAATACAACAAATGGAACGACTACGGCAGCTTCGTCGATTTCATCGGTATCACAATGCAATATGCCCGTCTATCCCCAACAGTACACTAGTTCGCACGTCAAATCAACCGCAACGGCTAATGCGACAACACAATTCAACTCCATTATATCTGATAGTGATGCTTTGTCCTCTGCCAAGCATTTACCAGTCTGCACCACATCTAAGAATTGCCAAAACCCAAAGGAGCATTTTTTGCCAAACGACACTAGTTTGGATGATGATTACTTAAGCGAGTGTGAGAATTGTAAGATAGCGCAAAGTGCCAAATATTTTTTAAATGCTGAAGAAGTGGAGGCAACACCACAAGAGACAATGACCTTGCAGCGCAAATCGATGGACGACAACAGAGAGGATCAAGAACAGGCATATTATCGCATTTCGCACACACTACCAACGAACGCCAAGAAGAATGCGTAAGTCTAATATTGATTTAATATACATGCGACTTAGGGAGATATTTATAAAATCAATTTATATAAAAATTTAAAGAGAATGTTTAAGAAAACGGAAACAGCGTGTAGACACGGCTGTATGTAATAAATAAAAACGTTTTTTTTTAAGTAGATGTTTCTAATTATTATAAGAATTTATATAATATTTTTGTTTATTTAATTTTTTCGTTAATGATCCTAGTCCAGTCAAAAATAACAATCGTGAACCATGGTTTTCTACAATCCCTGCCAGCTCGTCATCCGAAGAGGATGTCAATGAATGAGATTTAACACATTTTCTTTAAATAAAGAATCAACAAAACCACACGCACCAGTAACTGAAGATACGCACACACCAGAGCATCGGAGTGAGGAAAAAGGCTTTTAGATTTGGCAAATCAAAAAGTTTAAGTATGTAAACGACAGTACGAACATTAAATGTAATATCTGCACAGCGGGTAAGTCTAAGTAAATATTCAAATGAAACATATTTGGAATAGAATATATTGTATCTTTAAAATGTATTGCAAGTAAAATTAAGGTAACTTTAAAGAGCAAACTTACGCAATTTCAAGTTAAGGAAAGTCAAAGGTTCTTGAAAATAAGAATAGATGAAGGAAATAATATATTGTTAATTCTTTTTTTTTTTTTACTCTTTGCACGTTTCACCAGTATGTTTCAGTAAAAAAAAAATACAACAATTATGTGCATACGTAATAAGACTAAATGAAGAAAAATAAAGCAAGCCTTTCGACATAACACATATAATAATTAAAAATATTATTATAAAAAACCATTGTACAATTAAGAGATACCAAAAATTTAATCCCAAAATGTAATGCATTCTTATTATGTATAGAAAAATGTTCATTAATTGTGCGCTTCAATTAACTAATAATTAAAGCAGGAAAATAGTTTTCGTTGAGCAGTATGTGCATATAATAAACTAATTCTAATTTACATGTATTTATTATTACATGTATAAAATAAAAAAAATCTCATATATATGTCCCACACGATAGGAAAACATTAAGAGATAATCACATTGCTAGCGGTACACATTTCAATAGAAAATGAATTCACATAATTATTTATATATATAGGTTTAAATGACACAGGGAAACTTGAATTAAACTCCCTATTTTAATTAGTTAAGCGAAATAGAGCGTATTTATTATAGTTTTCCAACTATCGTTTACACCCCTCTCACAGAGAAAACAAAATTAAAATAGTAAATACTAAAATACTAATACCGTAGTAAATGGAAACAATGATGTGCAACTAGTAATGTGAATATTCCTTCTAATGGAAAAATTCAATATTATTAATTGAGGAAACAACAGGAAAATTGTGTACGGGAAAGCAAAAAAGTGTTAATTAATAAGCGAGTGTACATTTCACTAATAAAAAATGACATTTGGAAATATTAAATATGACACTTCTCGCTGGCATAATCAGTTTTCGATATTTTCTGTTGACAGTGATGCCTTAACCTTCCCAGCATTACGTTCGAATTTTTGGTACGGTGAATCCGAATTCGGCATAATATTTGCCAAATATTTAATAGTTTTCATCAAAAAAAAAAAACATCCAAAAGCAACTGAAAACTGTAAAAATCTTTGAATTCGAAAATAGCCGCAAATATGTTAGAAATATACTTATTTCTTAAAGTTTCTTCATTGAAATCGGATAAGAAATAAAGTTTTTATGCCGCCACAACAATAACCGCATTATGTTTAGGATCATTGGACTGATAATATTTGTAACTGCCGTTCATGGCTAATTTTTCGAACTTTGGACCGAACTGTTTTTATGAGTGCCTGTTGCTGATCCATGTTTCCAATACCAGGCCCAAACCATTCTTCATGTCTGACAGTTGGTGGCAACTTCACATTTAGTGTCCTCCAAACATATGATTGTCCGTCTGATCTAAACATGAAATTCTTTATTTTCGGAAGATTAATTATTTCCTTCTTTCATAAAAAAAGTTTCCTTCTTCCCTTGAAATCGCTCTAATCTCACAGTTTTTGGTTGCAATCGATATTAATGTGTTGACGACTTCCGGTATGAGCTTGAGAGCTACAGTTGCTGAACTATTCACCGTTCATTTGCTAGTGAAAATGATTCCTGCATTTAAATTTTGTGTTTAGTTGCTAATTCTAGTCTTCTAGTTCTGCTTTTACGAATTCTCATATTTTTCAAGTTGTTTTAATCTTTTTAAAGTGGCCTTTGATTAACTATCTTACATCAAGTGTTATTTGGTCGCACCGTCAACCTTTTTCAATTATTTTCTCCATAGAGAAAACTTCAGAATTGATATTAAAGCGCATACTATTTAATTTTGCTCTCACTTTACAAAGAAATATTAGAATGTTTGAAAATCCTTAGTCAACTGCAGAATAGGAAATAATTTTGACAGACTTATTCTTGATATGAGCTTTTGGGATTGCGTGTGTGCAATTTTTTCACAAGAGAAGGAAACTGATTTTAGCCATTATATATATTAATAGAGTTCATTTTACTGTCTCTATAATAATAATATATATAATTTTTCTAAAAGTTGCCTATATCTGACTGTGAAAAAAATGACATTTAATGAATATGTAAATAAATGGGAAGCAACAAAGAGTGTCTCCACACTGACTTTACTTTGATAAACTGTATTTAAGCGAAAAAAAATGCAAACAATTATCTACTGGTACTATTTCTATTCAAGTAAAATGATGATAAATGATCATTGATGAAATGATAATAAATGATTCGTTAACTTTTTTTTAACTTTTTTTAAACTTTTTTTTTAACTTTTTCTTTTGGGTTTGACTAGAGCTCCTATTAGATTTCGAAATCGCGCTATTAGAAATCGTGGTATGGCCTAATATTGATTATTTGGTTTGAATTCATACTTATGAAACTATTGGGGGTAATGGTATCAAATAAAGGAAGCAGATGAAGCATCACAGTGTATTCCGTTATTTGAAGTTCGTTAAGTTGCAGTTATCTTTGTCGTTTTCAGTTATTGACACTTTCGGACTTCGAACTTTAGACTAAAAATGCTGAATTTCCGTTGAAGATAAAAAGAAAAGACTCGATTGTATAATCAATTCGAGTTCAAAGCATTTCTGCGAAACAAATGTTGTTGTACCATTCAGAATTCACCGCTCTGAACTGCTCTAATGGTGGAAGCTATTCTGCTAAAATAAATGGTATTTTCTTCCTAAATGCATTGTGCACTTATCTCGTCTTAAAAACTGATGCGTACAGCCGATTACTGCTTAACTTATCGTATTGCTCACTTCCGATGCAAACGTTATTTGTACGTTTCAAGTTTTATATTTTGCAATCAAAGCAAATTGACTTTGCTATCTATTTTCTCTCCTATTTTTTTAACATTTACAAATGTAAACATTTAATACTTACACATCTAACCTCTATACCCAGTTTCAATTACTTACCTTCCTTTTGGTAACGTGTCATTACTTTCATGCCCACAAAAACCATTGCCTCAAAATGGCAACGGACGATAGACTGTCATAGACAGATAATATTTCGTCCATTTGTTATATCTTATGTCAGATCGTAGTGACACTTACCATATCATATTATTTTGTAAACTAATTTTTTCCATATATTATAAAAATAAAGTCATATGATAATTAGTATTATCTTATATCTTATCTATATAAATACATGGAAAAAATATACATATGCGTAAAAATATAGATTTTTACAGAAAAGTGAACAAAATATGTCCTATTAAATATTCCTATTAAAAATAGTGAACCTACCATACTTTTATGGTTCAAATACTGATGGCGCTGACGAATACAAATACAGTAAATCCTCTTTTAAAGTCAGTCCTTTATTGTCTTTTGTAATCAAACACATTTATGTATTGTGTTTTGAATCAAAAACGAGTAAACAACATTACTTTAAAATACTCCTTGGATAGCCATTAAAACCGTATTGTACTACTAATATGTGCGATAAGTGATTGCTGCCTTCGAACTTAACACCTTTTTTCCTCAACACTTACTCAGTGTTGGAGTCAACTAAAGGTTATCTTGAAATGCGTACATTATTTATCATTTAACATTTATACTAACTTGTTTGTCCCATATACGGAATTTGGATGGAGCCTCCCTATTAATTATTTATGATAATATATCGGCGATGACGTCAACTGCTTAACCGAACGCTCTACGTTCTTATTTTAATGACGAACCTCAGCAAAATCAATATGAATTGACAAAGTTGTGTGTTTTAAGCGTATATATGTGAACATGAGACTTTGGCTTGAATCTGGAAAGTTATAAAAGCTCCAAGTACAGAGTTCGGCTCTCTTTGGCAATAAGGGAGAGACCCGTTCATCTTAATATGCCATAGGATAAAGGTTCCAGATAAACGATTGTATCATAGTAGTATGCTAAATTAAATTACAAAGTTATAAAAAAAAAAAAAAATTATCACCTCTAGTGTTTTAATTCTACTGGAGCGGTCGGTAGGGTTTATTAAAAGAGCCATAACATTTATGTTCCGTTTGTTTGTACCTTTATCTCTTAGTTGCATCTATCAATAGTTACTGGTATATCAATAGCGATTTCGTCATTATTTTCTCGTAAACTATCCTTAATTATATTCTATGCATCCAAAAGAATATGCTTAATTTCATTATCGATGTCAGTAACAAAACTACATGTGTATATGTTTATCCATGGTAGACTTGGCGCAATGCTTCCATCAAATAGAAATGGATTCTACAGGCGTTTTCTACTCAAAGCGGACATTTTGAATTTTTAAGAAGAAGAAGAAGAAGAAAGAACGTCGCTCATTAAAATTTATTTTTTTTTCTTAAAATTTTTTCTTTGCAGTCACCTTTTATTTCAAACCATTTACATTTTTAAAAAATTATTTTTCCACTACTGACATGGCATGGTCAAATGGAGAAATTCTCCGATTTTACACGAAACTTAGGTTATTGATGTTACACTGAAATGGAACACTTATATCGGTTATTATACCACGGTATCATATGTTGTATAGATTATCCATATTTAATGACCGCCCTTGTCAAATATACATATATATATATACAATATATATACAAAAAATACATATAAAACTACAGATCGAATTCAATCTTAACATACTAAATATAAAAAAAGAATTAAACATCAATAAATTAATCAATACAATGTTCCCACTCACAGAATGATTACAATAAAAATGTTCAAACTTTTTCCACACCTTGCAACAATTCATAAATAGTTTATGATCTAATATTTTCAATAGAAACGGAAGTTGAATATCATTTGTCACGATATTTATTCGGCATATAGGCGGATACTGCTAATAACATCCAACGCTTTAACCGACTTAAATAAACAGCTAATGAATTTAACGTCATTATGCGGTTGATAGAGTTATTAATTACTTCTGGTCCAAGTCGCAATGAACTTTCAACTGTTAAATCAATAAAATACTCTCTTCCTCCAACAATAATAAAGTTTTACTTAAATGTTTGCTCATGGACACGTTTGCAACAGTACCACATGAAACGCATCTTTTGAATAGATCTTAACAGATCATCTCCTCTATGGATTTTTTTTTTGGCGCAAGTACTCTCCCTGAATCACTGTTGAAACCCTTTCGCAGTTTTATTATAAAAATGTAAAGTTTTTATTTAAAACGTGATAACATGTCATTACTGGGTAATCGAAAGCGATTAATAATGAAAATCAAATCGATTGAAATAGTTGAAAAACAACAATTATTTTTTTTATAAACAATAGGCCCAAATGCGTGAATAGTGTATTTTAATAGTCAATAGTGAATTGAATGATCAAAAAAATCATACAATGGAGAATTCAACATTTGTATGGGAATATAGTCAAGTAGTCAATACCTTCAAATATTAGCCATAGCCATAGCCATATTGCCATAACGGACAGTATTTAAACTTTGGTCAGTGGACTAGTGCTTTTTTGCTGAGCAACAAAATGAAAAAAAAAATGTACTTACTTCGAATCCCTAAATACCTGGTAGACAAATTTCGAGAACTACGTAACACACGCATATGAGCCGCAATGATAATTATATATTATATTTTTATAGATTTATTTCGGTTCAGAACATTTATTTCTTCCGTGTATTTTGACTGCAATTAATTAGAAGAGAGCATGACAAAAAACCCTTGATCAAAGAAAAACTTATTCTTTCCGACGTAATTCTAAGAATGCAACTCCAATCCAACCTTTTCGGTCGCTTTTTTGTTTTCAGCACTTTATTCAGACCCCATTCTCTTAGAATAAAAAGGCGCTGAAATCTAAAATCGTAGCAGAGAACGTTGATTAAGACTGCAGTTGTAGATTGTTTTTGCTTATCCACTATTGTTGCATCAGTTAAGTTCTTGTTGTTGTGATTGCAGTGTCAGATGGTTTAGTGCACCCCAACTGTTGCTGTTCTTGTCTTGGTCATACACAAATTTGAAAACATTATGTCGGCTTTTTCCAAGCTAACGTAAATTTTTTAGGGAACGCGGTAGAAATCTGGTTATCACAAAGGTACATACACGTTAATTTAACAGATGTCTCAAACAAAGTGGTCTATATTCACAGCCTAATATTCGTAGTTTCGATTTTTAAAGCATAGCAATATAAACGCTTCGTGTCCTCTTTATCAATGGCATTTACGAATTCTCCGATTGCGTCGTCAGATTCATAACGCACACTGACTTTGTTTTCTTTCTCCTTGCTGAAATGAAAATAGAGAACAAATTGTTATTTTCAGTTGCTTTTTCCAATGCTTTATTTTTTTAATAGGATAGGAGGACGAGGATGAATGAATGATGCCGGCATTCAGCAGAGATTTCGTAATTTTATATTTGAGGTATATTCGTTTAATTTTTCTTCAGGTAGCAAAAGCAAAAAGTCTATATTAGCTTCGATCACGGCTCAAGCTATTCCATGCTGATTCGGCCCTGTAATCTCCTTTTGAGTGGATCAGCATGTCTAAATACATGGTACATCTCTATATATGGATATAAATTGTTAAAATAGAACATTCCACTCTCGTTGCAAATAGAGCCTCTTTTTCTTTACCATTCTCTAGGAAATGTGCGCAGTTTCTTTGGAAAATGGTTACTTTAAATACATTCTGTAGAAGGTGGACAGTAGCAAGTGAATCAGGAGCAATTGTAAAATTGTATAAACTGACATGTGTTTCTTAAAGATGTGAAACCCGTTGAAACTGCTTGACTTGCATACCACTTGTTGTGTGACAAATTTCGTATACTTCTTCCAACTTTTGCTAAATGCTAGTATTTATTGGGATAATATTTCCAAATATAATTTGCCTCTATTTAAATTCAAATAGCACATTGTAACTAATTTATTGCAGAGAGTAGAAGTGTCAATATAAAAAAAAAGCACAATTATTGCTGGGCATTCGCACGTACATACATATGTATATATATACACAAAATTAAGAGCGCCAACATTTTCAATAGGAAACAGTATGTGTATCCTTTAAATATTTATGATAGCTGAAAATGTATGTATTTATTTGAAAAATTTGAAATTGTTTTCAAAAAGAATGCGAACGAACAAATTTTCATTAGACGTATTTTATTAAAAACTAGTTTTAGATATGTACTTCAAAGAACTGTAAATGGTATTAATTATAAATTATGGTAAGCTAGTGATCGAGAGAACGTTTCAGCAACCAGTATTAAGAGGAAAAATATTAAAACCAAATATAGAAAAAAGTATGTATGTATACAACTCGTAAAAATCGCAATTAAATGCATCGTTTTCAAATATTAGAAAGAAGTCACAAATTATCGTTATATTTCAAATAATTAAATATAATTATATATATAATTAAGCTAATTAAAACCAATTTAGGAATATACCAAAGTCTTAAAATGAACATAAACAAGTGTTAAATTAGAAAGCAAAAATATAAAAACTATGCAAAACGAGAAAATTTTCGCGAAATATAAAAACGAATTGTATTTAGTTGTAAGAATGTAAAAGAACTACCATAATATGTAACATAAAATAATGAATGAATAAATTAACAAATTTTCTTTTCATTATCAGAACGAGAGAGTGGTAAGTTTGGACCATATAACTTTGCATTACCAATTTCCTACCATTTTTAATAGCTAATTCCTTTAAAATAAATTGAATGTTATTTATAAAAATCTTTAACCTTCAATCGCATTCGTAAGGTTTGAGTAAAGGTTAATCACATTTGGGACTAGTTGCCTAATTGTACTGTACCTTGCAGAGTCTTCCGATATACCCTCTTAGAAAACTGCTTGCCCATTTTTTGCTGTGTATATTTTATAAGATTCGTCATATGAGGAAGACACGCACATGTTTTGAAAAATTAATAGATTTTGAGTGTCGATCAATTCTATCATAGAATCGTTAGACATACGACCTTCGCATGTAAAACCTACACTGTTATTATTTTACCACGGTTTTGCGATATAGAAGTGGCTTTACTAATCCTGCTTATTTTTTAATACTACGGATCGTTGTCATTTCAGTTGTTTATACCAGCACGGGTAAAGTCCAGAGAAAATATCTTGAGCGCCCTTGGTAAAAAAAAATTGTCTTTAAAATTATCTTTTTTCGCAATAGCGACATTTTTTGAGTGGCATGAGATGATCGAAAACTCACCACACCTATTTTGTTGTATTTTCGATAAAAAGGTCATCAATCAAAAGAGATGTTCGCAAACGAAACATGAACGAATGTTATGGTTCAGTCGCCTTTTTCAACAGATTAGGTTCCCTATGACTTCTTACTGTCAATGAAACACAAATAAATTCGTTATGCTTCATCCCTGCGAATTGTTAAGCAAGTATATTATATATATATATACATACAAATATACGCATAGAAATGTTTAGAAAGTTTGAATTTTCTCTTAATTAAGGATGAGTTATACCTATTTCAACAAAATTAAAAAGTGTGGAATTTACTATGATTTTCCGTAGTTATGCGTGATTAATGCGCTTTTTTATCTATCTATCTTAGTATCTAACCACTACAGGTAAGATTTTGGTAATCTGTAGCTACTTTCAAAAGTCTGGAACCCTATTATTTATTTGCTTGTTTAGAACACAAAAACAATAAATCAGTTTAACCAAAGAATATTTCATACCCGGTTGCACCCATCCTTTGAAATCTATACTAAGGTTAAGAAAATGGACTGGACAATAAATTGTAATCAAATGTAATGAACATCAAGGTCAAAGATCAAGGATAATATATATGGATTTCTATGTAATATTATTTACATACTTTTTTACTATACTTTTGCTATAACAATCATTAATGAAAGCAGTTCTCTATAAACATACAGAAATTAGTTGAATGAAACTAGAACATTTAATAATAGCCAAAATGAAAATTACAAGTAATTTTTTTTACATAATTTTTTATTTCAAAGAAAAAATACATAAAAGCCTGCATAAGGGCGAAGCAACCGCTATATAATTCAAGTATTACAATTACATTTACGCTTATATTTAATTATTAACATAACAGAGAACAGAAAAGGTGAAACTTTTCAAATAAAATTTAATCGAAAACAAAATGTTTCGTTTTTTATTGCATACATATGTGCATATATTAGTATTGCTGTATATGTGTATGTTTGAAAATATCTAGTAAATTCGGTAAGTTCTATTAACATGTTTATATGTTTATTTATTATATGTTATATGTTTATTTTACATATTGTTTGACAATTTTCTGCTTTTATAATATTTTATTTTAGAAATTCATTTTTTTTTTCTTACAACTCGCATTCATCCTATTTTTTGTTAATACGATACTATATGCTTCCTGTTATGTAGGTATATATATCGTTTTGTACTTACACACGTTTGTAGGCAAGCATTTGTGTGTATGAAATATGAAAACGTTCGAAAGAAACAAATAATTTCAGCGCTAGTTTTTTGACTCTTGAATAATATTTACAAAGCTTAAGTTTAGATTTAATATATTTAATATATCGATTTAATTATTTATGAAAAATATATTCCACAAATTAAAGTTTTTTTTTGTATTTCTGATTCAAAAGCACATATTACAATGTAGATGAGTTAAAAAAATAAATATATTCTTGTGCTAAGAAAGTGTAGATTTATTTTATATTTAGTACATTTGAGCCCTCGAAATTAAACAAACTTTCTTATTACATATAATCATTTAAACTAAAATTGATGAAATCATGTGTTACTGCTATTAACGTTAACTCCACTTCTGCTTCTGTTAGTTCTTTGGTTTTATTGATTCTGTTCACTCTGCCGCGGCAGATCTCTGATGATTTTTCCCACAAGTAAAATAACTTAAATTTTAAAATAATCAATTTCCTGCATGTCACTGAACTCAATGCATTATTTAACAGAAATTTTTGAACAATAATTAAAAAGTATGTAACAAGCAAAAACATTATATTCAATTACATCAGGAGGCAGACAAAAATTGGAATACGGCTTATTAGCACAGGAAAACGAAAAATGTACAAAAATCCAAACAAAATATGTATTAAGATTTGATATAAAAACGTTTCATTAATAATGTCTTGCTTAACGCACGTTTAACTATTTCAATGCAATAAATTTTAGTTTTAATTTTTATTAAATATAACTAAAATTACAATTAAGCAACAATTTATATTTCAACATAATAATCTCAATGTATATGTGCACAAATTGCTAGGTAGATTCACCTTTACGAAAGAAGTCTATCTTCTTGTTCATCGCATTATCTTCGATTTGAATTCCCTTAAATAGAAAACAGTCCATCATTATCGTTAAATTAATGTGATTAATTAAAACCAAACCGAAGGGAATCAAATACAAAATGTTTTTCAAGACAACGAACACAGTTACGATTAATCAATGAACTACAGGTATACTATATATGCACATTTGATATTCTTTTTTGCCCTCTTCCTTTGCATTTAAAATCCTGTAAATAAATTTAAATCTTGAAGTGCATGTGTACAGATGCTTATATTTATATGTAGTGCAACAATTTACTTAAGCGAATTCATTATGAGAGTATATAAGAATCAGTATTTATGCTCTCGTATATAAATTTTTGTTTAAATTTTCTTCAGTGTTATACAAAAATTTTAGCTGATACAGCGTTTTTTGATACTGATTAGAGTTTATAAATAATGAGCGAAGGATATTGTATGATTTGATTGCGAAATATTTATACGATATAATGCATAACTAAATAATTTTGTCATATTAATAATTTCTCTATAGCAGTCACCACAGAGAGTATATGAAATTATGAAAAATTATAAGAATTAGATTCTAAGAAAAAATCACTAGACTAGACTAAAAACTATTTAATACAACATTTCGTTCGCATTACATGTAACTACTACAAACTAGCTGCGTCAACTACACAGGTTTACGCAACGTGTATATATAATGATTTATATATAATATATATCTTCAATGTATGTAAAAAGTTTATATACAGGTGATTCGCGTTCGTAGACCTAATTTTCGTTATATTGAGAAATAAACCTAAGACTCAATTGAAGTATTATAAAAAAGAGAAAAACAATGCAGTGTCAATTGAAAAACTCTTGTATCTTTCGCTTACTTGATTCACTTGTGGCTGGTCATACGTACAAATACATATATGTATATATAAATATTGCGTTAAAGTGGTAATTACAATTGATTATATTGCAAAGAAGGTAACCAAATTTATATTTGTGTGCATTGTTTACGTTATGTACCTGTGTATGCTCGCGTTTAAGACTAATTTGACAGAAAATCAAGAACATAAACCAAAAAGTTTTGAATAAAAATTCAATAATTCGATTGATAGTACAAAATGTAATGATCATTGAGCTTCATTTAGCTTTAATGTATATACATATATTGATGGTACATAAGACATTACACACACACACATCATCTATGTACTGTTTTTATATTATAACTACATGCCCATCTATACCATTTGGGATGGTAAATGAGTCCTCCTTGGCTCTATTGCGGATTATAATTACTATTTTTTGTACGCATACAACGCTTGTTTTCATGCGTCAGGATTTCTTATAAATTAGTTCTTAAATATAGTGCCGCAATTTACTATTCCCACTTTTACAAACGCACCGCAATTTGCCTCTTAAGTGTACTTTAGATAATTGAATATTTTACTTTTTATTAATAGCAAGCTGGCTAGTTGTTGGCTTGAATGGTAGACTGTTGAGCTGTTCTAGTACCAGCATAGATGGCCTGCCGCTTCCCGCTATTATCCAGCACTTATTACTGCGAGGCACTTCGCCACCTTAGGCGTGTATCTTGTGTCACGACACAGACGTTGCAAAGAACTCTTGCAAACGCTGCACGGTACTACGATCGAGCTTACATAGATCGAAATCGAAAGTTTTGGCGGTAATCTCATAACAGCCAGTTGCAGCGATCATCTCGACTACTTGTTGCAACTCCTCATTGTCCTGTAGTGTCATTATTTTATGATGTAATTCCTGTAATTCACTTAGATATTCCGTTGGCAATGCCGGTGTCGGTGTTGAACCATTGTTAGCGCTTACTGCCTCTCCGGCCAACGCTCCCATCGGCACTACTGGTGACGCGGGTCGCAACAGATGAGGTGGTGCAAGCGATGCTGTCACCACTGCACTTGTCGTCGATGCACTTATAATGCTATTAGTATTGGCATTACCGGTAATAGCTGCAGCAGCGGGAGAGCTGGTTACACTAGTGCCGGTCGTATTGTTTGGTGGCGGTAAAAATGCGCCACCACTATTTAATGCATCCGTAGTGTTAGCATTGCTGTTTTGTGTAGTCGCGTTGGAGCTGTTACTACCATTGTCGTTGCCATTGTTGATGCCGATAGGACCACTTATACTTGCTGCTCGACTGTGTCGCAATGCGGGAGACTTCGTTTGTTCGCGGGCCGCCTTGTTAGACTCCTTTTTAGCTTGCTTCAGCGGCGGTTCTAAGAAGGAGTTTGCAGATACGGTGCTTGCTGCAACGGAACTTCGCCGACGCTTCTTTTCTTCCTTTTCTACCTTTTTATCAGCTTTTTCGATCTTATCACCAACATCTTTCGGTTTTGTATTACGTTCGCCCCCCCTCTGTTTATGTTCTTTTGCGATAATATTAGTATTCTTGTCTGGCTTTTCTGTTGATATTATATCCGATTTGGTACTTAGAGACGTTGTTTTACTGGGCGCAGGTGCCTTCGGCGTCAAGTCCGGAAAACTACTGTTCGAACCATCTGAATGCAGAGCGACCGGTGCAGTGTCAGTTAATGTCGCAGCCGCTGAATTTGTTACTGATGTTGCCGTCAATGAGACTGGGTCTTCTGCCAAGTGCATCTTGCAAGTGTCATTTGCATCAACGGTTCTGCTGCTGGTATTGCCATTGGTATTCGAAGCAGTCGCGATTGTGTTGGTATTTGTTGGTATAATAGTTCCAGCGCTTTTGTTCCCAAGCTTACTACTGCTTCGCGATTCCAATTCACCCAATTCGGCTGAATTCCGTTTCTCCTCTTTGGATGATTTATCTTTGGATTTTCTATCTTTGCTTTGCGACTTCTTATTGGGCGCAATGGACACTGATACATTGGCGTTGTTATTGTTTAGGTTATTGGAATTGGCAGAGTTGTTTGCTGAGTGCGACAACACGGTTACGCTATTCGGTGCAAGCTTAGGGGGTTCATTTTGTGGTGCGGTCGTTTCAGCAGACAAGGACGCTGTTTTGGATCCGGATATAGCTGTAGATGCAGCTCCCGTTGAGGGTCCATTCCCATTCGAATTAGCTTCTGTGTGCTTTTCGGAACGCAGCTTCTCGTCAGATCGCTCTTTATCGCGCTCTTTCTCTTTTTCTTTCTCCCTTTCTTTGTGCCTCTCCTTATCACGCTCTTTTTCACGTTCCTTATCTTTATCCTTGTTCTTATCTTTTTTCTTGTGTTTATGGGACCTCTTTTCCTTATCTTTTTCTTTGTCCTTTTCCTTCTCTATCTTTTCGCTTTGACTATTTGAGCTGGTTGGAGGTTTCCTATCACCACCGATAGTTCCGGCTACTTGTATAGTCGTTGCATTTGTCGATATTTTGTCCATATTTTTAACATTATTCTTCAGTTTAGCCGCTTCTGTTTTGTCTTTCGCATCTTTATCTGATTTTTTGATGCTCGAATTTATTGGTGATTGTTGGCATTTGTTATCTTTAGCTTCAGTCGTAATTACGTTTCCACTAGGTGTCGTAGTCGTCGTCGCAGCACTGTTGCTGTTGCTACTGCTACTTACTACATTACTTGGAGCAATATTGCCGTGGCGTTCCTCTTTTGGATCCTTCGACTTCCCATCGCCACCACGATGCTTTTCCTTGTGTTCATCTCGGCGCTCTTTATCGCGTTCTTTCTCCTTGTCTTTGTCTTTCTTTTCCTTCTTTGACTTTTTACCACTTGAAGTGGATTTTTCTTCGCGAGACTTTGATTCCTTCCCCTCAGTTTTGCTACCACTACCACTACCAACAGATTTAATATCCTCTACGCGTCCGCTTGCCGATGAAGAAGATCGCGGGGGTGTTGTCCGCTTTGGGCTCAGCGCGCCAGTGTCGCGGGTATTCGATTTAGGACTTAGAGAGCGTTTGGTGCCACTGCTTGAACCCTTCTCTCGACTACGTTCTCGCTCCTTGTCTCGTGACTTATCCTTTTTTGACTTAGACTCTTCACGTTTTTCATGTTTGCTACTATCTCCAGAGGATTTTTTACTTTCACTACGTGATTCCTTATTAGGGCTAGATGAAGATTTGTGCTTTTCTTTCTTATCAGATTTCTCACGACCCCTTTCGTTACTACCACTAGCTATCGTTGAAGAGTTACTCGTTTTTTCTCGGTCCTTACCAGATTTTTCTTTTGCGTTGGAGTTGTTCGAGTTGATATTCCCAGAGTTGGGTGTACTTGCACCTACGGTTCCAGCACCGCTAACAATTGCGTTGCTAGTGGTCGGAGCTCCTTTTCCCCCCACAGTGTTCAAACTATTATTTTTACCATCAGGCGAATGCTTGGTAGACCCGCTTTTAATTGGTGCACCAAATAGATTTGCAAATGAATTACTCTTTGAGTCATCTATACGAGTTTTGTGTTTTTTACTGCTACTGCCACCAGTTGAGTCTCCGCTACTCAATTTCGGCTTGCTAACCATACCACCACCTTCGTCACTAATAGCGGCATTCGGGGTGGTATTAGTGGATGGAACGGTGGCACCTCCAACCATTCCTGCACCAGTTACTGGTATGCCACCACCTTTAAGCAACTTTTGACGAAAATCCTCCGAAACATGATCAAATACAAATTTCTGCACTTCAAAGCGATGATGTGGCGGACCAGTCTGTTGCAAATCTAAGTCGTAAGTGAATTGTATACGCTTTGGCTCATCGCGATTGCGAAAATAAATATCGATCGGCAGCAAAAATCCTGCGTAACCGGACTCTGTTATCACGTATGGTGGCTTGTTGCAAACTGTAGGAGGAAAAATATAGGAAAGGGATTAGAAATTATATTAAACGAAACTATAAGCAAGTATGTAAAAATAAAATATAAAGCCTCCCTATGAGAAAAATAAAAGAGGATAAATAGGTACTTGGTCAAATCAATATTAATCGCTCCACCTGTTTCCACACTGTATGGTTGATATGTCAATCAACTAATAAAATCAAATTAAAATTTAGAAGTACGATATTAATTTCATTATGTATAGAAATCACGAATATCAAAGGGTAACATAATAAGGGTTGAAACACAAGTAGATTTCGTAATGAAGGAATGGCTTTTGCTTGATAACCAATTAATGCTGTAAGCACTAATGGAGGTGCGATATTTTAGCTGAGGGTGATTATAGATAAGTAACACATAGATATGTATATATATATTGTGTACCACCATCATACGTGTACTAAATAAAACCGAGGGAGCGCACATGTAACTTTCGTGTGGAGAATCAGCTATTAATGTAAGAGGCGTCAATTTGTTGAAATGGCATTTCAAGTAAGAAATCCATAAACACTGTACATACTCGGATTCTTAAATAGTTCATTAATTAACGGATTTAGAATGATTTATTTAGTTTTAGCAATTCACAAGCAGGAAGTGAATTAGTTAAGTCATTATTATTTTCATTAGACAATTTCAAGTATTGAAGAACGTTGGTATAAAATCAGTAATTTACTTTTATTTTCTTTTTTCCCGTATGCACGTGTTTATCAGTAAATCGCTTCAATGCGGGTTCTACAATAAACACCCGTTAAATAGCGGCAAGCTAAAACCAAAACATAAAAAGATGAATTGTTTTCTCTGCTAACGAGAAGTTGTCTTATTTCTTGGGTTACAAAAGTGTGTAGAAAACAAAACGAAGAATTGAGATAAAAAAAAAGTAAAAATAATAATAAAGCAACGACCACATCAAGTCAACAAGGGTTTGTGTAAAGCAAATGCTACACATCCCTTATGCTCGCACGTCAACAACCACCCTCTAAACACTGCATTCTACCCTCCAATAAATTTACAGATACATCTACTCACCCAACCCATTTTTAGACTATGGTTTTGAATAACAATACAAACATACATACCCGCATAGTTTGTGTGGCTTTGTTTTCATGTGTGTTTTATTATCACTGGTTGTATATATTTAAATGAACAAATAGTATTACTTACCCCTCTTTGGCTTTGGAAAAGAATCGTGTAAATTAAAAACGACCTTGTCAACGTAGGTGCTGATATCTGCCTCCTTAACACCCCGCACATACAATTCCCAGTCATGTGTGAAGCCTTCTGGCGTTTTTTTGTTGCGCAGCCTCGCTGTATGACCGATCTCGAATTGCACTTTCACTGCCATCGCAGTGAATTGCAAATTAGATAATAGTTATTAATGATCACCAAGAACACTTTAGTTACAGCACCCAGTTGATCAGTAGTTGTCCTTTTGACCAACTAATAATGTGGTTTATATATGCCGCACGCAGTCTCTCCCCTTATTCACACTGTTATGTTCCAAACTATCTTCTTGCTTTCAGTTCACTTTATCTTGATGAGCACGAAATCTCCAATTGGTATATTAAGCTTAAAATTTGAAGAAAAACAAACCCATGTCATTAGTAAAGATCTAATGGAACGAATAGCATAAGTAGAAGAAAATGGAGTTGTCAGTCGGTCTATATAATTACATAAATACATACACATAACAAAAAAAAAACATAAGAATTCAAACGGGGTGCAAGTGGATTATGCATTTAAATAATATTTACGGTAAACACAGGTATACTTTAGAAAATAGTAAATAATTATACTTCATAAAAGAATATGTATAAATGAAATAAAAAAAAAATAAGAAATTAATGAGGGAAAATGCGCCGACGCGTTTGGAATGCATTGATAGTAATGGTGGTGCATTTCTAGTTTGGCGGCACGGCGGCAATTAAAGCACATAGTCATTCAAAGTGCGGTACATACAGCGTGAAACGAAGCACTAAACACCAGCATATACTATAAAAAAAAATTATAATTTGTGAAATTCTTCCAAGTTTCAATATGCTTTTCCCGCCGTAACTGTTTTAAAAATTGTTTATGAAGCATCCATTGTTGCCCAGTCAATGAATATATGCATATTTCATTCATTATTTTGTTTTTAATGTACGCACGGTTTCATAGTGAATACACTTAAGTAATAATAATGAAGCAAAGGAAACTCAAAAATATAACAGCAAATATTTGTCTCACACAGTTCCGTCGTCGACATTGTGTCTCCCCGGAATAACATGTTGGGGGTTTAGTTAACACAAACCTCACAGTTGGACGCCATCGACACATTTCAGATCATGTTGTAAGAGTTTCCCGTTTTTTTTTACTACCTCAACGACAATATATCACGGCTTGACACCATTATTACCACATTTTTGGTAAATCTTACCTCGTCGTGCTCACCTTTTCAATTGACTATTGCTACTTCTGCCGCCGCTGCTGCTAAGCCTGCTGCCCCTACTCACTTTTTCACTTCGATTTTTCACGTTCTCTTACTACTTTCTTTCACTTTGCATTCATATGTGTTTATTAGTTTTGATAATACAAACGTTATGTTCATACCTTTATTTTAACATTTTGCAACAGTTTTTCTGAAACCATGTTTCTCCAATTGCTCTAATTTTTTATTAGAAACGATTTTTAGTAACTTCACGGGGAACTATTCTATCTTCTTCTCGCTGCTTGCGCTCCTTCCGATTACTGATCTACTTCATAATTTTCTATTTTCTTTTGTTTGCTTTCATTCTGCTTTATCGACGTTCTCTGCCTTATCCTCATTTGTTCTTTTCTATTGCGTCGTGGTTGGCAATGCTGAGAAAAGTTGAGAAACTTTTGCTAAAAAGGAATTAATTAAAACTGTATTAATTCACATACATTTTCTTCCCTAATTAGACCGCGTTCATACACAAAGACTTTTGTTGCTCTTAACGGGAATTTCTCTTTCGGTGTTGCATGTTTCATTCACGCGTGTGACTCGTGTCGGCGAGTTTTCCTTCCTGCGATTCGGCAACGCTTTGCGGAAATTTCCTATGAATCCCTCTGAATGCTCTGCTCTAAACTACGGCGATATATATGTATATACGGCGAACATATATATAGTTTTAATGAAATATGTCTTTTTTTGTATTGTTGAGTTAAATTTTATTTGCAAAGATAATGGAATACATTTTTGTTTTGAATAAAATGTTATTCACACTAAACGGTCTGAGATTAATACAAAAACGAATCTAAATACATCTTGATGCCAATTCAATAAAGTACAAATAACCATACGAATAACTCTAACGAATTGGTTTCCATGGCTTCCTCAATGCACTCCAAAATATCTTTCATTAGCTGAATTTTATGGTTATACTCCATTTTTTTATATTTATTTAATATAATGCATATTTTAATAAAAAATCACAAACAAAATTTTAGTCTCGACATACATCCATCCATACAACTTCAAAATAGCTGTAAACATGAAAGGAATTTCAAAATGAAAAGGAATTCCAAACTAGGTAGCAGCGAACTGTTACGAACAAGAACAGAAATTGGTTGCACGAGCACGAGCAATTCGGTGTCATTGGTCTTTCCTCGTCGTCCCCTCGTTAACAAATTACGTGTCTGAGTGACATAAGTCTATATCTCTATTGACTATATCTACATCTATATTGGCGTAGTCAATAAAGAACATAAATTTTAGTAAATATTGTTGGTAATTAATCTGCACACTAAGTAGTTAAAGATAGTGTTGTACTGATGGTCTGAATTGTTTTTATAAACTTTTTATGATTTATCGTTTATATTTTCTATATATGATTATTCGTATGATATTAAAGTATATTCTTTAACTAATATCGCAGAAGCGTACTAAATTTCCCCAAATTTCTGGTAAATCTGAACGATTTTGCCCATTTTCATTTTAATATAATCAACGTAAAATTTCAATGGCATCACGGAATCAGCTGATCCATCACTAAACATTTAGTAAATTTTATAAATTAAAGGTATGCATTTCAATATCAAATGTTACAAATAACAAGAACATGTACGACATTCATGCAGTGATAGCACTATTGGCAAATATATAAAATACTTGGAAATATGTTTTTAAAAATAAATCGAAGAAACTATCATGTTACAGATTTGATAGTACGTATCGCATGTATCGCTTTAGTGATATATTGGATTATGCCATGGCGTTTTGCTTCCCATTATAAATATTTACATCGAAATGAAATACAACATGAGCTTGTTGAACAAATTACCAGCAATATTTCCATGCAACGCATGCCGCCATGTGAATACAGTGAAATCATAACAGATAACATTATAACATATCGTTCGCAATATCGAAAACATGTGTTGCGAGGAGAAGAAATTTTACCTGGTGGAGAATATTTTCCAGAGGACTGCAGTGCACGCTTTAGTACGGCAATCATTGTGCCTTACCGAAAACGTGAGGAACAACTACATACTTTTCTTATCTATATGCACAATTACTTACGTCAACAACGTATCCACTATCGAATTTTCTTGGTTGAGCAATACGACCAGAAGCCATTTAATCGCGCAAAATTGTTCAATATTGGCTCAGTAATTGCAGCAGAACTTGAATTCCCTTGTTTAATATTGCATGATGTCGATTTACTTCCAATGAACTTGGGACAACTGTACGCCTGTACTCAGAAACCACGACATATGTGCTCTGCGCTGGATATTTTCCGCTTCACATTGCCTTATCGAGGACTATTTGGAGGTGTTGTAGCTATTCGTACCCATCAATATCGGTTTATTAACGGAATGTCTAATATTTTTGAGGGTTGGGGAGGAGAAGATGATGATTTCTACAATAGATTATATTCGCATAAAATAGATATATGTCGCTTCGAACCAAGCTACAGCACATACACGATGATGCATCACAAACCCGAGAAGAAGAATGAAGCTCGCTTGGAACTGTTACGAACCGGGTATAAACGCTTTCTAACGGATGGATTAAATTCGCTTATTTACACAGAGAAGGAACGTCGCTTGCATAGCCTATTTACACATATTTTGGTTGAAACGTGAATTTCTATGAGCTGAGAGGTTAGAGATTTCAACCAAACAAGTTTATACCGCATATTTGTCCGTCGAAAATAATTGAAAACAAATAAACAAAAAGGCTTGTGGTTGTAGTGATCTACGCTATAACGTAATGACAAACATATATACAATTTTAAGTTAATATCTACAGGTGCATAGAAATATGGCGATTTTTAGTATAGAATAAAACGCGTGCGCGTACGATTCGCAGAAACGCACACGCACGAGTGTACAATTCCGCGGCTGCAAAATGCTTATCAATATTATATATAGACTTGAATCCTAAAGCAATTATGTCAAGTGCTTTAAATTGTTTTAAATTTAGAGCACAAAACAAGTTCGATATAAACATATACATAATTATAATTAATACAGTGATAATAATAATTATTTAATTCTACATAGAAAGAATTTCCAAATATGCCTTTACTTTATCCCAATAATGGACATTTTAATATCATACGCCATTTTCCACTTTTTAGCCGATTTCTGAATCAATTTTGATTTCCAAGTGGTATTACGATATCTAATACTATTTTTTGGTTCTTTTATTTCTTTTATTTTCTCGAGGTAAATGGACAAACAAATATGGGCGTTTAATCCAATCGAGCTCTGAATAATTTGGACGTTTCTATGCTGTAATATATAAATAAGTAATTAACACGGGAAATTAATTAAAAAATTCGTTTAATGTAAGAATATTAAAAAATTAGAAGCATGCAATATTTATTCACGTGTACTTGTAACGAATATGATTTTTATTAATTGTTCGGTAACTTTTATATAAGTATGTGTACTTTAACTTTGCTCCCAAACATTATTTCTTATCCATTCCATGTAGTTATATACTCGTGTATATATACCCGGCTGCTCGGGTGTGCCGCAGCCAATTCCGAATGATGTTATGCCAACAATGGTGTACATACATGGATAATCGGGATGATAGGCTAATAATGGACCGCCCGAATCACCACTACAAGTATCTTTCGTTTCATTTGAACCGGCACATATTTGTAAACGATCCTCTACGCCCTTGGGAAGTTGATCCACATCCGAAGATTCGGTAAGACGTTGACAGCGATCAAAGTCTAGACGATCAAGCGTTACTTTGAGAAGTTTTTTCGAATCAGAATCGGCGAAACGTGTGCTTCCCCAACCGATGGCCACCAATTTTCGAAACTCGTCTCCAGAAGTGGTGGGCAAACATGCAGGATGTTTATATGCGTCAAAAGTTACAGATCTTTCCAGTTCTACGAGCGCTATGTCATTGTAAATTGTTGCACTATTGTAGTCTTTATGCTCTACGTAGCGTCGAACGCGGAAGTCCTCTGGCTGTGCATCATCCGATTCTCTGCCAAAGTCCAAATCTCCTAAGCGTACAATGTTTACTTCGCCGCTGTCGAATTCAAGAGGGAAAACAGTATTTTATTTTATGTATCATACTTAAATATATTCGTAAGCGAGAATAGATCATTGTCATAAACAATAAATCATGTTAGTTGTGAATCCAACATTTTATTATCTAGCAAAAATGTTAGAAGCAACCTATTTAACTTGGATGATAACCTACGATGTAATTCCTATGTGTATCTATACCCATATTTGTACGAAAATCTGTACTTACATAAATGCATTTATATATACATATACATATATGAATATATGTGTATAATATAAAGATGAGTGCTTACCGGTTTGTTGTGAAACAATGAGCTGCAGTCAAAACAAATTTCTCACTTATAAGAGTACCTCCACAAAACCATTCTGTCGGCCTATTCTTACTTTCATGACCCAAACGGGCAATGTGCGGAAATTCTTTAGGACTCGCTGGACTTCCCCCTACTATTAGGGGAGCATATGGTTTACAATTATCAATAGTAAATTTCAATTCTTCGGCTCCATGTATGAAAGCACTAAAAGTTTTCACCTCTTCGAATATTTGTCGTTTGACGAGAGTACATTCTAAAAAAAAAAAAAATTAATAGTGAAAATCATACTGTCCAATGCATAAACATTTACAATACTTACTTCTTACTTCAGTTTCAAGGCCAGTTAGTCCTCCAGCTATGTTCCACTTATTTCCAAAGATCCATATGGTGAGTAGCGCTAGTGCCGGTGAAATTTGTTTGAACTGCTGCATATTATAGAAACAATCCCTTTCCAGCGTTTTTTGCAACTGTGAAGCTCAACTGCTGGTGCTTCACTAAACTGTGTTTGAACCATATCTACTTATATACATATGCATCTTCCAATTCCGCTTAGAAGAGAGATTTACTAGCACTCGTCTGTGCTATATTTATAGACAGATAAATTTGCTATTCCCTGATTATAATTTTCCAAATCTATAGCAAGTTGAGCTCTTTTTATTCGTCGCTCTTATATTAGAACAGGGGTACCCTAACTCTCCACCTCACTTTAAAAAAAAAAAAAAAAAAAAAATTTTGAATTGGTCAATAATTTCCATGTGAGTTACAAAATATACTGTTTTTAAATAACCCGTTGAGGGCAGAATACTTTAGTAAACACTTTTCATTAAATATGCAATCGAACGAATAATATATGTTTCTGGTGGTAGTGGTTCAGTAACTTTGGTTCTGTCGCCTACTACAATTAAAATAGTTTTATTAGTTATGCAACGATAAAGTTTTTTTATCGAAGAAAGTTGGCATAACCGTTAAAAGATAACGAAACATAAAAAAGAGTGGAATATATACTTAAGTACTTTAGTATATTTTATATTTATGTCAATAGAAATTTTAAAATTAAAGAATCTTTAAAAAACAGAATTCTGCAATCAATTATATTATCGCGATATGAAATTGCGCTCTCTGACAAAAACATAATGCTTTGCTTAACTGGCATCACTGGCAGCACTGGTGTGAAACTTCAAAACACGCATGTATGAAAAACAACAAATATGCCTGCGACGCATACTTTCGACCAGGAAATCAACGAGACGACGACAGAAACAGATGAACTAAAGCAGTGTATCGTGTAGCGCTCATTTGTTTGTTTACATTTTATACATTGAATATAAATAATTAGTAACAAATAAGTGTATATAAGGGTAAATACAACATTGTTACGTTTGTAGAAAATGTTAAAGATCAGTATACTTACTTTGAGCAAATGTGCATCGAAGCAATTGATTTTTACATAATTACCAAAGGATTGCACTGAACGCCGCAATTTTAATTGTTTTGTTTTGTGCGTGATTTTTTCGTAGTGTATATACATATGAAACTTATAAAATATATGATAATAGTATTGCTGAACGATTTATTTTGAACGTGACGATATTGCTCCATTGTGAAGAACTTCAAAGTGCTTCCTTAAAAAGGGCGACATGGCGAATGTGAAGATGGAGCTCAACATAGAGGCGCATAAAGGCGTGCAAGAGCCATTAGAAGGAATTTCATTTGGTGACAGCGCCGAGGGAATTCAGGCAAATGAAAATCGTGACCATAAAGGATCGTATATTACAAGGGCTAAAATGAATCCCGCTAAAAGTGATAACGAAAAGCGCAGACGGAAAGATGCAATGCGTAAGGTAATTGGTTAAATTAAATATAAATACGCATATAAATAGTTTATATCGCTTTAAGTGATTAAACTAGAGGGTGGGTCAATCGTGCAAGTGGTGTGAGTTGATGTTACAAAAAGTTTAGAATAACAAAAAACCACCCTGGAATATCAAAACACGTGTAAGTGTACAGTTGTGGTATATATTTAAAGCATCTTTTTATTTTAGATATCAAATATTTTCAAAAAATGCGATTCATTGTTGACGACAGAAGAGCGCCAGATATGTGAAAAATATCCAGATATTGTAAAACAAATAAAAAAACGAAAGGAGCGAGTTGAAATTTACAAGGATCGCATCGTTGAAAAAGAAGATGAGCCGCATGTCATAGAGGCAAAGGTAGAAGATTTGGCGGCGATAATAGCCCAGTCAAAACACTTAATTTGCTATACGGGTGCGGGTATTAGTACATCTGCTTTAATACCAGACTATCGTGGTAGTAAGGGTATTTGGACTCTATTACAAAAAGGAGAAGATATCGGGGAGCATGATTTGTCAGCAGCAAATCCAACGTACACTCATATGGCACTCTACGAATTGCATCGACGACGACTTTTACGTTATGTTGTTTCTCAAAATTGCGATGGATTACATTTGCGTTCGGGCTTACCGCGAGCATCTCTGTCTGAAATACACGGCAACATGTACATGGAGGTGTGCAAATATTGCAAACCTGGTCCTGCGGTATATTGGAGATTGTTTGACACCACTGAGATGACAGCACGGTATTGCCATAAAACAAATCGACTTTGCCATCGCTGCTCAGAGCCACTCTACGATACTATTGTGCATTTTGGTGAGCGTGGGAATCTTAAATGGCCCTTAAATTGGGCAGGCGCCTGTCATCATGCAGAGAAAGCTGATGTTATTTTATGTTTAGGATCTAGTTTAAAAGTGTTAAAAAAATATACGTGGATCTGGCAAATGGACCGTCCAGCAAAACAAAGAGCAAAAATATGCATCGTCAACTTGCAGTGGACACCAAAGGACAGTATTGCAACAATAAAAATAAATGGTAAATGTGATCGGGTTATGGAAATTTTAATGCGTGCACTCAACATAACTGTGCCCGTATACACAAAAGAGAAGGATCCGATCTTTGCCCATGCATCCCTACTTATGCCAGAGGAGCTGCACACGCTAACACAGCCGCTGCTAAAAGGTGGTGGCGAAGATATGGACAAAGATATTGAGACCGCCGATGATGAACCTGAAATATGCACCAGTGCGACCGAAGAAACTCTGGACTCGGTAATGTCGGCGGAAAGTGGTGTGGATTTGCCGATAGGCAAAGGGCCCCGCATACGTACACCTCTTAAGAGTAGTACACGTATAAAAACGAATTTGAAGCTAAATTACAAAATTCCACGTTTAGAAGTAGGAAGTGGTATCCAGAGTTGTGATGATGATGGCAAGAGTGAAGGGAGCGATAAAAGTTCTATGGAAGCAACAAAAAAGGGTAATCTAACGATATACAAGGATACAGTAAATGGAGGACAACGTTCTCAAAAAGGAACAAACGTCAATTTAAACGAAGACGGGTGTTCATCTGAAATGGATTTTTCAAAGCCGAATGAAGTAATGAATATAGCAGACAATCACCTGAATGTACAGTTAGACGAAAAACACAAGATTGAATGTATCAAGAAAGAGGTAAAAGACGGATATTCTTTTATAAAAGGGAAGTGTGACAACGAAATTACAAAGTCATTGGCTCATAATGAACTGGATTTCACTACATCTGTAGATGTGGATAGGAAACATGAGCACGAAATTAAAGTGGAATTTGTATCTGACTTCTTGGTTACTAAACCAACAACTGAGACTCTTCTAAATTCTGAGATAAAGACAGAGGATGACACAAATCTAACCAACAAAAAGTTCATCTTGAATACAAACAACAACAAAGTTGCCTTAAAAAATATTTTCTCCCTTAAAACGGAAGTCGATGAAGTGAAAGTAGATACTAAAATAGAAGTTAAAACAGAAATTCCTTTCGAAATGCCTGCTTTAGTACCCATTAGACAGAATAAGTCGTTTAATGTTGTTAAACCTGAAGTAAATCAGGTTTTGAGCACCATGGTCAACGTTATTAATTCTGATGATGATGAGTCAAGTTGTGAGAACGTTGTCGCCCAAATGGACATACTAAAATTAGCAAAGCAGGATTCTCTGAATGGTATTGGTACACAACGTTACTGGCTATTACGCAAATTACCTTGTTGGTACGACGTCAAGTATGCCTATTCAGGCCTGCATAGTATTGTTTATCCGCCGCCGGCTGATATGAATATTTGGAACTATCAAGTAATACCAATATTTGCCATGAATCGATCGGCGGCTGAGTGTGAATTTTGCTTTGATAACTATGCAGAATTTGAGTGTCAGTTTTATCGGAAATGGCATCTTAACGAACGTAAGCACAAGAAACGCGCCCGCAGTGGGCGTTTTGTGGTGTGTGAGTGCTGTTCATACTCAGATGAAGACGATGATGACTACGATGAAAATATTTCATTGGCACATATAGCAGCGGCTGAGGCGGCTAAACGGCAATTGCAGCTGAGCAACACTTTTCCTCGCAGATTAGCACGCACACAAGCGGGCTGGTATGGCAAAGGGTATCGTAAAGCACGACGACGAAAATAAAGTCGACAACGGCGATAGTCTACATAAACTTTATGAGTATTCTATATAATTTAGTTATATTTAAGTTTTGCAGCTTCAGTGTATTTCTAATGTGCATTTTGAACATAGTGTACACATATAAGCGCAAGTAGTTTTGTTACGTCTTCCGTAACTGTCTGTTGATTATAATCTAAAAACATATTTTATAACTAAATTAATAAGTTTTAATGTACTGAAATTTTTACCGGATGAGATTCATAATTCTTAGCATAGTCTCAAATGACCCCCTGAAAATACATAAAATATAAGTATTTATAGTACA
Source organism: Bactrocera minax (assembly GCA_021498325.1). Taxonomy (NCBI): domain Eukaryota; kingdom Metazoa; phylum Arthropoda; class Insecta; order Diptera; family Tephritidae; genus Bactrocera; species Bactrocera minax. Next base: position 762,781 of record JAKEEE010000044.1, on the reverse strand, counting down.
CACTTTCATACATATGTATGTAAATTTGTTTTCTTACATACATATAATTTTGAGATCTGTCATGGCAGCATGCTATAGTTTAAGATTTATAAATGTAATAAATAATAAATGGTAAGAAAATAAACTTTAGCGAGCAAATAAACACCTATATATATAAGTGTTCGCAAAGCTTACTCTGTATTATGTATTTGATTTATTTATTTGCAATATCATTTGATATGAACAAACTCTAGATGATCTTTAGTTCTCGTGACATCTCGTGTAATTCAATTACTTAAAATTGAGGTAAAGAAATTCTCCAAACATATTTGGTAACTCATATTTCTGAGATGTTTTCATGATTTAAATTTTTTATTTGATAAGCTGTCTAGATGATGTTGATAAACGTTTTTTTCTTTATATCATGTATCATTTTTTTTAAATTAACTTAATATATACTGATATATTAATATATATATATATATTTAAATTTTAAAGTAATTAATTTTAATTATACTGAGGTTATTCTATTATTCTCTTCACACGAATGTGTAACAAAGTGTTTGCATTTTATGAGATTTAGTATAATTATTGCTGATAAAAAGTCGCTTCAAACATACCCACGAATCAACCTGTACGTGTGTTTGTGTATAGCGAATCTTTTTTCCTTTCCAACTCTCAATTCACATTGCATTTAATGATATAAAAGACCAATAAAGTTGTCGGTTTAAAAAAGATTTTTTTTTTTAAATAAAAAAAGAAAATGGTAATGGAAGGATATTTGATAACAATCGACTTAAAATACAACACATATAATATAAAATATACAATTTAAAAATTATATAAAAACAATGAAATAATATAATAATGACCTCATTGTGGCATACATATTTAAAAAAGGGGGGAAATGAAGCAATCCCAAGTTGATAACCGAACACTCGCATTATCTATAAGTAATACAAGTGGATTCAAGGAGTCACTGACAATGAATTTAATGCGTTCTAACTAGTATCGAATGTTAAACATAATTTAAGAACCAGCGTGTATAAAATTTTCAAAATAAATTGCAAATGTTTGGGATTTTTTATATTTCTAAGCCTATATCTCTTAAATTAATGCATTATTATAGGATATTTAGGTATGTATTATAAATAGCTTCCCACATTTGGACCACTTCAATGAACTTATAAGTTGAAGTTTAATTTTCAATTTATCGTAAAAAAAAAGAGTGGAAATAGTAATACAACTTATCTCACTCTCATTTCTATGCTGCAATCCTAATCAATTGCATATTGAAGCACTCATTAAGCCACATAAATGAATGTATTGATATCATCATCATCACGTCGCATATACTTGTGCTCGATCAACCATTCCAGTTGCTCCTTAATCATTTTTTTGGATGGCAAGAACATATTCTTGAGTATATCAATCAATTCGGCCTGTAATGTTGCATTATTCAAGCGTTTGCGCATTTTCATAATTTTTATAATGGCTTCCTGGGTGCGTAATATACGCAACTGTACTATTGATTGATTGTCCTCCTGTTGCGAACGCTCTGTACTCAATTGCAAACGACCAATCATGTTCATCTGCAAAAGCGATAAATAATTATTGTTAAACAACAAAAAACAAAAGATAACCATATGTACCTTTCCTCTTCTCTGTGCTTTGCCATTTTTCACAACAGCAAATTCTTGATTAACACTAAATGAAGTATTTTCTGAGAAGTCTTTCGGGGTTGTTATTGTTGTGGGTTCCATGAGCAAAATTTGTTTTTTCAGTTTTGGAAATGCCACAAGCGACCAGAGTGTTCGTCTTAGTTCGGGATCTATAGATTATAGGAATGCAACAATAATGAAATTTTAATGAAGCCATTATGTAAAGCACACTAGCCTGGTAACTCTGTCGCTAAACGCAAATTCTCGTACGAGATTTTATCATGCGGTCGTTGATTCCATGCGAAAAGCACGGCCATTTGAAATGTAGTCACATCCAGGTCGTACCGACCAAAATTATTTACAAAAGTAATTGTACCATTACTCATGTGGTGGTACCATTGCAATTTACGACCACAAAAGTTTTTCTTATAAAATTCCTCTACGTCGGGAATGTAATCTTCCAATTCAAGGGGCAGACTCACAGAAACTCGTTCAGAGCACCGTGCCCAAGCGCCGGCATTAAGAATCTTTATATTAATTGCATCGTGGCGACCGGTACAGTTTCGGAATTGAGTATTTAGATCTTCACTAAGCTGAAAGAAAAAGAAATATAACATATTTAACTATTTTTTCAGTTATTTCAAGTGATCTCAACTAACTTTAATGTCTTGGAACATACGCCCTAAGCGATTCACATAATCCGCTGGCATACCAGCTTCGCGCAGCCATTCAACAATATCCTCTTCCTTTTCGCTGTCAGCGCTGGTACTAAGTATGAGTCTGCAAATGAAATAGAACCGGATATAAATCCATACTCGACCTAGTTATGTATTGATCTTACCTTCTTGTCAAATGCACTTTGTGATAGCGCATAAATACGTCTTTATTGTTAACATATTTTAGAACTAATAGTACATCGCGTAATCGAGCATCGATTTGTTCGCTAGTAAGCTTCTTACTTAATGGCGTGCGACGCAGTAACATGTCGCAATAATTTGCTAAAAGTTCTGGACATTTACTTTCCGGAGTGATTGATTTAACTCCACGATTTGTTAATCCGGTTGGCAGTTCGAGCTGTCAATAGAAAATAAAAACTAAAATTATACAAATATTATGCATGCGATGAATAGAAATTTACCTTAAACACACTTGTGTCGTTGACAACCGTCTTGAATGCTTTGTCACGTGCCGTCAGGAATCGCGGATCATCTTTGAAGGCATATTTTACTAATGAACTAAATTTATTGAAGAGCTCGAGCAGCCGCTCTACGTATTTTTCCGAGTCTTGGGTGATTACATCGGAGGCTGAGAGCATATCTGCTAAACCAGCAGTAACAATGTGGCTCTCTAAGTCGCGTAACATCGGTTCAACACCATCGCGCACACGATCCAAAAGACGGAACATGAGATTTAATTTTTCTGTTTCATATTCTCTTATAAGCGCAGCACACTCGGCAATGATAATGTTCATATGATCACCGATCAGTGCTTTGACACAGGTTTGAATCAGATCACAATAGCTACTAGGTTCAAGATATCGTTTTGCACGAGTCTCTTCTTCACGCAATTTTGTGTCTGCATATCTCATAAAAGCCAGTACACCGTTTGCTTGTTGTTGCTCTGTTGTTTTGAGGCGATAAAATGCTGCAGTTGCCTTCAAGTAAGCAGCTTCAAAATTCTCCCGGTAAATGTGAAGTTTATCGTCTGGAATCGAACATAAATTGACATAGCTTTCACGCACACCAATAACGAGCTGTGCATCATAAGCATCGCCGTTGCGCTCGGCATGCACAATTTTCATTGCCGATTCCTGTAAACGATCTTTTATATCACAAAATATATGTTCATTCCATGAGTCAAGCATTAGTTTTCGTACAATAGAATCTTCAGTGGTATTTTTTTTACTACTGTTACCACCAGAAGGTAAGGTTGTGGAGTTTGCGGCGGCAGCAGCTGATGTGGAGGGACCAGTCGACGGCGAAGTTAATGCAATATTGGCACTTGTGCTGGCGGCAGAGGAACTTGATGTTGACGTTGGGGCGGACGTGGGAACCTTGAACTGTAGAGACTGTTCCAACTGGCGAAAGGGTAGAGGCAGGTAATTGGATTGAGTGAAGAATTTACGCCATTCTACAATGTATGTGGTGAGAAGCGCCTGTTCGCCGCGTTGTGATTGTACCTTGCGTTGAGCATGTACTATAAATTCGACAATATCTGCTCGCAAGCAGTCATAAATTTTTGTGGCTCCTTTCTCATCCCACAAACAAACCAAATGTACACCGTAAAACAATTCCTGCCATTCTAATTGAGAAACTGTTTCCTGATTTAATAGTTTCAGTACTATAAGACGTTTTTCAGGCCATACTTCCTCAAAGGTTCTTAATCCTTTACCCTGTCCGATAGTGACCTATTGCACATAAAACCGATTAATGTATTTGAACATTTCGAATGGTAATTAGATTTTATATTGCATGAGGCACACTTACTTTTAACATTGTATGTCTTTCAAAATGCACTTTACTTTGAAGAAAACATTTATTAAACGCTCTTTTGTTCTGCAAATTTTGACAAATTCGTGTAGAAAATGAGAGATATACGGACGAACCGTCTCAGCAAATGCATTTGCAATTGTCAATTTGCAAATTTGCACCATCTAGTGTCCATTAGTTACATGAACACCAACTGACGGCCAATTAGGAAATATCAAGTCAACTGTAGTAATTTAAAATTTCAATAATGATCCAGTAATTCCGAACAGACAAACAAGAACCGACACATGTAATCTTTAATATTATAAGTACTAATCAGAGAACCAGAGAAAGTTAAGCATATATAAGATTTTCGCCTAAACCTTCTTTATCTTTGTACGGGTTCACACACGAGGACGTTTGTTTTTGCGACCCCTAGTTTGTCTGCGAGGGGGCGACGAGGAGACGTAGGGCACCGATTTGTTCGTGCGCGGGCAACACGGTTTGCGTTCTTGTCCGTAGCAGTTCCCTTCTACATAATTCGGCATTCCTTTTCATTTTGAAATTCTTGGAATGTTTTATTTTTCTCGGTTTCAAATGCATATTTATAATATTGTGACGGATTTACTAGATTATTAGCCTGCGTTGAAAATCTACCCTGAGTTCGATCGCTGGATTGTTAAATGAAAGTCATCATTTAATGGCTGCACATTTGTCCGTATTTCTTATTTAACTAACTTAACACTTTATTACTAGTTATTCGATTTTCGGCAACACTTTAATTAGAACTGTCCTTGATGCTCCCCCTGCGGGTCGGGGGATAAGAATAACCCGCGGTAAGGCATGCCTGTCGTAAGAGGCGACTAAAATCCATAAAATGCACTGCATTTGAAATAGACTTTGCTCAATCTATAGGCTTAGCCATGTCAGAAATAGTGCTATATTACTTAGCTTGAACTGAGTTTATATCACTTTAAATGTATTATGCACACACTTAAAGCGGCATTTTAGTTCAAGCTACAAATGCCACCAGTCGAGATGAATGGGTAACTCAACTGGTAGTAGCCTTTAGGCTACAAGGTCTGACCGGAGACTATAATCTGGTGCCACGGGGAGCAGGAGCCCGGTGGAGTTGCTTGTCGCTCCATCCCGCTCATTGCGGTAGGCCCTTCGGGGAGTATCGTGGTGGCTGTGGTTTAACACCTGAATGCGGGTAGAACTGTCTAGGGCGGTACAGTTCAGTGTGGAGTTGCATTGCAACCGGGTGCCAGACCCACAGCACGGCAGAGGTTTTAGGTAGGCCTCGAAACCCACCAAGGTGGTTATTGTGCCATTCCACAATGCCGATTGGTACCGTTGGTTTTAGCGAAAGCTATTATTAACGGGGCGCTGATCGACGCATTGTATTGATCCATTGTGCTTTTGAACACCGTGGAGTAGGGCTGTACAACGGCAGGTACCCACGTAAAGCACATCGTCCTCTGTCCTTGATGCTAGCCCGGCAGCCTTTAAATAATACATCGTTACGAAGAGATTGCCACTCGAACATTCTGGCAACTATGAGTTTCGCTGTCTGGGTGGTTATTCTGGCAAGTTATCGTTGATTCTGTCTTGTTCTGACATTTATGTTCGCAAATTTGAATTATGTCATCTACTTTTTGAATGCAATATGCAAATATGTATACAGATTGTATGACATGATAGAAATATTTTAGGAATATGAAAGGGAATGCCCCAACTCGAGTTGTCGGATTCGTCGCCCGTGTGAGCGCGATGGGCAACACCAAGAGAGAAGTTACTGATAAAGAGCAGCAAAAGTTTGCACGCCTGAACTCAAACGTATACGCTCTCTGAGAGAACGTTGGGCATTAAGCAGAGTTGCGTTTAACGTTCTCTGCTCTCCGTCTACCCTGATTTCGCTTACTAAACATATCTTATATTGTTGTTGGCTAAACGTCAAAATTTCATGTATTTTGTATGCGTTTTCTGGTCTTCTGGTTTTCTGGTTTTCTGGCTTTCATCTATTCGATTGCTAACTTAATTGGTATTTCTCATGACTGCGTTTATTTTTATCTGATTTTTGTTCTTTCGTATTCAAATTTCGTTTTCTGTAAGTTAATAAATAACAGCCGTGTAAATTTTTGGCAAATAAAATAAAACTGAAGGGATAAACGATTAAAGTGCGGAAAATAGCTGAAAAATGACAATGGGTGGTGAAACACCAACGTCTTCTTTAATTTTTCCAGTATTGTTCAGGCCGATCATTGCAAAGGTTTGTGTGCTCGCTGGAGTATAGTGCATGGTAGGCCATACCATGAAGATAATTAAAACAGCAGTGGGAGTGGAGTATATATGGACTATTGAATATTAATATTTTTGCTTATAGCTGGAACGTCGAGATGTTGGGGCAGCGCAGTCACTGCGGTCAGCCGTAATGAAATGTGAACAAAATAATCCAGGTTTATGTTATGATCTCGTGGCGGCCATTATACGTCGTGCTGAGCTAAATGTTAATTTAAATGAAGCGGTGCTTCGTTTGCAAGGAAATATAGCCGAGTCAGATTGTAAGCCGAATTTCAAGCATGAAAATGTTTAAAAAATGTTTATATCTAATCATGCTTACATTGCAGTGCACGAATATCGTCTTACACGGACTGAGGAACCATTCCAAGAGCTAAACCGCAAATCGGTTGCTCTCAAAGTCATACTAAGTCGTATACCTGATGAGATAACGGATCGTAAAGCTTTCTTGGAGACTATTAAGTGCGTGCGAAATATAAAAACTGTCTTGTTATAATAATTATAATGTTTCAAATTATATAGGGAAATTGCCAGCGCCATAAAAAAACTATTGGATGTGGTTAACGAAATCGGATCCTTTATACCTGGAGTCACAGGCAAACAAGCAGTTGAGCAACGTAAAAAGGAATTTGTAAAATATTCCAAAAAATTTAGCACAACGCTTAAGGAATATTTCAAAGAGGGACAGTGAGTATATGTTGTGGTAGATATTGGTAGATTTATAAATAAAACTTATAGTAATCCGCCGAACTTCAGAGTTCAATTACAGATGTAAAAAAAATAATATTATGACTCACATACTCATATGAAATTCGATTGATATCTTGATATGAAAAAAAAGCAAAGATAAAATATCATATAAGTCAGTTTAAAAAATCGGATAAAGTAATGGAATTTCAATACCGTACTTAATTCTTATCAAAAATCCTATCATAATTAATTGATGTCATTGTTATTTATAATAGGAAATTCGAACATACTTCATTAATCACGTTGTTATGACGAAATATAGTAATTAAAAAGGATGAGTTAGAAATTTAATTTACAATAGAGTTATGAAAAAGTCGTAGCCTGGAGAATAATCGGAAATAACATATGTTTTAACTTGTCGTTTAAATTAGTGGCTATCATTGGAGATTAAATCAAAACCTAAATAAAAATTACAATTGTCGAAAATGTTTCAAAAAATAAATATGTCAGTCGTTCGGAATCGACTTAAAACTTCTTCTTATAAAAGACTATGTTATTGGTGTTGTATCGATAGAAAATATTCCCCACATAATAAGAAAGTAACCATATATACGGTTATTTGTTATAGATCATTGAGTATGTCTTTAATTGTTGACTAAATGAACGTTTATATGCTAATATTTTCAATTTGTTGTCATTCCTGCAAAAAAAATTAAAACTAAAAATAAATAAAAATATTTTTCTTGCTTTCAGATCGAATGCAGTATTCATAAGTGCACTTTATCTAATACGACAAACGAATCAAATAATGTTGACAGTGAAAAGCAAATGCGAATAAAAAACTAAAATATACATATTAGGGGAATTTTATCTTTTCAACAGCAAAACTTGTTTAAAGTAATCCATTGTATGAATCCAAAACCCATTAAATTATTGATATAGCATTGAATATGAATAAATTTAAAGAAGAAGAATTTAAACGAAATAAATATATAAATATTATTTAAATGTATTTAATTCACTATCGATTAGCTGAAAAATAATAGTGCAACTGTATTCAAAAACGTAATAGGAAGATGTACTTCTACTTTAGTATCTAAGCTTATCTGTTAGGTGAAAAATTTATTTGGGAAAAATTATGGAAAGCAGTCAGAAATATATATAGTAAAGAAGTTTTTTTAAAGCATTCAGATATCATGCATGTAATCGTTTTGATTTATATTATGGGAAATTATATATTTAAAAATTAATGAATAAATAATATATCTCTTGGAACTATTTCTTATGAAAGATTTAATAGATTTCACTCTGGTGTATACAAGAGAAGGAAACGAAAATAGTGGAACGAACTTAATAACGAAATTCTGTTAAGCGTCCTCGCAAGTTTCAAATAAACAATATTCAAACAGTTGGAGGGTTTTATGAAAACGTTGTTTTTATTTTAGATACACCCGCTCTCTTGACATTGATTTCGGAGAATAACCCGTTATTTTTCAATAACGTCTATAGTTAGAACATTGTCAAGACCGAGTGACAGTTATCCTCCCATCGTACTTGAATATATGTACATACGAGTATGCACATGCATGCCTTCGACAAATATTTTTTAATTATGCAAAGAATAAACCATTATAATCGTAAACATACCACTACAGCGATGTCAAGCTTAAATTATAATTACAAGTTTGCGGTCTGTTGACCTAACCTCATGCTCTTTAGGTTTTACATTTATCTCTCTGCCTCTCTATTTTTGCTATGGTTCTGTGAGTAAGTGTTTGCAAAACACCTTTACCCACATAAGAATATAAGCACTTTAAAGTAACAGTTTGTATCCTATTCAGGGATACCCTTTCAGTTACAGACCGAAAATATATGATAGTTCATCTATAAGTATTCAAATATGTTATTATTATAATACATTTTATAATTATAATGGAAATTGTAACAATTTTCCATTTTTACAAAAATCTATAAAGAAAACATTATTAAGTAGTGATTGAAGCTTGAACAAAATTGTATTGTTCATTTACCTTAATTTTTATCATTTCGACTTTCAATAGAGAATTAGAGACTTACAATAAGAGGAAAGTACGTTTAAAAATTTTAACAACGAAACTATCATATGTAAGATTCATTTATATGAAATTGAGCGAATTGCAACTCATGAGATGCTAAGATGCATCCATAATATTTGTTTTACATTCTGCGAGATTAACACTATAGCCAGAGAGCCAATGTTAAATGCTGGTGGTCCTGTATGTTATTGTTTAAGGGGGGTGGTTTTAACTGTCAAGATTAAGCATATAAATCATCTAAGAGTACTAAATACAGAGATGAGTTGCTCTGTTATTGTATATCTACTGTTAACAAAAATCGATTCCTCGAACATCGAAGAAACGATTCGGGTGCCACAAAATCACTAAAGAATTGCGCTAGCAAGCAGAAAAGTTGTGACAGTAGGTTTTAGCTACTCGTTGCTGAAAGCCAAAACCAAAATTAACTCGACCGTTATATACGAAGCACGAAAATCGAACACCACCATTACCGAGCGACCGAGGATGATGACCCACTTTTCCGAATTTTCGCATTAAGAAATAGCAATTTTGGTGTTGGGTTCAAAAGGAATTTAGTATTAAAATAAATGTGTAAATATTTGTGTGTATATAGAAAAGCGAAGCGCAAACATATGCTTTATAATTAATAGCAGTTAAAGAAGCTAATGTAATGCTAAAGAATAAAAGCAATTGAAAATGAGGGAAAACGACATTAGTGGCAGTAGAGGAATATATATTGGAAAATTTGCAGGCAAAAAAATTCGCTCTATACTATAAAATCACCCCTGAACTCCGCAATCCAGCGCGCAGTAGTAGGCGTAACAGTAAAAGATGTGGAGCGCCAATGGAGCACCAGTGGAGCGCTAGCAGAGGCTATACAGAAAACTGCTGGTACGAAGTTCTATAAAAATCGGTCACAAATCTGCTTTCATGGTTGCGCGAGTGAAAATGTGCTAAAATGTACTTTGAATGTAAAATATTGAATGAAATGAGCTAGAAGTGTAAAAAATTGTGTAGATAGAAAGAAAAGTGTAACAATTGCGTAAATATATAAATCTACAATTTAGCCGTATGGCAGAGTTTAATTCTTTTCTATAAAAAAGTAACCGACAATGTTGGCGATAAAAGTAGAACAAAAGTCTGCGAAAAATAGATATGTATGTACATGAGTTATTAGCTCTGGGATGAAAAAATAAGTATTGAGCGAAGGTGTGAAAAATTGTAAAACATACAATACTTATCTACATATATACATATATGCATTTATGAAAAGAGAACTACAAATATTCCTCCGAAATGCAAATGTAAATGATCAATCTGCACCATACAAATGCTACAGATTATAACAAAATAGCGAATAATAGCGAATTCATATGGTCTAATTCTGGGCTCTACTCATTCCTGTATAATAATAATAATAATAATAATAATAATAATAATAATAATAATAATAATAATAATAAAGGGATAAATAAAAGCAATACATATAAACTAAAAATATACATACATATGTACATATTATTCATCAAATAATCGAAAATATTTAAATATTGAATTTAAAAAGTATTAAAAATTTCGCCCATAAAAAAACAATTCGCAAACAAACGAGCAGCCACGTAAAAAGTAGAGAAGTTGTTAATATACGGAGGGGAGTTAAACTTTCCAACGCCAAAAAAGCATATCGACACGCTAACGTGCAGGAAGTGGAAGCGAAGTGGTCACCAGGTGGTACATTTTAGCAGCAGGTTCGAAAATTGCACACACATATACACACTTAAAGAGTGACAAATACACACACACACACGCACACACACACATCAACGCAGACGAGTGCGGAAGGAGACGTGCAGCTGGATGATAAGCACGTAAGCGACGGCAAAGGCGTTCTACTTGACTGCGTTGACGTTCGCACGCTGACACAATCACACGCCAACACGCCAACACGCTCGCAGCCACATTTTATCATTGCAAGCGCTAGTGCAACATAGCGTCGGCTTCACCATTGTACGACTGGTTCACCGCCTTTCGGTTCACTGGCGAAATTTATGGCTGCTTGTTTAAGTAACTCGTATAAATGATTTCATACGTCCAGCAACGGATAGGGCAACAACAAAAGAAAAGAAATCAACATAATTTACAACAACAGCAAATAGGTAACAAAAGCACGAAGAACGTTAACACTATCGAGAGCAATAGGAACAGCAACAACAGCCACTGCATATATAACTGAAACAAAGCAAAATTTAACAACCACAAAATCGTAAAAATGTAAGTACACCCACACAACTACACATCAACACAACTACACACCAACACAACTACACAACCACACAACTACCAGTACATAAAACATAAATTATATTATTTATTGAATATAATCATTAGGAAGAGAAAGTCCTCTCTCCCCTAATTTGAACTCTCAACGTATAAAAGTCGCAACAAATTGTTCATTATTTCTTTTCGATTTGCTTTATTGCTGTGACAAATGTTGTTGCGTGTTGTCTTTTATAATATAGCGACATTTCTCAATTAAACTAATTTGTCCTTACCCCTTTGAAATATCAAAGGAAAAAGAAATTTAGAAAGAGAAAAGTAAAACTTTTAAATTTGTGCTCATTTGCGCCCTTTCCTGCGCACAATTGAATGCACATATGCATGGCTCACACATATGTACATGCGTGCCTGGATATTGTTATCTCTGACTTGCTCGTAAGGCCAAAAGATTCTAAATCGTTTTAGGGACACGATTACAACAATGATTTTATTTTTCCTATCTGATATAAAAGTGTTGGCGAATTTCGCATTGAAGCGCATTGCTATGGCGTTTGGGGTGTATATGCTTTCTCAACTCGCTGCTCTTGCGATACTCATACGCCAAGTGCCTTCACTCTCACATCCGGTTAGTTGATGTCTTCACGGTTAAGTTAACAGCAAAAGAGCGTGAGCATACATGAGAATTTGAATGGGTGTTGGAGTAGAATGGCTGAGATGGTGATGGTGTTAGATAGTGGGCAAGTGAGGTGGTGGGCTCCGAAACTATCTTCAGATAAAAGCGTGGCAGCGAGTTAAGCAGTTTATGTTGAACTAAGCGTATATATAATAGCGGCTTGTTTGTGTAGTTTTGTCTTTCGATATTTTATCATGTCAAGATAGTGCCTCCGAGTGATTTAAAATGAGTTTTTAACAACTGTTTTCATTGTTTGTTTACGCCGTTTTATACAATATATTCGGTTTGAAAAATCTTGCTAAAATAACAGTTGAGCTAATTTAAAGTGCTGTAGATTCTAAAACCGTGCCAATATGAATGAAATTAGCAATTTGATGCAACGCTGGTTCTTTTGTAACTCGGTCAAAGAGATTGCAACTAAGTATGATAATAATATAATATTATAATATAATATAAATATAATATTGAAATAAATTGAAGGATCAAATTGCGGCCGAGACAATATTTAAAAGAACAGAGAAAGTTGGTATTCTTTGGATGGATTGGAGCGAAGTTAGGTACTTTTCGTAAACTTCTCATAAATGCATCAATCTTCGTTAAAGAACATATTTTAGAGAACTTTTAAGCAAATTTTTTAAATCTTCACTGTAGTGTACTTTCTACTGTATATTCGACAGTACTTTTAAACCATAAATGTATATATTGTTTAAAAGTTCTTTTTTCAGTTTTGACATCAAAAATAAACAATCACTGTACATTCAATAAGTACACACCTAGAAATGTGAAGTGCAAATTATAAATCATTGGATTCGCTGCGTGTAAGATTCACAAATTATCTCATTGTTAAATTGTCGTTTTCAAGCTCATCGCAGTCATTTTGCGTAAAAGCAAAGCTTAAATCCCCATGCCAAAGGATTACACTAATTCTGTGGTTTTTCCGTTCGTACATTGGTATGTGTTTATGCGTGGTATTGTATTAATAAGATATATTGTTAGACTGAAGCTCTTTGTGCGTGCATCACCATGGGCTTTATGGTTAATCAGCTATTAACCCTTCTAACACGCAGTGCAGAACGTTTCACAATAGAGTAGCGTAAAGAAAATTATATACTTTCATATACAATAGGTAAAGGCACATAATCCGGTACACACTTATATCTTTTAGGTGGGATCAGTGGGAAATTTTACACAATGCCAATGTGTTGTCGTAGCTGGCAACAAATTCGGTTGAGTTCAATGCGTAAATAAAGTTTGATGTATCCATTTGTTCATGTTTCGGTACCAATAGTTACACACAAAAACCATAAGCGTTTGGTGGCATTTTAAAATTGGAAAGACCATTCCATTTCTATGCTGATTTGAAGTTTCTCAACTTGAGTTGAGGTGAAAGAGGATATTGTTTTCCGTAATAAAATGAGCGTTTTCTGTTATGACGTTATTGAGACGGATCCTTATCTTCCTTGTTTTGTTTATGGTCGTACCTGTACTTAGGCTTTGACACTTTTATATGAATTATATACAATACATTTTCTTTATAATTTTCTTGACAACCACATTAATCAGGCAATTATGTTTTCGTCTTTTACGTTACTACTTTTTATCCTAGTGTCAAAAGAGCGCTGAGCTAAACCGACCTTAACCGACCTTAACCGACATTTAAAAGCTCGGCTATCAGCTAACTAGTGAGGTCGTTCATTTTCTATGATTGCATTGAAGTGTGAACGTGGTTTGTGGTTGCACTTGCGGCAAAAACAACGAAATCGCATGTATAAAATATGTTGGATGGAAATAATTTAAAGGGCAACAAGAGTAATACTAACAATAGTAATAACAAATATATATAAAATATATAGAGCACATTAACATTCGCAGCAAATCATTCAATTCATTTCGCAATGTGCATTTCCACTTAGTCCTTTCTCTTCATTCCTTAATATAAGTGGGCTTTTGGTTTACCTAGTTGGTGTGCCTTCTGTCCACTCTTTACCCTCTTGACAATTGGAACTATCGGTTAGTTGAACGATTGACAACGAAAGCCGCACAGCATCCACATTAACTACTCCGTATAATCGAACAAATCAGCGAAGAGTGGAACGGTGACAGTGCCATGGCAAAACCGGTCGCCAGTGGCGAGCGAAGAGCAGGGAAGAGCAGTGACAGATGGTGGGAAGCAAATGCTTAATAGGTCACATTTTTGTTCATTTATTTGGAGCTGAAGTGTGGATAAGATAAAGTGTGTGAAGCGGAAGCATGGAGAGCCACACGCAATGGAATAAATAAATACGACAAGTAAAAGGGAAGGCGGTAACAAAAAGGGGGAATGGAAAATTACGAAAAGGAAAATCGAACGAATCCCCATCTATGGATTTCAATCAAGTTTAACATTTAATTATATTTGTAATAGAATGACTTTCAATATACGATCACATATATTTGAACAGAAAAATCTACATATACACACAATGGAATAAGTGGGTCAACATCACGCGGCAAAGTAAAAGGAAAAGAAATGATCCCTATAGGATTATTAATTTTAAATACAAGGCATGCTTGATTTATTTGCTAGCTTTTGCAGGTCAAGTTGGTGGCCGGTGATTTCATCCATGTGTCGATATATTAATTTATGAGTCGGTTTTTCATAACACGCGTTCATTGAGAGAACTTTTACTTTTTCATGCTTTCTCTTTACTGGAGATAAAAGTCTAATTACATAAGATTATCCGCATCCTTTTAGATGTTTGTTCGCGCTCTTTGCATTAACGTCGACATACGGATCTTTGAGTGGATTCAGTTCAGTAGGCATATCAATGGAGAAGAATACTAATTACAAGATGGCTCGATGGCATACTAGTGTAGTGTCATATAAGGTAAAAGCACAAAGGCAATGTCACAGACTAGGGAGAGAAAGCGTTAGAACCCGCAAAATATAAATGGGAAAGATGAAGGAAATACGGAAGGCAGCATGGCGAAAAATGCAGGCCCTCAGTGTGGCAAAACAAAAAGTAAAAAATGCTTAAAAACCTGTGCAAATAATTAAGGAAAGCACTTGACGTCGGCTGTGCCGTGCTTAGCCGGTATGCTCATGTCATTTTAAGAATTGTGTCAATGAGCAGACAGGTCAGCAAATCTGTCAAATATGCAGATTGTCAGCCCGTTGAAACGTTTGTAGATTTATTGTGATTTCGTGAGACATAGGTGAACTCTGGATTTATTATCGTGGGTATATTTCTTATTATTAGTGGAATCCTCAAATGTTAACATAGTATAATAATTACAATTGACTTCTTGATTGTTTACATAGTTCCGTTTGTATTGGAGCCAACACTACCAATGGCAAGCAAAGGGATTGCACTGCACTTGTGTTTGCTTCAGCTACGACCTCTTCTTTCTCATCAACTGGCAAACTAGATTTTATAGTATATAGTGTAGCAGCGTGTTTTTGTTTTCAAAGAGTAATAGGCATAATTCTGGGTAACAGGCGCAAATAAATCCCTAAAATGTTGGTCAAACCTAACTCGCCAATGTTTTTGCAATCTCTCAAATAAAAGTAGAAATGTTTGTTTTTGAATTAGAGGTAATTGCGTGTTTTTGATTTCTGAAAGTGTGCAAAATTTGCAAATGCCGAAAGTTTTACTTCCAAGTTAAATTTCTATTTGAACGTAATTAAGCCAACATGACATAAGGTCTGTTTGTAGGCTTGGTAGCACCGACGTCTGGAGGACTGCATCTCACAAATGTTTCATATTACCTAAGAATATGCTAATTCAACAGGATTAGCTCGATGCATGTTTCCATCGTAGCATGATTAAATCGTTTTGTTTTACACAGTCAGTCCCCTGCATTATTGGTCAACACTTTCATGAAGATTGAAGAGAGCATGCTATTGCATATTACATATAGCATAGCATATTGAAACGCTACAGGATATTTTTGTTCCAGTATTGCAGAATTTCAATAGCTTTTGTCAATTATATTGATTTCAAGGTAATTTCGTTCAAAGTACGCTTTTCCCCGAAATTTGTGGTAAAAAATTTGTATTTAAAAGAAAATACCTTGAAAGTAAAGTTCTCAATCAACGGGCTTTATCTCATTTGTTTAGTTTTCTATCATCCTTTGAAAAGTAAAAAGGCTGATTTTCTAAATTTTTTGGAAATTTATTATGGAAAGGGCCTAACCTTTATCACATTTCTAGCCTATTCTGAATGCACTAATCATGAAAAGTTTAAAATTTGCACCAGAAAGCTGTTACTACACCATACACCACACAAATGCCAAATGCAAGCGCTTATTTAATTTGTTTAAATATGAAAATATATGAGGCGAACGTGTACGCTTATAGAAAGCATAACGGATGAAGGTAACACCCCATAATACAGTGCAGAATGCCTAACGATACCTCCAAGTCATAACTATCACTACCACCATTTGAAACATTGGTTTGCTACTAACATCTAAGTATAACCGACGTTGGCTTCGGGAGCGGCACGTGTTGGCCATATTGCTGCTTGCATCCGCCAATGTGGCCAATGCATAGCAGATGCGACTGTTGCAGTAGCAGTTATTAGTCGTGGTTTGCACCATTAATAGCAATTTTCCTTCTAGTTTTGTGTTTGATGTTGTTGTTGTTTCCGGTGTGATACA
The DNA here is from genome assembly GCA_021498325.1 of Bactrocera minax. NCBI lineage: Eukaryota > Metazoa > Arthropoda > Insecta > Diptera > Tephritidae > Bactrocera > Bactrocera minax. Next base: position 746,040 of record JAKEEE010000044.1, on the reverse strand, counting down.
TAAAGTAGCTGTTGAAGTTAGTTTCGCTTGAACGCCCTCAGTGCGCTCAAGTGCAAGCAAAGCCACAATCACAGTCAAGCATTTAGCTGTGGTGGAGAGGAAAGTTGGAAGAAATTCGCTCGGGGTTTGGCAGCAATATTGTTACACTGGGAACCTCTGCTGACGGCCATTAGATTGTTCAATGTGTTTGGTTTAATAATAAAACCTCCTCTACCGTTCAAAACTTAACTGGCCAGCTACAATGGCCAGGGGAGTGACAGTAAGCTAAAAAACACTTTGAATGGTGTACACGTCACCCTTTTGGAGCAGCTGGAAGACGCATCTGATGCACCAGGTGCATGAAGCCTTCTTATTTATATGCGCGCATCCGTCCCCTTCCATTATAGCCATCGGTCGCCTGGATACGATGACCAGGAGCGCGGCAATATGGAAAAAACTGCGAAAATCGGAAAATTGCAAAAATGCCGGTTTTTCGCTACCCAGCTAAGTATGAAAATGACTTTGACGCTCTGTGGCTGGAAGAGTGCGTCCACCAGGTGGATCAAACGTTGTGGGTGAGTTAGTATATTTTATGCGCTTTCATTATCACGAAAAATCACCAGCCCGGGATGACGGGGGGCGTGGCAATAAGCTTCAAAAGGCTTTGAATGGTGCACACGTCAACCTTTCAGTTCAACTGCCAGACGCACTATGCGTACTAAGTGGATGGGACCCTCTTATATATTGTGCGCGCACAAGTCTACTAACATTATGGCCATCGTTTTCCCGCCTATTATGACTGGGAGAGCGGGAATCGTCAAAAAACCGCCAAAATTGGGTTTTGGCAAAAATCGGCTTTTTCGCTACCCAGCTAACGGGGTGCGTCAGCTAGGTGGATGAAACGCTTGGGAACACCTAGCAGGTTTTGTGCACTACCGTTATCAGCAACAATCACACATATAGGTTCACCAGGAGCGTGGCAATCCACTAGCATGCACCATGGTGTATTTTGGGTAATTTTCAACAGTTTTTCACACTTTGACGCTCTCTAGCTGGATGACTGCGTCCACCAGGTAGTTCAAACGCTGCAGATGAGTTAGTACGTTTTATGGGCTTTCATTATAACCAAAAACTGGCCAGCTACAATGGCCAGGGGAGTGACAGTAAGCTAAAAAACACTTTGAATGGTGTACACGTCACACTTTTGGAGCAGCTGGAAGACGCATCTGATGCACCAGGTGCATGAAGCCTTCTTCTTTATATGCGGACATCCGTCCCCTTCCATTATAGCCATCGGTCGCCTGGATACGATGACCAGGAGCGCGGCAATATGGAAAAAACCGCGAAAATCGGAAAATTGCAAAAATGCCGGTTTTTCGCTACCCAGCTAAGTATGAAAATGACTTTGACGCTCTGTGGCTGGAAGAGTGCGTCCACCAGGTGGATCAAACGTTGTGGGTGAGTTAGTATATTTTATGCGCTTTCATTATCACGAAAAATCACCAGCCCGGGATGACGGGGGCGTGGCAATAAACTTCAAAAGGCTTTAAATGGTGCACACGTCAACCTTTCAGTTCAACTGCCAGACACACTATGCGTACTAAGTGGATGGGACCTCCTTATATATTGTGCGCGCGCAAGTCTACCAACATTATGGCCATCGTTTTCCCGCCTATTATGACTGGGAGAGCGGGAATCGTCAAAAAATCGCAAAAATTGAGTTTTGGCAAAAATCGGCTTTTTTCGCTACCCAGCTAACGGGTTGCGTCAGCTAGGTGGATGAAACGCTTGGGAACACCTAGCAGGTTTTGTGCACTACCGTTATCAGCAACAATCACACATATAGGTTCACCAGGAGCGTGGCAATCCACTAGCATGCACCATGGTGTATTTTGGGTAATTTTCAACAGTTTTCACACTTTGACGCTCTCTAGCTGTATGACTGCGTCCACCAGGTAGTTCAAACGCTGCAGATGAGTTAGTACGTTTTATGGGCTTTCATTATAACCAAAAACTGGCCAGCTACAATGGCCAGGGGAGTGACAGTAAGCTAAAAAACACTTTGAATGGTGTACACGTCACCCTTTTGGAGCAGCTGGAAGACGCATCTGATGCACCAGGTGCATGAAGCCTTCTTATTTATATGCGCACATCCGTCCCCTTCCATTATAGCCATCGGTCGCCTGGATACGATGACCAGGAGCGCGGCAATATGGAAAAAACCGCGAAAATCGGAAAATTGCAAAAATGCCGGTTTTTCGCTACCCAGCTAAGTATGAAAATGACTTTGACGCTCTGTGGCTGGAAGAGTGCGTCCACCAGGTGGATCAAACGTTGTGGGTGAGTTAGTATATTTTATGCGCTTTCATTATCACGAAAAATCACCAGCCCGGGATGACGGGGGCGTGGCAATAAGCTTCAAAAGGCTTTAAATGGTGCACACGTCAACCTTTCAGTTCAACTGCCAGACGCACTATGCGTACTAAGTGGATGGGACCTCCTTATATATTGTGCGCGCGCAAGTCTACCAACATTATGGCCATCGTTTTCCCGCCTATTATGACTGGGAGAGCGGGAATCGTCAAAAAATCGCAAAAATTGAGTTTTGGCAAAAATCGGCTTTTTTCGCTACCCAGCTAACGGGGTGCGTCAGCTAGGTGGATGAAACGCTTGGGAACACCTAGCAGGTTTTGTGCACTACCGTTATCAGCAACAATCACACATATAGGTTCACCAGGAGCGTGGCAATCCACTAGCATGCACCATGGTGTATTTTGGGTAATTTTCAACAGTTTTTCACACTTTGACGCTCTCTAGCTGGATGACTGCGTCCACCAGGTAGTTCAAACGCTGCAGATGAGTTAGTACGTTTTATGGGCTTTCATTATAACCAAAAACTGGCCAGCTACAATGGCCAGGGGAGTGACAGTAAGCTAAAAAACACTTTGAATGGTGTACACGTCACACTTTTGGAGCAGCTGGAAGACGCATCTGATGCACCAGGTGCATGAAGCCTTCTTCTTTATATGCGGACATCCGTCCCCTTCCATTATAGCCATCGGTCGCCTGGATACGATGACCAGGAGCGCGGCAATATGGAAAAAACCGCGAAAATCGGAAAATTGCAAAAATGCCGGTTTTTCGCTACCCAGCTAAGTATGAAAATGACTTTGACGCTCTGTGGCTGGAAGAGTGCGTCCACCAGGTGGATCAAACGTTGTGGGTGAGTTAGTATATTTTATGCGCTTTCATTATCACGAAAAATCACCAGCCCGGGATGACGGGGGCGTGGCAATAAGCTTCAAAAGGCTTTAAATGGTGCACACGTCAACCTTTCAGTTCAACTGCCAGACGCACTATGCGTACTAAGTGGATGGGACCTCCTTATATATTGTGCGCGCACAAGTCTACTAACATTATGGCCATCGTTTTCCCGCCTATTATGACTGGGAGAGCGGGAATCGTCAAAAAATCGCAAAAATTGAGTTTTGGCAAAAATCGGCTTTTTTCGCTACCCAGCTAACGGGGTGCGTCAGCTAGGTGGATGAAACGCTTGGGAACACCTAGTAGGTTTCGTGCACTACCGTTATCAGCAACAATCACACATATAGGTTCACCAGGAGCGTGGCAATCCACTAGCATGCACCATGGTGTATTTTGGGTAATTTTCAACAGTTTTTCACACTTTGACGCTCTCTAGCTGGATGACTGCGTCCACCAGGTAGTTCAAACGCTGCAGATGAGTTAGTACGTTTTATGGGCTTTCATTATAACCAAAAACTGGCCAGCTACAATGGCCAGGGGAGTGACAGTAAGCTAAAAAACACTTTGAATGGTGTACACGTCACCCTTTTGGAGCAGCTGGAAGACGCATCTGATGCACCAGGTGCATGAAGCCTTCTTATTTATATGCGCGCATCCGTCCCCTTCCATTATAGCCATCGGTCGCCTGGATACGATGACCAGGAGCGCGGCAATATGGAAAAAACTGCGAAAATCGGAAAATTGCAAAAATGCCGGTTTTTCGCTACCCAGCTAAGTATGAAAATGACTTTGACGCTCTGTGGCTGGAAGAGTGCGTCCACCAGGTGGATCAAACGTTGTGGGTGAGTTAGTATATTTTATGCGCTTTCATTATCACGAAAAATCACCAGCCCGGGATGACGGGGGGCGTGGCAATAAGCTTCAAAAGGCTTTAAATGGTGCACACGTCAACCTTTCAGTTCAACTGCCAGACGCACTATGCGTACTAAGTGGATGGGACCTCCTTATATATTGTGCGCGCGCAAGTCTACCAACATTATGGCCATCGTTTTCCCGCCTATTATGACTGGGAGAGCGGGAATCGTCAAAAAATCGCAAAAATTGAGTTTTGGCAAAAATCGGCTTTTTTCGCTACCCAGCTAACGGGGTGCGTCAGCTAGGTGGATAAAACGCTTGGGAACACCTAGTAGGTTTCGTGCACTACCGTTATCAGCAACAATCACACATATAGGTTCACCAGGAGCGTGGCAATCCACTAGCATGCACCATGGTGTATTTTGGGTAATTTTCAACAGTTTTTCACACTTTGACGCTGTCTAGCTGGATGACTGCGTCCACCAGGTGGTTCAAACGCTGCAGATGAGTTACTACGTTTTATGGGCTTTCATTATAACCAAAAACTGGCCAGCTACAATGGCCAGGGGAGTGACAGTAAGCTAAAAAAACATTTTGAATGGTGTACACGTCACCCTTTTGGAGCAGCTGGAAGACGCATCTGATGCACCAGGTGCATGAAGCCTTCTTATTTATATGCGCGCATCCGTCCCCTTCCATTATAGCCATCGGTCGCCTGGATACGATGACCAGGAGCGCGGCAATATGGAAAAAACTGCGAAAATCGGAAAATTGCAAAAATGCCGGTTTTTCGCTACCCAGCTAAGTATGAAAATGACTTTGACGCTCTGTGGCTGGAAGAGTGCGTCCACCAGGTGGATCAAACGTTGTGGGTGAGTTAGTATATTTTATGCGCTTTCATTATCACGAAAAATCACCAGCCCGGGATGACGGGGGGCGTGGCAATAAGCTTCAAAAGGCTTTAAATGGTGCACACGTCAACCTTTCAGTTCAACTGCCAGACGCACTATGCGTACTAAGTGGATGGGACCTCCTTATATATTGTGCGCGCATAAGTCTACTAACATTATGGCCATCGTTTTCCCGCCTATTATGACTGGGAGAGCGGGAATCGTCAAAAAACCGCCAAAATTGGGTTTTGGCAAAAATCGGCTTTTTTCGCTACCCAGCTAACGGGGTGCGTCAGCTAGGTGGATGAAACGCTTGGGAACACCTAGTAGGTTTCGTGCACTACCGTTATCAGCAACAATCACACATATAGGTTCACCAGGAGCGTGGCAATCCACTAGCATGCACCATGGTGTATTTTGGGTAATTTTCAACAGTTTTTCACACTTTGACGCTGTCTAGCTGGATGACTGCGTCCACCAGGTGGTTCAAACGCTGCAGATGAGTTAGTACGTTTTATGGGCTTTCATTATAACCAAAAACTGGCCAGCTACAATGGCCAGGGGAGTGACAGTAAGCTAAAAAACACTTTGAATGGTGTACACGTCACCCTTTTGGAGCAGCTGGAAGACGCATCTGATGCACCAGGTGCATGAAGCCTTCTTATTTATATGTGCGCATCCGTCCCCTTCCATTATAGCCATCGGTCGCCTGGATACGATGACCAGGAGCGCGGCAATATGGAAAAAACCGCGAAAATCGGAAAATTGCAAAAATGCCGGTTTTTCGCTACCCAGCTAAGTATGAAAATGACTTTGACGCTCTGTGGCTGGAAGAGTGCGTCCACCAGGTGGATCAAACGTTGTGGGTGAGTTAGTATATTTTATGGGCTTTCATTATAACCAAAAACTGGCCAGCTACAATGGCCAGGGGAGTGACAGTAAGCTAAAAAACACTTTGAATGGTGTACACGTCACCCTTTTGGAGCAGCTGGAAGACGCATCTGATGCACCAGGTGCATGAAGCCTTCTTATTTATATGCGCGCATCCGTCCCCTTCTAAAAAAAACTAAAAATACACATAACTTCGTAAATAAATTGTCATCTGCTTGTGCTTTTATTTTAAGTTAACACACATTAAGCAGCCACATTCGCCATTCCAATATTTTCGTTGTCAACTTTAGCATCTTCCTTCATTGGCACTTGGATGTGTTATTTGCTTGAAGTTCGTGCAACTTCAATATGAGTGTTTTTTATTTTAAGTTGTTTCATTTAGAGATTAAGCTATTTGCTAGGAGCTAGGAAAGTGAATGTGTTATTTTTATGCAAATTATGCAAATATTTTCAAGTGTTGGCAAAGTTTTATATTAAAAAAATTGCATATTATACATTCCTTATTAGACGAAATAGTGCATCGATTGCAATCATACTTGGCATCTTATTAACCTGTACTATAGGTCATGGACTCATTTAGCTTCTTTACTTCTTTTATTTTACATCATAAATTCTTATGTTAACATCAACTAAACTAGCACAAGTCATAATCACACAATCAAAATGAAATAATGCTAATTTAAATATTCCCGCTTAATTTTATTTGATTTCTTGCGGTAATACCGATATATACCGATATAAAAAAAACCAAAAGGATGAAATTCAATACGTTGAAAAATCAATCAGAGTGGAGAAATCGTTATGTTACGGTTATGGGGATGGTTTGGACTCATTGCATTTACCTTTAGCATTAAACCAAAGTACGCTTGAGAACACATTTCCACTCAATTTTATTAATTCTATTAGAATTACGAAAATCATTATAGGTACCATATGAGGGTTAGGGTAATTCAAGGACAGATTTAAAACATTTTCTGCACCAAACTACAGTATGTCTAAGAAAATATGTTCACCTCATTTTGTTAAGATTTCTTACATATCTTACATATATATTGTATAAGCCAACGGTAAGTTCTCAAGTCATTATATCAGGTATATGGGGGCTAGGAGACGTACTATACCGACTCTATAAATTTTTAGCGCCAGACCACATTATTAACAGAAAAATATGCCCATCTAATTTCATTGAGATATCTTACAGTTTGACAGATAATTTCGGTATAAAGTCGGCTAAATGTACTGAGGTCCTCATATTCGGTGTCCGGGGCTTGAAAAGTTATAGTTTGATTTCGACCATTTTTAGATTAGAGGTGCTACAGTTTGAATGTACTATTTGTGAAAAGTTTTATTCCCGTATATATTGTAAAGTGAAAGTATCTAAAGGAATTTAATATTCTGTTATATTGGAAGTAGGCATGGTTGTATTCCGATCCAGATCTATTTTCAAATCTTGACATACTGATGTAAAGATAATGTTATTCCCCAAATTTTTTACAAATTGATCGAGTGGTTGCATTGTTTAATTTATTGTGTTGTAACAGACATGCAACTCCACCGTACTCCATTGACGTTAAATTTTAATACTTCTGACATATGCTTTTTTTTATACATATATTAAACCTCCGAAGGTCGGGGCCACGCCCACTTTTAAAAAGGTTTAATCAAATATGGCCCTCCCTACTGTCATCCCTTATCCGAAGTTTTAGTTTAATTTCTGGCTGAGTTATACCATTTGTTACAGTATTTTATATATTTTCGAATTATGACACATTGTGGGCGTGGCAATATCCTTACTTTGCCCATCCGCAATACCAATCTCCTCATATCACTAAGTTTTGTCGAGATATTTCAATTTTCATTCATTCATTCATTTCCATTCGACACAGCCGGACGAATGGACAGACGGAGCTTAATTCGTCTCGTCATCCTAATCATTTTGTTGCACAAAACTCTATATCTATTTGGATTAGTTTTTGTTGTTACAATCAAGTGTTAGGTAAATTTATGTTACAGTTTGCGATTGTATAACAAGTGAAATATAATATGGCAGATGCAACAACTTCGTTGCTTTGAAATTGATGCTCTAATTTTCAAACATTAATTTATTCCTTTTTTGACAATATGTATATAGAACTTACCGAATATTCGTAAAAAATATGTTATTCGTTAAAAATTCTGCGATTTGTTGCGGTAAGAAAATAAAAACGGAAGTGATTATCGCAATAATAATGACTGTCATGGTGTTCGTGAAAGCATGAAATGGTCGAGCCATTAACGTACAGAATGCTGGATTAAATGCTGACCAACTAAGCAATTACGCAAAAATAAATCTATTAGGGCAAGATTAGACGGTTTGACAGCTAGGCTCCTTCAATTTTTGTATGAATTGAGTGTGTGAATTCGTTTGCTATTACTTGAGTATTTGAGTGCGTGCCCATATGTAAGAGTACATAACAGAATGGCGTTTTCAACACAGCTACTCCTCACTAAAAATTTACCTGCACGGTGCATGAACTCACGCTTACTTCGTAATACGGACTTACGCGTCTCTTACGTCACACGTACACCCATATCCGCTGAACACCACCATGGCTCAGTGACAGCTGTCACTTTTGGTAAACTTTCTCACCCACATTTCTTTTGATGTTACTCATTTTGTTGTTGCTTTTGTTTTTTTTTTCATTTGCTGTTATGCTGGTTTCACCCCTTACTTTCGTTGTGTTCACTGGCGTGCTCGTAGTGCTCACTGGTACTGCTCCTATCAAATGAGAGTAAGAGCTCAATACAATATTAAGAGAATAAAAGAGTCTCGATATTTAAATTGAAAAGGATCTCCAATCTCTTTCTCCCACTTGACAAAAGAGCTTTTATTGCCTTAAATTTTTTTTGCTATTGCTATTAATATACATCATCGTATTGAAAATAGCTCGTTGCAGAAGTTAAATCTCTTCGTTTGATACGTTAATGCTTCTATATCTCCTCTCGCATAACCTTTCTACATTTGCTCATATTAACCGTTTTTATAAAGGTCTCGTTGTAAATTTTCGTTACTTTTACTTGTATTTTACTCGACCATATATAGTAATCAAAGAAATTCGTTGGGTTTTTGCTTTTCAACAGTTATTCGTTGGCAATTGTCACATTGCAGCAATAAGCAGCAACTAGTGGCCAGAGGCGACTCTTTAACTCGTGTGCTGCTCGGGTACATACGTTAAAACTTACGAGCGTATGCCTTATACACACACGCATGCATATCAGTAACATAAGCATGTTTCCCTACGAATTTCTTTTTATGTAAATACTTAAACACATAAATGTACGCAGAAATTCCTTTTCGTATTCGTATAAACATATCGACGCCAACTTCGTTGCTCTGACGTTGATGTTCGTAGATATTTGGGCATGTAGACAAGTGTTTGTGGATTTGTGACTATGCGTGCGAATTTTCGTCATCATCTCGCGAGTGTTTGGCTGAGCAAGAGGACGTCGAAAGTTGTTTATCGCATGGCATTCGCGTAATTTTTTTCCTTCAGAGTAAAAAAATGGAAACCGTTATGATATATCTTCAGAATAGCACTTAGTACAATAAAGAATCGCATACTATTTGATAAAAATTGAGAAAAGAAGTGAACTTTTTGCATAAATTACTACAAACGTAGAAGCTAAATTCGCAAAGTTAAATTATAATTAAGAAGAAAATTTTAAGTTTTGGATTTTCTTGAATGAAATCATAAAATTTTTCAAATGCCAAATTCCAAAATAAGAAAATTTTAGTGTTCATATTTTGTCAGTTTATCAATGCAAATTTTTCGTGTGTGTATCTTGTGAATTCGTGACTGGTTATTTTGCATTGATCACCTCTTTTGCTGCAGTTGTAGCTTTGGCGTGTTTGAGTTGTGACTTTTGTTTGTTTTGTTATTGGTGTTGTGGAATGTAGGTGGCTGATTGCACGATTTAGTGAACCGTGTTTGCACCTATACTGGTTCATATATTTCCAATCTGAATAAGTATTGGTGTCTGTATGTAGCCATTGAGCAGATAATAGTTTAATCTATGTACACTAACAACTACACTTGTATGTATAGACTTTGATGAATTGTCTGTGATTGTGTCTGTAAAGCGGCTGCATGAATGGACGCCTGTCTGCCATCGCTGTGCGGTGCAGCTGCTGTGCAATCATAGTGTAGAGCAGTGGAAGCACTAAATAGAAAGTAGAAATGTCAGTTCCTTTCTCACTGATTTATCTTTTGTAACCTCTATCTTTACTCCATTTGCTATCTTCAAACTTCTTCTTTGACTTACCATAATTTAATGATACCTACTGTGTAGTCGTGTATATTCTTAACAGACAAGTGTAAGTAAATGGTGAGCATAATGACCTTAAGTGCTGCATCCTGGAAGTATAATATATGTACATACAGTAGGTGTATATGCACTTATATTATTATTGTCAGCCCGGGTACTTTATCACCAATCTATCAGTTATGCGGAAGTATTGCCGTACGTTTAGTTGAAGTCAATGATATGAGCATGTGTGTTTGGGAAATTTTATGACCTTTATATTTCATAATAGAAAGAGGGTATTCAAATCGATCTTATAGAACATCATTTGATAATCTTAACCTGCATTAAAATGTGTGAAAAATGTTTTATGATAGGATCCTGCGATTATTTTCTATTGCGAAAAAGGGTACATTAATCACTGACAGTGATCGTATTATATTATATGACATATTCGTCTACATATTCAATAAACCATATTTGATTTATGGGTTAGTGAATCATAAAAAAGCTTCTAAAAGCTAACTTCTTATTAAATTGATTTTGTAATGAAATTCAGGGTTTTTTTACATACCTTTGCACTTAAAGTTAATCCAAAAGACGCTGTCTTTCAGTTAGGTTGATAGTACAAGTATGTTGATGGAAAGCTAAACTGAGAATCATTATCGTTTTTGCAGAACTCATTAATTTTGTTTGTCTTATGTTTTGATATTTGAGTTATTGGTGGAATGGGCCGTTGTTATTAGAACATATTTCGTATAATATTTTAGATGTGTGGAGAGTCAGTCTACTGCATGATAATAACTTACCCAATTATTTGATGTATACTTTTAAACAATAATCCAGGCAGCATCTTTTTAAATTATTCGTAACGATTTCAAACAAAAAGGTCTGAGCCCAAACTCATGGGCACAAACGTAAGAACGATCTATAACTGCTTGGTACTCCACATTCTAATTGACTATTCATTAAACCAATGCAGTGTGAATATAAATTGCAAATAGAACCCACCCGGAATTAGGACAATCATGCCATCATAATGTTCATAATTTCCATTTTATTACTCTTCGCGGTGCTGGTCAATCGAAATCAAACAACAACCATTCTGCGCACATGCTTGCTTTCATAGGAACGAACATGATATCTCATTTAATTGCGCTACTGTCTAGACAAACCAGCGTCACACCGCTAATTTGTGACTGTGTGAATTTGTGTGTTATCTGTGCTTTGACAGTAGAGCGAGAAATGTTGTGCGTGTGGGGCGTATGAGTGACAATGGAGTAAGTGTGTAATTTTGCATGCTGGGGGTATAAGTGACTAACCGGAGCGATGGAGTGTTGCCAATTGTCCACTGCGTATAAGTAACGACCACAAATAAGCATATACGTTTATGTAAGTGTGTGGCATTTATGTGAACAACTGGGTGTGTGAGTATTTGCTAGCAAAACAAAGTGCCTCATATGTTTTTTTGTAGACGTATGAGTGCTTTGTGGGGTGCATGAACTATTTATATAATATTATTTATACACAATATTGCTTACAAACAACAAAGTATGAATAAAATACCGGGTAATGAATGTTCTTCAATCACCAATTTAGTCCATAGGAAGTAAGATTGTGTATATTTGTCCGTACACTTGCGCCTATAGTTTGTATTTGCTTCCATGAAATGTGTATGAAATATTCTGAACGCCACCTAAAGAACACTAAGTTCGTCTGTTGGTCCTTCAATGAGTCAACATAGCAACTAGCAATAGGCAGGCATGAAAAAAAAGCTTATTTTGTCATTTCTTAGAGCGAGCATCACATATTGTAACCAATTCATTTGGATTGTTTGTTTGCTCAGTTACACACTAAAATCTTAACTTGTTCGTTTTTATGTTCCAGCACATTTTGCCAGTTGTCGTCGGTATAACTTTTTTTAGGTTTCCGCTTTTCCCTTCCAATATATTACATAATGCCGCTAGTGCCTTGTTCTTGTTCTATCTTTCCATTGTACATATTGCATATTGTCGCCTTTCGGTCGCTAGCGATAACATTTGGTCGTCGTCCTTAGCTTTAACGTAATATGTAAGCGAAATGAGCTGTCATATCACAATGCTTTAAGCTATAGCTTAAATTTTGTTTGTCTTTTCGATGGAGTGGAGATGGGGTGGAGTGAAGTGCTTTGCCGGCACTTGAGCAGGGTCATTGAATTTTGTTTAAGCACAGTAGATTTATGTGGAGGAATGACTGTGTTGGAGTACCGCCAATATAATTATTTTGCTTTTTTGTCTATCCTGGTTGCCTACGTCACTTGTTATTCATATGTGAGTGTTTTGGTTTGAAGAAAACCTACGGTGGAGAGATGGATATTTCAAATTATGAAGGGTATTACATTACACATTTATTTCCACGAAAAAAGGTAATCATTTGGAAATAAAAGGTTAAGCACATCTATGGTAAACCAATAAGATTGATGACATTTTTAAAAATTTTAATAAAATTATTAATTTAATAGATGTCTATCTAATTTTTATTTAACTATTATATATATAAAGAATGATATCTATAAAACATAGCACATAAATTCTCTTAAATCATATCTTAGCTTACTTTGTAATGAAACCTCTTCATTCCAAACTCAAGCTCAAGAGCCGTACTGTCAGCCCGTAGTCATAGTATAATTAACACAGTCTCACACAATCTTTATGATTGTGTGCTCTTATATCGTCAAATTTACAATCTATTACCTATAGAGATGATACTGAGCTTTGCACAAGTAAAAAATGGCTATACTGGTGCAACATTCCTTTTACAGTTAAACAAGATTTTGCACCTTTAACATTTGAAAGGAAAAATGCCTATCTAGAGAATAGTAAAATGATTTGTCATTACGTAAAGACTGTCCTTAAAAATATATATATTAGGGCATGCTTAGGAGCTATTGGCTGTGTCCTAATGTTTCTTATTGGTTCGAAAACATACGGAGAAGTTACGAACATTTAAGTTTAAATGGAATAATAAAATTATATTCACTACGACAGTGTGTTATAGTCCAAAGGTGCCAGCCAACCTCGAATTGCAGCATAGCACAATTGCTATATATGTTTAAACAAAATATATATATATATATATAAAATAATAATTATACAAATAATAATAATACAAATACATAAATACACGTGCGTATGTAAACCACCTGAAAGTTACTCATACGCCACCGTAAACGAGCAGCTCCAGCAGCTTTCAAACTCTCTTAATCATATTTACTGTCAATATACAGTCTGCAAATATACAATAAACAGGGAACATAACTTTATAATGTCATATCAAAATTCAATAAACCAAAGAGAATGAAGTGAAATTTAATTTCGTGAAGGTGAAGCCGAGACCGTACGTAAAACGATTAATATTTATGTACAGAGCGAATGCAACCACGTGTAAAGTTTGTGGTACATAAATACATTATATGTAAGTTAATAGAGATATTGAATTGAAAATAATTGAATTGACATTGAAACCAAAATAAGAACCATGCTTGCGAAATCATATGAGAATAACTCGAACTAAGGTAATTCTTGTATTTTAAGTGGAGTGAAGCAAACTACTCGGGAAAATAAATATGCGTTCTGTTGTTTTAAGTAATTGTTGATAACTAGTTATACTCCAATTGTATTCCTATAGCAAGTTAAATCAGTTGAGCGTTCAGAACACCACATGTATATATAGATATTATATATGGTCGTATATATGAACAGGCACACCAGTGAAGATAGTGTTTCAGATTTTGTTTTGATTGCGAATCACTGCCGTATAACGGAAGTCCGGTAATATGGAGTTACTGAGTCGTTAAATTGATGGACGATCACTGGTGTTTATTTGGCTACTTGCCTGTCGTCAGTCGGCTACGTGTATTTGATGATGGTAGGTATTTGCCGGTTGCGGCCGCCTTTCACTCACGTCAGCGTATCTGCTTCGCCTTGCCGTTGGCTGCTCAGAAACATGGTCAGCAAAGCAATTAACCCAAAGTTCAAAGTTCAAAAGCATCGAAAGATAGAGGAAAGTCCGCGTGAAAATCTACAAATGTGTGTGTAATATTTACATACTTACTTATGCGTCTATGTATGCGTGTAATGTGTAGAAATGTGCACATATTTGTATACGTATGTATGCAAGCGTTAAAAGACTGTAACTCCTCTATTCAGTGGCCGATGCAGCAGCTATTCACTCCACGCTACTTGTGCAAAAAAAAACGTCCTTAGGTGCACACATACTCGTTTTCATATTTATTCGTTTTGTGGCTCGGCGCGTGCCAGAACTCCCGTACGTGTCGTTGTCAAAAACTGTTTGACCTCATTTCATTTGCTTTGAAATAAACGCGCACAAATGCGCTCCAACACTAGGCCACTTATTTCTCCACTCACATTTACATTCGCAGTGTGGACCGGCGGCTAAAGTTGCCCATAGTGAGCTTCAATTTAAATCCGCGCATCGGCTGCCATCTTCATATTTCATTTGCTCACTCCTTTCTTGGCTGCATCGCACACTACATTCCATCAAATTTAAAAGCGACTGTCTCCCCTCCACGGTTACCGTTCAACACTTTAGTTTTAGCCATAGTACTTCCCATATAAGGCGTTGCTGTTCACTATTTTAAAATTTGACTTCACTGCTGGATCTTATTATAGAGTAAACAAAACGGAAGAAGCGAAAAGAAAAATGTTTGCAAAGGTTTATAAAAAACATGAGTAAGTAGCCGTTGGCAACTATGAACTACTGAACTGACTTGGTTCCAGGGCAGTAAGAACCATATACAGGTTTCTCATAACAATTCATATGATGTTCAGTATACCTAGCAGAAGTATATATACTCGTTCATATATACAGTATTTTCGAAACCTAAGTCATTTTTTCCTATGAAGCAATCATAGTGAGTTTTCATATATTTCGTTTCCTTTAAACACAACAAAAATTTTAATTTTGCTTTATGGTAAAATACTAACAACCAATTTTGAACACTTCCTTTTGTGCAAATTAATGGAAACATAACCAACTTTCAAAACTTTCAATACTTTTTATAAAATCCTTTATTTACATTACTACTTTAGAAGTTGAGTCCCGCTAGAAATCAACGATTCTTTTACCAGCTCTCTGAGAGGTTGATGGATGGTTGATGAGTAACTTGTATAATTCAGAGGTTTACTATTGTCAGTCGAGGACGGCCGTTCTACATAAAAGGTTTTGCAATGTTAGTAGGAAATTGGAACCGAACCGAATTCCGTATAAACATTTACACAGACTAAGAGTCGTGGATTTTTGATACTTTTTCGGTACAATGCTTTCGAGCTAATGGATCCTGTAGTCGTGATTTGACATTTAAGGAGAAACGCTTGATGCATTCACAATGCTTACTTTGATGTCGTCGTTGTCGAACTTGGACTTGGTCAATGTAAATTATCTCAACATTAGGACTATAATGTTAATATCAACCTTGGTATTACAAACAATAGTATATGTATTTTCCTAATGCTTATTTTTTAATTGAAACCAAAACGAAGCGATTTAAAGCCGAAGTATTGTTTCTTATATTTATCGATTAACTGTTATTTATCTGATTTTCTACATGAAAACGTTTCCATATACACTCAAATTCCTCTTCTGTTTTCATTGCATTGCAGTCGCTAAAATGCCGTACGAGTCTATGCACCATCATCTGTCATCAGTGCCCAACGGCATGTTGGACTCATTGAGTTTGCAGCTACGTGATGCGGAGATGCGCCGCACTGAAATTGAGCGCGCACACCAGGTAAATACCAGCAATAAAATCAAAAGCAAATTACAACTTTAACAAAATTTATGCTTTTAATAAACGACTACTGCTTGTTTTTGCTTCGTTTTCATTTCGGGGTGGTCACAGGAAACGTTGGCGCAAATACGCAATATGTCGAGCAGCAGTCGCCCGGATACGGAAGCTGTCGAGAATCTGCAGTCGCGTGCACGTGAACTTGAGAAAAAAGTGAGTTGGTCGAGTGTTTAATTAAAATTGTGGCGCGGCGCAGGTGTCGGGCTCGTATTGCAGTGGAAACTCTTTCGAAAAGCTGTGCCCCGCTTGGCAGCTTTTAGTGCTTTTAGTGCTTTTAGTGCTTTCAGCTGATTTCATATTTTTCGTTGGTTAATTGAATCTTATCTACTTTAATGTAACTAATTTTAGGTCGCTTTGGAAAATGTACGCTGTGAGGAATTGCAAATTGAATTAACATCCGCGTTAAAGGCCAAGGCCGCACGCTCTGGCGGTAGCGATCGGGGCAACTATGCCGGCATTTCGACATCAAGTGCAAGCGCTTCTTCAGCGGCGGCCACATCGGGCACAACTTCCACTGTTACATGGGCACCGACAATCAGTCATCAGGATCATGGCTCTGAAATCGATATCATTATGGCGAAAATCGAACAGGTTAGAAAATGCTTGCCAGTAGCTTTATATTAACATTAATTAAAGTGAAGAGCGCAAATTGCTATTTTTATAGCGTGGAAGTCAAATCAGATATCTAATTATCTGATTACCTATATCAGAATATTTAGTGCGATGCGACAAATTGATTTATTCATCCGACCACCTCATCCGCCTGAACGATTATGTGATGTTCAATTAGCTTTTCGAAACATTAAAGTTTTGAGCGATTTTGAAATTGTTGATAACAAACATGCTCTGAATTTCCATTCGCTAAAAAGCTCCCGCCACGTTGGATTTGTAAGAAACATTTTTCTTTCAAAAATAACGCGGATGTTTTTCGAAGGGGAAATCTTGAATTATGGGCATCATCTTGGTGGGAATTTGAACCCACGACCCTACGAACGGCATTCAGCTTAAACTTAAGTAAGTTTTCTTACTTCCACATGCGATCTTAATACCGTGAAAATGAATTCGAACATATTTGTGAGAGAGAAAAGCTTCTCAAAGCAAATAACTTCTTGAAATTGCAAATAACATCTCATCAAGATGCATTCCCCGTGTAGAAAAAAGAACACTGACGAAAAAAAAATATGCGTGTGCATATTTTTAATATTCTTCTTTCGAATGTTAAAAAGATGAGTTAAAAGATGACTTAATTGAATTTGTAGTTGGCGAAATAATGAAAACATGAAAAGTCAATTTGATTTTTGTTTTCCAGGATAATCGTGTGCTGGCCGAGCTGGAGCAGCCCCGTATATCAGCCATGGGCATGTCATCGATGCCAACAAGTTCCATATTGAGTACCACAAATTGTGAATTTAAAACCATATCAAAAAGCGGTAAGCTGTGATAATGACCGAATTTATTCTGCATTATAATGAAAACTTGCATATTACAGAATTAGAAGAGGAACTGAACCGTTATAAGCGAGCAGGTTAGTATGAATTTTGGAACAGCGATTCGTTTCTTGCAATTATTAATTCTAACAACACAAAATGTATTGCAGTGTTGGGCGGCACAAGCGGCACCGCCGTCGGTAGTTCGGCGCTCACCAGCAGCTATGGTACCGCAGCCACCACCGGCGCTGGTGGCTTACCATCATCGCTTACCTCCACATTGCCGAATGGCGCTGGCGCCATGTCAGCCGCGTTAGTTGGTAGTGGAGGCAGCAGCGGTGCTGGTGTTGGTGTTGGTGTTGGTGTTACTGGAGGTGGTGGCAGCAGTGTCGGCAGTGGTGGTGGTAGTGGCGGCAGTGGTCCAGGTGGTGGCGGCGGCGGCGGTGGTGTTATGGGCCTCTCATCCATATCAGCGCTGGTGCCCAACTCCATTGGCGGTATATCGTCGAGTTTAAGCAGTCATGCCATACAATCAATGAACACGGCCGCGTCCGCCTATGGCGCTGGTCCCACGTCCGTTGAGAAACTGCTAAGTGGAACTAGTGGAATCGCTGGCGGCATTCCACCATTGCCGGTAAATATTCATACGATGAAGTCTATGCCATCAGCATTAAGCCAGGTAAACTATTTTTAATAATGAACGAAACAAATCACAAATTACATTGACCAAAACAGTAAAAATGAAATAAAAAAACAAATCAGAAAATCACTTAGTAACTTATTCGAAAACTTTTGACTTACATATGTATCAATCAAATCGTTATCGAATACAATTAATTTTAATCAGAATGACATAAAATCGTACTAACAAATTCGAATTGGTTTCGCTAAGAACTTCGCAATTTCACAATTTCGCAATTTCGCAATTTCGTTCTAATTGTTCGTATTTTGTATTGAGTACTAACTCATCTGCTTGTTTTGCGAAAGAAAACAATAAGCAAATGCAAAAGTTAATGGTAAAAAGTCGGATGCCAATGCATTTGCAGCGAAATCATGACGGTTGATTGAGCGAATAGGGATACAAAAAATTTTGATAGGTTTTTCATGAGTTTTTTAAAGATAACGTGTACCTATTGTCGTGTACCTTACAGTCCATTGTCTGAAATTAATTTAAAATTTATAAAAAGCAAAACACATTAACTGTTAATTCTGAAATTGGCAAAAGTAAAAAAGTTTTCGAAAGGCTCCATTTCGTTAGGCACCAAGAGCTTTCACCATAACATTTATATGAAAGAAATTAATTAATGTAATCGTACAATATAGTACAATAAAAACATTTTGTTTTAACAAAACATAAAAAATCGCTCAAAGTGCTACATGCTTTCGAAGCAAATGTATGGTATTATTGTTGTGCAGTAGTTTCATTATTGAAAATAATTTCACATATAATTTATGCCTTAGTCATTTCTTTAAATAACAAAGAAGTGAGTAAAAACCGTACTCGTAGAGTTAATTTTTTCTAGCTTTGAAAATTCGTCCTTTATTTTTTTATATTATTTGCACATGCCTTAAATTCCAATTGCATATGTTAATGAAAGTCTTTCTTAATCTGTTTCTCTTAAGAGGCTAGTAATTTTCTTTTGTAATTTCGTTAAAGAATGTTTTTTAATATAAAAACTACTGTTATGCATTTTAAATCGGACCTTTTTCAAATTACCTTTAAACGTAGTATTCAGCGTAAGAATTAATTAGAAAAACTTGTAGTTAATATTATTATACTTTTTTTTAACAAAGAATATGTACGATTATACTTTTCAAATATGACACTGAAATGCACACAAATATCAGTCAGCAAATTATTACTAATGATCATGATATCTGATCATGTGGTCGAATTAATATTTAAGTTGTATTATATATTTATTTGTTAATTAAAGTTTGAAAGCAATCCGTGACGCCCATGAGTACATTTCTGGCATGAAAGAAGATCTCTTGAAAACCCATCAGTCACCCGGACGTGGCTTACAACTCCTATTCCATCTATTTGTTTTTAAGGCTTAAAGCACAAAAATAAGGAGTTCCACTTAACGAAGATTTAATCTACGAAATAACACAGACACTGAATGAAAGTTTTAATAGGTTATTGTGTGTATTTCTGAGTCTTACACCATTTAGTTTTTTTTATAGAAAACTGTCCTAAAACTTTACTATACTAACTAGTACTAACATTTACATGTATTTTTAATATATGCATTGATTAAATTTTATTTCATCTTTCAAACAATTTGCATGTCGAATGTTATGCTTTGTTAATTTAGCAGCCTGATATTTTCTTTCTTTCAAGTTAACTGGATTGGTTGATAACCCAAAATTCTCGCTCCAGAACTCTCGCTCTGTTTACTAAATAATCATTTCATTAGTAACGCTAAATTATTGTTATGTCCATTTCGTTCCTGTTAGACAACAAGATGAAAACGACGAAGCTTCTATAAGTACAGATTTAATGAAATTATCAAGTACTTAAATACTTAACTAATCAATTCTGATTCTAACAATTTGTTTGAAAATCCTCTCCAATGTCGATTCCCAGTTATATTTTGGGAGTACCTTAGCTAATACAGAAATAATACTGCCTATTTGTTCATATATTACACGTATACTATGCACAACACTATTTTAATAAGGCGAGGGTCAGCGATACCAGTTGAGTAATTTTTGGGTTAAATTTTATTTAATTTCGCTCATTTTGGTGTATTACGAAATTGAACTAAATAGGCGGATAGTCATGAATTTTAAAATATATCCATCACAACATCACGCGTATCGATAAATGCTTGCTAAATATTATTGTAATTTTTTCTTAATTTCTCGTCTGAAGTACCACCCATTCGAACATAATGTGATCAATCATATATATACTGATCGGCATCGTAGCATGGAAATTTCAAATTTTTTAATTTCTGTTCAATATACGTGTACCAAATGTATATGCGTATGCTTGTGGGTGTTAAATATTGAATGTATATATGTAAATTGAAATGAAAAAACTTCAATACGCTTTATTGGTGCTCAATTGCATATGATTACGTTGAGAGTAACGCCTTTACTTTGATTACGACTCGATTTTATACGAGTGTATATGTATATGTTTACGTATTTAAATTACTTATTTTTCTACTCCCAATTTGCTCTGTTCATTAGTTGCTGAAAAAGTATTATAGCAGAAAACGCTTAAATATGTCGTTCAAATTTCATATGTACTTTCATAGTTACAAGAGTTGAGAATTACTTTCGCTTGCGCTCGCATTAAAACATTCTGACTTCATACTTGACCTATGTATGTAAGAGTATGTACATTCGCTTTCGTCTGAGACGACATTTCATACTACAGAAAATATAATGGATCTTTATCTAGAAGGACATCAGTAGATATATAAGTATATAGTCACATGTTTCGTACATTAATTCATTTAATTCGTACATTAATTAAAATATGTGTAATATATTGTTGTACACATACATATATACATACTCGTCTCGTATATAAATATTTTGTCATAAAATTTCCTTCTTACTGAAAGTGAAGCAACGGTAACTGAAAGCAAACAATTTTTCATTTCTCTTTCCTTCTTTCATATGTGCTGTTGTCTTTTTCATTCTTTCTTTTTTAATATAAATGTTTAAAATAAAACGCATAAATGAAAATATTTAAACTGTGATACATCAATCATTTTCTAACCGTTCAACTGTATTTTGTCAAAATAATCAAAAACTTCCTGTTTAAAATCTTTTCTATATAAATTAATTAAATATGTTGTCCTTTTCTAAATATCTCGCTGTTACTTATCGATCAAAATAAAATTCGGTGTTTCTGTTTTTCTTTTTGTGTCTCTCTATATTTGCGATCTCTCTTCCTCTTTGTCTCTATTGACTCCCAATTTGTGTGTGTGTCTGTTTTTGTGTACTGTGTAAACAAAAAATACTAACCTTTACAAAAATAATTGTGTATATTATATTTTGAATTTAAATAAATCATAATTTTGTATGTACATTAAAATAAACACAATATTTACTTAAAATAAAAAAAAATCACTAAATAAAAACGGAAATACTATGCAAAACTCGCAAAATAACATGAAAAAAATTGAAAATAAATTAATAAAATAGCGTGGCACAATACAACTGTATAATTTACAGAGCACAACCATGCCCATCTTGTCGTTGAACGCGCATAATATACCGACCGGGACGAGCAGCTACTCAGCATTGGGGCTTAGTGGTGTCGGCACTGTTGGAGTGCCACCGCTGGGCTCGTCGCTGGCACACTCCGCCTTGGGCAATATGCTCGATACGAGCACGCTCCTGGGCACCACTGGTTTGTCGGGTTTGTCGGGTTTGAGCGGTGTGGGAGGCGCTTCTTCGTTATATGGATTGAGCGCTGGCGCCGGCATCGGTGGTTTAAGTGGACTCACCAGTGGTCTATCTAATTCGTATGCTCCACCGTTCATTGATGTGGGCTCGAGCGCCTCATATCCCTACTCGTCGGCTGCATTGCGCACTGCTACGAAAATGAAAATGCTCGATGAGATTGATATACCGCTGACACGTTATGGCAATCGTAGCTCGCCATGTTCACCGATACCGCCCAGTACGTGGGGGCTGGATGAGTTCACAGATAGTTTGAGTGCTTCAATGTTACATAATCGTGGTAATTTGACATTGGGTGCATTGGATTTGGAAAGTGAGTGTCGCATATGCGGTAAGGCGTGTATGCTATATTATCTAATCTATATCCTTTGTATTTGCAGCGCGAAATCATAATTTAAATGGCGTTAGTGAACCACAAGTAGACATGTTGGACATACCGGGCAAGGGACGATGCTGCGTCTTCATAGCGCGTTTTCCTTACGATCCACCAGAGTAAGTACATCGTAAATAAGTACGACGTTGAAAATATTTGGTGAAATCATGGAATTGCAAACAAATATAAGTATATACATATGTTCATCCGTACTACTCTAGGAACTTGTTAAGACAAACTCCAAAATGGAATTGGGAATGGAAACGGAAACGGAAAGCTTTCATCCGTTTTCAGGTTTCTGATGGATATGTAAGTTCTAGTAAAAAGAAATTCATTGTTGTTCCATAAGATGACTTTAGTAATCTGTATCAGATATGGATATAAGTTGTGATTACGGGGTTACGCTATATGGCGACAGAAAGATAAGATATCGTAAGAAAAAAAAAACTTCTCAGACAGTTTTGTGATTGCCTGACTCAGTATTGTTTGAGCACGCGTCAAAGATGGACACCAGCAAGAGACAATATGTCATATTTTATATTTATGTTCATATTTTTTTTGTTTTTCTTCGATAAAGGTGAAAACGTAAGCCAGGCGGCTGAAAATGTGAATAATCTTTATGTTCCTGATACTATAACTGCCAATCATGCGTCATTTTGATATCAAAATGCACTACGCTTTGGAAGGTCAGGTGTCGAAAAAGTCGATAAAGCATTAGGAATCGTCGAGTCCGGCTGTCATGTAAGCACTGTTTCGAATATCCAGGAGCTAAACATTACAGAAAAAACTGTTTGGAACCATTTAAATAAGACTGGATACAAAAAGAAAGAAATAATCGCAACAAAATCTATCCAATTCTGAAGCGCATGGTTACTGCGCAAACGGTGGCCAAGTCAGAATTGACGGTCAGGAATGTTTTGCTTTGTGTTTAGTGGGATTGGCAGGGAATCATTTCTCCTGCTAGCTTTGTTATAGTCCGGACCGGGCACCAAGTGATTACTACTTGGTCCCGTCTATGGTGAAAGATTTTGCTGGTGAAAAATTCGTCTCAAGAGAAGCTTGTGAAATTCGACTGCCCCAGTTTTTTGGTAACAGGGACGAGGATTTCTATGTATATTTGACCTAAATCGGAACATTCTAACTATGCTAAATAAAACCTTCAATTTAATGCAAAACTATTGGATTTCTTTTTAGTAGACCAATACTATGTACATATTCATATGTTTTATTTTTTTTTTGCATTAATTCCAGTAAAACTGAATAAAAAATTTATTTAAATTGGATATGTATAAGCTATTTTACGTCTTACATTGTTTTCTATGTAATCTTGTTACTGACTATTTATGTATTTACTTTATTAGGGAAGCTGAAGGGGAATTGTCTCTTTGTGCTGGTGATTATTTACTCGTTTGGACGAGCGGCGAACCACAAGGGGGATATTTGGATGCCGAATTGCTGGATGGTCGGCGAGGTCTAGTACCTGCTTCATTTGTGCAACGTTTGATTGGTATTTCTTGACCCCGATGATTTGTATTTTATCAAGTAAATTTTTGTAATTCCGCATTATCTTGCAGGTGATGATCTTTTGGAATTCCATCAAGCAGTACTGTCGACATTACGCGACGCCGAGGATGGTTCTATGCAATGTGATACTACTTCGCTGCCTTCCCTGCCGCCTCACAACCCTTTGCTCACACACACCCAGGAGGACTTAGCACGTTTGAGTGAGGCGCACACAGATTTGGAACACGATCAAGATGATATTAGTGATAATGGTGAGTAGGCATTAGCATTTGGCGTATGATACTAAAATACCATATCTACCTACGTTTAAATATAAATATATTATATGTATTTTAAGATAAGAAAATGTTTATTTCCTCAATCAATTATTTTAATTTCATTTCGTTTGTTTTCCTCTGTTACTTTTATATGCTTTTGATGTTTCTTTAATTGATTTGTTGTTGTAATCTGGATGTGGTTGAAACGTGAGCAAGTATACTCCGACATGCGAACTAGCTATATAGGTTCATCGAGGCCATTGAATCAATTGTTTCTAGGTTCAGCGCCTGCATTTGAAGGCTAGTTAAAATTTTACAAAAATCTAATAAAATTGTATTCAAAATATATATTCTATGTATAATTTGTAATAAAGCTAGCACCACACATGTATGCACAATGCGATACTAAGAAATGTTACTATTCGTCCAAGATGTTGTAGATAATTTGTTGGCCACTAAACTTCACTACATTTACATAATCATATTTTAATATTGTATTATTCCATAAAGTTTTTCTTTATTTTTCACATTTTATTTATGTGTTACCTCATGTGGACATCGTCGAGTAAACTTATAGCCACTAGAAGCTCATTTTGTGTACCAATACCTCCAGTATTATGCTACTAGCTCAACTTTCCATTCATTAAGTGTGATTATAACCTTGTCATTAGTTCTCCTCCTCTGTAAAATGGATAAAAAACCGGGCCAATTGAGAACCGAAACTAAACCGATAAAGTCTAACTTCTTCTTTCGATGAAAATCCGATCGGCTCTTAGCCAATTGTACTAGCTTTATAAATTAGAAATAATGAAAGTTCTGGAATAAGATTTATGTGGAAAAAGAACCCGAATGCTTTAGGAGGATTTTACAAATATATGTATATATTCAGATAAAACTTGCGCTTTTTCACATGATTTGGTAGTTCCGGTTGTTTTTTTTTTTTGCCTGATGAATCCGAAGATAACCCAAATTATCAGCAATGAGTCTCCTGATAACATTAGTGTTTGTAAATATTTTTGAAAGTTCCATATTGCTGAACAAATGTACAATTACTCGAAATGTGCTTGCTCATCCTGAGAATATAGCTAATCTAAATATTTTGCATTATCTGAGTGGTAAAACCTTTCTTCTCGATATTTGTCTGGTTCGCAGTTCCGGCACCGAAGCATTTAACGTTGGAGCGTCAGCTAAATAAGAGTGTGCTCATTGGTTGGTCACCACCGGAACCAGTTGGCTATAATCTCATTGACAGCTATCACGTCTATGTTGACGGCGTATTGAAAGTAACAGTGAAGGCTAATGAGCGGACACGAGCGCTTATAGAGGGCGTAGACTCAAATAGGGTATATATATTAATATGTTTTTAATATATGGATGTATATATTTATGCCTTAATACTCATTCCACGCATACAGCCACATCGTATCAGTGTGCGTAGTGTTACACAGAATCGTCAAACATCACGCGATGCAGCATGTACAATGATTATTGGACGCGACACCTCGCATTTAGGCCCTTCAGCGGTACGTGCTTCGCATATTACGTGTTCATCGGCAGTCATATCATGGTTACCGGCCAACTCAAATCATCAGCACGTAGTGTGCGTGAATAATGTAGAAGTGCGTACGGTTAAACCGGGTGTCTATCGCCACACCATTACTGGGCTGGCCCCGAGCACACAATATCGAGTCACAGTGCGGGCTAAACACTTGCGAGCAGCGGGTGGACAACCTACACCTGGACGCCCGCAGGAGGAAGCACCGGGTGCGTATGCTGATTTCCGTACGTTGAGTAAGGGTTTGCCCGATCCGCCACAGGTGAGTTCGTAGTGGAATAAAAATATTTACGAAACTTTTAATACCCACTTCAATATCTTTTTAGGATATCCAACTTGAGGCTGGTCCTCAAGATGGTACCATTTTGGTGACATGGCAGCCGGTTAACAGGCCAACATCTTCTGGCCCCGTAACCGGCTATGCTGTGTACGCCGATGGTAAGAAAGTTACAGATATTAATTCACCAACTGGGGATCACGCCCTCATCGATATCGGCAAACTGGGCGTATTCAATCCTCGTGCGGTCACCATACGCACCAAATCGCGTGACGCACAATCGGCCGATAGTGCACCCATACTAATACCAAGTGAGTTGCTACATATGTTTTATAATTGAAAAGATATGAGCTTATGATGATTGAGCTGATTGAATAAGGTTCTACTATTTCTAATTCAACGTTTTTCACAAATTTTAATTACAGATACTGTGCGCAGTGCAGTGGGTCGCCGAGGACCTCAGCAAATGGGAATGGGTCCGCAACAAATGCAACCCGGTTCCCATGTTATGCCCGGCCAAATGGGCATGCCTGGTCAACCGCATCAGCAACAGCAGCAGCATATGATGGGTCAGGATCCACATCACTATGACCCGAGTCAACAAATGCAACACGGACAACAACAACAAACGGCGCAACAACAACCTGGACAGCCTGGACAGCCTGGACAACAGGTGAGCTTCACAATACATAAATGACAGGCAAATAATTGTTATAAACTAAAACAGCAGAACACGAGGAAAATAAGTACACTTACTCAAAAACTGACCACATTCGATTCTTTACTATCGATAATAATCAATAACACTACAACTATGCGCAAGTAAATATACACGTACTCACAAACACAAACTTTGTACATAAATATGAAAGGGCTGCCGAATTGTTAAAGCTACATTCGACCTTCTTCAATTTTCAAAGCTTTCAATTAATTAGTACACATTTTAAACGGTTTCAAATGCTTATGTTACCTATCTGTGTTACAATTGTATTGTATAATTTGGAAGATCAAATAATATCACTATACATACATATATATAGACATACATACATACATACATACATACATACAAGCAGACAGCCAATGGACGAAAGTTTATTTCTGTTTTAATTTAAATGAATTGCCTTAAAAGGGCAACACGCACCAACAACACATGCACTCAGTACTAACCCAGCAGGAAATGTTTGTCGTTGCATTAAATCGATGAATTAGAAACACAAGAAATATTCTTGGCGATTCTGTTTGAAACAGTATGCGCGTTTGTTTGCATTTGCTTAAAGTTTCTTTTGTTAATAAATTACAAACATATGTATTAAACATAATAACATTCAAATTTCGTATACACTAACTCTGGAATTCCTCTCTGGAAAAATAAAACGAATGATGAATTCTTTATAAAATGAAATTTTCTAATGAATTTCTTATTTTATACAATTTCAAGCCAATTTATTTTTTATGAACACGGATTATTAACTTGTATTAACTTGTGAAATGTAAAAAAATATCTTGTAAATGTATGAATTCAAAATTCAAAATTCATACATTCAAAATGGAAGTGTGAAAAAGAGAACCGCTGACTACGGTGACGGAGGTAAACATCCTGTACAAGCTCAGACTGAAATGCAAAATGAAAAATGTTTTACCATAAATATGTGCTCCATTTAGTTAAATTTATTTTTCAAATCGGTTAAAATAGTAGGAAAATCTTTAACACATTGAAAAACTTAAAAGTGTACTAAAAATGATTCGGGAATGAAAATATTTAGCTAGCCATTTTAGGCTTTCAAAATTCTTATGCTTATGTATATAAGTATGATGGAATCAAAATAATAAATAAATGTAATATGTGATTCTAATTTTATTTACTATTTGCCGCTGTTCCAATAGCGAAAACTTTTTGAAAATTTTCACTCTTCCATTTGCAATATTTCTATTCGGTGTGCAAATTTTCCTTCCCTTAACTTCTTACATCTTCTTCTTTAACTGACATCTGATCGCTCTACTTTTGCATTATTTTCTGAAATTTGACAAAGTTTCTTTCCAATAAAAATGCTGCTACTGTTCTACAACACTACAACTTTTTTCAGCTCTAATTTTTATTAAAATAAATACAATTAATTAAATATTTAATTTTACTATTGTGAGTGTTGTCTGAGCTTTAAAAATTTAAGTTAATTACTGCTAACCAACAAATTGTTATTGCACTGACTTCATTACAAATTATGTTTTATACGAAACTTAGCTGTTGCTCCCTACATGTCCCATATTTTGAACCCCATTTTACCAATAACAATTTTAGAACAATGACAGAGTTCTGAAAAATGTATGTATGTAAAGTTGGGCATAAATTATACATGGTTTAAAACTAGTTAATAGAAAAAGCAGTAGGACTTGAGTATTTCGAGCATGTCTTCTATGTTTTGAAGAAAGTGCATATTTTTTCAATTTTCATGTCATTAATTAATTTTTATGACTTGTACAGTTTTTTTTGAAATTTCATTAAACCAGTTTATATGAGCTTTTGAAATGAATTGAAAAGTTTATTGAAAAGTTAATGTACTGTTTGAAGTTTAAAGTCCTTAATTGTAATTAGGATAAAGAACTCAAGAATATGTCACTT
Source organism: Bactrocera minax (assembly GCA_021498325.1). NCBI lineage: Eukaryota > Metazoa > Arthropoda > Insecta > Diptera > Tephritidae > Bactrocera > Bactrocera minax. Next base: position 717,574 of record JAKEEE010000044.1, on the reverse strand, counting down.
ATGTACTTATTTTCTAAATGCAAAACATATATACATTACAAAAAAACGTACAAATCAAACTACTCGTATCAAACAATCAATCAATCAAGCAAACAATTTTTAACATTCAATCAAACAATTCCAAAAAGAAATCAAAATCAAACCAACCAACATTTTACAACAATTTTCATAAAACCCAAACGCATCCATCTATAATACTCGCACTGCAGCCTGACGGAAGCCATGGCTTATTAGGTGGGCTGCTCGGTGGCCTCTTCTCAAAACCCACTACTCAGAGTCAAGTGAATCAGAACGTCAATGTAAGTTACTCACCCAACAACACATAAACTTAACACTTACTTACTTACTAACTTGTCTACTTAAATGAATTACATAATTATTTATGTTATAAAATATTGATTATTGAAAATAATATTATATACCTAAAGATACATTGCTACATGATATACGAGATATTAGTTTTACCTGTTTTTACTATTAACCACTTACAATTAGCGGCTAGTCTTGCAGGCATTAACAAACATTATCGACTAAATTTTCGTTTTCCAACACTGTTTTTCTGTAATAAGTAAATGCTGATAACTGAATGCATTTGAATGCTTAACACTTAGTTCAACTATTCTTTTCTTAATAAACGTTATACATTTTTTAATTTTACACCGTTACATACATTAGGAGCGTTGATATTTTACAAGCGTATACTTATTTACATACTGAACTTACCTTTGTTGAACAACTCGTCTTTATTACATTGCACATTTTGCTTGCGAAAACCAAAAACCATATCACTTTCTAACATCAAAATTACCTATATAAATATATATGTAAGTCGCCTTTAGATTTAGTACTTTTGTGATCTTAGCGGATGTGTAGCATTTGAAAACCAAATTTCTTACCAGTTAGCTAAAATATGTGCTTCAATTGATCATTATTTTTAGTGGAGATGCGGTAATATTTAGTTTCGAAACAATTACAATTTTGGATTTTGAACATGTTTTGTAAGATTTGATATGAACAGCCCAAAAAGAAAAAAAAAACAAAAATAAATAAGCATAACGCAATAGAGTTAGGGAAAACTAACCTCAATATAATAAGTGTATTCAGAGAGGTATCATTATCAATAAATAGTGCAACTATATTAAATATATTAATTACTCAAATGAAAATATGGAGATATTCTCTTATACTCCAGTAGCTGGTTATCGAAATGACTCAGACCTTACATAGCATAGCGATAATTGATTGTATAGGACGATAATTGAGCAATTCAGCCTATTTTTCACTGAATCTATTATGCCAAATCACCATATCGGTATCGGTATAATATAGATGGTATTCCACAGTAATGCTTTCACCCGATTTTAGAAGCTCATAATACAACACGTCCTTCTGAACCCACTAAATACGGAGCTGGTTGGCCAGGTTTCACTTACGCACTTTTGTGTTAGGGTTGTCGTAATGGATAAATTTTTCATTACCAGTCACAATCCGACGCAAAAACCATTTCTTTGTAGCGTTCAAGCAGCATTTCTGACATGCCAAATCGTCTTTTAAAGTCTCTTGACTTCAATACATAATGGCACCCAATTTCCTTGCTTTTGAATCTATCCGGCTGTTTTTAAACGTTTTGAAATGACTGCTCGAGTGACCCCCAAAGATTCAGCGAGCTCTTCTTGTGTTCATTAACATTCTCGTTCTTCATTGAGAAGTTCCTCATCTTCAAACTTTTTTTTGAAAAATACTTATATTCCATTTTAGTAAAGGGCATGTCAGTTTTCAATGATTGACAACTTCCAATTAGTTTTCTTAAGCTTAGTGTGAAAAATGGGAGCTGACGGTTAAAAATTGTAATAAAGGTTTTATCTGTCGAAAATCTGTAAACTGTGCTTTGCGTAATACATATGTTATCAATTTAGAGTTTTTTCTCCAGAAAATTATATCATATCATGAAGTTTTAACAAAAAATGTAATGAATAATTGAAATCTCTTTACATTATTGCTAAATTCTCGTTAACTCGCATACAAGTAGGTAAATTCATATTTTACCCAGCTTAATGTTATGTTTTCTGCGTGATTTATTTCCTCTTAGGTATTCAATTTTGAATCTAATTTCGTTCTGTATTCGTTGCTTTGTGCTTTCCTATACCTTAAACTCTATATCTTTCCATTTATAAAACCATATAAGAAATACTTACACCACTTCATTGTAATGTGATGCGTCTCTAAAATTATTAGTATAATTTTGGTTTCGCTTCTATTTTAAGTTCGGTAAAGTAATATACATACATTAATTAATTTTTTGAAAAAGCTAAATGCGATCGTTGCTACAGTGAAAATTTTATGTAAAAAAATACAAAACCGTAGCATTAAATCAAACGAACTAAATTCCAAAATTTCTTTATAAACAAAAATCGTTCCTGATTTATCATTGCTTACAAATATTCGTTCGATTCAATTCAAAATTACAACAACAATTACTACGAAAACAACATCCAACCCGTTGATTCGGCCGATCCATAAAATTAAAAAAAATTAAAATTAAATGAAATATTAAAAAATGCATGCGCCACTTGCTATAAATGAAGGGCTATCAGCCGGGTACCGGGCTGCGGCCTATGATGCAGGGCCGACCACCTGGTCCACAGATGATAGGCGGACAGCAATCTGGCCAACAACCGTACGGTCCACAGGGGCAAATGGGTGCACAACAACGTTTCCTCGGCCAACGTGGGCCAGCACCGGGGCAGATGCAGGGACAAATTCCCGGGCAATTGCAGGGGCAGATGATGCAAGGTCAAGGCCAAATGCCTATGCAAATGCAAGGGCAAATGCAGGGTCAAATGCCCGGCCAGGTGCAAGGTCAAATGCCCGGGCAAATGCAAGGTGCCATGGGTCCGCGAGGTCCATTAAATCCACAACAACAACAGCAGCAACAACAACAACAACAACAACAGCAACAACAACAACATCAACAACAACAACAACAGCTGCACATGGGTATGGGCCCTGGGCAACAACCATTAAACCAACAACAACAATTGGCGGCACAAAAGAAACCCCGTTATTTCGTCGCTATGTTCGACTATGATCCAAGCACAATGAGTCCAAATCCTGATGGATGCGACGAAGAACTGCCATTCCAAGAAGGCGATACAATCAAGGTATGTAGTAGTGTTGTGGGGTAGACTATAGTAGAATATTGGTATGTAGTAAATGTATAGAGCTAGTGTACAGGGTGGTGAGAGAACAATTTTTTTTTTTACAATATTCAATATATATATATATATATATATATATATAAGAACGGACCGAAATATCACCAGCCTTGGTGAATTGAGGTGAGCTAGTATATGAAAAGGTGCGTGGAAGACCTCCAAGGTATGAGGAATACACATTTAACCACCACAAGCTTCTTTTAACATATTATTTTTTCCAATCGGAGCAAGAATGAATCGGTTACACAATCGGCTTACTTACTAACTTATAAATACATACATTTTCATTAAACACATCGGATTTACAGTAATTTCTTACACACTAAACCCAAGTTGCATGTGTTAACCGTTAGTCCATTGCTATATGATATTTAATCATCCGCTGTAGTCTTGTGTTCAGAATAAAAAAGGAAAACTATTTTCAAGACTTTCATTTAAGTGTTATTAATGTATTTTTTTATTGTATAAGTTTAATAAGAGCAAATATTTCCTAAATATTTTTGCAATATTTGATGAATTGTAAGCTCTCATCTTGATCATGTCTAATCCACACAGGTTTATGGCGACAAAGACGCCGATGGCTTTTATTGGGGAGAATTGCGCGGACGTCGCGGTTACGTGCCTCACAACATGGTAACCGAGGTGGATGATGGTACCAGCGGTATGGGCCCAATGCCGGGCGGACCTCCACAGCCTGGTGGTCCGGGTCAAGTGATGCCCGGTCAGGGTGGCCCGCAGCAAAGTATGCGTAATGTAAGTCGCGATCGTTGGGGTGATATCTATGCAAATATGCCGGTGAAACGTATGATCGCACTGTATGATTATGACCCGCAAGAGCTGAGTCCGAATGTAGACGCCGAAGTAAGTATGCAGGAAGGCTTTTTTGGTTTTATTACTAGATATTATGTAAACTAGTTAATTTACGTACCCTTTAACTCTTTAAATATCCTGTTGTTGTTGTTGTTGCTTAGCGTAAGGAAGCAGGTAGCGGTTTCTTAGGTGGTTTCATAGATGATTTGTTTGGAGCTCCTCAAGCGAGCAAAAAAGTTACACGCAATGTGAGTGGTTTTATTCGATTGTTTAGACTTCACGAACTTTCCATCTTATGTTAGTAAATTGCAAATTGCTATAAGCCAACTTAATTTTAAACTAAATTTTATACTCTCACAACATGTTGCAACATTGTATTATATTTTTGTTTAAATTAAAATAATTGCAAAACAGTATTATAAAGCTCGTAATATATAGTATAGCCCCATAATACCATATATGATTTAGTTAATACTAAGCTAGAAATTATTTCATTGTGATCTCACCTTCAGCGTCCAAGTGAAACCTTATTGTCTTGTTTTCTCGACTTATTTATATGGCTTTATTGTCATGCTCTGACAAAAAATTATGATACATCTTAGTATAGAAATCGAAGAGTGCCCCGCCAAGGGCGACTGTTAATCGCCTAACCTAACTAAAGAGAGTTGAATCTACGTAATTTCATACTATATGATATTCAATTGAAACAAAGGTATATTCCGTAATATTAAAGAGAATTTCATTTGGAAGATTGTAGAACGATTAAGCTCGAATGAACTGAATTATTTGGTATAGACCTATATTAGTCACGCCCATCATAAAAGCAAACTAACGATTTAATATTATTTTCGAACTCACAGCAAGTGGAATTGAGCTTCAAAACGGGTGAGGTAATACTCGTTTACGGTGATATGGATGAAGATGGTTTCTATATGGGTGAATTGGATGGTATACGTGGTCTCGTGCCGTCGAATTTCCTCGCCGAAGCACCCGATCAGTACAACAATCAAATGGGACCGGCAGGGCGTGGTGGCTTAAGTCAAAGGGGTAGAGGGCAAGGCCCCGGCGCCCGAGGGCCACCGCCACCACCCCGAGATAACATGATGCCCGGCATTACTGGGCAACGTGGTCCCACAGGCAAAAGTAAGTAAATTTTGTGTCAATATTTACGTACTCTATAAATTCTTATATATATCTGACATATACACACACATATATAACACAAATATGTATCTGTATTACTTACTAATTGCTAACCAACAGTAAACGATGCAAAAATAAAATGAAAAAATTTATATATAAAATGAGATATGGCATACATACAATAATATACGTGTACTTGTACTTTTAACTGTCTTTTTATGCAAAGTTTCTGTAATTATAAGTTTGTAATTTTTATTGTATTTTCATTTTTTCATTTCATTTTTATTTGCCTTCGAATGAAACAATAAAATGTACAGTTGAAGGTCAGTTTCTACATATACTTAGATTATTGCTATATGTATAACTACTTATTATATACAATATACATATATACTACTGAACTATATAATTTTAAAAATATATAATTTTCTTTATTTTTTATTATGTGTTCCATTTGCAATTCGATTAGGTACAACAAAAATTGCAAACAACAATAAAATTTTTTTATACGAGTAGACACGTGTACTATAATATTCACAAACGCATTATGTGACCAAAGCCATTTAAGAAATTTTTTTCGGCGTAACAATCCTAGGCGGTTTAAACTAAAAATCCGGAGCTTTCGTTTCTTTTAGTGCAAATTTTTTTTTCATAGAAACCAACCCGCAATCAAGCGTTAGGTTGCGCATAAAAATATTTTTCACACATTTTACAATAGGTATAATATATGTACTCGCATATTAGAATAAATAAAATAAATTGATATTTCCACCAATTACTTAACAAAAACTAAAAAAGTTAGCAAAAAAAAATCCAGTCAACAATTTATAATATTATTTTTATGAATTTCCCTTCTAACTTAACTCAGCTGATATATGCACACTACATATAATATATGTATACTTCTTATGAAAAATATTAAAAAAATAACAATTTACATATTTACTTTTTCTTAAGCTTAAACTCTGTCTTGATTCTGAAGTTCTTCTTTTCTGCTTTGATTCTTTTTGTTATTTTTTTATTGTATGCAAGTGTTACGTTCATTCCAATACAAATACGATATTTTTACTCTTTCCAGTTCAAAAAAAAAATTTTTTTTTAAATGTTAAAAGTTTTTCACAAGTTCCTTTTCGGCACATTTTCATCATTTCGTTTAATATCCTTATGTTTATTGCATTGATTGAAAATGAAAAAAGTTTGCGAAATCAAAAGTTATTTAATATAAATAGTTGTTGTACTTGTTGTTGATGTTGTACTTTATTCCGTATATTTAGTATTTATTAATATTGCCTTAAATATTTGTTACCTTGGTGCCGCGTAATGTATGTGGGTGGAAGTGTACCGTATGTTTTGTTCCCTAAAGCGATTTAAAGAATAACACTCTTTTGATAATTTGATATTTCGATCCGAAATTTTCAGAGATTATCTTTTTACTTTAAGTTTAAAGTTTAAACTAAGTTGATAATATTCAATTCTCCTATTCGGCATATAGCAATCTTATATATGAATACATATATTTCGTTGAAAAATTTCCTTAACTTCGCCATCATTTCTTAATATTTGAATTTTTATTATTGACGCTTACACGTTTAACAGTTGTTTAAAAGTTTCTCAAAGGGAGGGAAGTTTCCCTCCATTCCCAGCTGCTTTTATTACATAACAAATTTTCATAAAATCATCATTCAATATCAAAGCTACAGCTCTTTATTACATTGAATCTGTTTATGGCGTGGAATTATTAATAGTTTTTGACCGTCTCATTCATTCCTGTTGCTATTGAAATTTTTATGAGGGACTCTCTTTAATTCCGCTGAGTGACTGACTCTGAATTAACACTAAAAGCACATTATTGATTGAAAGGATCTGTGAAACTAAGTGTTGCCTGCAAGTTATTTCGTTAGGACCGTATAATAACATTTTCAATGATTGTGGAAAACATTTTTGGAGCGAATGACAATCTAACGAGTTTCCAGCTATGATCTCACAATTTTTACTGAGAGCTAAAACTTGCCTGCATTCTGAATTTGTATTCTATCTTTAACTAACATAATCAAAAGATATTTTCAATAAAAATCGTTTGAAATATTCAATAAAAAATCATCGAATCTTCGAAAGCTTTTTCTGATGCATATTAAGCCAAAAATTATCAAAATGTTATTTGAGCACTCTATGATACCGATGTGTAGTACTCGACAAAAAATTTGTGATGCTGTTCATGATGTGAAAATTTTCGTTGGGAAATATGGTGTTCAAATATCTACATGGCAACTAACATTTAAAATCTCATTCATATATTTTATAAATCTTTTTAAAAGGAGGACCTATGTATATGGGACATTGTAAAAGTAAATTTGCGTTATTATTTTTAACACATTTTTAATTATTTTTACTTAAAAGTAACATTCATAATTTTACCGCATTGTGTATGATTAGTATATGTGCATGTAGTATTTTGAAGTTATGAGTAAACCACAAATTAAGTTTGGAAGTTTTTATAAAACCGTCCTGCTTTGCAACCTTTTGAGTTTTTAAACAGATTAAAAACCTTTCATATAACTACTTTCTTCGTACATACCATTATAAAGTGTCTTTAAAAAAGTTAATGGAAAAAGTGAATTACAACAATGCAATCAGTTCATCAAAACGTTGTCCAATTATATGTGTGAACATTTATTATGTTTGAAAAAAAAGAAAGAAAGCAGCAATTTTATGGATGTCAAGATGGACGCCATCGATCTTTTTTCTGAGAAAACTTACATGACCGCATATTAATTAATTATTTTTTACTTTTACTATGAATATTTCTTCAGGCATTGCAAAAAGGAGTTTCTTCATGGCCTTCTATTTTCAGGAACCACATATTCGTATTTTAATATACGTTTTTAGTGTAAATTCGTTATTGATAGCAAACATATGAAATTTTACAAATTTATTCGAAGAGAGACATACTATATAGTTGGATAATGGTTTCCCAAAAAAAAAATTTTCTAAGGCGTGTGACAAAAAATGCGCAATTCGAATAAAACGTTATAATTTGGAAATGTGTTGTATTTGGTTTGTTACTGGTGGTTTGAGTTATTTCGCTTGTTTTAGAATTTCTTTAGAATTTATTTTCCACCTATCGATTTACCAACCTCGTTGAACTAGTAAGAAAAGCCGAATTTGAGTTGTTGTTTACACATATTTTTTTTTTTAACTTGTATTATTTTGTCACTCGCTTAGAAGAGAATTGGGTTTATACCATATTTGAATAAATTTGATAGCAAATACTCGCTTTCACCACCTAATTGGTCAAAATCATGAGAAGTAAAATATTAAAAAATATTTTAATGACATTATAAGTTTTTTCCTCATTGCCTAGTTTTAAGAAATTACTGAATTTGTTGTATTAATGCAAATTTTTAATATAGTGTTTCAATAGTCGTATTTTAATTACATATTTACACACTTATGTACTCACAGTTATACATAAGAGTGTGTTTGCATAAACATATATAATTAGTTACTAAATATCAGTTAAGTTAACTACATAAATTACTCACAATATTATTTATGGCTCTTGACTATAAGAAAATACTCAGCAAAGCAGGGAAAACTGAGAGCGCAATTTGACGTTTCGCTTAACGAGAATATTATAGTTGCCACCGGAAAAACTCTTGAAAGCTCATCTAGGTCACTTTATTAAATTTTTCCAAAAAGTTTGGAAGAAGAAGTATTGGCAAATTAAATATTTAAAAATCTAATAGCGATTGTTGAATTTCCGTTTACTCCATAAGACAAGGTTCCGCAGATCAAATGACAACATTTTTTTGTTTTCCAGTCGCATTCTTTCGAACCTTGTATTCTATGAACATGATTCAATTATACTATATAAAGTAGTATTCCTCGAATGCTCGCATGCTTCTCCTTACGAAACTATTTTTTAATCGTCAATTTTTTAATGTCAATTTATCTTTGTTTTGTTTTTCTCAAGTCATTCTCATTTACATTTTGATGATTTTGGTTCTTTTACAATCTATTCGTTTTCAGTTATCACTCAAAAAACATTTTTTTATTGGCTGGAATATTTGAAAAACATATTTATGAATCACAAAAAGATAGCAAAACAGCTGATTTTAATATTATAAGTGAAAACACTTACACTTATGACAAATTGTGGATTTGTACTAACGACACAACTTTATATAAATGAATCATGTCTTTGCCTAGCCTTTGATTTTTTACATATTTGTGAGCAATGTTTGGCATTTCCCTAAACATACGCTACCGACAGCTGTTGAGAGCTGCTGACGATTAGCCACTTCACATTCTACAACGATCAGTTGTAGGTTAGATTTATCGTTAATCCACGTAAAATGGACTGAGGGACATTGTTTAGACAATATCACTGGGTCGGTTTACTTTTAATTAAAATACGGGCCAATTAGTGAAATAATTATCAGAGATTTATTATTTTTAGTATTCATTATGAAAAAATAGTACGAGCTTATTGTACTCGAAACCGTATATATTTAATGCACCTAATATTAAGTTATTGATGGTTAAAAATTTATTATAGGCACATATATATAATCTTTCATATATTTATAATACATATACATGGAATAGATAGGTAGGTTAGATAGGGATTTCTGGTTTCAGTTTTAAACTTTTCATAAAATTTTAATTTTGTAGAAGAGTAACATAACAACAAAAACAACAACATATGCTTTATGAGCACACAAATATACCATATCTATCATGCTTTCTAATTTATATTCGCCTATTTACATAAATGTGTTAAAAATCTTTATCCATTACATATAAAAAACGAATCTTTTGTAAATAAACTTAAATTTACAAGTAACTAATATTACCATTATCAAAACTATTCTTAAATAATTACCATTTAGAGCTATTAATCAAATTAATGATGCCAAAAACTGTAAAATATGAATATTTGCTACTTTTGAAATGTGTATAAAAGAGTTGTCCGTGAAGTCTATCTAAAGGCGCGCAATAAAGGTAATACAAAGTGTTTAATTTTCTCCAGTTATATATAAACTTATATAATTATAGTTATAGTAATTATAGACTATAATTCTATAGTCAATTATAGACAGTAATGTGTCTCGTAATACATAGTTAACGGATAACAGCGACAAAACTACGGTTAAGAGATTTTATAGCTTATAACAAAAAGGAAACAATTGAGACTATTCGGTGTGAAAGTGCAAACCTAGTCGAGAAAAAAGTATCTACTTCGATGACATATTAATACCGTGCAATGAAAAACATGTTTGTATTCAAGCGCAACTAATTTAAAATTTATTTATATTTTGTTGCTATTTCCGCATTCTTTACCTTTTGTTCAATTGTTTTTATTTTTGATGACCCAAAAACTTTAGTTTAAATAATTGGAGATGAATTTATAAGGGGAATGATAAAAACATTTATGTATGTATGTTCTTTTCCCAAATATGTAATAACATAATAATAATATTGAGAAACTAATACTACAACAACTAAAATGTAATATTACTAAACAGAACTGCACTAACAGCTCATAAACGTGAATATATTCGTTTGTATGGTCACTCTAACCGGTATCTATACAGTTAAACTTTGTTTTTATTAACAAAAAATACCAAAACAAAACTTTATGCAACTTATTTACGTGTCTATCCTTCTACCATTTAAGTATTTATTTTGCTATGATTTCAGTCTCAATTACAGTTTTATGTTTTTGTTTATCATTGCTGTAAAAAATTTTTTAATTGTCTATTTATACATATAGATATAAGAATGTGAATTTTTTGGCAAGAAATGTTTTTTACAAATCAAATTAGAAGAAAATCATAGCAAAAGAGGGCAAATTAAACAAATTATAGGGAATCAGACATTGGCTCTTAATCTATGGTTAATTGTACAAATGAAAAAGTATATTTTTCATTTCAAAATTGTATTTTATTAATTATTAGTTTCTAATTTACTTTTCAAAATTAAGACTTTCACTAATTTTTTATTCGAAATTTGAAGTTTAAGTTTAGTTCAGTTTTTTTTTTCTGTAATGGTCTGCTGTGGTAAATGTGAAGTCTTTATGTTATATTTGTTGCTATAGATGCTCGCCCTGCTTCCCCTACACTGTTAGACAACACGGGCCTCCCTGCCCCCGATCACCAAACGCAGGTAAATACTCTTTTCTCTTTTTTAACGAAAAACGCATTTCTTCTCTACGTTCGTTCATTCTGTTTCGTTTTCGTGCCTTATTTATTAAGCAAAAACAATATCTATAAATATACAAGTATAAATGTAACCAGAAAAACATAACTATATCACCATTCCCGTACTCTTTACTCCAACCAGCCCATTTCCACTCTCTCTCTCTCTCTCTCTGTTTAACCAATATTTTACTTCAAATAAATAATTTATGTGTTTATAAAATGTTTCGATTTTTTGTAACTTTGTAACTCTATGTTTTTCATATTTCATTTGGATTTTGTTAAATATTTGCAGACTCAGTAATGCAGACAGGCTTTAGAATTTAATTATTTGTAATATGAGCATGTTATTCAGATCGGTTGCTGCCGGGTTTTGGCAAAGTTTAAACTTTTCTCATTTTTCTTAAAAATGAATACGTTGAGCGCGAAATATTCAGAAGCATATTTAATATTTTTGAGATTATGAGAGAAAATGATGATGAGAAAAACCTGGTATAAATAATAAACAGATATTACTATTTCTTTCAATGAGAAATATTTAAATTTTCCTATGTCCGGCAACTGGTCTGAAAACAATATTTGAAATATTCGTTGCTTGGTTTATTTATTATTCTTTTTCCAATATTATTAATTTTTTTTTTTCATTTTACTTTTTCCATATTTTATTGAATCATTAAGAAACATTTTCACAATTTCCGAACTCAATTTACAGCACAAAAATACCAAATCGAGAAAAATAGTCAAATTAAAATAAAATTCATTAACTTCGAAAATTGGAAAAGGACAAAATATCAGTCAAGCATTTTTACAGAAATATGTCTTATATATAAATATGAATACTTAACAACCAATACCGCCATATTGTCAATATACCAATATATATATATATATATATATATATATATATATATATGTATATATATATTCAACAAACAAACATTTAATATATGAAATAACAACTTTATGTATAACTAGCAACATTTTGAACAAAACTCTTGTAGTTACCATTACCAAATACTATATTCGTGCTATATATTTTTTCATAGTACTCCTATTTATTCCTATAGTACCTGCAAACGTACATTTTGTGCATTTAGAAAAGAACATTTTTATTTTGCTTTCCACATACTGTGTTTTCCACCGTTATTATTTATCTGCATATTTATTTACTTTTGCTTTCTTCATTTAATATTTTTATAATTTCACATCTTTTGGAACAATAATTTTAATTTTCAGGCTAGGAAAATTGCATCTTACAATTGTTTCATAAAGTCGAGACGACCAGCAATTCTAATCTTTTGCCGTTTTCTTATACTAATATTACAATTAAGCAAGGCGATAACGAAAACAGTTATGGCTAAAGAAATGAACTCTGGCTTAGACTTTTTCTGGAAACATGCGAAAATATCTTGATTTACGGAGATTCTTAACTTTTAAGTCTTAAGCAGATATTTCAGGATTTCTTATGGCTTTTGCACCAATGAACAATAAATTAATTTATGTTATACAAAATAACGGCAATCGATTAAAGTACATATTTTTCTATCATAAAACATATGCACTCGAAATATGATCAATGGGGACAAAAGAGTTCCACAGTACCACAGTATCCTCCATACATTTCATTAATTCATCCATTATGCTTTGTTTGTTATAAATACAATAACGTTATTTTAAAAACAGATTTTCGGAACATTAGTATTATATTTAGGAACATCAGTATTATATTATCATATTTGAATTATTTTCATATTTTCAAATACATGATTTATTTACATTTCAATCCAACGGATATTGGTTTCTTCTATAACCTTCTATAACAACTGAACATTGTCAGAAACGTAAACCTCATAAGACAACAAATAGGGTAGCTAATGAATTAAGTTTATTATGTTTTCATGGTGTAAGACATACATTCAGATAGGTTAGTGTTCCTTTTTCTCTTTCATAATGAATTTAAAGTGTTCAGAGGGTGGATAGTGTCATCCCTATTCGCATCAGAGAAGGTTTACATTTAATTAAAATATAATCCCCTGCCAGCGGCACGTTGCTGATAAATTGTTCATCAACTTTCACCATTATATGACGATCTAAACTTGCTAGTTATTGGGGCTTAACACTAGCTGTCTACTACAATGATACAATTTTGTTAGCTTGTTTCAGATGAGGGATAAATAGTAGGAAGGTTCTAACATTAGTGCAGATATATATGTAGGAGCTTTTCGAGCATTCTTATTCTCTTCAACGTTTACATTTTCTTATTTTTATTGCGTTGGAAAAAAAACAACAACTAATATACATGAATATTTATAATTACTCTTTTAGAACACTACTCTTGCACCATCGCACTCAATCACTAACAACCAATGCATATGTACAAACGCCTCTAACAAACATTTTACAAAATTAAGTGTACCAAATATGTACACACATAAATACACACGAATACACACGAATACATTGAACAAAGTGTAAATACAAAAAACATTTACATAACATTTTGTTAATTCTAGTTTGAAACAGAATTACGAACATTAAGTAATTAGTGAATTTACTTTGAGAACCCAAAAACATGCCATGTAATTATTAGATTACATTAGATGACAGTAAATAACAAAAACAATATTGCGTATTTTGTATAAATAGTTTATGTTTAGTTTATTTTTGGTGAACGTAAAAATTATTGTCTTATGATTTTTTATTAATATTGGATGTAATGAGTGTAATTATTGTGTTAAGTACATTACCTCTATGTAATTCACTGTGTAATGCGATCAATGTAATCTATGAAAACTTTGTATTTTTTTTAGTTAGTGTAAAAAGCTTATTTGTTCCGTTTGAATTTTAGTTTTGATGTATGGGCTGTGTATCTGTTCTATCCTGATTATTAATTTTACTGCGTTCCCATTGTAAAATATCCTTCCTAAATTCGGCATTTAGTTTAGATTATTTTTGTTTAAATATCACTTATAGATTGTGTGTATATTGACACTCAACATATTTTATTGTAAAACAGTTGCTTTTGCTTTTACTAGGTCAGTAATAATATTATATATATTTTCTTATTACTCTTCATGTGCGCCCCAACTCACTTTTTCTACTTGTGTAGTAAGGTATGTGAGCATCGCAACCCCCCCTTAGATAATTTTACTACCATTAATTTTCTTCACTATTACTATTATTTACTGTTTTTATTCCAAATGTCGTATCTGCTACTAATTTAACCGTTAATGGTTAACCTTTCTATGTTTTTTTTTTTTGTTTTGTATTATTATGAAAAAAATTTCCTTACAAATCTTTTCTCCTCTCCTATCGCTTTGACTCTTTAATTTTTTATATTTTGTAAAGAACAGCGACTCGTCTTAAGTAAATTAAGACTTAAACTCGAAATTAAGTAAATTAAATTAGAGTAAATAAAATAGTTCAAATACAACTCCATAAATTATATACAATTAAATACAAAATTTTTAATCGAGTATGCCTATGCGCCGACTGTACTCAGTACCAAAATATTATACATATTTATGTAGATTTGCAAAACAAAACGTCGCATATAATTCAACATTTGTACATTAAAGAAGTCACATAAATTTATGCGTAAGCCCTCAGGATAGTAATCGAAACTACTTATATATATATACATACATATATATGAAATAGTAACTGCTTCTTTTGGATTTTTTTGAAATAGATATTTTCTTGCGTTAATTGTTATTAATTTGAAAAATTAACAAGAAAGTACAAACACTTAACCCCGCCATCTGCCACCAAAGTACCATGCGCCCACCATACTCATCGCCGCTGCCACAACTCTCACTATCAACAAAGCGTCTCGAATCTTAGAGTCGTACTTTAAATTTTCACTCATACATACATACATGCTAACACACACATTTACATATTCTTCGAATTGTCACATACTCGTATATACTTGCTTTCAACATTTATATGCATATCTACAAATAAATAAGTAAAACTATACGAAATTGCTTATATGCTTTTGCTTTATTTAAATATAACCAACATCAATATGAAGAGAATTTTGAAGGCTATATATTTTTTTGCCTACGATTTAGTAATTTAGTTCTTTTTATTGAGTTCTAAATTCTTCCTTTTTTTTAGTTCGTATACAAACTATTTACATATTTACATATATTTTAATATCTTCACCTTGAGTTATGTTCTCCTTACAATAAAGCCTACTTGTTTTTCTTAGTATATATAAGAGTTATGAAATTAGTTTTTCTAGAGTGTTCAAAGTTCGAAAATGTTATGAAAACGTTGCTAGTTCTACATAAAACCCATCTTCCCATTGATCTTCTACCGACTTTTATTGAAGATTTTTCGAATTTTCAAAGCAGTAAACGACTAAACGAGTAAAAGAGGTCAACTGAAACAATTTTAAACAAATAATAATAGAGTAAAATAAAAAACGGTATTTTAGTGTATTTATATGGTTCGTTATGGTAAAAATAAACGATTTAATTTTGTATATGTTACTAAATGTGGTTAACAAGATTTTGTTAAAAGGTATATGTATATACGTTTTGGCAGAGATGACTCTTCGTACTGCATCAATGTGTCCCAAGTTATATAGCGATAATACAAGGGGTGCCTCTTAAGTTTTGAGATACACTAATAAAGTGAAGGGTTTATCTTTGTATTTTGAAACATTTGAGTTGAACGTAGCAACCGATTCCTGGGTGGTCGAAAAATGTTAACCTGCAATGCTTCTAGATGTTCAAAACGTAAAAAAAGTATATATGTTTGAATTGAAGTGTGAGAGCTTGCATTGCGTGGTCCTTTGGTTCTTATAATCCTGTGATTGGTCTTGTGATTGGCTTTCTTTCTTCCTCTTCAAATTCACAGGTTTCAAATGTTGCAATTCGGATATCCTAGATATTATTCTAGGGATTAAAATTTAATTTTCTGAAAATATTGAATCATTCCATTTGAGCTTAAACTCCACTACAACCATTGAAAGAATTTCAAAGCGAATTGAGACGTAAGTGAACTGAAATTACGTAACCCAGGAGCTTTCTACTATTTGCTTTTCTCCTTTCCTTTGTTCCGCATAATGCATGCAAACAATTATTTTGCAAAAATCGTTATAAACAGAAGAATAAGTGTAAAATAGGATGTTCAGAAAATAAAATTTCCTCTGTAAACTGAGCGTTAGATTGTGGATTAGATTTTGTTAGCCACATTTGTAATAATTTATTCCTTAAATGTTTTAACGTTTGCATAATTAATTATTTTGAAGCTAGTCAATTAAATGGCCACTATCAAAGAGATTTTTATAGTAAAACTCCCGTTTTTCGGTTTATCGAGCTGAAATTTAGTTAATTTACCTTTTAATTAATAAAAAAAAACCCGCGTTCCGTTAATCACGTTCAGTTAATCACTGACTAATTTTACCTGTAATTCCTCATCTGTTTAACTATCTCGTTTGCTCTCCCCTTTTTCTGATCTTTGTCAAAATCTATCTCTTTGCCCACTACTCCCTCCTCGTCTCACCCTTGAGATAACGAATAACGAAAACCTCTGTCGTAGTTCCAATATGAAAACATAGACATTTCCAAATGAACTAATCTGATATATTGTGTGGACATTTGCAGGGGATGATCGGTCGCGGTGGTAATGTTGGTATGCAACAACAACAACAACCTTATGGTCAGCAGCAGACGCAACAGCAACAACAGCAGCAACAACAAATGTGTATGGGTCAAATGGGGCAACAGCAGCAGGGTATGATGGGCCAACAACAACAACAGCCAATGGGAGGGCAAGTGGGCCAAATGGGCCAAATGGGGCAGATGACGCCGCAACAGCAACAGCAGCAGCAGCAGCAGCAGCAGCAGCAACAACAAATGGGCATGGGCGGGCAAATGGGACAAATGGGACAAATGGGTCAAATAGGTGCGATGGGACAGCAACAGCAGCCCGGCATGCTGGGCGGTCAACAACAAATGGGTATGGGCGGTCCAATGGGCAGTATGGCAGGGCAACAACAACAGCAGCCACCTGTAACGACACAATCATCTGGCGGTTTATTCTCCGGTGCGACAAGCCTACTCTCAGGTGCTACTTCGGCTGCCACCGGTGGTCTATTTGGTTCGAAACAACCACCGAAACAAGATCCAATGCAACCACCAGTCGGTGTGCAGCCAATGCAGCCAGGCCAACAACAGCCACCGCCGCAAGGGCAACAGCCTCCGCCACAGGGTCAGGGACCAGGGGCGGGGCTGTTGGGCGGACTAAAAGGTATTGCAGCGGCGGCGCCCGGTGGGGATGTGCTGTCAAAAGGCAAAGATCTCTTCGGTAAATTCGGATTCGGCTTTGGCAAATAACCCCGGTCATTTTGTAGGGCATTTCTATTTATATTGTATTTAAATTTGTATTTATTATTAACTAAGAGACGAAAACAACAAAAATCACAACTATTATTAATGCATAAAAATACAAATAATAACAACAATAATAATAAATATTATATATATGATTATTGTAAATCATACAAAGCAATTGATTGCAATGGTGATTATAAAAATCTAACGGTACTAGTATTTTTTATTGCATAATATAAAAAAGAAAAATTTGCCATGATTAATTGAGAATTGTAAAAGCGGCAAACAACTGATAGTAATATTTAATAAAGTTGCTGTTTATGTTTTTCCCCTTTTTTGCGGGCGAAAATACAAAGTCATATACTTACATACATACATATGTGTATATACCGAGTGGTTATAAGAAGGACATGCCATGGTGGGGTCGCCGTACCGTATATGAGAGTAAAGGGTGATGGAGAAAGGGCTTGAGCGCTTAAATTTGAAAGCGTATCAATAAGCTGTACGGAAATCAACCCAAATACTGAGAGAAAAGGGCTATATGAGAGTTGTAAAAAGAAAAATAAAATTTAAGTACGCGAAATTACACGGAAACACAAATGATATGCCCAAATCGAAAACTAATTACATACATAAATATGTACACCCGACGCATATATACATATACAAACAAAAGTGAAATGTTGATGGTGCCTCTGAGGAGTTAAAAATGCAATAATATTCAACAACAACATAAACAGCAGAATTAACATTGATTTACATTTATTAAAATTTATATGGAAGTCACTATTAACTATGTAATTTATTTGAATTCTTCGTGTATTTACATACGAACGTACATATATACATGCATACGATATATTACCTATACTTAGCTACACATATACACACACATATAAATATAATAACATGCATACATATTTCCAGGCAATGGAAAATAAAATTATATATACTGCATACATGTAGGACATACATAAAAAGATGAATAAAAATTAATAATATTAAAAATTAAAACAAAGTTTATATTGTGTATAATAATATGAATATATTTACAAGAAAAATATTTATTTGTTACGCACATTGTTAAATTTGCTACTGTTGCTGACCAGTTTACAAATAAAACAAAATGAATATATGAAAACAATTTCAACTTAAAAATTTATGAAAGAGAAAGGCGATAAAAACAAGCTAATAAATAATAATGCATAGTAAAAAACATGCTACACACTATTTATTATATGAGTGTAAGAGACCAAAATATGAAAAGGAACCAGAACTTTCAAAAGAACACAAAAAATTATATCTAACCTATGCTAAATATATTAAAAAATTAATGCAACCGAAGAACACAACATTAAAGGCAAAAAAAAAGAAGAAAGTCCATTATTTGTCAGAAAAGAACACCTGCAAAAAAGATTCGTAAAAACAAAGAAGTAAATGGCTTCATAAACTGCGAAAGAGTACTATATATGTACAAGCATATACACGCGGACATATAATATACATATAAATATATATATATACAATACAAAAAGATAGAAGTGAGTTTGAATGATATAAGAAATCTGCTTTAAAAGTAACTTAACACTTAAACCTAAACGTTAATACTTTAATACTTTAATTAATACATACATACATACATACATAGATACAAACAAACATTTAGTTAAAGCTATTTCCAATTGATCGATACAAAAACGAGTGAATTAAAAAAAAAAAAATCGAATCTAAATACCAAAATTAAAAAAAAACATTTCTTAAACTAATGCAAATTGATTAAGAACTAATAGATAAAAATAACACGTTTTGTTAGTAAACTGCTAAAGAAACCTTTACAAAGAGAAAAGGTAGGTTATTTAAGAATTCTTTTGATTCTTTAATTACTCTAACATTGCTTTAACAAAATATACTAATTTTTCTTAACACTTGTTAATCTGGGCTTCAATACAGGTGTCTACAGACAATTGTTTTTTGCACTTGAAATATTTTTAAACGGCATTGCATCCTGATAACTTTGTGATCCATGTTGAAAATTCGGTTTCGTTGCTTTATTTGCAGCTATTTTGTACGATATATACTATATATTTAAAGAACTGTTGCTCTATTCCCATTTTTTCGAAATATTTTAAATTTGTCACATCAGTCAAACGATAATGCTTCAAAATATATGTAAGTTCACTAATTCATATATACACGTATTTATGTATATACACATAATAAGCAAAAAAGAGAAACAAGTATGTATGGATGTAAGTCAAAGAAATTGAATACCGCGTCCTAACCTCGCATTTTTTACTTTGCCCCTAGTTGACTCCATTATATTAAAACACAAACTAGTAGTCATATCTTGCGGCATCTTAAATAATCTCTACAGTTCTTACACATGTTCACACAATATACCTTGATACCTTGATACCTAAATCTAAGCTAGACTTTTGATTTTCAAATATTATCTGGTAAATTGGTAGAAAAGTTGCATTTGGGTTAAGGGTTTAAAATGAAAGATGTCTGAACAATCTTGCTTAATTTAAAGCTTGCTTTAAAATTGCTTGCTTGCTTGTACATTTAAAAGCTAAAGAAAATAACTTTAAATGCTATTTGCTTTCTATATATCTCAGCATTCACCTTTAAAATTTAATAGAAGCTTAGGGATATTCCAGGGGGTTTCCAGTTTGATCATATCACGTTGTTCCAAAATTTGAGTTCATCTTCTCAAAGCTTTTGTAGAATGTAAAACACCTATTTGTTCCTAAATATTAAGTAATTTGACAGAGTTTTCGACAATTTGATGAATTAGCAAAAAAATATTTCGTTTTCCAACTGATTTAAATTTTCATACTTCACCGTTATGTTAAGCATGAAACGTTTGCAATAATAAAAAAGCACAAATTTTGGAAGAACTGTAGAGAATAAGCTAATCATACATACATACATACTAATATAATACCATATTAAAAAAATTGAAAATTATTCAAAATAATCTTGCATTTCACTCTAAGTTACTTTCTTAACATACATAAGTAATTATACAATAAATGACAAAATTATCTGCCAATAATTCAGACCAAACCAACTTCATAAATTCTTCAAATATCCGCAAAACTTGAAAAAATAATTACTTTTATTATGGATTCATACATAAGAAAAAGAAATTTCAAATCCAAATTGCTAATGCGTACAAAATAATAATAAAAGCGTTTATAATATAATAGATGAAAGAATTAACCCTGAGAATATGCAGTTCAAAATGCTTCTAAGGCATTAACTAATTAATAAAAAGCAAAAATATATAACAGTCATACATAGCTGTGGCTTTCCCTTGCTTCTCGAAGCGGAACAAAAAAAGAAAGAAAAAAAAACAAATAAGAAAAAAATATTTCAAATATTAACTAAGTGTACATGCCACTTCAAAAGAAACTGTAAAAAGCCAAAGCCAGTAACTTCATAAAGTTTCCTAAAGTTTTCTCACTCATTTCTAGACAAAATCTTAAACGGTAATCGGTAAGAATAATATTTAATGAATTAAAAAATTACACGCATACACAGGTGTTAATAATCTTATACATATACATATACATACGTACATACAATTAGATAATACATACAACAATTTACAAAATCACAAAAACAAGAACGAAAATACCAAATATTTTATGTACCTATTGTATCACTTAACAAATAAATAAATAAAGCAATGATGTAGGGAAGTTGGAATATACATATGTAGTTGGCATGAAGAAGAAAGCACTGAGATAATTATGTAAACATGTACAGAAGTCAAAAATACACACTTACCACATATATGATTGACAACAAGCAATAATTAAGCAACACACTCAATGACATAAAAACACACTTACACACGCACACACACATACATATATGTAAACCATGTTGCCCTAAAAGAGTGGGTAGATTTGCTACTGAAATTCCAAACAAAATAATAATTTCTGACTGAATTTCAATAATTTTTTTCCCGACTCTTGCAAAATTTTTGAAATTACAAAAAAAGCAAAACGTGCAACATTAAAAAATAAGTAGAGGGATATTATAAGTTCTTTTTAAAATCTACAGTAAATTCTCACAAACATACATAACCATATACGCATACTTACATACATCTACAATTGCAAGCGATTATAACAAAAACAATACGTGAAAAACAAACTATTCACAACAAAAAAATAAAATAAAAATAAAAATAAAAAAAGAACAAACAATACAAACAATACAAACAATATTGAATCGTTGACTATCCAATGTTTCCCACAAAATGAAAAACATGTTTACACCTAAATTTTTTACATACCAAAAGAGTTATTGAATATATTATATTTACTTAGACAAAGTAAAAGCGATTTGTTGATAATAAGCAAGAGTGAAATAAAACCGTATTACGTATAAATAGGATTTACTTACTCAAAAGTCGTTTACTATAAATTAAAAAGCAAACCTCCTATTCACAACCGTTATTGCCAACTACATTTCTAAAGTTATATTCACCATACTATTCACAGCCTGCAGTTAGCTGATAAGTCAAGCTTTAGAATTTGAAGATATTTATTTATTAGAAAAAAAATGGCAGCATTTAAAAGATAACAAGTACACATGCCAATACTATTAAATACACATACACATATATACACTAGTTAATGTCACGCCCACTATTCACTATATCTATTTACATACCCATGGGAAAGCATAAAATTCCCAAAATTTACAATTTCATACAAACAAACATACGCATATATCAATCTTCATGCATATGTATGTAAATTCTCACTTACAATCACACATGCACACATATGTAATAGCGCAGATTGTTCACATATTTATTAATACGTACATACAATACAGAAATGTTTACTTACATACATACTATACAATACTTAGCAAAAATCTCCCTAGCGAAATTTTGTTTAATAACTATTTACTATGAAATTAATAAATTGCGAATGAAACAGTCAAATACTTTCACAGGTTATAAACTTATCTGAAGCTAAAACTGAAACTGAAAATAATAATGAAAAAAAATTAGGCAATTAAACGGTGAATGAATAAAAGAGAATTACAAATTACATAATATGTATAATAAAAAAGAAATATAATAATAATTACTATAATAATGATGAAACAGACAATTGTTATACGGTATTATTATACTTTTTCTATAACTTATAATTTATTTAATAAAAGTAAATGCGAAAAAATCGTAAATAAATAATTGCAAAAAGAAAACATTGCATAAGTTTTTTTTTTTCTAATTTGTTCTTAGCCGAGGATTTTAAAAGACCAACGGTAAATAACTCGAAATTATCGGTCTTACAATTAACAGCCTGCACTCTTTTAGTGCACATACATATGTCCGCTATTAAGGCCAAAGTTCAGAACAGTCACATATAGATCTTGAAATTGAGTAAATGAATGTTGAATGATGATGCTAGAAAACTGTCTGGACAGCACATTGCGAATAGTGACTAGATGCCTGACTTGAAGGCGTCAAGAAAGTTTAATCCAGGGTTCACGCGAGATCGAGTTAATTGTGATTGTAATCCAATTTCGTTCATTTTCAAACCGTAAAATAATGATTCCACACTGCACTATAAAGCGACAAGGAGTTTCCATTAAGTTTAGTTGATGTTGTTTTAGTAGTTTGTCAGATGTGTACATTAAATCTATGAAGAAGCAGAGCAACGCCCACTTTCTAAAAATTTTAAACGGCAGATAACCCTCCTTACTATGATACTCAGTATTATAGTTTCTCGATTATCGATATTTTGTTGACGTGGCAATTGTCCACTTTTGTCCATTTTCAATACCATCATCTTCGGAGCACCAAGGATCATGTGTACCAATTTTTATTTAGATGTCTCAATTTGTATTCAAGTTATCGCTTGCACTGGCAGACAGACAGACATTTTGTAATCAATTCGTCAAGTCATCCTAATCGCTTTGATATACATATATAACGCTGTGTCTATCTCGATTAGTTTCACATGTTACAATCAACAAAACAATAGTAGGTGAATAAAACAATTATCTCTTATAACTCTGTGTTACATGTTGCCCAACAATAATAATAATAATAAAAATAAGAAGATGGCCTTTAAGTTTCGTGACTTTCATCAAAACAAATATCCATGGCAATGTTTTGATTCATCAAATCACCCATCGAATGCCGGCCGGTCCCCTATTTTGAGTCTTTCATGATATTTCCTGGGCTGAAATCGATAATAACTAGTGGATCTCTGGAGAAATCCTACCTAAGAAAAAATAATTTATGTTTATCCTTCAAAGCACATTTCAAAACACTAGTATGCAATATGCCATATTATTTGGTTGAATTTGTAGTCGAATGTATTACAAAGTCGTCGGATAAGATCAACAATCAGCTTTACAAAGTATATATATGCTATTAATATGCGGCCAAACATACACAGACATGCTTACATGCATTTTACAGCTACTCGTTAATTCTATTAATCAACAAAGATAAAACTTTAGCTACTGTTTACCAAGAACAAATGACACAGGAGAAGCATTACGACGAAATTAAAGGAAATTATTCGAGATAAATTCAATGAAATTGTTTTCACATCAAGTTTTTTATTCAACAGTTAACGTCAGCAGTTACAACAAAAACATGCATACATATGTATAAATGTATTCGTATGTTAGTTTTCATTTATTTACATTATTATCTGAGAAATCCCCAGAGTAGAGAATTAACAATACTTAATGAATAAAGCCAACCACTTACGCTATCATAAATAATCAAAGTCTAGTCCCTCCAACGCCGATCTCTTTAGACACCCTAAATAATGTTTCCTCTACTTTTAAAGATAAAAGAAAACACAAATGATACGAAAATAGTAAAAGTTTCAACTATATGGAATTTGATTAAGAAAATGCGATTTATGATCTAGCGGAATCTTTTTAAATGGCAATTTTTTTATTTTAAAATTGTATTTTTAGTTTGAATCGACAAGATTATAATTATGTACAATATATATCAACATCTTAATTTTCGAGATTTTGAAATATAATATTTCTTCTATAAAACCTACCAAATCATACCATCCTAAGCATCTCACAGTTAAATTCTTAAGTAATGATCTGTGATAATCATGAATAAGTAAGCCTATGAAATGAGCTTTGTGCTATTTTTTATCAGCCACACACTTAAAGATTCAACAATGGATATCGAGGGTGTATTTCTACATATGTCGAATATTACTCCAGTTCGAACATTCGAACATACTTACAGTGGTAGATAACAATCTTATCTGTACGTGCTACGCGTACACGGGACTGGGTCTAGGTATTGTAGGGAAGTAAAGTTCTCTGGCCAAAAACCAAAGCTGTACGATATAAGACTCCCCTTAAACGTTGTTGGTAGGTTTGATTGACGGAAGAGAGATTGACGGAGAAAGGAAGAATATGGTACAGGTTCATGAACATTTATGCGTTCACAACTATTAACAACACAACGGTGGCTGCAATTGATAACGATAAAATCAAAATTAATGGGAAAATAAATCAACATAATTATATAATTCAACGTACAGATACAATACTTTATTCAAAATAACGATTAAACGTAAAATACTAATATTAATTAATTGACTAATAATGATAATAATGTATCTATGGTCTATGATTAGATAATGAGGAACTCTCTCGTTTCTAGTGATCTAGTTACTACACCTATGTGGTTCTAATGAACAATAATGCTACTGTTTTCTTTCGTGTTCTCGATCTCAACTGTTCTTTGCCTCCATTTTGAACTTATTGTTTCTTTAGTGACAAATCGTCGGAACAAATCGGACCACCTACAGAATAGTTGATCGCGTAGTTCTGCGATTTATACATTAATTCCTGTGATTCTTCACTAATACCGTAAAGTACCAATAAAATATCACGTTCGTGTAATTCCTTAGCCACAGCACTGATTACATCCACGAATGTGGCATCGAACTGCATGAACCGTCGACAATCCAATACAATTGGAAAATCGTATCGATACAGCAAACAAGCCTCGCTGATTTTATCGCGTATATATTCTACACCCGAATAGTACACATCGGAGGTAGGACTGACGAAGATGTATTTACGATTTTCGCACTGTAATGGCCGAGGAGAAAAAACGAAGTGTTAAAACAAAGATTTGTATATAAATATCGGTGGCAAACTTTTCTTTTGCGCTTACCTCCATCAGTGTCACCTCCACCTTGGGATTGCCCAATCGTAAAAGTACGAAAGTCATATTAAGCACGATACCAAAGAGAAGACCCACTTCTACGCCAGTGGCAAGGCATACGATAAAACAACCAACCCAACTAAAGAAATCCTTCTTATTCGTGCGCCAAAGTTCTTTAATGGGCGAGAAGTCAATCTGGAAGAATTCATCAACAAAAGTTTATTACCTTTATAATTATTATAACGAATAAGACAACAACTGCAACACAACTTTCTAATTAAAATAATAAAATTAAAATATTCTTTGTTTCCGATTGTGTTATGGCTCAATAGCTAATCGAGATAATGACCAGGATATCATAAATATTTATAAGCTATGTTTTAATAAGGAGATTCATCAGTTTCAAATTTTTTTTGCCTCATTCATTCATATTCGATCTACTAGCTGTTTTGCTAAGTTAGCTTGAGGGAGCATGCAGAGATAGTTGATGCATATGCATGGTATAGTAGGGTAAGGTGAATAAAGCTACATTGTTTGTGGGGGATAGGTAATTCAGCTTTTGATCTTTGTGTACTCACCATAAACACCACAGCAATAATAAGTAAAGCCGCAATTGATGATCTTGGTATATAACCAAAGTATGGGGTAAGTACGCTGAGCGCCAAGTACACCAAAATAGCTTCAAAAGAAAAAAAATTTTTTTTTTACAGCTTTGTGCTTTACTGATGGGGAGATAATTTACCTGTATATATTCCGCATAAGGGAGTGCGCACACCACTCGCCTGGCTGACGGCGGAACGCGTGAAAGCTCCACAGGTTGGCATGCAATTGAAAAACGATCCAGCCATGTTACAAATACCCAAAGTCAGCATTTCCTGGGAAGCATCCAAACGATTGTCCTTAACTACAAGCATTCAAATTACTTTACTTTACTTTTTATGGAACACATGATAAGGATATTTTCGAACTCACCAAAGGCCTTTGCAATAGCCACGTTCGCTAAAATTGCTACAATAGGCACCACAGCAATGCCACCGCCCAATTCGTGAATGATGTCGGTGAATACAAGCGTTGTGTTCTTGTAATCAAAAGCGAATGGTGGCAAACTGAATGTCAATTGCGCCGAAGTAACCTTTGCTGTGAGCGTGTATGGTATTGCCTCAATCGAACGATTTTTCACCCAAAAGTATGTGAGTGTACTACAGATGAACACAACTAGGGCATTGCGTGAGATGCTTACGTACCACAGACATTTTTTGAGTTTGCGTGTGTTTGGCGTGTCCTTTTTGAAATTAATATGTGCTAGTTGCTGTGGAAAGGTGAACAATGAAAACATTAATTATGATAATTAAGTGAAATTTCCATTAGTTGTCTTCGGTTCGCCACTTTTCTGTTCGCAGCTATTAGATTGTGTTTACTTATTAAAAAATGTATGTACATGATGAATGTTCCTGATTCGGTTCAATTCAATATAATAGAGTATGTGAATGGCTTATTAAAGAGGTATGACCGCTTGATGTTTCATCTTTGTTTCATTCAGCAAATTTAAGAGATTTATACCAGAAGTCGCTCGATTTGCCACTTTCTAAGCTTTAATGAATTGAAGACAGGAATTTACTGATACTTACTCTCAGGAGTAACAACACCACCAGACAAATGAGGCCTAGTATGGTATCCGAGTAATGGATCCTCTTGAAGAGTTCACCAAATGACGGTACAACTTTTCCTTTCAGGCCCAATAAATTTTTAAATTGCACGGTCGCGACAATAACAGCGGTGGCGCTGGTGAATGCTTTCGTTACTGGCGTTGGTATGAAGTTTACGACGAAACCTGGAGACACAATGTGAAAATATTAACTGAATTGTTTATCTACAATAGTACAAACATTCCCAGTAATTAAAAGAGATTCGCAAATAATTTTATTAATGAGTTCATCCGAATAAACCTCGAAGGCGTGACCCCACACACTTTTGGCTAACTTCACTTTATTGAAAATGATCATATAGATCTCAACTAACTTATGGATAAAACATATTTTAAGTATAAAATCGGAGAAAATAATAATATACATATATTACATCTTGATTTTCGTATGAAATTAACTTTTCACCATTTGTAATAAACTGTATTTATATTTCACACATTTTGCTGCGGAAACTACAGAAATAAACCATCTACATTTTAAGCAGGAGCATGGCCACATGGCCAATATGGAGGCTGGCGCATCGTTACATTATTGTTTTTGGCCAAGAATTCACGCACAAGCAAGGAAGTGTGAACAGGTGCATTATCGTGGTGCAAAAGCCGTGAACTGTTTTTCCATATATTCGGGCGTTTTTTTCGGATTGCTTCTCTCAAACGGCGTCGAACTTGTAGGTAGGTAGTACTCCTTATTGACCGCTTGATCTTGAGGCAAGAATTCATGATGCACTATGCCATTAAAGTCGAAGAACATTACCGTTATTTTCTGAACACACTTCGTACATAATAACTTTTAAAAATGCAGTTTGGAACATTTCCATGAGAAAATTGCAAAACTTTCAATTGGATTAAATAATTACTTCCGGTTTTAACTTTTTAATAGATCTTTTCTTACTCTGAGGGTGTGTGTATAGGTGTTGTTCGAGAAACGTATACCTTTGAAATACTGCTGATTTAAAATTCATGAGAAGCTTTTTATTGATGGAAATGAATTCGAATGATTTACTCGTATATTTCAATAAGTCTGGTTGAGTTAGCTTTAGTTGATTGTGAGATATGTACATTAAATCAAATGAGGGGTGGCCTTGCCCACTTTTTAAGAACTTACAACCCACATATGCCCCTCACTATTGCGATTTTCTGTACCAAATTACAATTTTGGAGCTCAGTTGTGCTAGAACTGTCATAGGTTTTGGATTAAAGGAATTTTGTGGGCGTGGCAATATTCTGATTCTGTCCATCTACAATACCAACCTTCTGATAGTGCCAAGGAACATGTGAAATAGGTTTCATCCAGATATCTTAATTTTTACTCATATTTTTACCAAGCTTACCCAGTTGAAATACGCCCAGAAGAAGCTCCACAAGACCTGCTAAAAATGTGAGTACAAATACAAATTGTATTGGCCGTTCACCGACGAATTGCAAAACCATCAAGGACATTAAACTTGTGGGTCCAATCGATACTTGAGGAATTGTGCCGAACAATGCATAGAAAATTTTGCCTGGAAGAGGGGATCAATAGTTTTAAATGTGCTAAATAAGGCATGTATATGTATGTATGTACGTATCGGTTGTTTATTAGAGAGCGTCATGATTTTTAAACCGAAGTATTGTAATTTCCTCTACAAAGTGATAAAAATTGGCCCTGATTTGTCAACTTACCAATAATAGCCGAGTACAAGCCATATTCCGAGGAGAGTCCGGCCAATGCCGCATAAGCGATACTTTGTGGTATAATCGTCAAGCCCAACGTGATGCCGGCAATTAAATCTGCTATGGCAGTGTCACGATCATACATTTTTAACCAATTCAAAAAGTATAAGCGTCTTAAAATCCAATGTTTCTCTGGTGGTTGCTCATACTTCAATATATCTATCGTCACCTTGGTGTCCAGCAATTCACCATTTTTCATTGGTTTTAGCTCATCCAGAGCTGCAAGTGAAGAATACAAACAGTCGATAAGAAAATTACAAATTCATCTGCGGTAATAACTATTAAGGTTATATTGAATTGACACTAAATTAATCATAATTTCAATTGTTTTTGTGTGTTGAATATACGAATTTTAGCGTTATTGTTTGAAAAATATTAACTTTTTGTTATGACGGCTGTTCCTTGGAGTGCGCGATTACCCTTCGTCAATGCGTCATTTATATTACTGTTATCATTTATTATTATTATTGTTATTATTACTTTATCACAGCGCATACAATAGCTGCTGTCATTTACTGTTTACAGAGACAGATATTTACATTTATTTTCCACTACGTTATCCGTGTTTTGAATATCGTCATTATTCTTCGAATCCTTAGCTTTTGTCTGATCAAAACTATTTTCCACTGACTTCTCGCTAATTACTGATGTTTGTTTATGTGAGCCATAGTCACAGTTTTGGGAGTTGTAATTTGTTAACTGTGGCAATCGGAATGTACGTTTTGTGAAGAACCTCATTTTGAAACTAATTGCAAAATTTGAAAACTAATAACAGTAAGCGAGCGATCAAGCTACAAACAGGCAGTCAAACCATACATGGTACGCGAATTGAGCGTGTGCTTGTATGCATGAACGAGCTTTCAGTGCTGAATTGATCGTGGCTTAACTTTGAAGCTAGGAAGTACAATGCCAAAATCAGTGGTTTCATAAGAAAGCTTTCAGAAATTTGTTTATTTGTTTGTATTGTATTTGTTTTATTCTTTCTTATATGGATCTATGTAACAATGTAACATTAATTGTCATCCAAACATTATTTGCGCCAGCTTTTTGCTTTGTACACATTTTAGGGGATTTTTCCTTATACATGCATATATACTCATATATACTTAAATATAAGGAATCACACGGTTAATGTTAGATGCCAATAATTATATTTGATTACCATGTCTTATTACTTGATTTATTAATTAAACATTAATTATTAGCGCATCTGCCGCGCTACAAGAATTTTGATTAAAACAGGCATTAGAAGCTATACTTTATATTATATTAGTTTACATTAATATCGTCTATCATTTTTATTCTTTGCGAAGATGTACCGAAGGATCTATGGCGCTCAAGTTTTTACTATAGATTATTTCTCCTGAAATACGTATATAAAAAGAAAAAGATAGATCGTTTAGAGGCTACACCGACTATATCGTGTGTGAAACTGAAATCCATTGCTAAGAAACTTTTTGAACCTCAATGGTAAATTAACGACTGACTAGATATTCGCTATATATTTCTATTGCTGTTAAATACGAAAATATGATGATCACGTTTTTGATCTATTTATAAAAGGAGCACGACTGGTCATAATAAAATAACGGGCAATGTTCTTGAAGCAATTGCAAGTTTTAGGGTGAATTCGTTGTCCTGCCACGGATTCTAATAATCCCGTTAGGCTCACCTACTCCGATTAGGTTGAGATTTGGAATTACTATTAATAAGTCCCAATACCAAATATGCACGTATGCCACATGTGTTAGTTTTCGAAAACCTATGCTTTTAACATTGCAAGTTAGGTATTGAAAACCGATTAGGTGTGTTAGTTTATGCACGCTTTAGAATAGTCGAACCAATGTTCCGACCAGACAGCCGACCAACATTTACCCGGTCTGATAATATATGATATATGTACAATTATCAAGATTTTATAAAGGATTCTTTCAGTGTCACTCAATCGAGGCTAAAGATAAGAAATCTCTGAAGGATGTTCAGAAAATACAAAGAGGTAATTGTACTGTAAATGTCAATTCGGCATAAAATAAGAATAAAAAATAAAAAAGATGTCATTATTTTCAGCATAAATTGATCAATTTGCTTGAAAGGGTTTTAGGAAGAACAATAATTTTTCTTTCTTTGCCTCATCTATCTCGTTACCGCAATTTGATCGTCTAAAATTATTGCTCACACATATACCGATATAAAATTGCAAGTTGACGTAATACGTAATATATACGTATATACATACGTAATACGACTTAAATACACACCGAAACGAACTATATAACCGAACTGCAATTTACATTATACTGTTTGCTTTACATGTTTCACCTCACTTTGTGCGAAATTTGTCTTTATTGGTGTTTGCGATCGTGACGTTGGCGTTTCCTTATGCTCAAATATGAGTGTTTCGCTCAGACAGACGCTATAAAGCAACAAATGCTTTTGGTATACAAAAAATATGAAATAAAAATTTTTTCATCAAAAGCCTGAGAACCACAGAGGCTGAACGTGAGCAAAATTAGCAAGAATTTATCAGCTAGAGTCCCCACTTTTTTAGATGTCAAATAAAAACTATGTGAACGTAAATTTGACAAAATTTTATATTGATATTATTCTCTATTTTTTTATAATACGCTCTCTAGATTGTATGTTAAAACTAGTCCCCATCAATTATGGCGCAATTACAACAGAACCCTCATTTCATTATAATTTGATTCAAGTGTCATTGTTAGTTTTCACTATCACTATCATGTACATTTTGATCGACATTTCGCGATTTTTTTATTTTATAATATTTTTGTTAAGAAATTCTTTAAAATTTTAATGAGAAAAGTATTTCTTTTAAGCAATTATATATATATTTCTTAATAACCGTTACGGTGCCTTAAACTAAAGAAACGTTAAGGGCTTTGTAAATTCAACACCAAATGATACAGTTCATTTTCATTGCGAGCTAATATACTATTAGGCTACGCTATTAGGCTGATTTTGTCGTCCCCTTCCTCCCATATATAGTGAAATATACATATTTCACGAGACGGCATGACAACTATTTGATTTATCTAGAATTCGAAGTCTGGCGTAAAATTTTTCTTTTTCTAAGAGAGGAGATCCCTCTGCACGTAATATCAAGCCTCTTTAAGAAGAAAAATTTATTTAAAGGAGGAGGAGCTCTTCCATACTACACGCTTGTGAACTACAAAGGAAACTTATTGATCTATAGTACTTCCAATATTAAATGCTTAAAATTGTATTACCTAGAGAAAGATATATTATATATTACCTAGAGGTGGTAGAAAGATTTTCTATTCGGTATAATAAAAACATTTTTTATTATTCTGGCACCCTATACCTACTCTCATATTAATGTTTATATCTTTAATAAAAAATATTGACATTTCTGCTTTTAAATTGCAAACAAAAAAATTTTTTTTATTATTAGAAGATATCCGATTTCCGTTTAATAGCTCGTTATGCATATGATGTAAACAAATAAGATCACGGGTCACACGGTAGGCTAAATTTTAAACCCAAATAAAAAGATCATGTTCACACAAAAAGTAAGTGCATCAAATACAGAAAAATCGGCGAAAAAATATACACGTTCGTCTAAATTTATTTCAGCTAATTTAAGTAAGTCGCATATTATTCCCACGTGCATTTAAGTAAACTCCTACATGTGTATGGATTTTGAAATCCTAGAGCATTTTAATTTTTTACGTTAAATTGTTTATTTTTGCAATTTTTTCTCACATTGATAAGTGATAAGCAAGCGGTTGAAGTCGTCACTTAGAGTGACGGTCGCCTATGACACCTGATGATAATAAATTTTTCCACAAGAATCAACAACTGGGCAAAGCTGTCACTTTGTTCATTTTAATTTACCGTTGAAAGCTGTAGGGGTGTTATAAATAGTGGAATATAGTTGATGTCTAACAGTCAGTCAACCAATTTTTGCTGCGACTGTAAATATGTAATATATAAGTATGTTGAAGTGCTTTAAATATAGTAGTATCGTGCGTGGCAGGAGTCTAACTTTGTAGTTCCATCATCTTGTTGTTTTATTTAGATTACAAGAAAATTTATTTTATTTCAGTCAGATTGAGCATCCGGTATTTAACAGATTTATGGCACAAGGGCTAAGGCCAAATCAATAATAAATAATAAATAAATCAATAATAAATTCAATAACATCCATTTAATACACCATTAAAAGTATTAGTTTTTTTTTGACTGTATAGAACTGAATCTTTAAAGGCATTTCATTTTAATACTTGCAAATATTAAAATAAATAGGCGGACACCAGCTATTTAGGCGTGTTGAGCTGATCAGAGTCCTGAATAAAGCTACAAAAAGGTAATCAGGATCGTGAGGAGGGGTTGAAATGTTTGATAAAATAAGCTTCATTATTTCATAAAACATAATAGTAATGAGTTTTTAAAAATAAAGTATCGGAACGTAAGAGTGTATGTCATAATCGATCAGGATATGAACAAGAACGCCGAAGATCTATATATGAATAAGAAGTAGTATTCGTAGTAGTATATATGCGAATAATTTCTAAGTTCATGCCGTATTTATTTGAATATTTTTACTTTCAAATAAATGTTAATAGAATCATGTCTTGTGATTTCGGCATTCGATTCGAAAAGTTATGATATCTATTTTACTTATGATGATAAAACTGTTCATAACCATGTGATCTACAATTCGAAGCTGGTGGTCGATTTGTTGTGTTATTTTAGTTTCGATTCTATTTAATTTTAAGCTAGAATGCTTAATCCACTACACTGTGACGGTCGGAAGTCTTGTCTCTTTTTGTTCCCCAATTTGCCCTTAATTAACTATGACGCTACTCAGACAACTGACTTCAATAATTAAAAATATAATTTTAATAAATCATAATACACCCAGGCTTTAGGTCGTTGTACATACCTTCAAGAGTTAAATTTTTAGTTTTCGTCATTTCGGCCCCCACTACCAACTGACAGCACACTATGATATTTGCGTTTAACTTGAACTATTGAACTTGAATTAAGTTTTATTTAAGTCCACGATTTAACGAACGAAAGGTATAAATATAATTACGTTCGCCTCGAAATAACAGTACACGTATTTTTTGTTGAATTCGACCAGCCTTAATTTTATTTAATTCGTATAGTCGCGTTTTATCGTTATTTTTTCTGGTTACTTCGAAGAAAACGGATCTGGCAGCATTTGTTTTTCCGTATGTGTCCTTGCGGTTATACGCCCGGTGATCCAACCAATACGTGTTGCAATCAATTGCGAAAAGATAGTGCCCTTCGACAGCGTTGGCGCTTATCTAGGCTCGCGGAAGCTGGAACGTGCAACCATCCGGTGGTTGTGTAATCGACGTCGCCGCGATAACATGAAGAGTGCAACTGAGGTGTTGTCTTACTCAGCCAAATGTTTTAAATACGGACATTATGCTAATATCAAACACCGATAATAAAATTTATCTACAAACTTTTATGAGAAATTGCATTAAGTGGTATAATTCACAGATCACTCTTTGTCGCTGTGACATGCTGATATTTGTTGATAGTTAGAGGAGTCTACGATGAGTACGTGCGGCACTCCGCACTTGCCGCCATGTTCATTGATTCAATTCTAGATCTCAAATCGTCTCCGTAATTTTCCGTTTCGATCATGATTATAATAAATAATAATGATATAAATCAAATGGACAAATAACACAACAATATGCCACGGCTGATGTTGCACTCACTTATCAATTTGTGGGGCTAGAGAATTTGCCAAAGCAATTAGCGTCCTATCTGCGTTCAGTGAGGTACAATAATGGGCAGTTTGTGCGATCTCTGTATTGTGGCCGAGAAATTCGCGTTCAGAAATTCAAAAATAATAATGTCTTTATTAGCTGAGACGTGGAAAAATGTAGTAAAAATTGAGGAGAGGGACAAATTAAAAATTGCCGAAATACAAACAACCAATATAGGTTTCAATAGGAAGATTAGTACAGAATATCGTAAATTTATATACATATGCATTTAGAATATATTAGTTATTAATTTTACAATTAGTTGATTATGAACTAAATTTAGACTTGTTAAAGTTATTTACATATTATAACACCTGCAAAATGGGGTTAAGCTTTCTGGCTCGAGAAATCGACATTTCCGTTATTTGGGTTGACAACCATTGGAACATATGTATATGGAAAATAATGTTAGTTTATTCGATTACAAAGAATATAAAAATTAATTCAATAATATGTTCATTCTAGATATGTATATATTTATTGCGAATAAACAAAATTTAAAAGTTCAAATATTTTCGCAAAAATTATGTTAAGTACTCACAGATAATTTAATTAGTATCCTCAAGTTTGTTTGGGAACTGTTTACTGATTTTTTTTCGAACAAATCAAAGTGAGATATAAAATTAGAGTATCCACACTTATAATCATGTGTTTGCATGCTTCGTATTAATACATATATGCATATGGGTTTACATACATATACCTCTGTTAATATGGAATAGTAGCTAACCTCGAGTTGAAAAGAAAATGGAGTATTGTTTACGTATGTATGTTAAGTTCAGGAAATTAGTAGAGTTTAATCTGTATTGTAGAGAAATGCAGTCACACAAACTTAGGTTACATTCCCACGGCATTTGGATCTACCTAACTGGAGCATTTACTGATTTTTCATTTTTATTTGGGAATGCCCCCAAAACAACAACATATGTACGTGTTTAAGAGTTTATTTTATAGTAAGGAAATTCAATGTAACGAATGAAAAAAATGAGGAATGGGGTCATAGATATCCAGAAAAGGCTGAAACTCTTCGAAAAAGGTTTTCTAACTCCTATTAAGCTTTATATTCCAGTTTCTTCGATTTCGTTGTTTTTACTAAATATTCAACTTTCTGATATAATATATCGGAAATACATATATGTTTTACGGGGTCTATAAAAACCTTTTTCAAATGTATCAAAAATAATATGCTAACAATAAGCCAAGGTAGCCGAATTGTTTCGTAAAATCGGATGCATAAAGTAAACAATGAATATTGCAGCATATTAACTCTTCACTTTGTATTTTATAAAAGAAATTTTGTAAGAGTTCCCACATTTTTTGGACAACATAACTTTTTATTTGGTATCACTTTTCGCAACAAAGAATTGCCAATCGATCCGATCGATTTATATACATGTGAAAATTTTATTTTAATAATTTGAAAGTACGCGCTCTCATATTTCTTTTCATTGTTTGCTTTTCAGTTTCTTAAGCTTTTTATATTATTATATTTTAGTTAATTTTTCAATCACCCCCATATTTTTTTACTTATTTGAGTAATCAAAACAAGTCAATTATATATATCATATTTAAGTCTGTGATCTAAGATTTCGAACATTTAGCGAGGCTTTACGGAACAAATTTGGAATATTCAGCTGAATCTTGATCTGATCTGATCTGATCTGATTAAACAAAACATTGCAGGCGAACCTATCTTCATACGTACATACTTACGTATATTCGTAAAACGCTTATAGTTGGTGCCAAAAGAATCTAAAGGAGTGTAATTTTCAACTGCTTAATTCCGTTTCTTTTACATACAAGTCTAGTTAGTCAAGTATTTATTAAATAAAAATATTCTCATTGTCTTTATTGGTTGCATATTATAACAATTCATTGAAAAATAAAATTATTTTGTAAAGATTTGACGTTGCGTTTAATATAACAAAACAAGTTATAAATACAATTATCTACAATTCTTTACAAAGACACAAATTATTAAGACAAATATTTTTTATTCTATAAATTTGATTGCTGTCAATAATAATTTGACCTCCGTCAAAAGCCATAGCGATTGCCGAACGTTGTTAGCAGCAGGCAGTGTCATTTAATTTGGTAGCACTGTCTGCTTATTTCGGTACAACCCTGCATGTGCAGCAGTGACAGCGAAAAATTACGGAACTGTAATAATTGATACGTGCAGTTTACCTGAAAACTATTGTGTTCAGAGAATTATTAGCAAATTTCAAGGAAATAACCCAAAACAGCTTAGCTTTAGTTGAGTTGCATTCATCCGAGCTATAGAAATTGCGAAATCTCTAAACAATTAGTTTTCATTTTTAGCAAGTCTATCTGGATGGTAGGAAGATTGAAAGAGGAATGAAAATATAAGTTCGTTAGGATGATGTTGGCATTTGCTTACTAGTATTGTAAAATTGTGACAGTGTGAGTAGGTGGCAACGAAGCTTAAGTGTAGGAAGAGATTGCAGTGAAAGCGAAATTTAGCAAACGTCGCAGTGAAACGGAACTGTGCAAAGGAAAACGCATCCACGACCAATACTAAAAAGGAAGGGAAAAAACCTGCATAAGCGAAGTGGATTGAAGAGGAATGTGGAATGAATAGCAAAAAGGCATGAGGAAGAAGCAGCATCGCCATAAATTTGCTAATCATATTTTAAAACCAAGCTTAATAAAGAAGTAAAAGTGTTAATTTCACTGTGAAAAAAGTAATTAAAGTAAATTGTGTGCTACTATAACCTATACTTTCACAAAACGAAAAAGGTTAAATTTGTACGCAACATCGATTACGGCGACGTCGTGTATGTGTGTATCGAGTGCGATAATTGCATAAAAATTAGTTAAAAAAGAACTGATAAAGTGTGAAACGTTCCCTTCATTTTGTTTTTGGTATTTGGAACTTTTTTGAGATTTAAAATATAGTATTATATTGTCTAAACACAGCAGCTCCTGTAGAAGTTGTTAAATACATACGAAACGACAGAAAACGTGCTCGCTAAAACCCAGGAGATATTTTCGTCGTGTACAAAGTACCGTAGTGCATCTTAGTGTTGGGACAGGGAGAAATAGAAGTGGAGCAGGAGTCAACGACGGCGGAAATCTAAAAGAGGCACAAGCGAAAGTGCCACTTGGTCATTTATTGTTGTGAATTTCAACACATCAGTATGAATACCAATAACAATAAACGCAAAAATCGCCCTGGTGGCGTAGGACGGTAAGTCGTTGAATAAAGCGATATAGGGAGAATATACTACAATGTTAACCGCATTTTATATAACAGTGCAATTGCTAGCCATGTGCTTTTAATTGCAATGTAATAATTTGGTCATTAGACAGCCTTTCGGTTTCCTAAAACTTCTAATGTGTTTAGAAACTATGATATCATTTATCAGTACACTTTTACCAGTACACACCCTGCCGTAATGGTCTCTAAGCTAAAACGCTTCTGTATTTATACCTCGGTATGGCATTTTGGCGTTTGGATGGTTGGGATTATTACTAAATTGAGAAATAAGATTCCTGCCATTGCCAGTTGTGTTTAAAATCGCGCATTTTTTTTACATATGTTGCCAAAGGCAAGGTCAATGGTTTTGGCTAAATATTGCCAACGAATTATTAATAAAATTTTACTTACGAAATAAACTTACGCTTACGAAATTCTTTCTGTTGTATGCACCGTTTTTACATTAATGTTTTAGTATTAAATTCGCTCATCTTCATACTTGCGCCAATATAGAGCAGTATACTGGAAAGAAATCGTGTCAATAATTTAGAAAGTGCGTTGACCGTACTGTGAGCCATGATTCGCAATATTTTTTTATTATTATACATTTTGA
The DNA here is from genome assembly GCA_021498325.1 of Bactrocera minax. Taxonomy (NCBI): domain Eukaryota; kingdom Metazoa; phylum Arthropoda; class Insecta; order Diptera; family Tephritidae; genus Bactrocera; species Bactrocera minax. The sequence goes on along the minus strand of JAKEEE010000044.1, from coordinate 678,616 downwards.
TATTTTAGGTTAGGGTGCTTAATAATAAAAAAAAAAAATTAAGACAATATTATCATACCTGTTTCCTGGATTTTTGGAACTGTTTTTGAAAGCAAAAACATACATATATTTCACCCAATAGATATGTGACCGATAATCGCCAGTTGCAACAACATCAACAGCATTCAAATAAAGGACGTACGCATGCGCAGGGTGTGTATAAGAACACTCATTTTATTCACGCGGCCACATCGCTGGTTGGCAGTCTTGTCCAAGTTCGCTTACGTTCAGGTAATATTTACGAGGGCGTATTCCACACTTTCTCGCCAAGTTTTGATGTAGCTCTGGAGTTGCCACTATGCATTAAAACAAATAAAAATGAAGATGAAGGTAAGCATGTGCCGAATCACATGATATTTCCTTGTGATACCGTAGTGAATATATCGGCAAAAGATTTCGATTCTCGTTATGCCACAACGAGGACTTTCGCAACGGACGGCGCCATCTCTGAAAAATTCAATGGTAGGTTATTGGAATATCTTATTTTTATCTGCTGGTAAAAATGACTCCTTGTGTCCTTTAATAGGAATTCGATTTGAGGAAAAGGAACTCGAACCATGGGATCCGTCTGGTATGAATGGAGATGTGGATATAGAACTAGACGGTGCCGCTAATGGTTGGGACCCAAATGATATGTTTAGACAAAATGAACATGCTTTTGGAGTACAGTCGACATTTGATGATTCGTTATCTTCATATACTGTTCAACTTGATAAAGTAGATTCTGATGAGTTTAAAGAAGCGGAGGCAAAGGCAGAAAAATTGGCTGCTGAAATCGAAAACAATCCCATTTACAGAGAACGTGTTGATTTAGAGAACGGGGATGAGGAGACTTTATTTGCTGCAGTGGAACGTCCAAATAGTGAAATAGAATACGAACGTGAACGTGAAAGAGAACGTGATCTAGAACGCGAACGTGAGCGGGAGAGGGAAAAGGAAAGAGAGCGAGATCGCGAACGTGAACGGGATCGTGAACGCGAACAACGTGATAGAGAACGCGATCGCGAACGAGATGATCGAGAACGGAGCAAACGTCCTGGTACAAGCGCATACGATCATCGGGAAATTGTGGCTGAACGATATATAACAAAACCAACGCGGAATATAACCGGTCCGCCACCGCCTGTTGCTATGGCTTCCACCAATTCCACTTCTTCGACTGTATCATCACAAACCAGCGGCAATGGTTCCACACACCGCGGTCATATGGACCGCGGTTGTAGTGTCAATAGCAGTGGTAACAGTGATATGATGGGTAGCGAGCGCATGGTAAATGCACCGGTTTCATCAAGTATTAGCCAGCCGCATCAACAACAGCAACAACAGCAACAACAAAGCAGCTCAATACAATCGTCATCCGTTGGTATGGCAGGAGGCATAAAAAATACATCGTCGTTACCTCTGACATCAAACACTGGAATAGTCAGCAATTCGGATGGTGGCAATAAATATGGCGGCAGTTCAATGATGAAGCGCAAAACAGCCCCACAGGGTAAGCAAATTATGCGCAATGCACCGATATCCAATAATTCTAACACTCAATCGGGTGTTGGTGGCAGCGGTGGAAACATGGCTCAAGGAAGTAGCGGAAGTCAGTCGGGTGTTGGTGGTGGCAAAGGTGGCAATTATCAACCAATGCCTATTCAAAACCAAGTACCTATGCAAAATTATCCGCAAATAATTCATGGGTACGTCATTTACATATATTAGATGTACAGAGTTTGCTCATGCTTAAATGTTTATGTTTTTGTCCATTTAGGTCGTCGCAATATAGAAACCAGCAGCACATGGGCGGACCGTCAAAGGTAAATGGAGACTCTAACCCGAACTCGGGCAAACCAATACCGCACCGTAATATGCGCCAGTATCAAAGTACTCAAACAAGTTCTCCGTTAAACTACAGCGACTCGCACAATCAGGTAAATTGTAATAAAATATGATTTCTTTAAAACCGAGGTTCGTAATCAATTCTTAAAATCAATTTAGATTTCAATGGGTAAAACTCACGGTCCTCCGCACGGTCAGCAACAGATAGGTGGTCCTATGGGAGTTAATAACAGTACTTCACCGCCCTTACAAACTGGCGGCGGGGGACCCCATAATCATCCACAGTCTCAAAGTGGTGGATTAGTCATGGCAGGACCACCTAATCAAGGACCACCTCAGCCGCAGCGACAAATGCGTAATCAAATGCAAGACTTAAGGCAATTTGCCCAAGATTTCCAGTTGGCTAACAGTACATCAACGTCGCCGCCTCAACAGTCGCAGCAAACTCAATCATCACTACAGCAACAACAACAACAGCAACACTTGACTTTGGGTAAGGGAGCGGGTCACCAACCACAACCTTCGGTTTCGCCGCCACAACAGCCTCAACAGGTAATTGTGCAGCAACAGCAAACGCAGGCGCATATAAATATGCAACATGTACAACAGCAACATCACGGTCAACATCATGCGCCGCCACCACAACAAACACAGCAGCAGCAGCATTACGTACCGTCACATTTGGCACAGCAACAGCAGCAGCAGCAGCAAGCACAACAACAACACGGGCCGCCACATTTACAGCAACAGTCGCAGCAGCAGCCGAAAGGGCATTTGCATCAACAACAGCAGCAGCAACATCCACATCAGCAACAACCGCCGGCACAACCAGCTACGCCTTTGCCACAGGAGCCACCACAGCACCAAGTTCAGCAACAGGGCATGTATCATGTGTCGGCGCCACAGCAGCAACCTGCGCAACCGTCACAATTACAACAGAATTCACCGCCGATGGCAGACACCCCACCACAACAACATCAGCAACAGCAATCGGCACAACAGGTGAATAAGATGGAGGCGACACCAGTGACAACAGTCACACCGGTGAGCAACACCTCACCAAACAGCGCAACAGATAAACTGACCACACCTCCTGGAGCCGCTGCTGCATCGTCCACATCCAGCGGTAGTGCTGCTGCGACTGGAACAACTGTTAAAAAGACACACGTTTTAAATCCATCGGCGAAACCGTTTACACCGCGAAGCCCCAGTACTCCGAATCCATCACGTCCGCACACCCCGCAAACACCAGTACCGATGCAGAACATTTACACTACTGCTACGCATGTGCAGGCTGGTAGCCAAACGCCCATGTATGTGATGCAATCACAGCAGCCCGCATTCCAAGCACCATCTCATCCACAGACAGGCCAACAACCGCGCATGCGTAGAGGAAACTATGGTGAGTGTCACATACATCGTTTTTTTTACAAACATTTGCTGTAAGTTGTTTTTTTTTTTAATATAACATTTGGTTAATTGATTTAAAACAGGTCCGATGGCGGCGTCTCAAACTCACGTTTCAGCCACAACAGCTACCGGACAACCTTTGCTGGCAGCAGCACCCATACAACAGTTTATACATTACCAACAGACGCCACATGCACCACATTTCCAATCTCAGCCATATGTTAATGTAAGTATAACAATTTCATAATTTCTAGATTTCCGAGTTTTAATCAAAGTAAATGTAGTTGATTAATAATGGGCAAAATGTTGTATCACAGGTGCGCATGTATGAACCACCACCACAGCAGTTGCAGTTTATTACGCAAACACCACCATCAACTACACCGTCCCCAGGACAGCCGCATCAGACGTTCCATCCGCCACCACAGCCCTCCCCTGCTGGCGGAGGGCCACAACCAACATTCGCGCCTCAAACACAGCCCATGTACCCTGTTGTATATCCCGTATTACATTCGACACAGATCATGCCGAATCACTACTATTCGACGACGCCACAGCATCCACAACAAACGCAGCCGTTTCAAATACTGATGCAACAGCATCCAGCGCAGTAAAAATTGCAAAAGAGAACAACAACAAACCACATATTTATCATAAAACAGCGAGAGAGCGTCACGCGGTGGATAATATAATAGTAGAAGCACTGAAAATGCGGAACGGGAGGGAAGATGAAATCATGCTGATTATATTAAATACTATACAAAAGTATAAGAAGTATATAGACGCAATTATTTATGTTGTAAATACCGCGAAGCAACATCTGCCAACAATAATAACAATAAAACCATTGTTTTTATGCAACAAAAAATTAAATAAAAATAAATAAATAAATAAAAGTAATTACAATATATCAGAACTTCGTCAATGTGTGAAATATACATACATATGTACGTGTAATGAACAATGGTTGCAAAAAGTTTTCTTCAATTTTGTTAGCAAGGTGTTTAGAGGCATTTTGCTAACATCACACAATTTGACTTTAAGGCAAATTAATATGTTTTATCTAATTTAACTAGATGCCCTTGCTTGCCTTTTTTAAACTTAAATATTTGAAAATTATTTATTAGAACGAAATTAATGTGTAATTTATCCATAATACCTAACTAGTAACTATTTGTGAATTTTTGTTGTAATGCATGATCAGAAATGCGCCAATAGTGACGAATTGCATTTTTTCTTCATATTGTTATTATTGCCGTCATTGATGTTGCTCCATTGCTAAACGGACACAAAAAAGAAAAGGAAAAAAACATTAAATTTAAACACATAACGAAGAAATTTCTATAATGCAATTTAAACGTATAAAAATAAAAGAAATGAAATGCAAAAACAATTACGCGATTAGAAACGTTGAAAGTTAAACAAAATCGCTTAAAATACCGAATCCGTAAGACGTGTATCGGCTGGTGTTGCTGTTTGCGAATCGTTTGCGTCTAACGAAAGCCATGTCTGCAGGCCTCTTGCCACATCCGCATTGTACGTTCGTGCATATATTCTCTCGTATATATTATATATATCCAAATATATTATTTCATCTCTTCGTGAGATTTATTGATTTTGGTGAGAATGTGGCTGCTTGATTTGTTGCAACTGTGCGTGCAGATTTTTTGTTTTTGTATTCGAGTAGTTGTAGTATTTTCTTTTCTCCAATTTTTGAATTGATGCGCTTTTCACATCAAACCGAAAAGTGAGTTGAAAATATTGCTTTTCTCTACTAAAATCCTTTGTGAATCATTCCATGTCAGTGAAAAGCAAATACTATTCTAATGAATATGTAAACGCAGTGTAAAATTTTAGGCGCGATTAGTTTTTGTGGTGTTCGAAAGGAAAACGAAAAATTTGGTTTTAAACGGTGTACATTCTTTGTTATAATATAAACGCTGCCATAATGGACTCGGAGTCAGCTTGACTTCTTAAAAACTATTAATTCACGATTTGGTAAAAAAGTTGCAAATAATTTCTTTAAGTAAAACCTGACTACTCTAAATGACTACTACTAAATCTTAAACCAATCTTAGCTGCTTTGTGCCTAGCTGGGGTCGACTTCAATAATTGCATAAGCTTCTGGAACGTTTTTCTTGGAATGAAGGCAAATCCTATAGAAGCCTCTCTAAGCCTCTCTATAGTCATTTTATTTTCATTTATTTTCTAAGCCACTCATTCAATTCAAAAAGTAGCCAACATGAAAAATGTGCTAAACAAAAATTAGAGCAAACTTTTTTTAATAATATAAAATATCAACATCAAAAGCGAAAACCATAAATAAACTAATATTTGATTAGACAGGCAGGCGCTCGTGTTGTACATGTCATTAGATTTGCGTTCATTGTATGCATTTATTTTGCTCAGTTGGACTTTAGTGCTTACTCAGCACTTTTTTTGCGAATTTCATATTTCCTTTGTGCTTTTTGTCTTCTTTGTCTTCTTTGTTTTGTTTATTACTCACCCTTCGGTTTCTTTCATTATTATTTAGAATTCAGAAAGAATGATCACAGAAAATTGCAATCAATAAAAAATATTTGTTTGCGCAATCCCTTATAAAAAGTTGTCTGCTTAAGAGAAAAAAAAATGCAAAACAAAACTAAGGAAGTAAGAAATATGTGTTTTTATTAAGTTTTCTCCCCATTTTTTGCACTCTTACAAGCTAAGTCCCCATTACATTGAAAATACGAGAAAATAACTGAAAAATATATTTAAACAAAAAGTATATGCAAAGATAAATATGAGTGTGATTAAAATAAAATAATAAAAACAAAAGCTAAAATATGTGTAAATAAAAGTGAGCAAAGAAACAAAACACAAAAACTTAAAAGAATATGCAGTATGTTTTTATCAGAGACATAAGATTGGCTGGTAAGGGATTACTACTGGCATAAGAGGCTCGTAAAATAAATTCCAATTAGTGGATAACCAAGCAAGTAGATGGGGTGTGTAGATTGAAGGAAAAATCCTAGCCGAAGAAAATCAAAATATACATTTATTTTATGTAACTATTTATTATAACTTTTAATAATTTTTTATAAAAAATCTGGACACCTGTATCTTCTTTGCCGTTATTCTTCTCCACTTTTTACAATTATGTGTTTTCCAACATGCGGAATTCCGTTGTTGCTGTTCCTTTGAAACGATTCAAAATAGTAAGTGCTCTAAAAATAGCTATACCGATCATAAATTATGTTCGCTGAAAATGAAAAGAAAATTTATAAAATATATTTATATCTTAATTTTAATTGAGCTGCAATTTCTGCACCCAAACTCGTCAAAATGGCTGTGATATGAGTATGAAAAAGAGCGACATAAACACAAACATTTTAACGAAATGGCGTGGCGACAAAGCTCTACGCGATTTTCACACATAACACAGGGGCGCTGGGCAATGTAAATGTTTAGATTACTTTGTGCTGCTATCCTAACGGTAAGTTCGTAAGCATGTACGAAAAGTACATTACTTGCGCAAAAGTGCGGTTTTTATTGTTATTGTTAAATGGTTTGATATAGGCACAAAGAATTCCGCTCGCCTACTGCTTAGCTCTGTCCTTTTTGTTTTTTGTAAATATATTAAAATTTTGCAATTGCAACTGGAGTCGACTTGAAAACAAACATTATCATTTTCATAGTATTCCGTATTGTAGTGAGGTGGTAATCAATATACATATACATATGTATGCTTCGTACAAGTGTTCTCACTTTCAAGGTTTGTTGTTTGCTGCTAAATTTCTGTTTAAAATTTTCGAATTTTATTTTAATCTTATTTATATATTATATATGAATTGATATTGCAGCAGTATTTTCAATATTATTTATCTTTATCTTTTTATGTAGTCATATTTGCTTTGTTGCCGTTATAATTCAAACGAAACTCATCAAAATGGCTGTGATATGAATAGAGTTGCTTAGAAAACATTTCACAACATCTTGAAGAGTTGCGCAAGAATCTGCAATATTGTTGAGTCTGCTGTATGTTCCGATATCTTTATTTGGGTGAATTTGCCAATCAGAGTAATCAAGTAAAAACCAACTTTCTTTATATTAGAAAATTTCTTTCATCGGGTCAAACGTTTGTAACTGAATTCAATTCTAATTTTGGAATACTTTTTTTCAACATTCCAAAGAGTTTTTATAAATTAGAATAATTAGAGAAAAAAAAAGCTTATGCAACATAAATTTATTTCATAGGCATTATTATTATTTTTTTTTAATCAATTTCTGTTTTATTAATTAATTTTTCTTTGTATAAAATTTCCGACGAATTTCTATATATTTCTGCTGTTTTGAAATAACTGAGTGTTGACATGCAGTTATGGGCAGCTTTCATAAACAAATTTCGGGCAACAACGTACGTTTGAGTTTGCACTTCGTCAAAAATACACACTTTGCATGAAAACATATTCCCTCACACACGTACAGATATGTATGTACATATGTGCGTATCAAATACCTAGGTGTGTAGATATGTTTACATGCAGTCCATTCATATTAACATGAATATGCATACGGAAACAGTCCTGAACACGCATATACACAAATAAATGTGCTTGTATTGATTATATGACCTGCATTTGTAGTTGTTGGTTTGCATGTGTGGCAAGCAACTTGTTTGAATCTGATGCAGTAATGAAATGAGTGCAACGCATGAAAACAACGGCAATTGCGGATGTAATACCGGAAGCCGTGTGCAAAAAAAAAAAGGAGAAAAACAAGAAAACAACAACAACCAAATAGAATGTGGGAAACAAGCAGAAAAGTGAAAAAATAATGGAGTCCTGTGGGTGTATGTGTATATGTACGGTATGCAAAGCATCGTCCGCTTGCTTATGGTTGTGTGCAATTACTCAAATGCGTGTACATCGAGTTATCGTTTTTTGTTGACATGCATCCGGGCGGTGATTGGTGTTTTTTAGCGCTGGCTGCATGTGCGGTACAATTCTCATATATTTTCCAAATTTTTGTAATTTTTTTTTTTTTTGTTCGCGTTTAACTGTTATTTTGTGTCTTATGTGGTTTAATTGCAATGCTCATCAAAGCTGGCTGTGATACTTCTCAGTTACTGAATATCTACAACAGCCCTTTTTGATGACATTGAAAGTGCCAGCACACACGCACACACGCGCACCCACACACAATAGACAATTCTAAAATGCGGAATGAAGTTCCGTGAAATTGCTTCAATCATTTTGCGCGGGGGTCGGCTATTTGTTTGTATATTTATAAATATATATTAGTATTATATTAATACATGTATGTTTAAATTTTGTACATTTTTAATATATTTAAAATTTTTACATGATATATGTTTGTATGAGCAATGTCTGGTCTGTAGTATACTTCTTGACGAAAACTTCAATCTTTATCTTCATATATACATTTTAGTAAGTGGTAAATTGTACTGCTTTGCAGAGTTTGACTATGAACATATACATATATATTTATATAATTTTTTTTCCCATAAAAAATGAGTTTAGGTTTTGTTTTATATATTTTTAGGCGTTTTATCATTTTTTATGAGTGTATGCATTTGTAATCAATTTTCCACAGCCTCAACGAAGTTATATTATTTTCTCTCCAACCGAAATTGTTTTGTTTGCATTGGATTTTACGTTAACTTTATTCTATTACTCTTTTAACTAGAATTAATTATTTGTTTCATAAATAAAACGCTCGAATAATGCATTTCGTTGATTTTCCAGACGCTGTCATGGTAAAGGCGTGTCGCTACAGCAACCTACACATATGTAAAACATATTGAGCTTGAACTTCAAAAACAAATAAAACAAAAAGTCGACACACACAAAAAACGCATTCGGACCTCACTGTTCGCTGCCTGGTGTTCGGGGCTCCAAAGGTGTTAAAATCTGCAACTTTCACACTGCACCGGCATTGGTTTTCTTAATAATTTGGGCTTATTTTTGTTATATTTCAAATTTGCTTTGAATGCTTTTTCTAATTTAGTTGAAGTCAAATATAAAACGAGACCTCAAATACAGCAGCGTTTTAGTTTCTACTTTGTTTACTGCTTTTTAGGCGTTTGCATTTTGTTGCAGCTCTCTTGCTTTGCTGTGTTGAACTATTGACGTTTCTTCTTGTTCTAAAACGACCACCGCCCTCGACCGGCAGCATCAAATAAAATAAAAAAACAATTACACAAAGTGCAACAACAATATCGGGTCGAGTTGGCTGGAGTAACAGTGAAAGCCACAGTGGGTTCAAAAAGATTGAAACATATGCATGTGTGCGTGCTGCCGACTGGGGAGACTAACAAAATAATTGGGCGAATGGCGCGAGAGCGCATATACAACAAATTTGCTCATTGCAGTTAAATGTTTGAGCACATTGTCCCTATGCTGCGCGGACACATATGTATACACACAAACATGTAAAATGCCTAACAGCAGATCAGGAGAGATTTATTGCGCTACGTGGTGTTTGTGTACCCCACAGTTAACATACCCTTTGGCGCAAAAGCAAGTAAATGCAGTGCACACATTTTTAGATATACACATGCTTATAATATTTATATAATAATATATTTTATGGTAGAAAGAAAAGACCTAACTTAAAAATTTTTTTTAAGGAGTTCCATTGTAATAAACAATAATAATGGGGAAGGATATTCAACATTATACCCTGGTCCATTTGTACTGTCCGAACCAAGAATGAAACTGTAAAAAAATATGAGTCCAGAAATTATAGTTGCGGTGGGCTCAACCGTAAAAAATATAACTCCTAATTTAGCAATTTTCATTCTTTCATATAGTTACTCGTATGCTCTTCCAAAGTAAAGTTCTTGACCACAAGTTTTCTACTTGCTACAGCTTTTGATCGTCGTATAGAGTAAAAACAGCTTTGTGATTGCACATCACCCAACAAGCAAGGCAAGCTCCAAATTCATAACAAGCAAATTGATTCAACGCCAACGTTATCCTCTTGTTTCTGAGAAAATTGAGTTGTGGAATCTATTAAAAAGAAAAAAATGTATTTAAAAATAAAAGTACCGAATCCGCAGAGTAACCACAGTTGTGCCTAAATATTTTTTATAAGGATGACTTTCTGCAGTGATATTGGAGAATAATACGAATTTTCGGATGAATGAGGTTAGGTATTATTGAGTATAGCTTGGACAGAAAAAAAATTCTATGGAAGTGGATAAACATTTTTACTTATGCCGTGATATACTTATTTCTATTTTATTGTGTAGCCGTGTAGCCGTGTGCCGTGTAGCCGTGTAAATGGTCCAACTGATGGATGGTGCTTTACACATAAAACGCCATCAAAATATAAATGTAACTTACACAATGATGTTTAGCTGTTATTTTCTCTTTAAGATACAAAAAATAAACAAATTTAGTTATGTATGGAAATGTATAAACATATTTAGTGTATGATTAACCGCATTCAACCAATATACATTGACTAACTATCGACACTAACGCTGCAGCTGTGCATGCGTTTGTATACTAGAAGGTCTGTGCAATTAATTTTCCGTACGGTTGTACTTTGCGATTTACGTTTGACCTCCACCCAACCGAAACCATCGACCCATTGCCGTTTCCATAGTTCGGTTTGTTCTTTGGACAATTTCAAAGTTACATACATACATATATATACATATGCAGGTGTGTGGTAGCTTTTCTTATTCCACCTTTTTATATTTATATGCTCCGTTTCCATTCTTTCATTCGCGCGGTCCTATCTTTCGGCTCCTCTCTAACACACTTTTAGTTTGTTTTGGCGGCAATAACCACCACATTAAAACATCTTTCATTCGCTTGTACCTCCATACTGGTACATTTGCACTGAACACTGCCTTCACTACGATTTACGATTTACGTATTGCTTGCCATTTCAGAAATGTGTATAATACTGAATTGCAAGCGCGCATGCAAAGGTTAAAATTTCATAAAGAATTAAAGCAAAAGTTACAAAAATCGTCATATGGGGGATGAATGACTCGCCTACCCTTCAAGAACTGCGAGCATTGCTCGTAAAGAACGATGGTGGCTGCTCTGCAAGCAGCAAGCAGCAGATAGCGGGCAGAAACAGTTGACATTTAGCTTTAGTTGTTTCAGTAACCTGCTTCCTTACTATCGACATCAATAATGTCGTCGAGCAGCAACCCCTCCGCGATGCTCATTACCCCTTAATACCCACTGTATCCACCACATATTTGTTGTAGCCCCTTATTTCTTTGCTTGGTTTGTTTTCATACATTCCATACCATAATTTCTACGATTTTACTACCCTCTGTATACTTTCTATTAAAATTTCATTTTATCTACACTAGCGTTCTACTAGGATATGTCGACACCCTTAAGAAAACGTACTGATACAGAGTCATACTTACTGGGGAGCACTTATGCCACCTGTCAGCAGAAGTTATTTGCGAGAGCGCAACTATATAGAGTTGCCAAGTTATCTCCTTTGAGATTTGTAGTGTATGTTATTAAGAGAGTTGTACTTATTGTTAATAGCAATACTTTTTACAAAATTCAACCCCCCATTAAAATACAATTAAAGATTACAACATAGAAGTATAATAACTGAAATAAACGAAAAATTAACAAAATCATAAATCGAATATACTTTGCTTTGAACCTGAACGGCAACTAATTAACCTAATTCTAGCGATACACATGGTGTAAGCTTATCATTTGTCTTCTTTGTTATATTCTCTTTTTCCAGTATATAATAAGTTTCTTTTTTTGGGTGTTTGTTTAGCTTATTTATAACCTCTTAAGTGGCAACACCAATACTTGTTCGTTATCTCTAACACGTACTCTCATACTCATTGGTTCCTTATACATACTTTCCTGTTACTGTTTCCATTGTTTCTATGTATTTTTGTTGTTGTAACTTATTACTGTTGTATCAACATTGTTTACTGCCGATATCGACGGGGTTGTTTTGCTCAGCAGCCGTGGTATGTAAAAGAAAAAAGTATGGCCCAGCAGCACCAGCGAGTGCGGCCGGGTTTGGTCCCTATTGTGGTGAGCTTCGTTCATTTATGCCTCAGCGCCCTTCTGCATACATCACTATGGAATACTATGCATTACACAAAATGGAGGAGCATACTGCAATGCCTCTGTTGCAGATTCATTTATTTGGACTCGTAACTTCGTAGTTTTAGCTGAATTCTATCACTTGAATAATACGAGTATGATTTCATTTATCATTTTGTTTTTCATAATGTAAACTATGTAATGTAATGTAATATTTTCATGACAAATATTTCATTTTGACACCTTGTTATTTATACTTTTGCGACACAGAAGCAATATCCACTCGAATTTCGTTTCAGACATTTTTGAACTGCCGCTCCCTAAATGCTTCCTTCACTCACGCGCGCGCAAATAGCGCATTCTTTCTGTATCCCTGGCATGGCATACTTACAAGACATTTTGTATCTATTTACATACATATACATGTAATGACTTACACATCTTGTTAGATTTGTGTGTATGTATGCGGTTTAGTAGATTGGCATCCGGGATATGACCAGCGTAGTGTAGTCCCATCAAGTTGTGATGAACATTTGTGCGCCTTCGCTTCTACACTGATTATATGCATTTGTGCTAAGTGGGTAGATACTTGTACGAGCAGCTGCCAATTAACTCCGTTCGTATTTACATTTGGGTGTATGTATGTATGTATGTATGTATGCATGTGTGTGTGTGTGTGTGTGTGTGTGTGTGAGTGTGTGTAAATATAAGAGTGTCTAAAGTCGTTGCTGCCTCATTGAATTCCTGTTTGGATACACAAACGCCATTTCAATGCTATTGAAAAATTACACCTTGAAACATTATTAGTGGAATTTAATTTACTTGAAATTGGTAGTTTTTATTGTTTTCCAACTCTCCAAACTTGTTCATCACATTTTACAATTTACAATTTACAATTTAGCCCAAGCCGTAAAGCATTTTACATTTACAATTTATGTACATATGCATGTACACACATACATACTAGGTAGATAGAAGGAAATTATAAAAAGTATGGCTTTGGTCCGGGAGCTAATTTGTAATGTACACATTTTTTCCGCAGGATCACGCTGTACCACAAAATTCCGCGTCACACACTTTTGCCCTAATACTTTCGCAAACTTTCGCGATTTTATTTAATTTTTCAACTTTTCCCATTGTAAACACTAATTTTATTTTTCTTAAATGCGAGACTTATTTATTAACCGGTTTTTTCACGACTGCTGCGAGTTCTTCGCCTTTTTTCATTGCTCTCCGCTCTCAAAGTGCATATGTGTGTTTCGATTTTTAACTCTGACGGTTTGGTTCGTTCTTTTTTTGGGCAGGGGTTCCGTTGTCGTCTTACTTATATTACTGTTGCCTTAGTTAACGTCGTTTTCACCTTCGTGCTGCTTGTGCCTTTCGTTAATTATTGTAGTTTTTTTTTTGTAGAAAAAATGCTCGACACATTGAAATGAAACGCGAAACAACGAAACACCAAGCAACTAATTGCCTGTAAGGCAGCAAACTTGGTATTTGAGTGATTAAAACATATTCTAAGTGGTCGTCCAATAGCTCGACGAATGCGCATGACCTGCTCGAGTGTATTTGTTGTGGTGGATTTTCTAGCTGTTATCCTGCTGTTGACCAGTCAAATGTCAAATGTACGGTTGCTTGTGTCTATACGGGCGCTAACAAACGTCAATATGCACACAGGCATAAATATTGCAAACACACCCTGTTCAAACCCTCTCAGCGCCAAAGGTGTCGTTTTTGTCGCATCATTGTATGCATCCCCAGTTATGTTGAACCGTTTACATCGCGGCAATTGTTGGTATAAGCAGAGAATGTTAATGAATAAATAAGGTGTAAATGTTAGCTGTTCGAAAATGTGCATTTCGCATGAGGGAGCATCGAAAAACCACAACTTCGAAAATAAAATTACACCACGCCATAAGGGAACCAACTAATCCTAAGAGCAGAAATTCTATGCGCAGATGTTCTTTGACATGCGCATTAGGGAAAATTAAAATAATAAAAATAATTGAAAGGAATTGAAAGGAATTGACTTATGGGAAGATTTAAATGATGAATGAAATAATAATGAAAAGTTAAATAAAATAATATTTAATTCAAAAGGTATTACAGAAACAAGAAAACAAAATTATGTGTGAGATAGGATTCGAACTTAGACAAAATATTTGGAGTTGCAATATAAAGTTGTGTTAAACGAACAGCACTACAAATATTAGAAAAATTTGAGAGCTTAATATAAAGTAAAATAAAAGCGAATTAATTTTTTTTACTTTTTTTGAAGAACGTTTTTGTCTCAAGTCAAAATATAAACATGTACACATACGTATTTTCGTAAAAATAAAATAAAAGCGAATTAATTTTTTTTACTTTTTTTGAAGAACGTTTTTGTCTCAAGTCAAAATATAAACATGTACACATACGTATTTTCGTAAAAATATGTATAATAATATAATTACAATAGAGAAAAATAATATACACAACAATGTACATATTTTAGAAATTCCCTTCCTCGCAAAATGTACATGTCCAAATATATTTGCACTTATATAAACATATATATATATGTCCCTGAATATGCCTTTCATAGGCCAGTATTCGCGCTTGCGCCATATTTTCTAAATATTTCAAATAACAATAATAATAATTTCATTCATAAGGAACGTAAGGATTCCAAAATGTATTCGTTCGTAACTCAGCGTATTCTTCCTGCTCACCTGGTCAACCATATATACATATATCAACTTGCGAAGATGATGACAAAATTTCATTTTTACTATTTGAACAAGCTATTCACTGAAAAGCCTACCCTTCCCCGCATTTACATGTCGACTATAAGTTGCTCCCTCGCGACGATGCTAAAAATCAGAAGTTGCAGAATTTTCAGATGTTCACTTCAGAAGTTAAAAGTGGCAACGTAGCCCTTTGCCGACTCATAACATTTCTAAGGTTTAAAATAAATTTGTTAAACTCGGGAAAATGAAGCAAGATTTATTCTTTATTTGTTTATAAATTTTTTTTTTATAAATATAAAAAATAAAAATAAAATAAAAGTCGACTTAAGCATTATTTATTTAACAAATTTTAGGCTTATTTATTTTATTGCATTGACGTTGTTTGTAATTTATTTAATACGATTACATCAAAAGAATGCAAGTGTTGTACAATGTTTATTAACTTATTATGAACGAATTGATTACATTATCTGTAGATATTAATGTACGATTGCTTGTTTTATATAACATAAATACAGGTAAACTCAATAAATAAATATGAAAAAATGTGTAGCCACATGCAATTATGACAAGGAAATGAATACGAAACTACAAAGCCATGGTTGGAACCGATCCGTGTATTTTTACCAACACTAACTTGGCATTGCTGCTTGTTTTGAGAGCCACTATAGTTTGAAAGGCACTGTGGTGTATTCAATACGGCAGCCGGAAATTTGCTTTTTTATGTTACATATTCTTATTCGGTGTGGTGAATGCGTTGCACTCAATAAAATGCGACGGTTTTCGTGACTGTACTTATGTATAGACTTTACTATACTACTACAAATACATACATATGGAATGGAGGTTATACATATAGTACATAAATAAATACTTAATCGCATGTTTGCTTGTTTTAAATTATGAAATTTTGTTAATAATAATGTGAAAAATTCTTTTACGTAAATATGTAGTACACGTGAATGAATCAAAAATGAATTAAAAATAATGAAATCTAGACTTTTTCAATAACATTTACCGAAAAATAATTGGATTGTGTTTAAGGATGTGTGACAATCGCAAATGGGAAGAAATAAATATTTAATATAACTTTTGACCTAAAAATGGAAGCAAAGTAATGTAAACAAAAAAGATTATCGGGAATCTACCAAACAACAAACTTTCATTGTAATAAATTTCAAAAACAAAAACAATATAAAACCAGAACTTAGTTTTCTGAAATAATAAGCAGATTTCTTTATGTGCTATGTTATGTTCTTATGCACTGCACTGCCTTACGCATTTTTGCAACCAGTTTTAATGGTTTTAGTGAACTTAATACATATATAAGTTGTAATTGTATTATTTAAATGTATTACATGACAAAATGTTAATATTTTGAGGATTTTGTAGGTTAGTCGTGCTTTTACATTTCTACAATTCTTAAGTATTTTGACATTTTCCTTGGTATTAAACAATGAACAGTATTTTTATAGGTATAAAAAATAAAGCTGGCAAGTTAAGCTGCAGCAAAGTAAAATAAAATATTTAACTTAATGTTCTTCATATTATTTACATGCGAGTAGATCAGGTAAAATGAAATAATTATTTGCTTTTTAATTTAAATATCTTATTTTGTCTCTTTTTTATTCCCTAGCAAATTTGCTTTTAAAGTTCATACAAAAATTAAAAAATTATATGTGTGAAAGTGTCCGCCGATATCGACAGTTTCAATATAGTATATAGTATATAGATTTATTTTCTCTCCAAGTGAAAAATCAAAGTCAAAGAATATATCGATAATTGTGTATCTTCTGCGCACCAAATTTAAAAATTATTGCTACGATTCTCTTAATAAATTTTTAAGACCAAATGGGATTGTTTATTTTATCTGCTTTTTGAGTAAAATTGCTTAGAAATATAAAATTTCTCCATTTCTGTCAACTCTGTCAACTGTGTTTTCTTTCATATTTATTATTTCTAATTGTTTATATTCTTATTTATCAGAATTTCTTCTGCTTATATCTAAGTTTTAACTATTCTAAACTTAAACTTACTAGTTATATCTAATCTACCTACTCATTCGTACTTACTAAATTAATGGAGAAAAAAAAATGTATGCATGCGCACAAGTAAGTACGTGTGTACGAGTATGTAAAAAATAAATAACTACCAATTAACAAAAATAATAAAAGAATAAACAAATGCACTTCAACATATCAACTAAACTGACGCTTAGGGGACACTTTATATGTCGAAACAATGTCTTATCAAAGGCTTTCTAATTCTGCATACCCCTTAAATAAAATTGAAATATTTTCTTATCGCCGGTTTGTCATTCTTCGTCATTCTCTTGTATTTTGCTCGACAACCTTAACCCACCCCGGAATGCGCTTTTCGTATCAACGCGCTCAATTGTCAATCACCCACATTTTTTATCTCACTCAAGCTGCGACAATTCTCACGTTCTCGCTCACGATCCTCATCTTGTTTCTCCATTTTGAATACCTTACTCTTCAGGCCGCATAAAATCTCAGCCGTTGCTATATTCTTGACAGTCTCATTGTCGCTAATGCCGGCTACTAATCCTAAACTGCCCAAATGCGTATTACTTAAATCTAATTCCGTGTGATTGTTGTTATTGTCGCTTTTAGGATGTTCCAAATTACGTGTAATTGCGTGTATGAGCGCGACATTCTTATTCAGGTTTGCGGTGTCCTTGCTATTGTTATTATTGGGATCTGTCTCCACTTCACCTTTATTGTAATCAGTTTGATATTGATTGCGATCCCTCTCACGTTCACGTTCACGTTCACGTTCTTGTTCACGTTCAAGTGTGCGATCTCGCTCCCGTTCGCGCTCACTCTCATGCTCTCGCTCACGTTCTAAGGCACGTTCTAGTTCTCGTTCACGTTCACGTTCACGCTCGCGTTCCAGCTCATCCTCATCGGATGTACTCGTACTGCTGCGACCACCATTACTGCAGCCGCTGCTAGCCCCACTGCTTAGGCCACTACTCATATTGTTTCCCATATTGTAGCTCAAGTCGGGCTGCTCCACTTTGATGTTAATTAAAGGCACAAGCGAAGTAATGGCGTTGGCAGAGATCGGTTTTTCCTTGAAGTTTGTTTTCTCGCTCGACTCGGCTGTGACCTTCGAACAATCATAAGGGCTGCTGGCGGTGGTGGTACTATTTTGTACGAGATTTAATGCTTCTGTGGCTTCCTCTTCCAACGGTGTGGTTTCCTTTGTGGCATGTAATTCCGTATTATTGATTGCGTCTTCATTGTTGTTGTGTTTTGATGTGGCTGTAATGGCGGCAGCGGCTGAAGCGGCGGCGGCGGCTGCTGCTTGTGCAGCCGTATCATTCTGATGTTTCTCCATGAGCCGTATCTTGTAGTTGTTGCTGGTGTTGTTGTTGGTGTTGCTGGTATTGCTGCTTATAGCGCTGACCGATACTGCTGGTGTTAAGCCTAAGGTCACGGATGTTGTGTTGTTTGTTTCCATTAGCGTGACATCCAAATTGCTATTCACATCTGACTCAATGCTGTAGCAATCCATCTCCTTCCTACGCTTCTCATTCAGCTCCTCGTTGTAATGCATTAATATTTTCCGTTTAGCAAGATATTTATGTGGCTTTCTTGATGTGTCTAATATCTTTTTGCTGTTTGCTTGTAAAATGGCGAAATTATCCGGCTTTCGTGTAACCGCCGTCGACTCTGGCAACGAGTTGCCCAAATTATTGTAGTTATTAATGCTGCTGTTATTGTTGTTATTGCGACTGAGATTCTTCATAAAAGATTCAGCGAAGCTGGTCTTGGATTTGATGTGATCACGGAAGGTGGCAAAACCTGGCGATGGCGAAAGTGGGCCGCCGGTGCCGTTCATGCCATGTTCAAGCGCCGCCTGAGCGACTGACTGTGGTGGCGGTGGTACAGAAGGCTGTTGGGGTGGCTGTTGTGGCTGTATTGGGGACTGTCCGTATGGGTGACCGGTTATGTTAACGCTGTGTGTTGTCCGGTCGAAGTGACATTGAGTGCCAGAACCAGTTGGTGTTACCAGAGAGTCGTCATCTTGTGAAGAGCTATTTTCCTTTTCTTCGTTCATGTTTTTCTAAACGAAAATATTTGGAAGGAAACGTAAGGTGAAGAGATGGCAAAGAAATGTGTTTTAGAAAATAGTTGCTGCTAAATCATAACCTAGATGCTAAATATATTTTACAGTCTTTAAAGACATTTCCCTTAAAGATCACTTTATTGATATCTGTGACATCTGTCGGCTAAAAAATTTACATTTTCAATTCGTTGATCCTTATTTAAATAGCTTTGAATCTAGTCGAACTATAAGATATGAATTTCTTCACACAAATCAAGTAATGTGCACCATCTTGTGACTAGATCTTCCTCTTACTTTCCCTGCAACATATATTGGAATTAAATTACCTCAGTATGTAGCCCTTTGATCTTCATTGCTTCAGCTACTTTCAGGAAAACAGGTAAGTCCTCGTATTTTACATTAACCTGGAATTAAACGGTCAAATACATTTCAATATGTGTAATATATGTAACGTATAAATAAATGACTTATATTAAGAATGTTTTAATATTCAAAAACGTACGACGAATTTCGAAAGCCATACAAAAAAAAAACCAAGGGAGAAAGTCTCATGTACCATCCAAAGTGCTGTTATATTTTCATGCTTTTAATACCTGGGTAGAGGTAACCATTGTACTCCCTTCGAAAAACTGTTTCTATGTTTAAGATCTTCGCTGATGAATTTGGACCCAAAACATTGAGAAAAGTTGTCGTGTACAGTATCTACTTATCACGGAACAATGCAGCAGCGTTCCGTTTACTACGTATTCCTTCAAAATGGTTGAGAGCGAAGAATCATGAGAGAGAGTAGTCTTTCGGAATAAACTCACCTGTCCACTGTACATAAAATCCAGTAAACCAGCCATGTGAGGAGCTTCTACATCAGCCATTAAAAGTATAGGGTGACTGGAGGGGTTCTCAAGGAATATTTGTTGAAAGTATGGACTGCAAACGGATAGTACCTGAGAATATATAGATAACGGCGATAAGAAAAGCAAATTAATAGGCGATTTGAAATGAGCAAAGAATTTAAGTGATGTAATATTCAATATTACATTTTTGAATGTTTCGTAAATAATTCAATTTGCTTCAAATTTATTTTAGTATGCTTTGAAAACATTTAGCGAAATAAAAGTGTTTCGAAGCAATTTCCCTTCCAAAAAGTGTTGAAATAATTAGAATGAATGAGTGAAAATGACCGATGCAAATTAGGTAAAATGAGCCTATTATTTTTGTAACTCTTTCAAAAAGTTGGAAATGGGAGGTTTGTGGAGTTTCAAATTAATTCGAAATAATTATTCAATATAAATAAAGAGTGTTAATATTGGTAAAAAGTGTACGGGACCTTCGTGTTTCCACCAAAGATTGCTTGTCAGTTCAACGACATGCTTACGAGTTTGTGTGCTTTGAATATTTTCCCTCCCGCGGCGATCGTTACGTCGACCATTTTCTCGTCCTTCTGCAGCGTGTGGAAGCCGCGACACATATTGCCATGGAAGTTATTCCACGACAGCAGGTACTGATCGATCGTGTTGGGATCGGTATACCCTTGTTGTTGCTGTTGTTGATGCGGCGGATTGTGTTGCTGCTGCTGTTTTTGCTGTTGCAAGTGCAACTGCTGTTGAGTGGCCTGATGTTGGGCCGTCTGTATGTGTATTTGTTGGGCTGTGGTGGGTGGTGTGGGTGGCGTCGGCAGTACAATCGATGGTGACAATTGTTGTGGCTGCTGCTGCTGCTGCTGTTGCTGCTGATGTTGTTGTTGTTGTTGTTGTTGTTGTTGCAATTGTTGCTGACGCTGTTGCTGCTGTTGTTGATGGAGAAGGTGGTGTTGCTGTTGTTGCTGTTGTTGCTGCTGTTGGTGTTGATGCAACAAATGTTGATGTTGCTGTTGCAAGGCATGTTGCAGCCCAGGTGGTGGAGTCGGTTGCTGTGGCAGGCGATGCACTGCATGCGGTGACGGTGGTGGCGGTAATTGTTGTTGTCCAGCTGAAGCATGTAAGTACCGTTGTTGTTGTTGCGCAGCTTGTTCACGTTCACGTTCACGCTCACGCTCCCGCTCACGCTGTGCCTGTTGTTGTGCCTGCTGCTGCTGTTGACGTGCGTGCTGCTTGATTTTCAGTATATTCTCCTGTTGCTCTTGTTCATGCTGCCGCATAAGTTCGTCTTTTATTTTGTACTGTTGCATGCTCAAATCATCGACGCTCTTCGATAGCTTCAACGTATCGTTACTGTTAAATTTACTGTTCTGCAACATCGGTTTGATGTCGTATTTGTAATCGCCAATGCTGCCGCCACCCAAAGCATATTTCTTCTCGGCGCGTTCCTTTTGGCGGCGTACCAGCTCATCAATGTCCATGTAAGCGCCCGAAGTTGCTGCTTCTATGGCGGATACAATAATGGGGTCTTCTTCGAAGACGCTGTCATCGATAGTCTCACGCAGCGTTTTGGTAGACGAAAACAGACGTAACGAAGGATCGTTGACCTGATCGCTGAAATAGACATCCATCAGTGTGAAGAAAGGCCATTCGCGGCGCTTCGGCTCCTCGGACATTTTAATGGCCTAAAGTATTCGGATAGGTGATAGGGAAAATTGTGTATTAGTTTGTGTGTTCGAGTGGAATTCTCTGCTAATTGGAGCTGGTACTCACTTTGTATTCCTGCAGAAGATTGTTCCATTTTTTGATGATCTTCGAAAGCGGCAGCGGGACATTGAGTTTGCGCTCGACGACCCTACAAGGGGTGGAGGTGGGATTAAAGGTGGGCGTCAATGAGAGAACAGTGAAATGCACAACAAGGAAGCAGAATGTGATAGGAAGTTAAATTGGATGAAAGAAGAAAAGAGAAAGTGAAAAACATAGAATGAGTAAGGGATAACACGAATTCTTTTAAGTAATGCAAAAATACTTTAAAAATGCATGCACTCTAATTATACGTCATTAAATTTTATTAGAAAATGCAAAATAACAAAAACAAATTATTCAAGTAAAGACAACTATATAATATTATTTAACAAAAAGCTGATGTTCTCATTCCCATGATTCAATGATTAAAGGTTTGGTGAATAATTATAGCAACGTTTGGTACTGCAATACAAAAAGTTGTATTTGCGGCGGAAAGAAATGAGAAAAAAATGTAGCCTCTTCTTGTGAAAACCTATTTAAAAATATATTCCTAAGTCCTACCATTTTTCCGTTCATAAAGCGAATATTAAGCTCGGCATTTGTATTTAAAGTTACATATTGAAAGTTTTAATAATATCATTTAACTAAATAAATGTCATTTAATTTGTAATACAATTGCACATACAATAGTACTATGTAGTATTATTTCATAGTAACAAAGTAAAGCTAGAATTTACATAAAATAAAAACCAGGATGACACAAACAACCACAATGGATTCCCAATTTACATGAACGAGTCTGTTCTGTAACTCTAGATGTATTGTGTTACTACTTTGAAGACTCAAAGAAAATGTTCAAAATGTATCCTCTTACGATGCTACATGTGGAGTATTTATGTAATATTTATTAGTTTTTCTCTCGGCAGGGCTGTTTATCTAGTGTTGAATTCGGGAATGAATATGAAATCTATGAGATAAACCGTCAAAAATCTAAAAACTGATTTGGCTGGTTTTATAATCGGCCTAATCGAGATGTTTTCGCTTCAACTGAAAGCCAGTTGGTTCGATTAATAAATAAACATAACAGGGGATGCTTACATAATTTTTTAATAGATGAATTAAGGTACGTATATTCCAAACTTTCTTATCGGAAATAAATAATAGCAAAACAACGAAATATGATTGGAATCGAATTATTTAAAAGAAGGTTTTCGTAGTAGTTATGTAATGAAAATAGGGGATAACTTGAGTTCATTTAACTCTATTAATCTGCAAATGTCAACCTTCTTTTAACTACATTCCCGTGTATACTATTTTTTATTTGATATGGAGTTCGATTCTAAGTGAGAAAATCTCCTCTAAATCGCTTCGGAATCGCTTCTATTTTGTAACGTTAACCTTAGAGCGCCTAGTTTCCTGTATTTGCCATCTGGACTGAAATTTCACCTCTGTTTATTAACTTTTCTTCAATCGCACATATGCTAATTCGAATATGTAAAATGAACAGATTATCATTTCGCTATATACGAATAATATAAATAAACTATAATAATATAAATAAATATATAAACGAAACGCATATAAATGTTTTAACAAGCGAAATTGAATTTTTCCGAACTTTATTCTTCAATTTCCACAATCTAAAATTTGAATGTCAACGAATAAAAATTCGAAAAAAAAACAAAGGAAAATGAAGCAGTATTGCCTTCAGCTTGCAATGTTAAATATATATATGCTACTATTTACAAATCTTTTAACAATATTCTGAACAGATTTCAAAAAAATAAAAATAAAAAATACTGTTTTTGCTAACATAGTAGGGTTGTCAGAAAAGAGTAAACCTATGTATTGAACTTTTATTCGAAAATTTATTTTTGAAAATTATTTGAAGGTATTTTTAAGGAAACCCTCCGAAAGTGTATGGTAAATGTTGGTAACAATATTTGAGGACTTCGTAAATTTCTTAAATCATTTAATTTATGTATGTATTAATTTGAATATAATTATGCTTTACTTACGCCCACGCATATTTGGAGGCATTACGTTTGCCTGTGAATAACGGTGAGAGTTCAGCTCTTAATCTGATTAATGTCTTGACCTTTTCTGCTTCCCCTGCGATAGAAAATAAATAAATATAATATAAAAAATATGAGCAATTGGTAATTTAATTTTCAGAAATACAATATAAATATGTATCGAATATGCAATAATTCAGTTTGTGAATTTCAATTAAATAAATGATATAAAATCTTTTGAAATAAGTTACGTTCTGGATTTTTATTACAGTTTCGTTTATCGCTATTTTTAAAATATGAAATACAATTAGACCAAACCTTCATATCATCAGAGTCACACTTTTAATTTAAAGGGGTTTCTCTTTTTTTCAGTTATTATTTGATTACATTCTGCAAATCATTGATCTTCTTAACTCATTAAATTCAAAAATACCAACCAGATGTTGAGTATTGCTATGGGACATCCTACTTAAAAGTGAAGTCAAAAAATAACGGAGGCTCAGTAAATCGTTACCCCCAAGGCTTGCACAGCTATGTGAATATAAGTATAACACGAAAGTGCTTTAGGCACATGCATACTTCCATAGTCAGAAAGTGATCTGAAGAAAGTGATAGTTGTTTGGCGGAACTTGAGTATTGCGTACGCGCACACACACATGCACATCTAGCAGTATATATACTGCCACTCGCGTAAGCCGTTAGTGCGCTTCTTGTCATTATTAATTTTTATAATTTTATTGTAATTCATTACAATCGCTACGCCATTGATTGTGTTTGTAAGTGTGGTATATCTTCACATTCAATTTGAATGGAACTTAAACTCGAATTGTGTTGTTGATTGGACTGGTTTGTGGTAATTACCGAAAACTATTCAACGTTGAAGAATTCATTAGCAGATTTCACTTTCGCTCATGACGTTGGAAATTTTTCTGTGCGCAAACACCAAAACACCTAAACATACGCATATATCCACTGTGTGTATGTGTGTGTGCTATGTCTTTTTCGCGTATGCGTGCATGTATAGGTGTGCATCATACTTGCTCGCAGCTTTCTTACCTGTTCAGCACTGCCTTTCTTCGCAGCGAGCGAATAGTAAGTAGTTTTCCTAATATTATTAAGTAAGCTCACAAATATAGCGTGCGCATATTAAAAGAAATGTGCTTGTTTGCGTGAATGTATGCGACTCATATACGTCTCCACATATGCATACATGCAAGCCTTAATTTGCTGTCGGTCTAAATGTGTACGGCACGTCTGAATTCTTTGTATGCCTCACATATACACACGTTGTGTTTATTTGTACCTATGCGGTTACTATTTGTTGTATGTTTATATATTGAGTACATACCACCATTGCATTGGCTGGCTGACACACACACATCTATAGACAAACATATTTATACGTGTGTATATATGTGAGTATCTATGTGAATAGATACAAGCTTGAATATTTACGCACACATCCACATACACTTGCAATAAATATGAACATGCATGCAACTTTCGGCAGACGCTTGAATTTTGTCTCTTTGCCAAGGAATTTAAAATGACCAGTTGAATTCATTTCGCAATACCGGATCTATACATAAGCTTAAAGCCATAACGTTTTTTGTTTTTGTCTGAAATTTTGTTGTAAACAGAAGTGAATTGAAGTAAATTACAAGCTAGATGAATTTGAAAATAAAGAAAGCATAACATAAATAAGAAAATAAATGCAAGCAAATCAAAAGTCAAGTGGATATGCTTTAAGCAAATAAACATCAACTAAGAAAAAACAAAATTCATAAAAACAAAAACTTACTAACGAAGCGATCGCTAAGATTGCGGTAAATAAGTGATAGACATGTGTTTTTGTAAGTTGGTAGCTGTTTGTTGTTGTTCGTTAGACGAGCAAATCCGACTAAATGGTAGAAAGCGTAAAATAGGCGAGCGAACAAAATTGAACCGAAGTGAAATGAACTAGACTGAATTGCGGTAATGTACCGAATTGCTGCTGTGAAACTTTAGTATATTATCATATCATCTAACAGCTGGAGGTCATCATACTATTTCATGCATTTAGTGGTCTCAAAGGTATGTATCGAGCTCGCGCTGAACATACTAAGCATATGCATACTTACGTACATATACAATAAGTAAGGACAAATTTTTGATTTCCTAGAAGAATAATGTTTGGCATGTACTTATAACTGTAAATTTTATTACTTTATAATTAAACTAACATACAATTGAATACATTTAATTTAGAATTTTATCCCTTAAATTGTGCGGATTATTATGGCAATAAATTAGAGGAGTAATTATTATACTCTCGCAACATGTCTGCTAGAGAATATATTAGTTTTATTCACCTAACGGTTGTTTGTAACGCCTAGAACTAATCGAGTTAGATATAGACACACACATATATATATATATATATATATATATATATATATATAGATCATATATATGATCAGGATGAGAAGAGTAGTTTGAAATCCGGGTGACTGTCTGTCCGTCCGTCCGTCCGTGCAAGCGATAATTTGAGTAAAAATTAAGATATTATGACCTTCACAAAATTGCATGGAAACATGTTTCCTAATATACTTGAATAATGAAAAGAGTTAATGTGATCACGCAGATCTTCCTCTATCTCAAATATGCCCGAAAGAAGAATTCCCGACTGTCCACCTGACTTTAAACTAAATATGTGTGATATTCAATGACATTAAGTCGATATGTTTTCTGAAACATAATGTTCTTTCGTTTTTACCTTTTATCTTTCCCTTCTCACGATAAACTACTTACAAATGTAGAAAAATCTAATAAATTTTATTAAGTAATCTAACAAGTATGACGTGCGGCTTGTCATGAGATGGCGTAACCTGATTATTATTCCATTGTTCCAATATTCCGAACATGTGTTGGAAAGTTATTGTCCTTGTGCGTCGTTCTCAGTATATGTCATTCATTCATTTGAAGGGTAAACAACAATAATTTTTTTCACTCAAATATGTCGATCTTTGTTCCTGAAAAAGTGTTTTTGCGGAGAGTTCTTCTTCATTACTTTAATACGAAGAAAACCTCCGAAAAAAGCCGAAAGTCATCGTATTTTGGTGGAAGTTTATGGTGAATATGCTCTAGCTGAGTGAATGTGGCAAAATTGGTTTGCATGATTTAAAAGTGGTGATTATGACTTGGAAGACGAAGAACGTTTTGGGCGGCCAAAAATTTTTGAAGGAACTGTACTGGATAAGGAGCTGAAAGCATTACTGCATTACTCGATGAAGACTGTTGCCAAACAGAAGAAGAGCTCGCAGCCGTATACATTCAAAAGCAAGGAAATTTTGTGCCATATAATTTGAAGCCAAGAGACATTGAGCGACTATTTTGCATGTCAGAAAGGCTGCTTGAACGATACATAAAGAAGTCGTTTTTGCATCGGATCATTACGACAACCTTAAATCCAAAAAATCACATGGACTCGAGGCAATAATTTTTGATCATAACAACGCCCGGCCTCATGTTGCAAGACCGGTTAAAAACTATTTGGAAAACAGCGGCTGGGAAGTTTTGCCGTACCCGCCTTATAGCCCAGGCCTTATCGCTTCTGAGTACCATTTGTTCCGGTCAACGCAGAATGCCCTCACTGGAATACAGTTCACATCAGAACGGGGTATCAAAAATTGGCTTGATTCATTCTTGGCCGCCAAGCCGATGCAGTTCTTTTGGAATGAAATCCACAAAAAGCCCGAAAGATGGGAAAATGTTATAGCTTTAGATGGGGAATACTTTGAATAATATTGTTGTACATGCATGTACATGTACATGAAAAAGGATAAAGAAGAAAAATTATTTTAAAATACAATAATAAAAGGAATGTTCAATCACTGAGGCCTTAAGCTCTCGCTCTTAATAATAAGTCGTCAAGAAGTGTATTGAAGTAAGAATGAAGTGTGAGTAATCCCAAAAATAATAAAATTTGTCATATTTTACTAGTTTTTCGATCATTTTGGAAAATGTCGTACTTCGATGTATTGATGTAAGATGATAGCATATATTATATGAGTTATTCATAAGATTTGGTGTGGTTTTTGCTTTATGCCGCCTGTATTTTCAACAAGTGAATTTATGTTACAGCTTTGAAAAGATTGACAATATTTGAAATTATTTGAAACTAAAGATAAATATGTATTTTTCTTATACTATTATCGTGCTTTCATCAAACTTGTACTCCTTTCTCTTATACGCATCGTAATGAATGCTGGTTTTCTCCACCAACAGAAAAGCTCAAAACATTTTCTCAGTCTAACACACACCAATAACACATCAATAACAAAAGTCATCACTTTCAAGTAGTTACCAAGGCTGCCTGCGCACCCATACCTATAAGTCAACCAACCAGCCCGTCAGCCAGGCAGACAGCACAATCGCCGGCATTCATGCGTGCAGCCAGCGTTGTTAGTTTCTCTTTTGACCTACATTTATAGCTACATTCTACAACGTCACTGTCGCCGATCTCACAGCAATCGCTATCTCCACACTGTGCATTCACAACCCGTTTGTTGAAGTCGCTTTTACCTGTTATACTTTTTGTTGTTATTGCTCGGTAGCTAACTGCACTGCAAGCGTTGAAAGTAGCATTCTTCTTCTGCGCAACTTTTTTCTTCAATATTCTCACTCCTCATCATCGCTGTACTGGGGAAGCTCGTGGATGAAGTCTTTTGTTTTGAATTGCTCTCATTCTTCATTTCGTGTCGGTTGCTTAGCTTAGTCGGCTGTGATAGTCGTACTTCGTGAGATTCGCTTTTAGCTCGACGGCAGTACTGTTGTTCTTTGTAGCTGTTGCTGTTGTACAGGTTTCTCAGCTGGTTTTTGTGTTCTCGCGCGGATTTGTTTACATTTCTTCTACATCATTGTTTTTGCATTTACTTTCTTCGCTTACTGCTATATTTCTTTTCTCGTCGTTCTTGCAACGTGCAGCAAATGTTTCATATTTGCTTCTGTTTACATTTTTTTTTTTCACACACACCCATCAGCTTTGTGCACGTTAATCTTGGTTGCTGGATTATGCTTCAGCAAAGACGTGCTTTCGGAATTCGCCTGACTTGCTTTTAGCATTCTTTGGCGCCTTTCTATTTTCAAGTAACTAAATGTGCTTGCGATGATGTTTGGTAGTAGAAGTTTTCAGAATTATTGAGAACATAAGTTTATACATTTATTTTGTGTTATCTCACATCATGCAAAAAAAATATACACAATTTTGTTAAGCTCTTCGCAATTATATGGGAATAAATTCAACTGCAGCCTATATATGCTGTTTTTTTGTTGAGTTTGTTTAAATGTTTACATTCATATTTATAATAAGAAAAATGCAGGTCATTAGGTCTATATAAACAGTGGAACAAGAGGCAATAATTAGTGGGAACTAAGAAAAGGTGGCTAAAGGAATAAAAGACAAAATAATGAGCGGGAATTCAACTAAATACTGCTACAAATGCTATTTATCCTGTGGTAGCCACTTACATTCTTAAAGAACTATGCATTCTATAATGATTCGCTTTTTCGTTTCACTGAACATTCAGTTTTGAACTCCCTTTACCCCTCTGTATACATGCATACATGCATTGCTATCATATGTATTATTTGGTATTTGACTTGTTTTGGCTTTATTGCCTTACTTCTTTGTTCTTTGTTGTTGTCTGCTTCAATAACTGCAACTATTGTACAGCCCCTACATGCATAACAGGGCACCTCTGAACCAGGCAAAACGTTGCATGCCTCTGACTTTTACTTTAGTTATCTTTTGAATAGAAGATTATACAAGTGGGTTAATATCACATTAATCTGGGGGCAGGGTGGTCGTTTTGACATGTTGATAAAATGCTTCATATAATTGGTGGAAGATTATTCTACTCTTATCTACATTTTACAATCACTTGTCGCGTGTGCGTTAATTTTTTTAAATTTAGTAAGTAAGTGAATTTTTTTGCTTTGAACGTTCGTAAAGGAAGTCAATTAATTTCTTCTTACTTACCTATACATTTGTGTACAAATAAATTGATATATATTTCGTCGCCTTTACCATTCTCTTCTGACCTCCGCTGTAGCCAGATTGAAATGATCGGTGAGTTTTTGCTATCTGTGCAAATTTCTGGATATTTCAGTTTGCAATCACATACACATGCATACATATATGTAGGAAATACGCATACATATACATAAATATAAGCACAAAATATTTGTATCTTTTTACGGTTAAAGTCATCGTCCGATGAATTATTTACTACAACAGCAAAACGACTTTTTACTAGGGTAATAAAAGAAAATTTAATGTGTTTTGAATGAGTCATTTCAATTGCCGAAAGTTTTTGTCTGGTTAATGTTAAAATTATTTTTGTAGTTTTTTGAAGCTTGGCGAGTAAATATTTGAGTTTTTATAGAAAGTAAGTTTGTTTGTAAATGTATGTATTGTACGAGTTTGTATAAAAAAGTGTATTGTGTTTCTATAGAATACCAACAATATAACGATTTACTTTTAATTGCCGTTTTATGTAAATACCGTAGAGAGATCGGCAAATATTTTCCATGAGGAAGTGATCAAAAACAATGGCGGATCATGAGGAGACTTTGCAAACTTTGACTTTGCAAAGGAATTTGCAAACAATTTGAATCTTGGAGACTTCTACTAAAGACCTCTTTTTTTCAATCGTTCCTTAACTCAAAGATCGAAGTCTCTATATTTGCGTAAGATTCTTCGAATTCTCGAATTCTTATTCAGACTGAAGAAGCTAAACACAAACTGAACAATATTACGATAAGTACTATTTTGAGATGGAATTTACCGAACTTTTTAAGAATATACATTAAGGTCACGAGAAAGTCCTTTCCATATATATACTTTAGGTTTTTTCCCTTAATGTATTAGTCACTTTAATTTCATTTTAAATGTGTAAAAAGTGCTGTATTTATACTAAATATGTGTAACCTACTCTTTTCCGAAATATTATTCAATATATTTTCGACTCAGTGCAGCTTAACATATAATGCTATCAATTTGTCACCAACTTGTAGGTAAGCAGTCTGAAATTGTCAAATTGACGCTAGTCGGTTTGTCTAAAAGTCCAAGTTCCACTATCGTTCCTTATTACATTCTTGTTTTTACTTTCTCTCAATGGATGTGGTTACACATTAGAGCCAGTTTTTTATTGCTCGACTACTTGGCTGCTTTTCACACACTCAGTTGTTGTAGTAAAAGTAGTAAAAGCTAATTTTTCATTCATTTGCCACACAGCCAACAGTAGATGAGAGCGACAGATGTAACAATAAACACAACAAAATAATACGCTACGAATTTACGAGTGTATTGATAGCAAACGCCTCGAATTTTTACTTGCCGATCAAGCCAATATCCTCGCTTAGAAACTTGTAGCATCAAGTTGCGGCAGCAACAAGAAAGCAGTCAACTTACAGTAACGTGCAGAGTGTGGCAGGAAAGAAACTATGTGCGAAACTTGATACTGCTGCGATAGTAAATAAATGCCAGCAACAAGGGGGAAAGGCCCAACGGTTATATAAAGTGAAATGGCCGGCGAAGAGTCTACTATTTCACTAGTAGCCGGAGAGACGTAAATAGAAATAAATATCACTTGTTGAAGCAGATGCATGCAGTCGAGTCATAGTGTAGTTAGCATGCAACCAAGCAATGGCGTCAAGTTTTACGCAGCGAAAATTTTTCCTTTGGAGTTGGCGCATATTCCTCTACATTTGCAACTTAGATTTTTCTCCAGACTTTATACGCATACGTTTATAAATATTATATTTTCGCTGCCATTTCACCACTTAAGAAATGAATATGTATTTGTATTTTGCTTTTTTGCTTTTTTGCATTGAAATGTTTTTCCATTTTCTATTTTTCTTTTTAACTGCATCAACTCAAGCAGTTGAATGTACGACTTGTAGCCATTATGTTGCTGCTGGAAATTCCCCCGGAATCTACACATACTTGTAGATAATAATTTCAGTAGGAAAACAACAACAGCTACCAGTAGAAGCAATCGCAACTTCAGAAAGTGCATTCAACGTCGTGGAAAAGCAATGAGATTTTGCAATGAAGCTTATAAGCTTTTCCCTTTATTTTCTATGTTGGTTTTTTTAATTTTGTTTTTGTTTTTGTTTTTGCCTCAGCATATTACCATTTTACATATATAATATTTTTATTCGCCAAGTCGCAGTCATTGCTTTTACGAGTGCATTTACCGCTTCATTTTTATTGTTTGCTGGATTATAGACATCGCTTGTCGCCTGTGCTGTTGTTGCTGCTCTGCACTTTGTCTTGCTTTGCCATTGGTGAACTTGTCTCAAATGTTCGAAAAGCGCTGCATAACAGTGGTTTGTATGCCTAAGTGCCGTTCAGGCAATCTGTCATTGGGTGTAAGCGTTCGTCTGTTCGCCTGACAGCCTAACTGACGCCTAGTTTATTTACTTAGTTTCTGTTTTTTTTCCGATTTGGGTGTTGTCCGTTCAATTACTCATGCTGAAGTGGGTTTTGCGGCACATTTTTGTTGTCGAGAAGTGTCTTTGATTAGTTTTTCACTGGAATTTATACTTTTTTTTGTTGGTTATTGCTGTTTTTGTGTATTTGTGTAGTTGTTGTGGTGTAATTTTTTCACTTGAGGTTCATGAACTCTTACCAATTCGTTTGCTCCTTGGTTACACTAAGCTTGCCATAGTCGACTCAGATTTACTTGGTGCGCTTTTTTCTTTATTTTATTTGCCTTGATTTATTTGTTATATTTTTTTTATAATTAATAAAAATGGTTGTGCTTTTAATTTAAAGGTGCTTAAACTTCCTTCAGGTTTTATTATATATTAATTCCATTAATTAAACATTGCTGTGGTAAAGTATTCTGGATGATTGGATCTTACAAGGCATGTATATTCCTTTAATCTTAGAATGGTTGTTTGTTTTTGTCACAGTTTCCTATCTGCTTAACTAATACTATATAGTACGCGCAGCTTTAGGTTTCTTAACCTTTGCATTCGGAAACCTTTCAATATTAACTTAATATATTTCAGCTGATTTTATGCTTTTAAAGAAACTTTTCCAATCAATATTTTCAGATCAAAGTCTTGAAAAGAAACTTCAAGTATTTCCTAACAACGTTTTGGTTTAATTTTCATGTTAGAATTTTAATGGAATATTACATCCTGTCATGGAATCAATCGTTCATATATATTTGTGAAATAATGCGCTTAGCTTGTTGATAAAAACCGTTACTACGAAATATTGGTATATTCTAATCAAACATGGCGTATGAGTAATCCATTAAAGTTGATTAAAATTAAAAATATTAAAAAATATTACGAAAAATTCCGTTTGACATTCCATTTCTGAATAAATTTTCATTACACAGATTCCCATAAAAATAACTTCGTTTTGTTTGAAGCCCCTTGGCGTATGAGTAATTTAAATTAACTCAATATTGAACATCCAAACAAAGCAGGAGAATAAACCATCATGAAATTCAAAAATAAGGAAAGACTTTTATCAATGAATAAAAAATAAACCTCAATCAAATTAAACATAAATTTTTATTGGCTTAAACCCGATGAAGTAACAAAAGCATCTAACCGCTGATTGCCCATTTGTAAAACAAAACAGAATAAACTATAAACTATAAAACTATAAATGCAGACCTCATAACGAATGGAAAATTAAAAGTGAAAAAGAGTTTATAATTCATTACGTGCAATTAAAAAGGTTTCATCGTAGTTCAGCTAACTTCGCAACCGCAGCTTCAGAGAGCAACGCACTTTTACATAACCAACGAAAGTCGTTCACTTCAACACATAACATGCACTAACACTTACACTAGCATACAAATAAACACATACCACATCACATTAGTATATGTACGCATATACATACAAACATTCGCATTAGTGGTTGCTTCGTTTGAATAGCAAATGTCTAACTGACCATTTGAGTTGATTGACTAAAGAGCTAGAAATGAATAATCGTTTTTTAACTGTGAAAACTACTAAGTCATATGGTTAAAATTTTCAGTTATGTTAAGCATTTCGTTTTAGTCTTTTTGTTAGAAATTAAAGTTGTCACATCTGAAATTTGTTAATATGAGCGGAGAATTTAATACTTGTATTTATGTATATATATATATTGTAATATATATGTATGTGTATATGTATATGTATATGTATATATATATATATATATATTGTATGGCTTCTAAATGCTTTAATAAAAAAATAATTAACAAAATTAAAAATATTAAAGTTAACACTAAATCATAATTAGAACCGTTTGAGAAGATGCCAGTACTTTTCGACTTCGATGATGTTAGAAATTTGAATATTTTTTGTTTCAGCATATTATTCATTTTAATGGTTGATGTCTTTAATAATGTCAAACTAAAATACATTTTTAATAGATACAAATTCAAGTATTTGGGGAAATTACTTATAATTCAAATTGTCTGTGCACATAAGCTGTGAGGTATACTAAATAGCTTGCTATTGTAAAGTAATGATTATTGTCATAAGCTTTATAAACTCATTTATATGTTTGTGCTATTATAAAAATTCCAAAAGAATAAATCATCAAACCATTAAAGCTGAAGCATTTATTACAAAGAATTTAAATTTCAAGATAACTGTATTCTGAGCATGCATATATTTATTGCTGCAAGACCATAGCAAATCAGTTTAATTGTATTCGTGTTCGCTTTTCAAATATTATTAGTAACAAATGACATTTGTTAAATTCTGTGAGAAACCTGTTGATAAGCATAACATTCTTTAGCTTTAATGAAACCGTTTATGGCCACACGTCACAATCGCCATAAGAATACAATGTTGCACTAATTTTAGTCATTACTTAAACATTATTACTTAGCAAAATTAAGAAAATGCAAATTAATTAAGCTAAAAGGTCAGATCTCTCTTTGGATACTAAGGCCTACACGTATATGTTTGTATGCGGACCCATCGCTGCAATGTGCAAATTATTTATAAAATATACAATTGTATATGGGAGTAGGGCATGATGGCTTAATATGAGGACATGCAATTTATTATTGCTGTGATTAAAACTTGAAAGAGAACCTCGCACTGATAGAAAACAACAGAAATCTACTCAACTTTAATTGCATATTGAAATTAAGTAAACAACAATGAAATTACGAGTGTAATAAGTTAAGTTAGTAATTAATGCTGCTGCCATTATTGTTGGTATTGTTGTTGTTGTTGTTGTTGTTGTTATCAAAAAGAAAAAGTATCGAAGTAAGCCAACGGGAATGAGTCGCAAATCACGCTCACTTTTATTTATGAACAATGGAAACTAAAAAATAGCTATACACACACATATATACACACGCACGTTTACATACAGAATAAGAGTCATTACAGCGAACGCAGTAAAAATAGATACCAAAATTCAACAGCAGCGACGACAGCAGCACATTCAGAAATATGAGGAAGAGCAGTCGCCACCGAAAACACCAGCCAACACGCACTTGCATTTTTCACCAACAACTATGCCACTCAGTTACTTATACTTATGCATTCATAAGACTACGTTTGTGTGCTGCAGGCATGGCGGCAAACGAAAGACTTGAGCTGCGAACCCACGCACACTGTTAAAACGGAATTAAAATTCTTATCAACGCATGCGAACGCAACCAAAAACAGGCGAGCAGAGTAAACTGAAAAAGAGCAGCAACTAAAACAACAAAATAAAATATTTAAGCTCGTTTTTACGAGTATGGCTGTTTGTTGCTATTTCTGTGTGCGACGTGTAGCCAGCATAACTTTCACTTTAATAATACACAGCGCAGAGTCATAAATATACATACATACATAAGCAGTATATTGTGTATATGTATGTATGAATGTAAGTGTGTATATGTATATAGAAGTGTGTATGTATTTAGGCTTGCAAGTGAGTGCGCTTAATGCACTTAATGCTGCGACGCTTTATGTGCTTGCAGGCGAATACTTACACAAATACACATACACACATACAAATGCTCACATTTATTTCTGCCTGCTGCCTATACATACATACACCCGAAGACACTTTCTTATGTGGATTTAGCACTTGTATATGTATTCATGTTTGCGCAGAGTTATATGGGAATTTTTTGAGCTTGTTTCTCTGCATCGCCCACATTTCGATGTATCTGTGGTTTCAAGTGCGTTGAGTTTCCACACATACTCCTGCATAGTTTCTACGTACTGGCGAATTGGGATTTTTTCCTCACACAACCGCTGCACTTGGCTCTATCAAAGTTTTGTAGCTCTAACGCCATTTGCTCTATTTATTATGTTAAAAATAGCGAATACTTTTGAAAAGTAATAAAATCTCCAATTTTGCTTAAGAAATAACGAATTCAAAAAGAAGAAGATACATATAGATCTAAATTGGGGTTGTAGGTAAAAACCAATATATAATATATTTTTTATATTTTTATTTAATATTACTTACTTGTTATTATATATTACTTTTATTTTTATATTATATATTACTTTCATTTAGTATTGCAATTACGATTTTTTAGATATACAAAACAATATATTTTTTACAATATATATCCATTAAATGTGTTATGCTATATGAAATGCTTTTCTGAGTATTTTCAAACTTACTTTCATTTGCTTCATAGTAACTGATTGTTACCAAATTTTTTCT
This sequence comes from Bactrocera minax, assembly GCA_021498325.1. Taxonomy (NCBI): domain Eukaryota; kingdom Metazoa; phylum Arthropoda; class Insecta; order Diptera; family Tephritidae; genus Bactrocera; species Bactrocera minax. The sequence continues at coordinate 642,157 of JAKEEE010000044.1, read as the reverse complement.
CCCTATATTTCATAACGAACTTATATACGATACGACTGTTATAATAATGTATACAGGAATGTTAAGAAAGTATCAGCATAGTTACTTAAAAGGCTACCCAATATCCCTCTAAAGTAATCCTTTAGATTCTCTAGGGAGAATATACAAACCGTCATGGTAATTTTACTTCAGTTATTCAAAGGGAATATTTTAATACATTAAAGAACAAAACATCTGGTATACTAAAAATTAAAATCGTATTCTCTGGTATAGAACAATTTGAAATACTTAAGACTAGGTGTTGCTTTTGGGTTGCTTTGGAGGTAGAAATTTCTCTCTGGCCACAAGCCGACCGGCCGAGATGAAATGTCAAGCTGAAAGCATAGGGAAAGCACACATTTAATGGCAAGTACCAAACTCTTCACTCTCGCAACTCTAATAATTGATTTCAATGGCAAATGCTACCAACACATTTCCATTCTAAATTGGCTGTATTGTTAAAATTTTCCGAAAGAGCTTTATGTTTCAAAATTATATTAAACAAGTAATCAAATAAGTTTCGTGTATATGTATTATGCAATTCCAGTGAACGCTTGACAATATGTTTTATTATATTTTTTATATAAAAACGGAACAATGTATGTTGATGTGTATATAATATGCATTTAGATCAGGTTAGTTAGCGTTGTGTTGTTCCTGTACATTCGCGTTTGCGCGTCTCTTTTCATTCATCATTTGTTTACAATTATTTCACCTTGTACCGTTACATAACTGAGAGGGATTGCATCACTCTTTTTTGAAAACTTTTGGTGTGCTACAATTCGTTGTTGTTGTTGCTGTTATTGTTGTTGGTGTTGTTGTTATTGCAGTGAATAAAGAAAAGAAAAACAATAACTTTCAATTGTAGAGAGAACTCGAATTTGTCGAGTTTTAAAACAGTTATACACACAAATTCTCACCTAAAGCAATGAGTTGCTAATCATTTTGATATAAATGCATACGTAAGCCGCCTTGTGTTGGCATTAAAAATTGGCTGCGCCAGCGCACTTTCCGCACAGTGTTTACGCAATTATATCAGCTAAGCATAAGAAGAAGCACCGCCGAATATAATACGTACGACATTGCGTAACCGAATCCGAAAATCGCAAATCGCAAATAAGTAAACGAATAAGAAAAAAAAGCAGAAATATCTATTGGCCCTGCACGCAAACAAATAATTTGAAATCAGCGTTTTGCTGTCACATTTCATTTGTTTTTGTCCTACATGCTATCTTCTGTGCTTCTTCTTGATCTTTTCAACCATTTTGCCCATACATTACAAGCGTTCCTTTCCAATTTTATTTTGCTGATGTACTTGATATATACATAACAATATATATTTGTATATATATATAATAACAAATGTATATGGATGGATAAGCATACATATTTAACATTTGCCTTTTACGTGATTTATTTTTGTTTTTGGGTATTTCCCTAAAATAAAACAAATCGAGGGAATAGCTGCAAAGGAGGGAGCAGCGATGCGGCAGCGGTGGCGACAAAAGCCACAAAGAGAAGCTGAACTATTCATACGAAGCCACAAGGGTAATTGCATAACTACCACACGAGTTGTTGTTGCTATTGTGTGAGATATTTGTAAGCGTTTTTAATATCGTTGTGCTATGCTCTATTATAGCTGTTGTTGTGAATATTGTCGATGCGATTTCTGTAATATATTGTTGTTGTTCATCTGATTTCGGCGCCCCTATGCCAGGCCTTGAAAGTTCAATGCCTTTTTCGCCAGCGTTTCATCGCTATTACACACTCACACAAACATACTCGTACGTATACATATGTAAATATGCATAGCCAACAGCAACAGCAATACCAACAGCAATACAATGCAAGCATGTCAATCGCTCGAAGAAAGCTACGCATAAAAGCTTCAATGCATTCGTGGCAGCTTTTACCAACTCATCGTCCGACAAAACTAAGTAAATATAATAAATATGAAATAATTGCAGTATATGCGAATTTTGATTGCTTAGTACTTTGGCTGTAGAACGGAAAAATCCGGATCCTTCTTGTGCGTTCAAGTTGTTCACTCTTCAGATCATTTACAAACTATTCGCCCGAAGAATATTTTTCTGCAATACTTTTCTACTAACACACACACGCGCGCACTCATATATATATATATTTATTTACATAAATTATTTACATAAAATAAAAATATATGTATATATACTATATATATACATGAATGCACGTGAATATGATTGTGCTCATTTATTGCAGCTTCGCCTTCAACATTGTCACTATATATGTAGGTATCTATGTATGTATGTATATATGTATGTATGTACGTATGAATGTGAGAATTTGCGAATTTGCGCCGAAAACTCCCTGGAACTATCACTGCGTAATCGTTACAGCGCAAGCGAACAAAATTGCAATTTCAATAGTACACATTTTAATTAACAGGAATGACTCATCACAAAAGATGAGTTATATCTTTATGTGAGAATAAGTGTATTTGTGATTTTGTAATAGCAATAATAACAAATCTTTTCATTTCTCATTCCATTGAACCATCGAATGGACAGACAACTTTTATGTCTGTGTGTGCTTTTGGACGCATTTTGCTCTGACTACTGCTCTTGCTACTTTGCTACTGCGCCGTGTAGGAAATCGCATTGCAGAAGAAAGAGGGTCTAGCTTTCGTGAAACTGTGTATTATATATTTATTTCGACTGCTGATTTTACTTGATGTCATGAAACAGTTTCCTTATTCTCTTCCGCAGAAAGAGGTTGATTATATCACGTCATCCAAACAATTATTTTCAAATTGCTTACGTCTATTTTTAATTTTGGTAACTCAATACACTCCGGAGACATAGAGTTCTAAATGTGGTTCGTGGGGAAGCTTCGAGCTAAGCAAGAAGAAACCGTATGCAGTATGGCAATAAAGTGGAAGGTATTTTGGAGATTTTTTGTTTAGTAATATTTTGGAATATAGTATAAGGAGACATTATTAAAAATTGAGAATAACTTCCAAGAAAGAAAGAAAATCTTTTAAGGAAGTTTTCCGCAAATAAGAATGGTCTCATACAGGAAGTGAAAAAGAGCAAAGTATAATAAAACACCTAGACACTTCATATAATATATTGCTGTGGAAAACAATTGCTGTTTCACTATAGAAAAAAGTGAACTCTCTCTACAGAAAGAAAGAAGAAAGATTTGGAAGCATTTATTTTGTAAAACTTTGTGTTTTTAATACTTTAATATATTAAATCAATTTACTAAGCAACTTTTTTAAAACATATTAACTAAAACGCCAATGAATAACAGTTTTATTATTTCTGTATTTATTTATATTATTTTTTTTAAATATTAATATTAAAAAAAAACAATTATTACCTGAAAGGGAACTTGCTTCTATGTTCTATGGACTTAAGTAGCGCCTGATTTCTTAAAAATATGTGATGACAGCTAAATAATGAATTTCAGTCTTTGCCAACAACAAAAATACCAATTACTCGTTATTAAAAAATTTAAAATTTGTTCACACGTAAAAACATTTCTTATTTTGAAAGTATTGGCTTGCGTTTCAACGCAGGCACCCTTTTATAGAAGTAAAACATGTGTATTGGAGCAGAAAGCGTACCAGCAGTTGTTGCTTACATAAAGCTTATACAAAGAACTTCGAACAACACCAACAATAACCGCACTTACAACAGCAGCGCTGAATTAGTTGGCAACAACTTTCACCTATTAATATTCGTGTCGTTCATTGCTTATGCAGAAGCATAGAAAGAAACTGAAAGAGTTGAAGGAAACGTAGAAGTGAAATGAATAAACTAAAAAAAAGCGAGTACGATTACGTACATTCACACACACATACATGCAAATATATGCATGCATGTACAGCGAAACTTAAAGTTTCAGCTTAAAGCTTCTCAGCAGGAATGATTATCTACGAATAATTCACATATTAAAGGAGAGTTCGAAAGCGTAATTTTTTTTTCAAAACCTTAGTCAAATCCACAAGTTCTTTTTTCTTCAATTTTGTTTGAAGTTAACGAACGGTTTGCTCTTGGAAGCAACAAAACAAACTCGACAACTTCGACAAACTCCATGTACATAGATGTGTATATACACATTTTATTGGCATCAACAATTTACTGGTACTAGGTGGCCATAAAGAAGTAACTGCGCCTCGCACACGCATCAAAGCTGCCCATTTCCCTTTTAGGTGCGCATACGGCCATATAATAAATATTTATGTGTGTGTGAAGTAAAAGTACAATAAATACAAAAGTCTTTGCGCATTTTTATAACCACGTTGAGGTGGCTGCCGAGAAGATATGCCTTTACTGATGCGCATGCGCATTGCACTAACAACGGCAACTAGATGAGAAGAAGAAGTCGTCAAAAAAGAAATGACAAGTTCACAGCTTGGTAATAGCTTTTCTTGCTTTCTTCGTTTCAGTTGGTATTCATTCATCAGATATTAAAGTAAAACTGTTGCGTAAAGCAGTTCGAAAGCAGCAGACTTCTCACACACCTACGCCAATTGAGTACATGTGTGCGTAAGAATGGTGTGTTCTATCAGATTGGAAATTTTTGTTTTACTAAAAGTTACTAATTTTTAGTATTTTTTTGATTAGGAATAAGATCTCTCCGTTTCCTCTCAAAATAGATATTTTATGCAATAAAATACTCCATTTTCTAATTTTTAAAATATAGTTGGACTTATAACTAAAACAACATAAAACGGGGGGTAAAAAAATAAGAATATTTTCGCCGATGATGGATTCATTCAAATTTCACCGGCAATATTGCTAAGTTATTATTTATTTGATCATTAGAAGTAGTATTGGTTAATTTGATGAGTTTTATATTGATATTAATTTCTATTTTCGTATGGTTCATATTTTTCTGAAACAGTAAATAAAACACAAACAAATAAAATGATCATAGAAGGCAAGGCCAATGAAATATATTGTACACAATTTGGCTGTCGCCGTATTTCCCACCTCAACGGACACTCTGACAAGGCAACTATTGAGCAAGTAAACCGCTTGTCACTTGCAAGCCACATCTATCTATTCGACCTGAGCAGGCGCTTAACTACACTAAAACTGTGTAAAAGTAGTGAAATTTTTCAAATTAAAATCAAGTTTAAAAAGAAATAAATCGAATGAATGATAACTTGCATCGGAGGTTAGCTTCCCTCCGCACTGCACCGAATTTAGTCAATCCTAATGGCTTTTTGTGTTTTTCTTCTTCTGCGGCTGTGGGGCTGAGCTTTTAGCTGTCTACCAACTGCTTTCGCTACGTAAACTTCTTTGTTTGTTGGCTTCTTTGGCTGCTGCGAAGTGAAAACGCCGCCAACCCGACTTGTTGCAGCTTAATCAATAACATTTACACATGCACACTTACTGTTAGTGCATTCAATAGTATGTATACTTGTTGTTGCATCCATTAGACAAATGACAGTGGACCAAGTACCTATGCAACCTCTTCTGGAAAGTTATAGCCAGTGCAGCGTGACTGCTGCACTATGCGAGTACATCTCAGCTATACCAGCCGGTTGGACGCCGTGGCAGACTCTCTGTTGCATTCGAGTGATTGACTTTCATTTCTCCTCACTTGAATGTGCAAGTTAAAGAGCCTCCTTCAAAACTTTTGACATGAGCATGAGGGATAACGCTTATACATCATATTAATATTGGCCCTTTTAATTTCAGTATAAAAGCCTGATCATAGAGCGAACTTGAGAACGGAAATTTTTAATACAGGGAAATCTCAGAGAACAGAGTACAACTACAGATACATATATACCCAAATTGAAATATATGTGATCATTTTGTGAAGAAGCAGTAACTGATTGTTGACTTTTTTTTAAAGAACACATCTTTAGTTTTTTTTTTTGAATCGAAGTTCTTAAATTTTATTTTCTTTAAATGGTGGCATAGAATCCTAAAATATCGGAATGGTCTTTGGTACTTTGATTTTTAGTCGCAAACGTTCTGTAGTCCTTGTCAAGTTGTCCTTGTAAATTTGGGAAATATTATTCTAAATGTTTGGCAAAAGTAATAAAAGAAAATTTACTAGAAAATGCGTCATTTAAAGCACATTGTTGGAAAATTCCTTGGATTGTTTTGTTAACTTTCCTTAATTATTTCTTAAAATTGCGTGGTAAGATTGCTTGCTTTTAAATGTAGTTACATCCATTAGCTATAAAAATATTTTCAAACATATATGAATATCTTACATTTTGTATAAAAAATTGCCTTTATTAAAATTAATAAAAATTAATAATTAAAAAAATACACATTTGTAGTCAAGTAAACTTTTTATTTCTATTCTAAAGAATTTGGGAAAAGTTATGGAAGCATACTGCCACATTTAATATTCAACGCAAAATTAACTGTTTTAGTCCGTTTAAATATCCATCTATATGTTTTCACATAATTATAATATACAAGGTAAGTGTGTACTTACAGCAATATCTTGTCGAATATTGGCAATTGGCATTGACATTGGGCGCCATAATCTCATTGGCGGCCATGATTTCGTTGGCGGCCATATCCATGGATGCTGTTTGCTTTGAATTTTGGTGCAATGATTGCTAGCCTAAAGAAAACGGCGTGCAAGTGAGTAAGTTTGTTCGTATATACGTGTTCGTTGCGCAGTTAATCCACAAGCAGTTTGGAGGCTGTTGAGCGGCTGCTGGTTTAGTTGTGTTTTTTTTTTTTTTTTTTCAATAAAAAAATTCGTAAATTAATTCCTTTCTAAATTTGCTATTCAAATTTGTATTTTTTGTTGCAATAATGCAAAGTTTCTGTTTCCGAAATATCCAAATTTAATAATACACAGTTCTCTGAAAAAATTTTTTCCTCAAAACATATATACATTAATGCTCTTTTGCATTTTGAAAGTTGGAAATTTTCAGCACACAACAGAATTCACACTTTCACTTTTCGTTTGCTTGCTTGTGTTGTTGTTATTGTTGTCATTATATTGATGTTGGTTTGGTGGTGGTTTGAACTGAAGGTGCAAGCTCTCATACGATATTTACTAATACTTGCGAGACAAATACACACACACGCACACATATGATAGTATTGGGTACGAAATTTCTGAAAGCTTTTAATTATTTACACTGGTGGCGGCGAGTAGCGCCAGCGAAACTCAAGTCAGCGACATATTCGATTCTCCTTAAAAAATTTAAAAAAAAAATTTTCAAATTTATATTCCAGCACTATATTTTTGATGCTTTTCACAGAATGTTAAGGTTTAAGAGTTCAAAATATGAATTTTTCAGTTTTCCTTAACTTCTTTTAATTTTTGTTACACGTCCTGTTCACACTTTTTACGTCAGCTCACTATTTTCAATAGTTTATTTACATCTGTGTAATGGCAAGCGGTTTCCAGTTTTTGCACTTTAAACAAATCCACTCAGAACGGTTTTATGTTTTATCCAAACGCAGTTTCCAGTTTTATTCCTGACAATTTCTATTGTGTTTTCTATTTTCTATTTTCTGTTTTCTGTTTTATTGTATTATTGTTTTTTTCCAAGTTTTATCTCATGCTCACTTTCGATTATACTCCACTGTTGATCCGTATTGAACAAAAATGTGGCAGGTAACACAAATCTGGAAAACTCTTAAGAATTGAACGTTCTCCGCGTCTTTCGAAAAAACGTAACGTCTACGCCGAGCAACTGGGAACGTCTGTGCGGCGTGCTGAAGTGAAACCAATGCTTATCCCCCAAACCGCCAAGCCGCAAAACTTTTTCCCATTTCGTTGTTTCTATTTCTGTTGCTGTTGCTTGCTGCTACTGCTACTGTTGCTGTTGCTGTTGCTGTTGTTGTTGCTGTTGCTGCTCTTGCTGTTACCCTTGTTGCTTCTTCATTCCGATTTGCTGCTGTTGCTGCTGCTACTTCTATCGATCTTACTGGCCCAAGTCCTAAGCTTCTACTGCCGCTCATTGTTGTTGTTTTTCTCTCTGCGTATGTTTGTGTTGTTGGCTTTCGCTTGCTCGTCTCATAGGTACTGACTACTCGTCTTGGCCATGGAAATGCTTTCACGCGTGTTCACACGTATATACACACACACACACACACACTCAGCAGGTCTTCTTTGGCTGTTGTCTGAACAACTTCTTGGTTTCTTGCCTACTTGTCAAAGCGACACTCTCAGCATTGCGCTCAGCGCTTACCATTGTTTCATTTCCATTTCGTTTCGTTATCGCTTCTATTACTTTGGAGTCCAAGCTTATGGGTTTGCGTTATTTTGTGATTTTGTTTTCGTTGTTTGTTGCTGCTGTTTGGAGGATCACTTGGAAATCTTTGCGAATATTTATGAAATCTAAAAGGGTTAACGTTATTATGAGCATAATTTATTACGAAATGAAAAAATGTTCAGCGTGTAGAGATTCATAAATAATCTTGCTATTTTTAATTTAGTCGATTTGTGTTGAACCTTTATAGTTTGCTACAGTAAAGTAGTTTGCTTATAGTAAACTATCTTTGAAGCTAATAGGGATTAGTGTTAAAGTTCGTTTTATCGAAATGTTCCAACAAAAAGCACTCTGAATGAGACTTGTTCCGGGTGTAGTAAAAATATTTATTTCTCGTCTCTATCAAAACTAGTTAGAATAATACCACGTTGGTAGAAGTATATCAGCTTCCATAATTTTGCGTATGCGTTGGATGAATATTCAATAAAGTAAGCTAAATTCAATTAAAGTGTTTAAACGTGGTCCTAAAGTACAAGTTTAGAGATCCGCTGATCTAGCTCAGAGTTCATCGTTTGTTTTATGGAAACATTCCTTATAACTTCTGTTTTTAATGATTTTAATGACTTATTCCTCTCTTTGTATGTGTGTAGTAAAGCTCTGAAGCTAGAAAGCGAAGAGAAATTGGTATTACAAAGCAAGTTTGGAGGTATAAAAGGGTAGGTCTAGGCATCTGTAGCTACGTTGAGGTGATTCAACAACTTGAATTGAAATTTGGTTTCAATGCTGACTCAATGCTGACTCTCGTACTAAGAGGTCTGACTCATTAGCAAATCTAAAGGTGAATCGGGGTTGTAACCTGGAGTTGTGTTTTTTAAGCACTTGTTGATACTCGTATATTCTTCATTCTAAGAAAAATTCTTATCTACTTCTTTCTTTCATCAGTAGCTTCAATCGGTAACTATTGCGTACAACAGGATAAACTACGAGAGAGGAAATATCAATCAATATCTATTCAATATTTGTATGCATATATGCATACATACATGCATACGAAAATATGTATGTTTAAATATGACTACTTTTTTCCTTTGCTCCGTACTTTACTTGGTCCCTAAGATAGCCAATATGAGTTGTTGTTGTTTAATTGATTTACTTCTTGGTGTGTTGCTTCGCTCTGCTCTGAAGAAGAAAGTTTCTTGCTACTTTGTGCAATGAGTAAACGTTCAACTAATTGGCAAGTTTCGATGTTCCATTGTGTGCGTTTATTTTGAGCACAACATATGTGCGTGTGTGTGTGAAAGTGCACATATTTAAATGTGTGTTTCTATATGACAGCATAAACTTGGCTTTGTCTCGCCTCTATCGCTATTCTGGTAAATGTTTAGTTTGTGCGTGTGTATGTAAGCAATGTGAGCTAAGCTGTGTGAGCTTGAGGAGAATTGCCCGTGAAACAATGTTGAATTGGAATCTTAATATTTTGCTTTTTATTTAGTAATAATTTTTAACCTTCCCAATTTAATTACCTTCCTAGTATCAGCCTTTTACTACTTGTTTTAATTTCAGTCTTTTTACTTTTTACTAGTACCCTTGTTTAATAATATAAAATCCACCTCTGTTATCTCTTTAATTGTTAATTCTCTCTGATTGTTGTTATTATTTAAGGTTTTCCATGTTCGTACACATGTTTATTTCCCAACAGGTTGTTGCAAAGTCTATTAGTTAAACTAGTTTCTACTTTATACACAAACTTTTTCATGAGTAAATTTAACAAAAATTATTTTCCATTATTCATTCTTATCAATTTTCTTTTCTTTCACTCTCACTTTTTCATACACTTGCTCCTTTGCTTTCTATTTCTCTCCATGCTTTCTACTACTAACCATCCAAAAAATAGAAAAATCTATACATAAATCACATTTTTTAATGTTTATTTTCCGTGTAGTTATTATGGTGTTTGTTGTTGTTATCGTGTCTGTTTAAAATTTCCGAGTTTCTGTCATTTCTTCGTTTTGAGCACTTGCGTGTCTTTTGGAATTTTTTGAATTTTGCATTTATTGTTGTTTTTAAGAAGTCTTACATTATATAACTGAAAGTGATTTGCCTCTTCATAGTTATGGGAATCAGCATTCATGTTGATAACAATACAATATATATATATATGTGTATGTATATGTAAATGTGTATGTATAACATATGTTGATGATTTCTTTTATTCTGCTCTGCCATTTCCGTTCACAGATTGTAGAAGAGTTTTTACTTTTCAAGCCTCTAATGGTTAACATGCTACATTTATTTCTATTCGTAATTTTTTTTAAACTTTCCTTTATTTGCTCTCCTTATACTTCTTCATTTAAACATGCTTTCTTCCTTGCTTTCTCTTCCTCCTCTAGAAGGAAACTGTATTTGTGAATTGTCGGTTGGTATGTCTGAGGCTTTTATAACTTCATAAGTATGTATTTACTAAGCGAAGCCTTGTTATGAATGGCACCGAGCTACTATTTGATAAGACTGGTAATCGAAGGTAATAGAGATGAAATGTCAAAGCAGATTTGCGGTGGCAGATGGCGACTTGTAGATACATGAGATCTAACTACAGAAGTCTTCTTTCTTAACACAGCACTTGCGTTTAGCAGTCCAAGTGTGGTCCTCTTCTTGCGAATCACTAGCATAACCGAATCTAACCGAATATAATTCGATAGCTTTCAGGCAATAGATCCTGGTATCCACGGCATAATTATCGGATTGCATATATAAACAATAGTGAATTGGATGTTAGGCCGTCTACAGTGTGTATTCAGATCGTACTTTCGGTCTAGCTGAGTGATTACAACTCACTTGTAGGCGTTGGCCCGACTTTGTACCAAAGCAAACGTTAATGATTGGTTACTGACCATACTCGAAAACTTGACGCTATTTATAGCGAGTATGGAACCAATTTTCAAAATTAATAACTTTTCGGATTATGGCGCCACCTATAGGGAGTAAAATGCTTCCAAAATTAAGATGAGAAAATTTAATAGTTCTACATTTTGAAGGGTCTATTTGAAACTTGAAGTTTTTTCTATGAGTTTTGCAATTGATACTAAGATACTTCATTGTTGTATTCATCAAAATATTTTACTTTTAGCTCTCCTATGTTGAAATATTAACAAATAAAATATTGTTGTTGCTATTGTTCTAGTCTAGTTGCGGCAACATCGTCTTTACAGTTAATAATTGTGCTCGGCTAATTGTTTAATACTCATTTCCACATTCGTTGTTGTCTTATGAAATATTATTGCCGAAAACTTTCTACTTGCGTGGAGATTTGTAGCTACAAAAAGAAAATAAAAAATTACAACAACGAAAAAGCGCAGAGCATCAAATTTTATTTAGTTGCTAGGTGGTGAGTTAGGTGTAGAGCTCTTTCGCTTATTGGTTCATTGTGAGCATGGTTTCTGCTTCAAAATAATTTTCTTTTGTTTACATTGTTGTTGTTGCATAAATGTATGCATGTGCAACTCATGTGACGGAGTTACAATATATTTGGCCTCGTTTTGATTCTTTTTAAAACGATTTCTATCTATTTTTAAGAATCTTTCCTTATTTCGAGTGAAGAAAAGAAATAATAAAAAGAAGGCTTTTTAGTAGTGATCTGTTTCTTTGTAGAAAAGTTAGCAAATGATCACTTACTATATACTTAATGATATTTTATTTACGCCTTTATATACCCTAAAGCCTTTACCGTAAGCTAAATAGTTAGCGAGGGTGGAGAATTTGGCTGCCGTTTGCCAAATACGATTTTTCTTCAACGCGAAGTAATTCTCTCCTAAGTATTAGTACGAAAGTCCGGGACTCTTAATATCTTTTAATATGAAATTTATTAGTAAGTAACTACAAAAATACTTATAAACAAAATCACTACAATGTTTAAGCAGTAATAAACAAAGCTTCTACCGAACCATTTATTATCTCCGCTTACCATACAATATTTGTCAACATGTAACCCCTTTGACCTAAATTATATAGAAAAGTTAGGATCAACATACTAGTATCAAACCTAACCTAAACTTCGTTTACTTTCGGTGGCCTTGTAAGCGCGACTTTAAGTTTCGAATGAACCCTTTAGTATTGATTCTGCATCTTCATAAACATTTCAGCATATACGTGTACTTATGTATAATATATGTGTATATACAAAATATATATATGCTAAACGGTATATATATGAGCATGTGCGTACAGTTTAATGAGTCTAAAAAAACGGTTATTTCTATTTTTCAATTACGGCAACACACATTTCACCATGATTTACCGCTTGAAATTAATGATTGTGCTGATAGGAAAGACTTAAGACACAAACTTGACGCATACAAAATGCCAGTTATTGCACACAGTTTTTCGTTACCAAGACGGAACTGCAATTAAATCAAAATACAACGCCACAGATATATATACATACGTATATATATATATATGTGTACGTAAGAGTTTTCACTTTTTAAATAATTTTTAAGCAAATAATATCAAGAAAAAGAAATGGTGGAAAGGTAAAAAGGTAACAAAGCCAGAAACTGAAAAATGCTACAACACGCGTGATCTTTTTCGTAGAATGCAAGAAAAGGGTGAAATGTCAAAGATTAAAAAGTGGCAACTATTATGAAGAAAGGTGGATAGGCAAAGTATAAATGGAGGCAATGGAAGAAATAAGTGAAATAAGCTGTTAGTTGAATAAGAAGCACACGCATACTAATGAACGAATTACAGTTCTCCCACAATTTATTCCTCAGCTGAGAGGCCTGAGAAAAGCTGAGAAAAGATGCTGCTTAATGATTTCATAGCACCTCGATTTTTATTTAAGAAGCGGGGCCATGAGGAGCCTAGAAGTAGCACAAGAAAAGTGTACACGAAAAGAAAGTAAACCCAACACAACAACACAAGTCGTGCTTCAAAGGCACAGCCAAATTAGGTCGTATTCCAAAGAAATGAGAAAATACGACTGAGAAGAGGAACGTCCAAGTAAGGTGAACCGAAATTGATGAATTAAAAGTAAAAAAAATTTAGTTCGCTAGGTGTGTTCTTGTTCACGAACGTGTATGTGGCGGTGTGAGTGCAAGCGTGAATTTAGGAGAAAGAATTTCCCGCATTGACCCAATTACATATTTACCAAAATATCGAAAAAATGAAGAACCGCGCACTTACAAAAATAAAAATCAAAGCAAAGCGAAGATGTAACTGAAGCAACGCAACGGACAACGGACAACGGACAACGGACAACGGACAACGGACAACGCCAATGAAAGCGAAGTGCCAGCAGCGGCGGGTGTTTCATTTAAGCACAAGACACTCTTCCATACACAACTTACCTACATATACGCAAATGCAAAAGCTAGCGCTTAAAATAAATAAATAAGTGAATATCTGAATAAGTTGGCCAAGTTTGACATAAACGTTGGAGGTAAAAATCAGGCACTCAAAGCTCGGAGAGCACAATGTTAAAAATGAAAATAAAATAAGTTTGTTGACAGAAAGCAGGAAAAAAATCAAATAATGGCACAACCGAAAGAAAATAAAATTGAAATGTACATAAGAAACAGTTATGTGTAGACAATCGAAAGTTTTTCGGTGTACTCTTATTTTACAATTTTTAATATGATTTCTTGTTACTCTATCTTCGTGTTGTTTGGCGAGGGCCATCGTGCCGAGTCATTTGTGTGATTTGCTTGGGGATTGTAGGTCACATTAGGACCCGTCATCTGATTACTAATCAGAGCGCATTCAACAATTTGATCAGATCCCCCATTGCGGCAAGGTTAAAAAGATTGCATGTTTGAATTTTGAATTTTGCAAAATTTAATGTTTTTTTTTATTTGTGTGCAAATTTTATTATGGTTTTGGAAAATGAAATTAATATCTTATTCTCTACCGAAAGTATATAAAATAAAATTCTGTACCTAAGCATAGATAGCGCACTCGGGGTGCCATAAACACTCGCTCGATTGAAAAGTTTATTTTGTAAGACGCTTTGTAGCGTGAACACTGGCTTTGCTCATTCAAAGGCAAAAATTCTCAACAGAAAGATATAATATTCAACTGGTTTTTACTTTGTAATATTGCAATGAATGAAATGCATAAAATACTTAATAAAAGCCAATTTCCTTTTTGAATAATATAGATAGAGATCATAATATGATCTTGATAAAATAAACAATTTGAAATCAAGAGCAAATAATTTGAACTCTTAATATTTAAAACACCACTACATGTTATTCCGTTAATCGTAGGAAATGATTCGTTTGTCAATTGTGGAGCAGGAAATTTTTGTTTCATTGCCTGATAATGACTATATCTTGGGAATATACTTTTTTCTGTCGTTTTTGAATATATCTGAAATAATCAGTTATTGACCAAAATATATATTTGCCTGATCAGGTTTGTGTTTTTCAACATCGGACCAACAAAAAAGATTCTTATTGAAATTAGAAAACACTTGAAACTAGTCTTCATTTACGTCAGATCGTAAGTACTTCTTTAGCTTATAATTAGTGGGTTTTTATGAATTTTAAGGCTTAAATACCTTGACTATTGCCACTTCTATATTCTATACAATCGCAATATGTTGGACAGAGTACATTAGTTTTGTTCACCTAGTGGTTGTTTGTAACACCTGAAACTAATCAAGTTAGATATAGAGTTATATATAATATATATAAATGATCAGGGGACGAGACGAGTTGAATTACGGATCGACTGCCACCCCACTGCCAAAATGTCATTAATCGAAAATCTACAAAATGCTATAACTAATAAGTAAAATAACAAGGAATCGCAGTAAGGGGGAGCATCTGTGCTTAAAATTCTTTTGAAAAGTGGTTAAGGCCCTAATTCTTTCTGGCATCTCTTAAAAATCTCTGAAAAAATTAGTCAAATCGAATTATAACCATGCCCACCTCCCGTACAAAGGTCATGTTGAAAACTGCTAAAAGTGCTCTAACTCGCTAAAGAAACGCGTCAGGAATATTAAAGCTTACAGCAAATATGATACTGAATAGTTGTACAGTAATCCGTGTACCAACTAAATTTGGTACATGCCATAATATTTGCATTTTGATGTTATCGGATAACAACAACGCCTATTTCTATTTTTATAACACAATTTTAAACTTCATGTGATTCTTTAACTACTCGATATATAAATGAAGCACCAATGAAAATATCGGTGTAAGACTTCAGGCAAATAGTGCCATCCACATACGATCTCAGTGTCTTTGGCTGACTTTTTACCGAACACATCGGTCAATATGTAAGATATCTTAATGCAACTTATGAAGCATATTGCTCAGATAATAGTGTAGCCTGGTGTCAAAAATGGGCAAACTCGGCTAAGTAATAGCCATAGCCCCCATATATAGCTAATATAAGAAATTTCAAAGTAGCAGTTCGCTTTATACTTTTTACATGGGTCAATATGTAAGATATCTTAACAAGACTAATTGAACGCATAATCTTGGATATATTATATTTTCGTATCGAAAATAGGTGAAATCGGTCAATGAATTACCCCAGTTTTATGGACTTTATGCCGAATACATCGGACAATGTGTGAGTATTTAATATTGACTTAGTAAGTAAGTAAGTAAGTAAGATTATCAGTGGACGCAAAGCCTATGCCTTTTATAACTTTTAGAAAAAAATGAAAATTGAAGTAATAAAGTTTTTAATATTAAAGGCTCTCTTCACTGATAACAACATTTTTTACTTAAAAAGCTGCACGTACTTCTGTTTCGAACTAAAAGTTGTTAAATATTTCGCTTTCAAAAAAACAAAAAAAAAAAAAGATACGCAGGCAAAAAATTTCGAAAGTTTATAACTGTGAGAATAGGCGAAAATTTTCGTACAAGTAATATCATATATTTATATACGCCTATATGTACGGCAAAATGTTAATGGGGAAGTACTTGAAAATCAGTTACGCTAACAAACATATTTCACTTGTGAATTGGATAGAAATAAATGCACATGTAAAAAGAAATGCCACAATATGCAAAAGGAAGAAAAACAGCAAAAAAACAAAGGTAAATACAAAAACAATTCGAAAGTCATGATTGAAATTTGTGTTTGTGTTCTTTTAGGCCTACCAAATAAATATTCAAAGTAACAACACAACAACACAACAACACAACAACAACAATATAACCGAAACAGTACACCAAACAACAAAAATTAACACGATCAGTCGAAAGTAACAGATGAAGCAAATGCAAAATCAAGCGTTTGCAAATAAAAGTAAAGGCATGTCTGTGTGTGTGTGTGTGTGTGTGTGTGAGTGTGTGTACTTTCTTAACAAACCGAATCACGTCTTCACATTTAGTCCGTTCACCAAAACGCCGAGCGCGCAGCCGACAACCGGGCAGGTAAGTCGAAGCGGTGACGAAGGAGGCGAACAAGAAGAGGAAACAGATGATAAAATCGCAACAACAAAACTGCAATTGAAAACCAATGCAAGAAAGCTGAACAAATTGTAATCATTTGGAAAAGGAATAAATTAAAACACACATGAAAAAATAAAAGAGAAACGGAAAGAGCGACAGCAACAGCGACACTGGCAGCGAATACTAAAAGCCCAAAAAGATCGAATCACGAGAACATACATTCTGATTGTATGACTTGCCTCCAACTGCTTATACGCGCACAAAGCAACTTATTTACATATTGCATACATACATACATACATATATATATATATATGTGTATATATATATATATATATAAAATTATATTTACAATGCATTTATATATAAAAATAATAGAGAAGCTTGAATGTGGTTGTGTGTGTGCGCGTTGATGTGCGCTCGCGCGCCTGAAACTAGGTCAACGGTTGCGGTCTCAAGCTCGCTTCTAAAAAGTCGACCACAATGGAATACTTAAGCATCCGTCCACTTGCACTTTCTTTTTACAACATGGAACTGTACGCGGCAGTGGAGTGGAGGGGTATATGTGTGTGAGAATGATTCGCTGTTCGTGCCATGACGAAGACGAAGACAAAGACGTAGATGAAGATTGAGGCGGAGACGCGGACGCAGTGGAGTTATGACAAGCTTGGCTCATGCGTACGCCAACATGTTTAACCCACTTGTTATTGCAGTTGCTTTGTTGACGTAGTTGCTCACGTCGTTGTCGTTGTCGTTGTCGTTGTCATCGTCATTGTTCTTCATTCACTCTTTCTTTCTTTCTTGCTGGATGGCTGGCAATCTTTCTTGCTTTTTTGCTTTCTTACTGCGATGATCCGCTTTTTGCCGCTTGCGTTGTTATGGTTTTTATGTGGTTACCATGAGACTCAAGACTGGCATAGGTCTATTCCAACGAGTGTGGATTGCGGTGTTGCTGGTGCTGGTATAAAAGGAATTTATAGGAAAACATCAAATACACACACATTCAAATAAAGTATTGCACATATCTACCATATATGTATAGCTTTTTATATTGAATGTTCTGCCGTTAACTTTCAGCTTGACTGCCTCTCTGTTAGCCCTTAACTAAGCTGCTGGTGTTTTTTGTTGATGCTTTAATGCCTTTGCGTTGGTGGTGCTATTATCGTTGATCTTCCACAAAGAAAATCCCACTTTCTTCGCTCGTCAAAAAATAAAATACGTAAAGTAAATCTCAACAAAAAATAAGAAAATGGAAAAAAATGCAAATGTTTCTTGTTTCTTTTTCTTTTTCATTTTCATTTCTTTTACTTTGGGTGTGTGTGTGTGTATGTGGAGGGGCACTAAGTAAAACATTAAGAGTTCTTTTGTACTGAGTTATGTTAACAGTTGCAAATACTTCTCGTTAGAAAGATTTACGAAATGACAGTGTCATATCTCTGTTTCACACCTGAACAACATTGGAAATATCCAAAGAAATTGTGTTTTCTCAACAGATCCATTCCACCTACGGAATTTCGAATAAATGGTGTTATTGGTCTATGTTGTTTCGAAAATACTGCTAGAGACACCAACGGTGAGCGCATTCAGCTAAGCAACATGTTTCCCTTAAGTTTTTTCAAATATATATAATGTAAAATAATATATATATAATATGATGTAATATTTTCGAATATATATATATATATATATATATATTTACATATGGTCGAAATGAGTAAACACATAAAAGTTGATCAACTCACATGCACAAATGTTAGTGCAATTACTTCCATACGGTGTATCACAATTTTCCATGGCGATCTGCGATTTGTAAGGGCGCGTCGGGGTGGGTAGGGATCTTCTTGGTTATGATTTGAGATTATATACTTGCATGTACATGTGTAGCACTAAAATCACAGTACATAGACGGAACATATTTTCTTCACTGTACTTGGCAGCAGCTTTTCGTGCACTCTGTTTGTGGTTGTTGTTGTTTTTATTATTATAAATGCCTTTAAGTTTGGGGTTTGATGCCAACACTGGCGTTATCTTTTATGTAGGTCACGTGCTTTCAAACAATTCTTACAAATTCTCACGTTCGAGCAACTAAGCAATCCGCAGTAGACAGTTATTAGGTTGTTGTTCCTTCTCTTACTACTTCAACATATACAACTCTAATTATCCTTATGAAGAAATTAACAATTGAGCATTGCAGCAAAGCTTAGCGATTTTAATTATATATAATATAAATACATATTTATTAAATGGTATATAATTAGCGCTATGATTAGAGTTAGGTTTTGGCAAATCTGACTACTCTTTTAACCCACTTAGGAGGGCTACACAGTATTACTTTCACTACCGAAAGAATGCACATATAAATATGTAAATATGTGTATACGGAGGCGCTAAAGTAGGTTACAAAGAATTGCTGCGAATTTATTTAAATGAGAGAGGCAAAATTATGAAATCATTTGGTGTAAACTGTATATGATTTAGCTAAGTTAGGCAAATGACCACAAAGCCGTAAAATAAATTTGTAGATATTTTCTAAATTCATGCATTGTTATTAATAAGTAAAATCGACTATTATGAAATCAACAAATTTGATGACGCAAACAAGCATATAGAACTTCACTGTATCGAAAATATATTTTGGTATAAGTACAGGCATAGATAGAGTACTGCGGGACATTAAGGGAGTAAAATCATAATTTGACTCATTTTTGTTTAGAGCTACACAACTTATTAAAACATTAATTTTGTCGCTATGTAGTATATTTTCAGTTTTTTTTTCGTTCTAAATTAACCTCTGAAAATTCTTGTTGTAAATTCTACTCTATTTTTTAATTTGTATTATTTTATTATCTTTGCACTCTTGTCACGAGGATCGGTCGTATTACCTAACCTTGTCAAACCTATTATATTTACAGGCCTGTTGATACGCCATGGCAAAGCTGTACAGTTAACTAGGTAACAGTTATTCTAATCTATAAAGATTTGATTAGTTTGATGTTTTCCAGCATGCTTTAGAATAATATTGGGTTTTCTAATTTATATGCATATTTATATATTTATATATTTATAATATATTATATAAAATTTATATTTTATAATTGTTGTAAATGTGGCGCTTTTTCGGGTAGTTCACTTCAAAGTGATGATGTTTCTTAACAGATGACAGGTGATAACAGGTGACGGATTCCCTCAATAAATGTGCGTTTGGATACATGTTGGTATTCACAGCCCCATATTTTTACACTGCATACTTTTAGGCACGACACTTTCTTTGGCAACATGTTGCAAGAGATTGTTAATGAATAGAGAAGCCGCAAACAGGAATGTTAATGAATATTTATGAGATTCTCTGTCGTTATTATCACATTTGTTTTTTTATAAATACAAGTTGGAAATGATTTTTGATTTAATGACTTGGAAACAAAATGCGAGCTTCAGACCTGACTTTTCGAACAAACGTTTTTTTCTGTCCCCGCGGCGATTCGAAAACAAAAAATGTAGCGCACATTCGAGTCAGCGTAATGATGCATAATTTCAGGACGTGATCAAGGGCAATACACTGCAGTAATATCATGTTTCTTCTGCTCTTCGCTTATTAAAAATTTGAAAACTGGTTTGTGGTTACTTGTTCACTCCACCTAGTGGGATTTAACTTCGAGGCTTAATATCGAATCGAATATATCGTTGTAGCTTCCTTGAAGCTCCACTCCATTCAATTACACACCAAATCTATAGTATTGTAGTTATGAATATTTAAAATTCAGAGAATCAAGACACAGCAACTATAGAAAAGGCTCAGGAGAAAAAGTCGTAGAAACCATTATTTGTTCGTAATGAACCTTTGTGCACTATAATGCTAGTGAGAATATTCCGCAACATCTACATTTCAAAGGCTCTCTATAGGCGAAAAGTTCCTTAGTTTACTTTTCGAAATTAAAAAGCCAATGCATCTATTAGCTGGCTCGCGATTTAATGCATTTGCAATAATTCAATAAAAGAAAGTTCTTCATCTCCGCTTGGTGAAAAAGTAAAATAATATTAAAAATTAGTAGTTGAATATTTTTAAATTGACCGAGCGAAAAATAAACTAATCGCAGCTAAAAGTGGTCTATTGCATTATTTTTCTTACACTAAATAAAACTGTGGACGCGGTGGGTGCAATAAAATCGATGAGCGTAATCAAATTTCTAAATTTAATAGACATTACTAATTGCTCCAAATGGCAATAACTTGAAGCGAATCAAAGTCGAAGATTGAATACTCAAAAATATAAATAAGTAAAACAAACAGAGAAAGATAAATGAATCATGCGATTTACGGCATTGCAAAATCCGACAAAAATACAGGAGGTAGTAATTAATCGATTGCCACTAAAAAGCTCTGTAACACAAATTATGTGAGGAAGAGGGAAGCAGACACTAGAGCATTCTTCATTTCACCTAGTTTTTGTTATGCAATGAGAACACAATTACTCACATAAAAAATTGCTTGACCGTGCAAAGCGGCAAACACTCACACACACACGCACATCTTGTTTTAATAAGAATTGCCACAATGGTGACGGTCTTCTTTGCTGCTCACCACAGCAGCAGGTAGTCGAAGACAAATGGACGCGTCACAGCAATGGCATAAATTTATGCAAATTACAACAACCTGCCCTGACAACAATCATCCATATATATATCGTGTGTATATATGTATATATGTATAATTCATATGTATGTGTGTGTGTGTGTTGAGCGTGTTTCCTATTTAGCCAATGTTGCAAGCGAACGTAATTTGGCTGCCTGTGACACGCGGACTGCGTAGTTGAGGCCGCTAACCTTGATGGTGATTTATTGACGTTGTTGCTGTGCCGACGCTGTGCCGATGCTGTTGATCACTTAATTGCCGTCAGCAACTACAAGTGTTTATTGCACACTTGTATAAAACGCCGAGCAAAACTTATAACAACAACAAGTGCAGTGGCAGCCGAAGGGGCAAAATGCTTCATTTCGAGTGAGCATAAAAGTTCCCATCAGTAGCATCAGTCCTTCTACGGTTCGTTTCTATTTAAAAAGCCATACAATGTGCATCACAGCGCCGCTCGTTACCCGCCAAGCGACAGCAATTTCAAATATGTGTTGAGATTTTGCATTGTTCGCATCTTTCCCGAATTCACTCTCCCTTCCTCTATGCCTCATTTAACTTAACGAGCAGTGCTATTATTGTTGTTGCTGTCTCTGTTACTGGCGTTAATTAGTCGCGTCTTCATTGCTAGCGCTGAATTTTTATTGTTGTTGCTTTCTTCATGGTTCTTCTGCTTTTTAATAGCTTGACGATCTTATCGATTAGACGAATGCTGTCGGAAGTGTTTGGGGTTCGGTGAAAATTCGCCAAGTGTTTTGAGTTTGCTTGTATGCGAGCAAGTGAGAATGCGTGAGTGATAGCAAGCAGTTCCATTTCCATTTTCGTGTTTACGTTTACACAGCTGATATATCTGCCGTTGATTGCTTATCGAACTAAAGTGAAAATCGTCCTCAATATTCATGCATTTGTGTTGGTGTAAGGCATTTTGACGCACCTCTATCACATACAAAGGAGTAGCGGCTCTTTTAAAAACATACTTTAAATTTCTAATGGTCATCGACACGTCAATTTCTCTTTATTATTTTATTTTTCTCTTGACCTTTACAAAAAGCAGACTTAATCGGCTTAGCAAATTTTTTTATTATAAAAAGCTATATATTTATATATATTCGTATACATTATAAATGTATATGTTTTAATACTGAATTATAGAAATAAAATTTTGAAATTTGTTTTGTGGAAGCATCTAAGTTCATAATGGGAGACTTACTCAATCCATTTGAAAAACGCATATATGTGTAAGCTGACCTCATATCAGCTCTCTCATATATTGAGTATGGTTTCTACATGGATTCATTCATTCCTGGCATCTCAAATTTCATGGCTTTTCAGGAGTATAGGAGTACTATATTTCCACCTCTTAAATCTTAAAACACATTATGATACCATTTTAAACATATGGGTGTACATCGAATAATGATCAGTCAGTAATTCTATAACTGAGCATACATATTTCTAGACATCTTACGATGCACTCGTTCGGACCTCCCGATCACGCATGCCCACTCAATGCTCGCTAATCCTATGTGAGGCTCTGCAACACAACAATACACAACAACACAACTCAACAGACCGTATTCGTATTCGACACGACCGAGGACCGGAGACCGGAGACCGGCAATAACGTGCTGCGATGCTCTTCCTTGCACCACCCACCTCTCCTTAACTAGAGTTGAAAGAGAGTTCGTGAATATAGAAACAAAACATTGGGAGAAAACTAATTAATTATACTTAAAATAACTTATCACACATATTTAGAACAACTGAAAAGGCCACAGGTCGTATGAGTAACCACGGGCGATTGCAGTGAACCACAAAAATAAGTAATTGACGCCACATAAAAAACTCACACGGCTTATATGGAATGAGCGGTGAAATATTGCATAGCACTACACTGCTTCAAATACACCAACACCAGCTTACATTCAAACCATTGCGATCAACTCACTAACACTAGCATGAGCCTTCGTCGATTTAATTACAATTGCATTTTGGCGCAATAAATCAACAGGGTGCTATACTAGTATACCCTTTGTGTAAATATGTGCGTCTGTGTGTTGCTTAAATCATTTTGATTATTTTAGAATTTTTGTCATAGTGGCTGCGTTTCGTTACCAGCCATTCCGTTGCCGAGAAGAATGTAAGGCTTTTTGCCTTAAATTGCCATGCAATTTTTTTCGCAATCAACAGCTGCAGTGGTGATATAAAGGCACAGCGCCGGGATCGTCATTCCATTTGTTGTTGAGTTAGGGCGCCAACGAGGACCCACACGAGTAGACTCTATACAAAAATCGAGTTCACACATAACACAAATTTCGATTTCCATTCGTTTGTTGGCCGCAAGGTAATACGGTGGTTCGAGAGTTCAAAAGATTTATAATTTCAATGAAAATAGGAAAATAATTTTTGAAAGAGGAGATATCAAAAAAGTGTGTTCAAACAAAGTAACTTGTTTTTGTGGAAAAGGAAGAGAAATGGAAATTACTAATAGTGAAATTTGGGAAGTAAAATATAGTTCTTTGTCATATAATGAAAACTGAGATCGAGTGCGAAGAATGTGATTACATTAAAAGAAAAAGATTAAATCCTTGTAATATCTGAGTATAAATAAACTTTTGAAAAGAGTGAAGTTTTTAAAATGAATCTTAGCCTTTGTTTTCTGTGCCAAATCTAGTTGGTTTTGTAGACTAATATTCACAGAATTTTTAAATACATTTTCATAGTAGAATATCACTAGTAAATTTGCCACGCCTCTCGTAAGAATATGTTCTTAAATAACACATCCCTTTTTCTTCGTTCGTGTATCAAAACAATGAGTACCGTTGCAGATTTCGAAAAAATCCTTTAAGTATTCAATATGAGCAAGGTCTCTCCAAATCAATTTTTAATGAAGTATGCTCTCGTACCGTTGGTTAGTGATTATGCAATGAGCCAAGGCGTGGCTAAATTCTTACGCAATCGGTCTATAAAAATAGCACCCACCCGAAGTATTTTCACGAGTATATTTTCGGCCCGAGAATTCAGTTAGATCTACGAAAATGAGATTGAATGGAAAGTGAAAGAGGCAAATAAAAATAACTTATACAAATCGGTCGGCTTAAAATAAAAAATAAAGAATTATAGAAAATTTTATTTAATAAATGTAGAATATTTGAAGAAAGTTGTTCAATAAAAATCGCAGTTAAGTCAAGCAATTTATAAAAATATTTCATACCAGTTAGTAAGACATTTTTAGCAGAGAAAACGATTACAATCTTAAATTCTTTAATTAAAAATTTTTTAATTAAATACCGATATCGACTTGAGAGTTGAAATTAAGGTATAAAAGTATAATTATTTGCAATAGAGAGTTATTACATAAATTTCAAATATTGGTTCTCAATAAAATATGAAATATCAATTTCCCCAAAAATCCACAGAAAATTGTACGACAAACTATAAAATATTATTTTTACACGCAATGTCAAATACCCATCAATTTAAATGGAAAATTGTTAAGTTTTTATTTAATAATTAAAAATTTGCAAAAATTTCAAATAATGCCATGACGATTTAAAAGTAACAAATTTCATTGAAATTTTAAGAAAATGGTGAAGAAAATAATTTAAGTATCACATTTGGCAACTTTTCTTGTCAACTCATAATTCTTTTCTAACGAAAACAAAACCAAAAAATTTATTTCAAATATTTAAAATTCTTTAAAAGCTTGTGAAAATTTTAATTGAAATGGTTTACTAAATTGCCTTCATAAATTTATATATATATCTACATATATATATTGCATTAAAGTCTGTACAAAATTAGCAATCTTTTATGCTTTTTGTAAATAAGGAAATTTTCAGATTTCTCTAAATATCATAGTGTTCATAGTTTTCATCATTTGCATAATTCGTTTGCAGAATCCACTTAACTAACTGCCAAAATGTGTGACGATGATGCGGGTGCCCTGGTCATTGACAACGGCTCTGGTATGTGCAAGGCTGGCTTTGCCGGCGATGATGCGCCCCGTGCCGTATTCCCCTCGATTGTTGGCCGACCACGCCACCAGGGTGTGATGGTGGGTATGGGTCAGAAAGATTCCTATGTGGGCGATGAGGCGCAAAGCAAAAGAGGTATACTCACATTGAAATATCCTATTGAGCATGGCATCATCACAAATTGGGATGATATGGAGAAAATCTGGCATCATACCTTTTACAATGAGTTGCGCGTGGCACCTGAAGAGCATCCAGTATTATTGACAGAAGCGCCACTTAATCCCAAAGCCAATCGTGAAAAGATGACCCAAATCATGTTTGAGACATTCAACTCGCCCGCCATGTATGTGGCCATTCAGGCTGTGCTCTCCCTGTATGCTTCAGGTCGTACCACCGGCATTGTATTGGACTCTGGCGATGGTGTTTCGCACACCGTACCCATCTATGAAGGATTTGCCTTGCCACATGCTATTTTGCGTCTGGACTTGGCCGGTCGCGATTTGACCGACTATTTGATGAAGATCCTCACCGAGCGCGGCTATTCGTTCACCACCACTGCCGAGCGTGAAATTGTGAGAGATATTAAGGAGAAATTGTGCTATGTTGCTTTGGACTTTGAGCAGGAAATGGCTACTGCCGCTGCATCCACCTCTTTAGAGAAGTCGTATGAATTGCCCGATGGTCAAGTGATCACCATTGGCAATGAGCGTTTCCGTTGCCCAGAGGCGCTGTTCCAGCCCTCATTCTTGGGCATGGAATCGTGTGGCATTCACGAGACTGTCTACAATTCGATCATGAAGTGCGATGTTGACATCCGTAAGGATCTGTATGCCAACTCGGTATTGTCTGGCGGCACCACCATGTACCCAGGTAAGATAATGGTTTATTCAAGAGAGCCAGAACGAAAGAAGAAAACGTTTCCACTTGACGATTGGTTCACTCAAATTTTATTTGATCTCCTTACAGGTATAGCCGATCGTATGCAAAAGGAAATCACTGCCCTCGCGCCATCTACCATCAAGATCAAGATCATTGCACCACCTGAGAGAAAATACTCTGTCTGGATTGGTGGTTCTATCTTGGCTTCATTGTCCACCTTCCAACAGATGTGGATCTCCAAGCAGGAATATGATGAATCCGGACCTGGCATTGTGCACCGTAAATGCTTCTAAATCTTTCGATCATGAAAGGTTGCGGAATGCTTTAACGCAAGAACAGTCAAACAAAAAAAGCAACTGCAACAACAATAACAAAAACATCATCTCTACGTTTAAACCCTCGGCTGCCAGCGATACATCGTGCTGAAGGTGAATGTAACAACCAAAATCAAAATCATGGCGCAATCAAAAACTTCAATTCCAACAATACAAAAGGCATTAGGACCAAGAACCAACAAAAGAACGCTACAGTTATCTAGCAGCAAGCGATAGCAACAGCAAGTTCTTTTAAGCAAGTCAATAAAAACATAACGAATGCACAAATAAATGGCATCAAATATAGCGACCCCAAACGCCATGATAAGAAGAAGAGTGCAAATAACGGAAATCATATGATCGCCATGTGTAGGCAATTATTTTGCATTACGTTATATTAGCAGGTGAAATTAAAAAAAAAAAAATTCTTTTTCCGGATTTTAAAAATGAAACGCATACAGAGCTGAAAATGTTACTTCAAATGCGCTCACAAAAATGCCAATTCACAAATATTAATTGTGAAACTAAAGAATATCAAACTAACACTACTCAAATTTAGAAATGAATAACAAGTATATTTATTATTCATACTTAATCAAAAAGAACATGTTTCCATTGACTAACCAAGGCATAAAACATTAAAAGTAGAGCATACATAAACTTAGCAAGCATCTAACTGAGGAAGAAAACCAAAAAAAACACAAAAAAAAAAACAAATATTTTATTATAAAAACCAAAGTGCTTTTCTATTTCATCTTTTTAAAATTATATTAAACTTAATTAAATGAACAACAAAATCTTTAAGTAAATTATTTGAAATTCATTTGATAAATAAATAAGAAGTCAACAATTACAGTTTTCAGCGCAAAAGGAATGGTATTTCCAATGGTAAATTTTATTACTTTCCGATAGTATTGCAATTAGTTTTATTCTCAAGTGGATTCGTAGAAACTTAGCACTATATTGAAAATTTTTACATATTTCATTAAGATTGTGTCCTTCTCTCATAACGCAAATGAATACCACTGCGAGTCTACAGATGCTTTCAAACAGGAAGTAGAAGCTTTCGGAAGCTTTTCACTTGTAAATTCACGCCCATGTCTAAACTTGCTTGCCAGAACAATGGGCTGGAATAATGTGAATAAGTAGAGTCTCACCAACTATGACCACCGCTGTACAAAAATATAGTTTTACTTCCTTTAATGAAGAATATTTTGGATTCGATAACAGGAATAAGTCAAAGAGATGCCACCTGTCTATTGGTGACAAGATGTACGCGCCAAAAATATTTTCATTCACTGTTTCGATATTATTGTCGTTAAAAGAGAAGGATGTCATATCTGCGTGCAGCCAGTGTTCCACGATATCAACTCCTTAAAATATGTAATTTATGCTAATCAAATACATTTTGCAAAACGAATGCTTTTTGAAATACTTTGAAATATTTTTAAGGATTAGGTAGGAGTAGTTCCATTAAAAAACTGAAAATCTCCGAGAACTCATTCATTTTTAAAATTTGTGGTCTGGTTTTTCCAAATTTGAAAATTTAAGAAACCGAGAAAAAAAAACACGATTATATCTTTGGCGAATAATAAAATATCTTGTTAATGTCAAATTCGTCTAGAACCACTCATGTACTCATATATCGGTCACGAAATTTTCTTATTCAGCCATTTTGATCAAGTATAACTAAACTGAACAGAACATGAACTCTGGAAATAATTTTGTTTTGTTTTAAAGCAAGTATCATTTTTTCCAAAGTCAATTTGATCTGAGATTTTTTAAATAAAATTGTTTTCACGAATGAGGCAAATGCTTTTCAATATATAAATTCGTGCTAATTGTCTTGCAATAAAACAAACAACTGATTAGTGCTTTCATTTTCTTTTTAATGTTATTTCAGTGTATATTTATTTATTTATACATGTTAGGTTTTCCTTAATTGCACAGAGCGCTTTAAATAAAACTGACAATTATCTACACAAATGCATATACACATAATATTAATATTTAATATGAAAGTTTCCAATAATATATAAATTATATAATAATATATATTATATTATATTATGTTATCTTATATATATTATATATTATATTTTATTATATATATTATATATTATATAAATTAATAAAAAAAAAAATGAAAATAATATAATATAATTATATAATATATATTATAATACATATATAATATTTTTTTTTTTATAATATAATGTATAATATAATATAAAATTTATTTATAATATAATATAATATATAATATATATAACATAACATAATATAATATAATATATATTATTATATATTATTATTATATATATATAATATATAATATTACAATTATCTATAATTTATATTATTTATATTACAATAATATATATAATTTATTATTATAGCGGGGGCGCCATATATGTATATATGTTGTATATTATATTAGATGTATATATAATATTATTAAATTAATAAATATATATGTAATATTATTATATTATCAAATTATTATTAATAATATTAAATTAATAAATATATATATAATGTTATTATATTCTATTATAAATATATATATTTATATATACATACATACATATATGGCGCGCCATTCATTTATTATTGGCAGCACTGCCTGGTTGTTTTAGGGGTGTTTTGTGGTTTTTAGGGATAATTAGCAAGTTGTAAAGACTTGCTTGGCACAAAGAGTGATATGATGATGTGTATGTATGTTTATTGAGTTCATGGGTGTTGCTGGCAGTGAGTGCAGGCGTAACAAATAAAGTGGTAGCGCACCGTTATATGGCTGAAAATTACACTATAACCTGATATTTTATTTTATTCATTTATGATTCAGAGAACAAAATTTAAATTACTTTCAGTTGCTGTTGATTTTTTTATTTACACAAAAAGTTTTTATTTTCCAGAAAATACCGAACTATGACAACTAAATTTATTTTCAATAATTTCACATTTGCTTGCTTTCTTAGCACGCCACAGGCGTCGCTGTTGTTGACCTTTAAATAACTAGAGTCATTGTATCGAACCTGCGACCAATGCGTTTGGCGACCACCACACAAATTTTGACACTGAAAAAAGCTTGCAATAAATAGGCAAAATTTCAAAATTCTTAATCTAAATGTTAAAAGTGTTCAATATAACCAATTTTAGGCAAAATTTTAAATTTATTTATTCCATTTCATCTTATATTTTTGTTTTGTTCTTTAATATGGCCGACTTTTTCATAACTCACTTAAATTGTATTCTCTCTCATTGTTCGCATTACTTTTAACATTTATGAGTATTTTTGTTTATTTCTAAAATACATACACGAAAATTATTTATTAATTTATGATGGTTTGGTATGAATGGGCACTTATTGAGAATATTTAGAAAGTTTTTAATTCTAGAAATGCCAAAACGTATGCGTGTAAATAATATTCTTGTTTTCTAAATATTTATGCATAAGTGTACAATGTATGTGTGTACAATGCATGGCAGTATAGTATATAAGTCAATGTGCGCGTGTAGCACATATTTGATTTGCTTATACTGGCCCTTATCATTTCGTATGCACGTCTACTTTCACAGAAAATAGCGTTTATACATAAGTATATATACATATATTGTTTTTTGTGTTTATATTTTTCTAGAACTCTATGTTCCATTTATTGCGTTTGTTTTTTTTTTTTGTGTTTTTGTTTCTTGGAAGTAAGATATTTGTATAATTATAAGCACCATTTTTACGTATTCTTTAAATTACAATAAAAACTTATATTGCCATAATTACGACCTAGTACTACACTAGATTTATATTCGAGTCAAACGTTTTAATTCACTAAAGCAACTGCTTGGGAGGAGTTTACAAATGGAAACGAGGAAATTTGAACTCACAATTAAATGGAAATTGAGCATTATAAAGAGAAGATGATTTATCAAATAAAAAAAGAATACAATTTTTATGAAAAGAGATGTAATCACTGAAGTCATTATTACTACGAAAAATGTATGCAGTTCTTAAAAATTTGAAAAATTAATATATTATTATAAAAACGTAAGATGTATGTGCAATTCACAGAATTGTGTCTGTTGCGGTTTTTTTTTTTAATTAGATTAGTAGTTTCTCACCTCCAACGCAAGCAGGAACTAAATGCAAATGATTTATGAAATATATGGCTCATCATGTTGACATACAAACATGTATTTCTACACATATTTCTTACAACTAATTTTTTTGATTGATTTTCTGAAAAAGTTCTGAATTATTTGTTTTGCTCTGCTTATGAAAGTTAATTTCATTAGGGTTTGCTCTACGTTTTGTTAAAATTTTACTTTTTGTTAAAATTTAGTTCTTGTTATGCTTTTTGTAATAAATTTTTAATAATTTTTGTAATAATTTTTTTTATAAAATTTTGTTTAATATACCACTATGCAATTCGTGATTTTTTTTTAGTGCGCCAAAGTGTGAGTTCTATTTTTATATTAGCATATCTTAGTTTGATATATTTAATATTTAAACACAATGTTATTATTATATTATGGTAGAACAGCTTTTATGAAGCAGTCTGAAAGCTTTCACTCGTCAGCGGGCTTCTTCAAAAGCTTCTTACATAGCTCTCGAAAGCGAAAATCAGGCAACCCTAATTTCGTACCCCTTCATATTTCAGCTTAGCCACTGAGTGAATAAATACGTTGCTAATTTAAAATTCGAAAAAAAAAATTAAAATAAATTTCGTAAACAGTTGTATCATTAAACCTATTAAAAGCTTACACTGTTTTTAATTACCGAATTTTGAATTGTGAATTATCATTATTTTTGAAATTCGATATTACTCACACATTGCGTGTGAACTTGTAAAATTCAGCCATGCTTTTACTTAACACTACTCTTTTCTTTTCAAAATAAATACTTGTTCCTTTCCGTTCACTCAAAATTGGTAAGAGGCTGTTATATAAATAAAATAGTTACATACATTGTAAACTGTATTTACATACAAACATATTTACCAACTATATAAACATCCATTCCTTTCAATTTTCAATATGGGGATAAATTTTATGGAAGTTATTTTCGTAAAATAGTAAATTCTTATTCTTTCGAATTTTCAACAGGATATACTACATAACTATCTAAGAATATAGTAAAATATATTATTTTAAAATTTATTGCTATTTTTCACTTTGTCAATTAATACTTTTTCCAAACGGATAACATTTTTTCCAACAAGCTTTTGTGCGAAAATACACTGAAACAACATGTTGCGAGAGTAAAAAAATTAACAATATTACATACACATACTTTACGTTCGTATTGGTATATATAACATATACCACAATTGGTAAAAGCTGAGAAAATTCAACTTTGCACTTAACTTAAAGTCAATAAATTATTTGTTATTTGTTATTTTTTATTTTTAATTTTTGATTTGGGAATCGCGAATTGCGAATTGCAAAGAGATTTTGGTTTTTCGAATAAATTATTCAGTTATCGTTTCTATTGTTAGTTTTTTATGTGTATTTGTTGTTGGCAGTTTAAAGTATCGGCTGAAGAACAGCCTTTTTGAGTTCTTTGTATTATAATTCTGTTCTCAAATCGTTTATCAATTTACTAGCAGCAGTTGGATTCGTTAATGCCCTGCTCTTCGACTTGGTGTTCGTTTACTTCAACAATATTAACAGTATTTAGTGTTTATTTCTTTTGTGTTTCTCTATATAATTTTGGCGTATTGTCTTCGTCTTCGTCGGTGTAGTCGCTGCAGTCGCTGCATGGTTTGTGTTGGTTTATGGGTAGGCAATGACATCGTCGGGTCATTGTATGGCACATAAAATTTTGCTTATCCATTGTTAGTCTGCATGCTTATGTCACGACTGCGACCATATTTACCGACGCCACACCCAAAAAATTGGTTGTGTCAGGACCACTAACCAAGCGGTTTTGTGAGCCTATTTGGAGAAAAAGGAATTATTTTGTGAAAAGATTATTTATTATAATTATATATTATTATTATATTATTAACACTTTTACCCAACAAAAATTTTTATCCACACTTAGGTCGTTTCAGCCGATGTGTAATCATACATCTAGGTATAGCCCTGCATGCGAAAGTTGGCAACGTCCACAATAGCCACCACAGAAAGCGCGACGCGAAACGGTGGAGGTGTCGAACTGGAATTTGGAAATACATATACGTTTTGTTTTTTTGAAGGTTTATATTTGTTTGCAGAAATTATACATGATAAATCTTTGATATGAGAAAATACTTAATCATCAAAATTTTTCTTCGCGGAAAGTCTTTTTTTTTTCGGTCAACTTTTTTTGATATCAAGAATGAATCTTTGAACGATACGATGAGCGATACGAATGAAATTCGTTAATAATTGTTTGGCCATATTCAAGTCACACAAAAATTTTCACTATGACCGAAGGGTCAAAGCTTAGAGGTCTGCAAGAGTGGAACCTCGAAATAAATAAGTATCTTCTGACATTGATTGGTTTTATTGCGGTCTAAATCTAATTACTGCAGTTCGCTACCTCGGACTACTCAATTTATAGGACTCACTTATAGGATTCACTTACCGGTTTAGATACCTTCATTACTACACTGTGTCCAAAAGTGTCCCAACGCGCGCCTCCTCGTATGTGAAAACCGGAATTTTCTAAATTAATCGAAAAATCGCCTTGCGGACATTCCATGTTACGATTGTAACAATCGCCCGCAGAACCAAACAATTGTGGGGTGCCGACTGTTTCCGCAAACGTAAAATCATTTTCGATTATACGTAAGTCTGGAAGATTTATACGTATCTTACGGAAATTCGTACGTCCCGAACTGGTGCTGTTATCACGAAATTCTCGCTTTATTGACTCGGGCGGACATCTGTCCGGATCGGAAGTTTTATAATCATAGTAAATGGAATAGTTTTCAAGATGATTAACACTTATATATTCTTTCGGCGAGCTATTCATATTATGGCAATATACTTTACGCGCGCGTGAACGCACATATATGGTATATTCACGGTCCTGATAGTAGCGATGTAGGCGACGCAAGTCTTCACAAGATTGTGGCATACATTCACGTGGTGGTGGACATTTCTCCTTAATCAAGCGCTCTTTTGTGGGACAGACAATACGTCGACCTGTCGAATCGTAGCAAATGATGCGACGACGTCGGAAGCCATCGCAGTTGCACTGGGGGTAATGAAGGAAGAGATAGATAGAGGAGGTATAGTTATATTTCTCATCATCAAGTTACATCAATGGACACTTACTGGAGTTATAATTTTCGACTCCTTTCGTACACAATTGTTACAAATCTTCTTCGATGCTGGCTTCTTCATCGCATCACAGTAGCGATAAGCAATTGGATTGCCCAACACTGATTCACAATAAACTGTACGTGATTGATATTCTTCATGACAATCGGAGGGACACTGCGTCCAATCGGAAGTTGACCATTTGCAGCTGATCTTGCAGGGTTTGTGTATACGTTTCGGCGTGGGCTTGCGTAAGTGACGACAGTGGTATGAATCGATGATGACGCGTCGTCGCGGTGTGCCCTTAATCTCCGGTTTATATACACGTGCGCAATGGATCTCTTTTTGGCGCACGCCGTTACCGCATTCTACAGAGCACTGTAAGAGTAAGTACAAGTGAATAACTTTCATAGGTGAGTTTATGTTGTGCAGAACTTACATTCGACCAATTGGACACATATTTGATATTGCAACATTTACGCTTAGATAAGGGGCGTCGATCCTTCGGACAACCATAACCCAGCGGATTTCGGCATGTAACTGTACGATTCTTTTCACAATTGTCGTCGCAAGCGCCCCACTCATCGGCGACCCAATAATTGGCATATGAACGCTGAGTAGCCTACATATAGTAATAGACAAGTTAGATAGTAACCGCGTGACAGAATTTTTTCACAATGTTGACGCTAACTTACCAAATTGTCTTCGTATGAATAGCACGGTTCAGTTTTACAAGCTCTTATCGTATCACGGAGAGAGTCACGCTTGCGTTGATCACAAAAACTATCACTCATGCGCGTGCCATTTAACATGCAAGCTATACCACGCGTTTGCGTGCCAGTACCACAGGATTTCGAGCACTACGAAAACATATAAATGACGTTTAGTAACTTTATTAGGTTTTTTTTTTATTAAACAACTTACCGGCGTCCACTCGGTATAGTTCCAACAGCCTTCACGACACGACTCGTGCGGACTAAACTCGAATTTCGACAGGCAATAGGATAAGTCCACAATATTAGAGCGACCGATATGTGGGAATGTTTGTATGCAATAGTAAGTTTTCTCACGCGTCCCCAACATGCCACACGAAGCTGAGCATTCCGAAATGTTTGCCACATTCAGCGAGAGCACACAATCCGTGTTGCATTGGCGATATTCAGTAGGCGGCTTAGCCGTCTCATCACATAATTGTGGCGCCACTTTCAATGCCTTAGTGGTGCTCACGCAAACCGGTAAACGGTGTGAACTGCCGTGGCAGAGTGCATCGCAATTGCTCCAAGCTTGCATTTCCCAATTATAGATCTCAACTTCTACCTCGGGATATGGATAGAGCGGCTTATCCATGGTATAAGTGTAGCTGAGCAGCAATGAGTCGTTATCCTTCGGCGCACTTTTGCTTAACGAAATTATCTGCAAAGCAAGAAAAGAGAATTCATTACTGCATTTGCTCTCGCAAGCCACTTCTTTGAAAGCTCACCTCTACAACCAAATCACGCTTCATTTTACGTGCTACGGTGGTGTTTACACGCTCGACTAAATTTTCGGCGCCATTGTATTCGAAGGTTACGCCTGCATAGAATTTTATATTGCGAAAGCTGGTGATAACATTCTTTCCATTGAGTATGTAATTGCCCTCATCGTCGCGCAGCGCAATGTAATTCTCAGCGTGATAGCCGGGTTGAGTAATGACTATGTTAGAGGCGCCTGTTATGGTACAAAAAGAAAGAATTCAAAGTATGGAAAACAACAGATTGATGTAATTAAAATATTTGATTAAAAGCTGTGTTGTATGCCAAAAAGAAAAAGTAAAAGGAGAATTCAGATCAATGTGCCAGGATTTTCGTATCTGAAATTGATAAATGCAGGTGTCTCAAAATTCCCCAACCATTTCGGATATACCAAGTTTGCTGCTTTGAAGTTTTACATTAAAATCAGTAAAATTAAATTTGGAGCAATCAAAAGCAGCCCGAAGCAAAAATTCTGTATGCACAGGTTCACTATGGAATAGTTCACAACCTCGTTGCTAGTTGCTCTGTGGGGAGAGCTTAATTTTTCGCATCAGAAAAGAATGAAGAACTTAGCTCAAATGTTCTCCTTTAAATTCGTTGTAGCTTTAGTGATGACATGTTCTCAAATTCATATATTGCTTTACTTGACAATGTCATGTGTGCGCTGGTCTTGAGCTTTAAAATTATAGCTTCTTTGTTTATCTTAGCTTAATGATAGTGTAGAATATAAAAGTGGGGAGAATAAAAAATATTAGCGAAGGCACCAAATGATTTCTATGCAAATTAATGCAAGAACAATATATCACATACCTTAATTTGGAGACAAAAATAAGTAAAATTTCAAAGGCTTTGTGAATTATAAATCCCTAGCGGAACAACTGGAAGTTCTAGTAGGATAAAATCCCCATGCCACACTGGTGTGCTATGTATTACAACAATCACTTCCAACATAACGTTCATTAACATTTCGTCCAGTGCGTGTGCGCGTCATGAATTTTTCCAACTGTCAATCGAAATGGACAATTTGATTAACATTTCACACCCATCTATTCAATTATCTGCCCTTCGAAAGCATTTCAAAAACAAAAAAATAAAACATTTTTCCATTTTTCGCACCAAAGCATATGCATATGTACTGATTATACATAATACATTAATAGTTCAGTTATTCGGCTGCTATTTTTAAAACCGGCGCTAGAGAGCTGTCTGATTTCCCGAGCATGAAATTATTTTTATATTTATTACTAAGCACGTAGATGCTAATGCCACGTTGTTCATTGCACGAGCATGTGCATTCGCGTGTGTGTGTGTATGATACATACGTACTGTGTATGAATATGCCCGAGTATTAAATATGACGATAAGCAATTTGTACGCATCACATTCATTGCTGCTGTTTACACGATCTACATATTTACATATTTATGTGTATGTATTCTTGGGTTTATCAGTTTTCTAATTGTCATCGAATAATCAAGTGAATGCATAATGCTGGCAGCAAGAAAAATGCATATGCACTTATACATAGCAATTTACACACGTATCTTCGCATACTGAGGTGAATGTACGAATAAATCAAACAAATATAGGCATATATATACATACATATAGGCATATATATACATACATATAGGCATATAGACGTATATGTCCATACACGTACGTATTTTGATACAAAAACATTTATTGATCGTTAAATCGCCTTACACTTCGGCGCACTGAGTAGACAGACAGTTGGCGCCATTTGAGACTGTGTGATAACTCTATAACCTTGAACTTGAACTTTTCGATGGCCCATTTTTGCATCACACACAAGCTGTTTTACGTTTACATGTAATTAAACTTCTAAATAAGTACTTGAAATAAATTGAAATACAAATTTTCAGAGGTGTCAAACTTTTCTGTGCGACAATTTGTCTCGTTTGATTAGGTTTTTTTTTAATTATTAAGGTTGGTTTCCATTTACTGACCTCTTACATACTTACATACGAAGTGGAGAAGACTTGTCAGAAGATTTTACTGAATAAAGTAATTAACTGAGAGCTCTTAGAAGTAATTAGGGTTCTAAAAATAATGCAACTTAATTAGTTTACTAATATAAGCACCGAAGCGTCTATAACATATACCCAGTAGCCCCTCAGTGAAGTTAGCTGGGACGTATTGACTATTGACTATATATGTATAGATATTCTTATGCCATTTATATGAGAACTTTTCCTGTTCGAAAGTAAAACTGTATCAAAGCATGATAGTTTCTGGTTCAGACATTTTAATTTCAAACACTAATGTAAGCAGATTTATATGGATTTAAAATTTTAGAAA
Organism: Bactrocera minax; assembly: GCA_021498325.1. Lineage (NCBI taxonomy): Eukaryota > Metazoa > Arthropoda > Insecta > Diptera > Tephritidae > Bactrocera > Bactrocera minax. Next base: position 604,657 of record JAKEEE010000044.1, on the reverse strand, counting down.
TATTAATTTCTCGCATGCAGCAGATAGTAGGACCTGAAGCATATAACCTACTGGAAACCCATTTTCTAATTTAATAAATTATTATTACATGATATAATAAAGCTAAACAAATTTAAAAACTATGGTTTGCAACTATTGCAAATTGTGTTTAAATGATATAAATAATACCTCCAAATATATTTAAAATCAACGACTTAGTAACGACTTGCATACCACTCTCGTAATGAGTCTGGTTACTTTTATTAGTGGACGCACTTGCTTTAATTCAAGTGAAAATTTATATTTCCGCATATTAAACGACGAAAATAATTACAAAAGGCACAAAAACAACAGTTACAACATGTGTAATTGAGAAAAACGTGAACGACAGGCCCCGAGGGAGAGAAATGAACTGTTATTACGTATTAAATATATTCTGCACAATCGTGCGAGGGAACTTGTGCAATTAGTCGGCGATATGATTGTATTGGCCGCCGGGGTATAACGCGATTTATAGAGAAATAAATTAATGTCATTTTAGTTAAAACATATATTTTCGTGTTGAAAAAACATTTCAAATATTTTCTAATTTTCTTTTATTAAGAACTATTTTTTAAACCAAATTAAATGGATTAGTCAGCAGCTATGCTCCCAACCGTTTGTTAAATACCATGTTGCATAAATATAAACATTTATTATTTCTATTGCATATAAAATATTTGCTAAACTATTTTCGTTACTTCCATATATGATATGATTCATACGAGGAAAGCACAGATGAAATAAATTTATTTGACATATGAACAAGCCAATTATTTTAATGACAAGCTGATGGCCAGTTGAGTGCAGTTTCTAGGGCTTGGAAAAGAATAAAATATTATATGAAATGATTTATTACCTTTTGGTATGGTTGTCACATAATAATAATATAACTCGGACTTGGTCTTAAACAGATCGGAGACGTAGAAGTTGCCGGTGTACTCCTGGCAGGTTTCGTTGTGACCTTCACAAACGCCACATCTATCTGTAGAGAAACCAGAAAAGTTGTGATTTAATAAAAATGCAAACATGATAAATACTCTGAATTTTAGTGTCTTAAGAATTTGTTTGAGTTAAAAAAAAAACGTGCAGTCTGTTTTGATAAATTATTGCCGGTGACTATATGGTGTTAATGTTTCATAAAATGAAATTTTTATGGCACCGCATGTTAGCAAGCGAAAGATGATTGACTCATTTTGCGCTATTTTTGCGTTCAGGAACCTGTCATCCATTGCCACATCACCTTGACTGTCCATCAGCGCTATGCTTTGCCGGTGAAGGTCCAGCTGGTGCCGTTTTTGCGAGCAATTTTCAGTGTTTGTAGACAGACAGAAGTTTTGAGGTAGCATGAAGCTCTTTATATAAATACATCAATTCCTCTTCTGGTTTTAGTTTAAACAAAGCATTTGTTGTGTTGCTATTTGGGTTTTTGTTTATTTGTGCAAATTACCTATTTTCGCCAGCGAATTCAATTCATTGTCACAACCTGCTGGCCGACAAATGCCATTGACACACTTGTCGAAGCTGTCCAACGAGCATGTGGTGCCGTCTTTCACCTTGTCGGCGAGCTTGAAGTACGCGCTGTTGTCTTCCAGACGGCAAAACAGTTTGCATTTTTCGGCCGAGGACACTAGAAAAGGTAAGAAATCAAAGAAATAATACAAATTTTTGTTGAGGGAGTCAGTTAGAAATACTTTCGAATATCGAAATTAAGTAAAAAGAAAGGTTCTTGGTAGTGGATTTGCAGCAGGAGAGCTATAAAGTATATTATACCTGGATATTGATATTACATAGATACTGGAAAAGGCCTTGGACTAGGCATTTATTAGGCATATAAGAAAGCATTTAAGTGATAGCGTATACTCGTCCTACAGATTCCTAGGAAACAATGAAAAAACTACATTCCCCATCCGTGTACTTACATCCATACTTCGGTATCCATTTCGCAGAGCGAGCAATACCCTTGCTGGAGAAATTTCTGCCATTCATTTCGTAACACTGCTGCTCACGTGAATCCAATGTACCGGATGGACATGTGTGTGTGTTGCACGAACGATATTTCTTACGGCTACCCGCACAATACTTGCCACCATTCTTCGGCAATGGATTATTGCATTCGCGTTGTGATTCCTGCACGCCGCCCCCACACGTAAGACTACAGGGTGTATAATCACTCCATGGACCCCAGCCGCCTTGCACCACTTGCAACGATTTGCCCTCACGCGGCACACACTCACCCTTCTGACACCAGTGGCGCTCGTTGTTGCACGGTGTGCCATCGGCCCACGGCAGATTGCTGCTGCGACAATCACTACTGCTGCTGTCCGTCTTGCACCACAATCGCTTACATTCGCCGTCGATGCGACAGTAGCGCGACTGATTGCCATGTATTAGTTGGCATTGGTGGTTGAGTGAGTAAATCTCGCCGGGCAATTTCGTATTGACATTCTTTATGAAATATGTGGGTGTGTCTTCGAGACAGGATTTGTCTTCTTTTCTGTATTTTGTTAGAGAAAAGAAATGAAAAAAAAAAAAATAAATAAATAGAAATTTTATTGATACAAAATTTGCTCGCTCTTTATATTAGTGATTATTTGCAGTAAGGCAGAGAGCGAATTGTATCAGTACTTTTAGAGCGTTAGGAAGGTCAAGGGGATCGCAACGAATAAAGTGAGGGAACTAGAAATTGGGCATTCATTCTCCAACTGCTTACTCTAAAAATTCGGAGACATAATTGCGCGAACAGTCAGACCACGACCACGGATGTATATCGCTGCCCATTATACTCGACATTATATGCATTTTACTCTTCATGCCCGGCCGGTTAAATGGTTTGCAGAGGTCGTCATCGTCATGCGGCATATTTAAGCTGTATGAAAGGAAAATTTAATAATAAAAATTTTTTACAATTAATTATTTTTTTAGTTATAAAGTCAATACGAAATAATTAAAATGTTCGAAAGTCTAAAAATATCTGCACAATTTAATTAAACTTACACGTGACCCAATTCATGAGCAATTGTAAATGCGGCTGGCAGTCCGTTATCTTGTACTATGGCGCACGATCTTCGTTTGCAGACAGTGCCCAGTTCAGCCAAACCCAAAGTGTCGCAAGGCTCACCTTCGTTGCGGCAAATTTGATCACTGTGGAAGAAATATTCGTGAACAAATATAATATAAAAATACTTTTAGTAGGTATGCAATTCACAATATGCAGGACTATCACCATATTTTACTATTATGTGTTTATATGTATATTCTACCCTATCACATTTGACCCGGAAAATGCAATATTTTGAGTAAATACCCGTACTGTGGTCTCATGGAGCTTTCTTTGGAGCAACTGCTACGGAGTCCAAAATATATTTATTCATCTATAGGTTTTCTTGAAATTCGCTGCCGTCTCTCCAGCAACAGTTCGACAATACACATTTTATGTTCTTCTTTCGATATCGTCATTAACAAAAGTTGCTGCATGAATCTTATGTATCTCACGAGAGAGGGTAATATCTCATATTGCAGAATAACTTGCAGTAGAGCAGACTCCTTAAAACATATCGAAACAAACTGAGTAAGTAAGAGCTAAGTTCAGGTGTAACATTTTATACTCTCGCAATTTTTAAAGATCAAAAAGGTCAAAGCCGGGGGCATATTTGAGTTGACAAAACTTTTTATAAAAAAATGTTGCGCAAGAATTCAACATTTCTTATCTCTTATTAACTTCTTATTAACTTATCTTATTAACTGGAATTACAGGTCACTCATATTATTATTACTCATATTTTGCTTCGTGTCCGAAATGTTTTTATTATATTAAAATTAACCAAATTAATTGAATAAATACATATTTGATATAAACTCAACCATCAGGGCTAAACTTAATATATTGGGTATATAAGGAAAAGGTCAACCAGAGAATCAGACATCAGTATATTAGGGATATGGGGCTTAGACCAAAGTATAGATCGATTTCATTCGTATTCAACGCTAAACCACAGTATTTTGAAGACAGAATACCCACTTAATTTCTTTAAATTATCGCACATAATGTCAAACACAAACGCTTTAAGGTCAGGTGGAAAGTCGTTTCAAATTTTATATTAGGTATACGGGAACCATGCGAAGTATTTATGCGATTTTACCTATTTTTGAGACGAGGGCATAATATTTTCAGGCAAATATTTGCTCCGAATTTCAATAATTTTTCTGAAAGTTTTACCGATAATTTCCTATACATACCGATTTTCGCTAAAAAGTCTTCCGTAGGCACTGGGTTCATATATTCGGTATATGGGGACTTGAAAAGTTATAATCCGATTACGAAAATTTTTAGACGTGAGATGACATACCTACCTACCTATGACATTTTCACACTGTAACATAGGATGTAAATAAAATACCACGCACGAAATTTGGTATGTCTCGGTATAGTAGTTACCGATATATAGGCTTTCATCTGAAGGTGGGCGGTGATACTCCTGTTTTCCATCTTTTACGTCGATTCCTTTGAAGTCCTTAAGTTCCATCCTGTCTGAGACTTTTAATGCTTCTGGCATGTTTTTTCAGCGAGTTAACGTGCGTTTAGTAATTTTCACTATAACCATTTCATAGGGAATGGGAGCAGTTTTAATTCGATTTCGCTCATTTTCACATTTTCTAAGGAGGTACACGAGAGATTTGCTTGATATAGCTTTAGTGATTTGTGAGATATGTACATTAAACGTATTTGGGGGTGGGGACACTTCCACTTTTCAAAAATCAACCCACATATGCACCTTCTTACTATGATTCCCTGCACCAAATTTCAGTTTTATATCCTAATTGGCAGCTTAGTTATAGCATTTCATAGGTTTTCGTTTAACGGCATTTTGTGGACGTGACAGTGATTCAATTAGGCCCATCTGCAATAACAACCACCTCAGAGTACAAAGGAGCATGTGTACCAAGTTTTATTAAGATATCTAAGTTTTTACTCAAGTTATTGCTTGCACGTTCAAACGAACAGACATACGGACAGACAATCACTCCGAATTCAACTCATCAATTCATCGTCATTCTGATCACTTATATATATATAAAACTATATCTATCTCGATTAGTCAACCACTAGGTGAATAAAACTACTATTCTCTGTACAATACGTTGCGAGAGTATATAAGTCGCCGGAACAACTATTTCAGTTATAGATCAGACAAAATATGTAAATGTTTATGTGGGTAGTTTAAGTGGGTCACTCCGGGTAAAATTTGATAATATTTAAAATTATTTGCCATTTATTTATCATATGTGCTAGTAAAATGTTCAGTATTAAATATTCTCAATCTCACCGTGTAATGAGCATTGCTGTGTCGTAATGGTATCCTTGCTTTGAAACGACGCCACAAAAGTCCTTTAGCATAGCAGATGCCGACGTGGCTAAAAAGAGAAAAGGGAAAATTCAGACTCCGCCTTGAACTCATCCTTTTTCTATCACACATACATGCAAACTAATAAAAAACTCACCTTTCCTTCGATCGTCGTGTAAAAGCAATATATTCGCCACGGTTATATAAATGGAATTGCCGATACTAGCATCCGCGTATATATTCGAAACAATTGATATCAATGTCAATATGTATGACTTTAGATCGCTGCCATGAAACTCACTCATGGTTTTATCAACCGCCACCAGCACTTCCATCGTGAAGACATGACGATCGACATAGTTACGCTTCTTGCGATGCAACCTCGTGAACAGACTCTCTTCGAGTTCTTTCAAATCCATATCGAATGAATCAGCGACGGTGTGTCTGGCATTACGACGCGAATGACGCCACACTTTGTGCAGCACCTCCGAATCGCCATCAGCGGTCTGATTGACCGGTTGTATGAGCAGCGAGCCGAAACTTGTTTTAATGTAACCAGTCTGGGCGGAGAGCGGCAACGAGAAGAAAATATTACGTATGTAAATAAATAAATAAAGAAATATGTTTGCTAATGATAATAGAAGCGATGCTGTGGAGGAAATAATGGCGCTCATTAAGGAGGATAAGGCGACATTTTAAACACTTTTTTTTTAAGTGGTGTGTTTTTTTAATTGTAAGTAGTTAGTTATGCCTGTATGTTGTATGATCAGTACACAAGTTCATAAAATTTGCAATGTATGTGTATAATAGGGCTCGTTTGCCCACTTCTTGGCACTAGCAGCTTTGTATATATTTATATGTACATATATATGTCTGTATATGTCTATTATTTCTATTTATAGATGTGCTCTTGCCTTCAAGGCATGTGTCGGTCGATCAGTTGGCATGAGCAGAGGTGTGGCACGCATTAATATACCAAAATATGTATGCATATGTAAATATATTTAGGCGTGCAAACATACAAACGCCAGCACGGTTGAATGCAAACACATAAACTTGATTTATTGCAAATTGCAAATACGTCTAATGAATGAATTTATGGCTATCGGATGCTACCGTACAGGCCGCGCCGACTATCGCCGCAGGCGCGTTTACACATACAAACGGTAACAAATTGAAAAAGCAAGAGATACACGAACATACACTGGCAAAAGCGCGCCTTCCAATTGTTGAGACTAAGAGTGGTTTCAGAAAAAAGTTGTGCTTAGTAATTATGCCTGTAATTGCTTGCCACTGTGCGGGCAGAATTATGCTGGAGATGTGAATTGTTGATTGTTCTACAGGGGTCTCAAAGGCCTTTTACCTTTTAATTGGTTTAAAGGAGAACCTAATTTCCAATTAACTACTTTCTAAAAGAGAACTTACCATGCCATTGCAAAGCGATACTGACACCGTCGATTGGTCGTCGCCTTGCACTACGCCCTTGTAGTAGCAACCCAAATAGTGCCCACTTGCTTCATCTTCCTCTTCCTCTTCCTCGGTTCTATTGTTAAGTATACGAATTACCTGTGAACGAATTTAAGATTTAAATTAGATGAGTATCACGCTGTTGCTAATGTTCCAATTGCAATCCTTCATAACAAATGTCTGAAATATTGCACTTAACGGATTTGTTCTGAATACAAATGCTTTAAAAATTACATGAATGATTTCTTTAAGTTTCTAAAAAATGTGTGTTGCTGGTGTAAATTCATACTCGTTTTTTATTATATTTTTCCTTACACTAAATGTTTGCGGTGGTATGAATGATGTGTCCTGATATAAAACCAAATGCAACTCATGCCCAAAAGCATTTATTATGTACTCGGGATGTGGATCCCAAATTTGACTAGATTTACTACGAAATGTACCAGTTTCATCAAAGGCTGAATAATAACCTGAAATCAAATTAAACATAACTGTGTAAAAAGGAAATTAAACAATAAATAAAAATGAAATGAAATAAAATAAGTGGAAACAATAAAAAATTTAAATATTCAAATAAGCTATCCCAATTGTAAATAATATTCATTTAATATCAAAATCTAAATGTATTTTTTTTTTTGCAACTGGAATACTGTTGCTACTGATACTGAATGATACTGATACTGATACTGAAATACTGATGTATTAGTGAAAAATGGAATTTAGATTTAATGGTTTATTCCAAATAAACACATTTTACAAAATTGTTCAACAATAAAATAAATAAAATAAAATATATAGATGTATATTTTATCAAAATTTGAGTACTTTATAATTGAAAATAATTTTTGATTTTATGTCTGGTATTTTTTAAAAATTATTACTAAGTAAAAATTAATTTATACATCTGGTTAAGAAAAAAATTTTATTATTATATCCATTATAGAACCTAACCTATATTCCATTTATTTATTACTGTATTTTCAAAAATTATGTTTCTTCTTGGTATATGTGATTTAGTAAAACCATTGCTTACCATTCGTTCCGCTGCTTTTATTACGATTTGACTCATAAAGCATATCATCTTCGCTTAGTTTGGAATTGTACACCTTTCTCGGTGTCACAAAATCACTGGTGAAATCGTCAGGAATGCTGCTGTTTATATTACCAATATCGTCTTTAATATCCTCTGCAAGAAAACGACAGCGATGTAATGATAATAACGTGTTTGAATTTAAAATTATTTGCGAAGATGATTTCATTCACTATCTTTAACCTCAATTAAAATCTCATTTCAAAAACTAATCTCGTTTCAAACGTTAAATGACTTCCCGCGACATAAAATATAAAATTTTTGTCTGGATCTAAATTCTAACTCAAAGTATGATCTAGATTTTTTTTTTTCTTGTTAATGATTACTGATTGTCTCGATGACACTTGTGTGTACACTTGGCTAGACATTTGGTTAGATTCCTTAAGCAATCAATATTTTTGTACATAGGCCCGCCATTCTTTTTGTTTCGTTTTGTTTTGTTTTGTTTTAATCCACTTACTCGTATATGATTTTCAAGTTTCACTCACCATCTTCGGTCCACTGCTCGTCGCCAATAAATGAATGATTTATAAATATCGTTTGGATATCTGGCGAGTCCGCAATTGGTGGATATCCTGTACTACTCGCCCACGTATTCGATTTGTTTGAAAGACCCGCGGTTATGTGAGCACCTTTCCGACTGCTGCTGCCACTGCTCCCTGGCTGGCACCAAATGATCAAGCCCAGCAAAAGGCCGAAAAGTATCACGCAGCATATGAGAAATGCATTCTGCTTCCAATGTGTAGACATATTGCGGCATTTATTTTTGTAAAACCACCACTCGCAAGTTTTCTTAATAACAAGCTGCAAAGAGATATGCAAGTAAACATTATTAAATACAGTATTTACATAAAAAACGCACAATATGTTGGTATCGGCTGCACTACGACAGGCTACACATGAAAATTAGTAGCGCACACACCGAAGAAATAAAATTTTATTAATTTAAAATGTTCATTGCTCTGCCCTACTTTTTACGCTCTCAATATATCACTTGTTTTTGGGTTAATGTAGACTCACATACTTAAGCGTCGAAAACGTGTTTTTTTTTTTGCTTTTTATTATAACTATAATAATGTTTGCTTCCCTTTTCCATTTGAAAATGATAAATATTTATTGAATAAACAGTTGAAAGTGCCAGAACGTGCTTACTGCGCCCAGCAGAGGCGAGCACATAAGGGCCCACACATCCGCAATTAAGTCTTTCGTAGACGCGCAGCCCTACACGAGTCTTGAACTGTCCCTTGAAAGCAAAATTTCGCAAAGCGACTCAATGGGTAAAGCGCTACAGTTATAAGTAAATACATATAGTTAAACACGTATGGATATGTATGTGAGCTCTACAAATTGTTACCTTGTTCATGGCCTTTAGAAGTGTACATATATAAACATAGTTTCATTTGTAACTCAGACCATTGAATTCTTTCTACACTACACGCTGTTAATTTTGTACAGCTCGGCACGTTTCGAAGGCGCGCATGCGCAAACAAATCAAACGCTAAGGAATGTTGAATTGTCGCGCTGTTTATCCTTACCTATACGTTTGTACATATTTACACCAAATAAAGAGTTCTTTGCTTCGTATATTTACATTGTTATAACTTTTATCTTGTATATATTTTATTTTTACTTCATTCTAGTAATTTATTAATTCTGTCAGTTTGGTAGGTCTTCGACTGTATTTCGCTATTTCTAACGATTTTAATTAAGCGATTATTAATCGAATTAAGAATTAATGGCGCATCTTATACACTAACCGGCGTTCAACCGACAGTGGGATAAAATTAGATAAATCACCTAACCAAGTAGGGATCAGCGGACGAAATAATTTTCAAACAGACATAAGAATTCCAATTGTGAAAGCAAGTTCTAATGCTTTGTTTTATTTGATGACTCCCTGATGAAATAAAAAGTAATCTGAATTTTGAATACGTTTTTATACAATAACAACATATTTGAATGTTTTTCTAAAAATACCTAATAATTAGAAATAAATAAAAAAAGTTTGGTACAAATATTTTAAAATGTCGTTATTAATATTCGATAAATCATCATGATACGTGAAACTAACAAAACTAAAGTAAAAAGGCCAATTATTATAAAATTTTTGTCTATCTACTACTTTATCTTATATAATAAAAGAAGAAATCGATGTTTGTGTTAATTCGAATACATTTTACATACTTACTTAGTAAATTAGAACTAGAACTTACTAGAACTAGAACTAGAGATAAGAAAATAAACAATAAAAGAAAAATTTTGAAGTGAGAAATGATTTTTGAATTTTATACAATTTAAATAAAAAGAAAAGAAAAAGAATCCGATATTTCTTTTTCGTGTATTTATTATATTTTATTATATGTCTAATTGAAATGTCATCCATTTACCTAATTTTTCTACAATGTACACATTTTGTTATTATACGAATTCATTAATATTTTAGGTAAAAACGCTCTTCAGCCCACTGTGTTGATTACGAAAGATATTCATAAAACTCACTTATCGGCTGCTTATCGTGTACTTAACTTGATAATGCAGATGAGCTGACAAAAGAAAAAAGAAACGGAATGAATTTTAAATTTCGATTGAAATTTATGGAACATTCCACAGGCGCAACAGGTTTGCACGAACAGCGCGCGCGTTGCGAAGGCTCATATTACAGCTGTTAGATTCAACTAGTCAGCGACAACCTCCCGACGAACAGAACAGAGCGAACAGAAAGCTGAGTTGCACACTAAAAAGTACCTTAGTGCGAATTGGGAAGTTCAATGTACAAAACTAGCAAACAGGTAGCAAGAGTCGCATGAACGTCGAATCATTCTATTTGCTTAATCCAGTCAAGCTACATATGTATGCACGTACATATGTATAAGTATTTAAGAGTCGAGTTATACTAAACTACCTTGAGCGGCCTTTAAGCTTATTTATTAAAGGTTTGCAATGTTTGGTTTAATACTCATTGTTGCTGCTTTTAGTTAATAAATTTCAATATGCTTAGATGAAACCATTCTTTGGTAAATATTTTGTTTTTGTGAGCCTGTATTATTGAGAATTTGACTGTAGCGATATTAACGATTTTCTGCCAATTTATTGACTTGCTAACTTTATAAATTGAATTTATTTTTATGCTTAGATATAAAATATTCGTAAAGACCAACTTGAAATGACTGGAAACCTGTTTGTTGGACACACGCCCGTGCATACATAGTAATCTCATGTATATTTTTGCACGCTTATGAGTTTATTTATATATACATTCTTTTCCAATGTGTGAGCGCTAGCTTTGGGGCGAATTTGTTTATTTCTTAATTTTCTTACACATCTATACATATTCTTTGCATACAAAAAATGTAGATAAATAATTTGGAAAAAACTTAGTAGCAGTTAAACGACGACATGCAGTCTGTGGATTGAGCACTAGTTCTGGGAAAAATTGTAAATGCTTGAAATACTTGCAAAGAACTTTAACATTCGCTAAAAAAATTTGGTAAATATGTGCATATGTACATATAAAGATATTTTGGAGCCATTTAAAACATAATACTTAGAATAAACATAGATTTGTTAATTGACATTCAATTTGGATGTCAGTCATTAATTAAAATATTCTTATAATCTTTCTTAAATTAATTATTGATAGAACTCAATAATATAAATTTTTATAGTAAATTTTACATTAATAGCGAAAGCCTATAATATATAGTAGTGTACTCTTTCATTCATGTTAACATTCTGCATTTTATTTGAAATTTTTAAAATTATATCATAAATCATAAATGAGTGCTTTGCTAAAAGTGTACTCCGAAGAGCCAATGGCATAACTAGGCAACTTACTGAAAAATATTAAACCAACCTAATTTCCAGATCCTTTATTAAAAATTTTAATAATATAAACTTAATATTGGAACCCTTGATTCAACCTGACTTTCCCGTCTTTATTTTCGTGTCTTTGGAATCGACTATTATTGATTCTTTCTTCCGATAACCGCTATAAAAATTTATTTATTTTATGACTTCGTTCAATTATTATAACCTGCACTAACATTTATAAACGCAAAATTATTTTACGAAAAAAAAAAATCAAAATTGTGCTGCGTCCCCAACACACACTGCTCGTAGATTTTGAAATGAAATATTATCTATTGAACGTGACTGCAGATGCACTAACACGCATTGTGTAATCTGTGTAACACGCATTTAACGAATACATGCAAAAGGGAAACCGTGTCACTCATACGCCAAGTGGCCTATGCGCCCAAACTGAAATTTCCGTTAAAATCGTAAAAAATTTAGTGCACTGATATGCGGCGAATGCAAAGCATGAAAACAAATCCAGCGAAACGTAACGGCTTAAAGTGCATAAAATCTATTTTATGTGCTTATCCGCAAAAACGAATACTTGCAGCGAGATACAAATACACACCTACAAGTACATTTGTCTGTATGTATGAGCATATCGGTTTATTTGCGTACGAAAGTGCGCGTTTGTTTATCAAAGGCAAAGATTTGAGTAAACTTTCGAAAGACATAAACAAGCAACCAATGGTGCATTGATTTCACGTGGGAGTGTGTGTATGAGTATCTAGCTTGTGCGAATATAAGTTGTGCGTATGCATGCACCGACACTGCGTTTAGCTATACGTATCAGTGTATCAGTGTATGTGTGTATGTGTGTGTGCGCGTGTGTGTAGCGCGAAAAGCGTTTACTGCATTGCCAGTTTTTATTGGCTCCATAAAGACATTGGAAAAGATCGTAAACGAACGGAATAGCGAAAACTTCCACAGAACGCATAAAATGCTTTGTGACGCTGCAAAGAGCTTTCGGCTGTGTGCAAGTGTGTTTTGCAAACAAAAACTGCTTTTACACCCACGTCTCGAGTGTCCGCAATTAGTGATAATCTCAGTCATGCAATTGCCTACTCACACTGAAAAACTAGACTTTCCGCGTCTGTTGCGTGCGTTCGGTGTGCGTTTATCTATACGGTCACAATAATGTCACTCATACGCCCGCGCGGTCTATTAATTACAGACGTTAACCTAGCGACCGATTTCTCATGGGTCACTTTCACTTCAAATACTGCTGTAAAAACAATATGAATGGGAGACGTATGTACAGTGTAGTAGTGGGTGGTGGGGTTGGTGAACGGTTCCGAGGGTTACATATTTACTCAAAATTTGTGTTGAATGTAATTGATGTGGCGTGAGTGCTTGTTCGATAGTCTAGACTTCGATAGTATAGAAAATTGATAATAAAAAAAGGGATATATTTATTTAAAAATATTTGCAAACTGATCACAAATTTCTTAAAGAATGATAATTTTTCTAACTTTTTACTGCTAAATTATAAATTACAGTATTTTAAAATTATTTTTCCAGCAAGTTAATGGAACACTTTTTCTCTACTGAAGAACTATAATTTTAAATAAGATCACCCCAAAATTAAACCACCGTGTCTCCACTAACGAATATCCAAATTGCATTAACTTACTTATTACTATGACTAATATAATATAAATTTTTTTCTTCAAAGCGTCGAGTACAAATCGATTTACAAAATATTTACGATTTAAAAAACCGCACTACTCTTATATTCTTAATTTCCAAAACTTATTCTTTTCGCAACAATTCAAATTGGCAAACTGTGCACGTTTTATTTAGCGCCTCACAATTTATATGCTTTGAGCGAGTCTCCTTAGGAAATCCGAAAACATTCCTTTCAACAACGCCTTCATTCTTTGTTTGAGCAAAACACATTTGTTTTTCAAAACCAAAAGGAACCCTGAACACCAGACGAAAAATCAAAATTCCCAAATTGGGCTGTAAGGCAACACTCACCCATAGGATAATGTTAGGCAACAACAAATTACGTAAAATAAACGAGAAGGTGAAAAATACCAATCAAAGTGAATTTTCTCATATCGCCACAATGCAGTCGACAATAAAATTCGAGGAAGTCTAATTGTTAGGATAACTAGAAGAACTAGAACTAAAGTTGGACAAACATCGCAATAAATTACGGTATATTTGTAAATATTTGCAAATTTTCTTTTTTATTTGAACTTGTTTGAAATTCGTCAGAAATTCTGCGAAGAGCTTAAATGTACGATTCCACGTGCTGATCACTGATCTGCGGGTGGTACAACACCTATGTATGTGTGTATGCAACATTTTGTATTTCCACTGAATATACCCAGCAAGAAAAAAATGAAATCGTCTTTAATACTGGGAATACGTTAGACTACTGAAAGTTTGAATAAGCTTAAGTAAACAAGAACTGAGGAAACCCAAACTCAGCTATAAGTGGGACTTCAATTGGGACACTATTCAACTTTAGTGTATTTAGAAATTGTCAGTGCTTTATATTTCTCCTAATGTTTTTGACATGCGTCGTGCTTTCCACTTTCCACAAGGGGTGCGTGAATTGATCACCAAAAGTTTAGGTGGTGGGAAATTGTGAACGCCGGAATGTCAAGTTCAGTGTTAGCGATGTAATAAAATAGTCTGCTATTTGTTTGGGTTTCGAAACGGAACCAACGGTCGAAACAATAAACAATTTGAATGAAAGCAAATAATGAGAAGAGCGAAACTAGTGTTAGTGTTGGTTGGTTGGCTATTGGCGTAAAGTTAAGAACTACCGAAAAGTATGTACATATATGGTAATCTGAATGGGGAACTAATTTCTGTTTTAGCAAAAAGTTGTTGCCGAATAATTTATTGGGAAATTTGAGTTGTGTGCAGAAAATAGCCAGCTTGTTCTCAGCTAAGGAGCATTAATGTTTATTGCTGTTAGTCTGAAAAGTTAAATATGCTTGCAGTTGGCCAAAAATCACAAATCCTGTGAAAAAGAACAGGCACGAAAAAATCGCTCGTAAAAAGTGTACAAAAATACATAAAAACAAATTTTATAATTGCCGCAACAACAAATACAAAGTGAAACGCCTTGCATAACGCAACTACTTCAATGCTCCACTGGTGAGCAATCCGCGAAAGTGAAAAGTGCGTGGCAGCAAACGTTTCAAATTGCAACACATGCGTTTTGATTAAGTTTTTTTGCATTCAATTGGTTTCCTTTTCGTTTTTTCTTTTGATAAATGTAGTTCAAATAAGAATTTTACGATTCTCCTAAATACACACATACATACATACGGCTTGCCAGGGCAAATTAAAGCGATCGCCTTCGCCACTGTGTTATGATTCGCATCGAACATCGCTTGTCTCATATTTTATGCGTCCGCATATGCGTTTTGCGGCATGTGCTCAGTGCAAAGCAATGAGCAATAATTTCCAGCAATCTGTTTCGCTTGCACCACAAGTGTCTGGGTGTGGGCTGTGTATGTGTTGCAATGTGAATATGTGCCTATTTGCCGCATTTAAATTCGATGCAGATTGAAGCGTTCATTTCTTTGCTTAGCGTGTATGTGTGTATGTGCGCGTAACATTATTAATTATATCAAACATGTGCGTTTTGTAGCGGTAAATTGGCAACTCGACTGCATCTAGAAGTATTAGTTGCATACAAAATATTTATATAGTTGACCAGTGGACCAACTAAGGCAGGACACATGGTTAGGAAGAATAAATGTTAAATATGGTTTGGCACACCAATCAGCTTACCGACGATTTTTTGGCATAAGAATTATGAAAAACACACACATTTTGACAATGACTCAACTTCAAGTGCGAGCTATTACTTCTAATATTAATATAAAAGCTTGTCTAATTTGCTTAAAAAAATTTAACGAAAGACTCGCTTATGTGCTCTGTGTAGATAATGCTTGAAAACTAACAACCTCTCAATTAATTACTCTAAGTACTCCTAGCCAATTGTTTTGAATCTGTCTGGTACCACTCCTTTGAAGTGGTTGTCTCTTCTGCAGCTTCTGCTGGGTAATTCTCGTTACAACTTTGTCCGACTACTAAAGATCGTTATAAGAAAGTATAACTAACAATTTTATATTGTTCTCGTATTGTATTTTGCTCATTGTCGATTCATACTCGTTCGCAACTTGCCACTTCAACTGCGGTCCCAGTGTCTATTGCGGTTGTTGTCAGCACTTATTGTTGATACAAATGTTACTGAAGTAATTACGACGTAAGTGTGTGCTCTCATGCGTGTGTCGGCATGTATCAGTGTGCGTGCGTGCGTGCGTGCTGCGCTTACCCAACCTTGAAATGTAGCCAAATGATCGACGATAAAATTTTTAATTTAATGAAATTGTACGCCTTCACCTCGCATACACAAGGCACGATTTCAATTTCCGTCTGATTATTTTTATTTTCCTTTTTCTTTTAATAAACAAACTATAATAATCGCGTTCGAGCAGATGTGAGTCATTAAATTTTCGAAAAATAAACTTTCGCAGAAATAAAATTTTATACATGGTTCGTTTTTTGGCGATAATCCCCCTCTCCTCTCGGTCAAAAGCATTGTCAGAATAGGGATAAATTAGAGCTTATATTCTAAGTAAGAAACCGGTATTAACTTTTGGACATGTTTGAAAATATCGCCCTTTATCAAATGCAAAATAATATATTGGGTAAATACCAACATGCACTGTTCAACTTGCCCGACATCAAATTATAATGGGAACTGTAAGACCATTTTGCTGGCGAAGTTCGAGGTCCTACCAAAGAGCTCACCTCCAAAAGAGGTTCTAAATTTGAAAAAAAAATTTGGAACGAATGGACTGTATATTCAAATATGACACAAATATCGCAGAAAACTTTCAGCATTATTCTGCGAACATGCTGCTGGAGGAGCTGGCTAACCTCTAGCTAGATACCTGATTAGTATGGTGCAGAATTCAAGTTGGAGGGTTTCAATCCTTTGTGCGAATGTTACTCGGAATGTTTGTGGAGATGCTATTTATAGCTGTTCTGAGCAAATTTTATAAGACTAAAATGCTTCTAAGAGGGAGTTCATGTTGTTCATGCGATCCACGTTCCCCTCCTTCAACAAATATTCACAATCAACCCATTACTGCTCCTATTTACACTACTGCAATACGTTTTTTCTTGTGGAAGCTATGCGCACTATTTAGTTATTCAAGAGAAACAGAAATAAAAAACATTAAACATTTATTATTCAGTTTAACTTTTTGCATTCTTTTGTTTTATGTTTTTTTTTCGCAGTTTCCCAGCACGGTTTCACTAAAATTTGTACATTTTATTCAGGTTTTCACACGCTTTGTATTGTTGTTATAGCAAATTTCAATATCAAGTTCACGTAAATTTTTCACAGACGAGGTAATTATACAATCTTTAAAGAATGTTAAACGTTCTTGCCCCGCACTTGAAAGTGATTTTTTATAGCCAAATATAACAGGGTGCAAAATAAAACAAAAGAACAATGCTTTATGTAAACAGGTGCGTACACAGAATTATTTAATACAAACACACACACATTGCTAATTTTTGGCACACGCATAGATAAAATATGTAATACGCAAAAATTTCCTGGCAATTTACACTTGGATGGTGCTTAACTGTATCAACTACTGATGTGCTGCTAATTGCATATTTTGCATAAAGTTTCAACAAGTTCAAATTGAAGTCCTCCGGCTGCATACACAACGATTATTGCTAAACGCTGCCACTCATAAGAGCCACTTTGTTTACACGCTCATTCCGGTATCGTCTGTGGCTTCGCGGTGAAATTACGCTCAGCCACCATTAAGCATATAATTTGCTGGAGGCCAAGAGCATGACTCCTTGCCAATTGAGCACATACATATATATGTACATGTATGTATCTATGTGAGCGTTATTTTCTTAGCTCGTGGCTGAAGAATCACTATTATTATGCTTTGCTGCAATCAATAGTTGTTTGCGCCATTAGATAGCTTTGTGAACTTTCTTACATTTTAAGCGAGTGTGTTCAATCTGCGCTAATTGCCAACTGCAAGAACGTTAAATTATAGTTTCTATCACATAAAAAAAAGAAAAAAATGGCAGCGTGAAAAGTCATATGGGTTGTGATGGTTCAGCCATTAGCAGGTGTAAGGCCCGATAAAAAACGAATGCAGTGTCGGTGAAACTAATTAGTAATTAAGTTGTTTACTTTGAAGAGATGCAGTCATTACTGGTTTAAGAGGGAACACCCACCAAATCACTTATGGATTTGTTTTTGCTTTTATATCAGAAGTGTAATCAGGTTGAAAATTTCAATCACATAATAGTTTGACATCATCTATATGTTCACATTTATGGAAAATTATTTTGCACACACTTTGGTACACTCTTGAGGTATAAAACCTGATTTGTTTTCTAACGAACAATAAAAACTTATGTTTATAAAAGAGAAATTCTTCAATATCGACTTTAACGAATACCATATTCGTGTGGAGACTTTTTTCTAATTTTAGACGAAATTAAGAATGGTTTAGTGAACAAGTATATCACATCTTGTTTTTTTTGTTTTGGTTTTGTCCTCAGACTACTATAGATTATAAAAACTTTGCTCATACATTTCAACTCTCTGTTTCATGTAAAATTATTTTCGAAACCTTTTGACAGCATTTATAGAAAAATTAGTTGAATAGTATGCACTATACATAGTAAAAGTATGTACTATAGAATGCACTCCACTTGTGTGCACTAAAGTGGTTCAATTACTTAGAACATACCTTTTGATCTCCTCTAGCCGAAATATTAAAACAAACTGATACTAATTCATCTTACCGAAATTTGTTATGAGCAGATACCTCTTTTCTGCCATTTCTTGTTTATAATTAACTAAAATTTCCGATAAAGCTCTACATACAGCATCTGCAGTATTTGGTATATTTTCGAAAAGCCTTAAAAAGTATTAAGACAAATGCCCGCGAGAAAATATGTTGTTCTATTCACACTCATTTCAATTGCCAATCGAATACGTGTGTAATTGTCTGTCGGCCAACAAAAATTTATAAAGCAGAATTATTTTTAACGTATGTAAATGAAACAAAGAGCGGCAAGTGTCTACTCTGGGCACCCCAAACTACTTTAAAATGAATTTTGAACGTGCTGCTTTCTTAAACCCATTATTATAGTTGTTGAAATATTTAATATTGTACCTCTTGATTTTTGATGGACTGATTTATGGGCACTGTATGAATGGCATTTCAAGCAAATATTTGGTAGGTTTAAGGCGGCAATGGGTCGATATAAAACGATGTTGTGAAAAAGGTAAAAATTCTGCGAAATTCAAACGCAACAAACGAAAATATGTTGTAAGTTATTTTGTGTAATCCTTTCAGTTTTTTTTTTTAGGTTTTCTAAGTTTTATTTATGGGATTTACGTAAATGGCAAGTACCCAAGGAGTTACTAATGAAATATGGACGACAAGTGTTACAAAAATGTTTTTTTTTTTTTTAAATATGCTTGAACTAATTCATGTGCGTAGATATGTATGTACTAAAGAGGAGTACTTAATAAATAATTTAAACATCTAGATATGCTTGCCCGTAGGCGAATAATTATTTCTTACCGTTTTTGTATATTCGATGAAATTAAAGATAACCATTTTTTTGAATTATTCACTTCTCGAAAACTTATTTGCCAACAGTCAATCAAATACTTAATCACTCAATGTGTGGCAAATTAGAAACTATCACTCATTTACGCACTCGGAGCAAAACAAACTAAAAAATAAATGAAAGACGCGCAAAAAATGTGTGAAATTGTTTTAGTTTATGCTGAAATCATGGTGTGGCGCGTTTAATTGTGGTTTGTTTTAACAAAATTGTGGTCTCTCACACACATCTGAGCAGTTTGGCCCTACGGTTAATTTCAGTTAATATTGTTGATGCTTCTATATTTTATTCATGTAACTATTACTGTTATTGCATTCTCTTGCATAAATTGATGAAGAACAATTTTGAGTCGATATTTTACTTCGCTAAGTGAGAGATGGCAACTCTGCCGGGCTCTTTTTATAAAAAATCTCTTTTGCTTAGTATTCTAATATAACTAATAAAAAAGCATTGGTTATTAAATGATAAAAAGCTTGTGGAATTCTGCAAAAATAGGATTTCCGTAATTAACATCTAATTTATACGGTGCAGAAAAAACTTGGTAAGCCAAAACAATTAAATTTTTGGTAATAATAAAAAATAACGCAATGTCAAAATAATTATTTTCTTTCAAAAAAGTATTTTAATGAATAATCCATTTTTTGCTGTACACAATGATCATTGATACTTGCCCATAGACACATATTAATGATGCAATATGAACAATAAAGACGGGAATAAGTGCGATATAATAATAGCAACAACAGCAAGAACATCACATTGTACAACCAAAGTGAAACAATGGAATTTTGATATTGAAGTTCCACTTTGAACGTGCAACGGCTCGCTTGCTTTCATTAAGCTTTTCACACATCATATTTTTTAAATGCATTTTTATAAATTTATATATTATTTATATATAATTATGTATAACCATTTTTGGAAATTGTGTGCTGCTTCAACTTTTTGTTGTTTTATTTATGCTTTTTTTATCTCCCTTATATATTTTTATAAAAAGTATTTAGAAAAATTGATAGACTTTTTGTATTTTGGCCCCTGAAAGAAGCAAAGCCGTTAAAATAAAATGCGACGATATCAATTATATTTGCATTTTTATACTTTTAAAAAAATTGGAATATTGCCCCGGTGGTTTATTGTTGCGAAAACACTTTGAATGCCCGCCAATTGGTGATGCATTAATTTATATTATTTTATTAAATATAGTATTCTGCCATTTGTTTACAACTGAGTAACGGAAAAGAAAAGTTTTTTCTCACACTTGAAGGCCTTGCATTCCAGTTCAGTACATTTGAAGATGGTTAACACCGTGCACTAAGCACGCCTTTGTGTGTGCAAGAGAAAGCGTTAAGAATTATTAACGACACTTGTTATGCCATAAAAATACTATGGAACCACAAAATGCCACAAGTTTTGAAATGCCACACACTGTAATTCACAACACGCACAAACACCAACCGTTTAACCAGCGACAAGCTACTCTGTAGCGGCACACAATCGCTGAAGACGACACGCATGCGCAGCTCGTATACTGCGGGTCTAACACATCGATACGATGATAACGAGAGTGTACACACGGACGCGGACGGTAGAGTTGTGGAAACGCCTGCGCAGCGCTGAGATTCCTCAACGACCAAAAGTGTCAGCCACAAACGATGGCGACCAGCACACTTATGTTATGGTATGTGATGTAGGTATGTGTGTGTGCGCCTGAGCAATCAGCTGAAATGATTGGTAGTGGCCTGCTGACTGGACTGGTGGTTTGGCGAATGTAAACTGTCGACGGGCAACTGACGACTGACTTCAGCTGGTTGCGACAAGCACAACAGCAGCAATGCAATGCCTTACACACACTGCCGTGAACACAGTTGTTGTTGTTGTATATTCCTGGCCTGATATTGAATTCTTTGTTGTTCGAACATACCCTGCATTATTGTTGTTATTACAGTTGTTGTCATTGACACTGAAATGCGAACAAAGTAATGGCACAGTGATCCAGCGATGGGAAGAAATGTTCGTACGAGTACTCGGCAACAGCACAAACAACAAGAAGTGGCAATTCTTTCGCTGCATACGAAGGCAAACAGTTGAGAAGTCGACTACGTGAATCCCCAAGCAGGCTGCCCGTCGCTGGTCTTCACTGGGTGCATGAACTAACGAAGCACAAGCAGCCAACCAACCAACTAAACCGAATGAGCGGCGACAGAACGAACGAATCACTGCTGTATCACTACTGTACTAACAGTAAGCACAAACGGGCCAACGGCAGGGCGAACTAGTCGGTCTTCCTCAACACAATTCAGTTGCTGGTAAGCAAAATAAGAGACAATTCCAAAGCAAATAGTTAGGTAGAGTGTATATTGTTGAATATGACAACATTCGCTGTGAATATCTAAGCAACAAGCGTAATAATATCGGCAACTCCTTCATCTGCACACAAAGGAGTGAGAATCGTACCCACAAACTGCTATAGCATCGTGGGTTGATTTCAGGGAGGAGAAAGTATGCAAAGAGGCAGTTGCGGGATCGTTTTAGTGATATCGAGATGAATATGAGCGCAATAGGAGCAAGCACATGTGATAAGTGTAATGACCTTTTACCTATATATAATTTATACAGTTTCATAGATAGATAGATATTCGCGTTGGCTTTGAGCAAGTGAATAGTAGGTAACATATGTAACCGACGTACTATTCATTGAATTGTTATACACATACATATGTATATTAGGAAGCAGTACTTGGAGTCATATTAGAAAATGAGTAACATCTTCATTGTCTGAACGCTTGCAGTTGTGGCAAACTCCGGAAAATTGTAACGGAATAATTCAATAGTTTGAGAACAAGGTAAGAAACGAGCATTCCGCAGGATAGGCAGAGTAGGTCTCTTAAGTCAAACTCGAAGTTAGAGGTCATTCGATATTGGTAGTTTCAGTGGGCACCTGCACTCTTTTCTCAATAGATCGACCTGCTGAACTGAGCACTATTTCTAACGTTTTTCTTTCCTTTCCTTGTTTCCGCGGTTTTCCGATAACAGTTTATATGTTTGACGAGTTGAGTTCAAATAATTTTCTTCGCAGCTGGTATTTTCAGAAAGCAGGCTTATTTAGAGTAACTGCTATATTTAAATCCACTGTAGAAAGAATATAATTGGATATACACTCACTATATATTTTAGAAATCAATTAAGAAAACTTATTTCCGACGAATAAAGGCTCAATCATGGCTATAATAAAACTGAAATACACAAGTGAATTCAATTGAAAAACGTACATATATGAATCATATATGTACAAGTACTGAGTAAGAATGCTCGGGACTTTCCAAACACGTTTTTGGTGAAACAACATTAAGAATGTCATATTAATCACGTCAGGAAATCAGGAGAGAATTTGGAATATGACAAACTAATTTGAATAAATATTATGGTAAATCATAAGTGCAGCGAGATGAAATCAAATTAAAGACGTGATGAGAGCAAGTATATGTGCATATACATATGTATGTTCACAGATATTCACCATTAAGAGGCAATCAAGAAAGTATAAAATGAAACTCTTCCCTTTAAGATAAAATATGAACCCACACAAACCAATAAATTAACAGCGATCACCTTAACGAACCCTCAGCATCGCCCACACTCGCAGCCTCAGCGCTTGGGGAAGCTGCTATTTGTCTTCAAGCAGCACATATGCACACATACATATATAATATATGCTTTGTATGTACATATGTTTTTGTGCGCATATTTGATGTGTACTTCTACACAAATATGTGCATATAATGTGTATTTGTATGTAAGGCACACAACGCTGAAAGATGAACGACTTGTCGTCGAGTAAATAAACGCCAGACACGTGACAGACAGTCAGTCAGACGTGGAGGCAAACAAAAACTACCAGTTAGATAGATAGTAGTGGGTTGCAGTTTTTGCAAAACGCACGCAAGCAACAACGAAACCGATCGTGCCACTGTGTGACTGTGTGGCTGTGTGAGTGCCTGTATGCACTATATGTAAATGCAAATATACATGGCGCATATTTGCTTACTTGCTTATTTGTTTATTTGTTGTGTAGCATTGGAGCACTTGAACCGGGAAGAAATGAAAGCAGATCATAACAGCATTTTCAGAGCCTCAACGCCAGGCAGCTGTGAATCAAACAAACGTGTGTGTTGTGCGTTGCCCGGCCAGTAACGTGGAAGAAGCGTAGAAGGTGGATGAGAAAGAGGAGACGGGGGGAGCTGAGTGATAACCAACTGGAAGGACAACAATGACGCGCAAATGTGGTTGTTGGGACAGTTCCAATTCGTTTTATTTATGAAGCTTTAACTTCTTTGTTTATTGTCTGCGTATGTTTGTTGCAGTTGTAGTAATCTTATTATTTCTTCTTTGTCGCGCTGTGTGTAGAGTCTTATTAAACGCTTTCCATACAATTTTTATGCAATTAATAATTTTAATTTACGACAGTGACCAAGTCGCTTGAAAGCTTACGAGAGTCTCTGTTATCAGATTGCGCGTCATTTTATACATTTTGCCAACCAGAGAGCCTGCTTAAAATCTATCGTGTATGTATGTATAATGTGTAATGCAAGCATTTAATTATTTATTAAAAATTAGTACGGCCTGACTAAAGAACAAGTATATTACCCACTTGGGTAGTGTCTAAAATGTCAAATAAAAGGCTTCACCAGATATTAATAGCTCGGTTTCAGCGGTTAGTATATGTGTTCGTGACTGCCAATCAAAGATCTGTGAGTTCAAGATCATGAACAAGAGTAATGTTAATATTATGGAAACATTCTGTTAGTAAGTGGCATTCCGCAGGTTATATCAAAGCTCCGAGAACCTTTCTGACATAGAAGTTTTAAAACCCCTACACTGGTCAATAATTGCGGCAAATACATATGTATGTAGCAAGCCGAAAGAAGGCTGTTCCAACAAAATACATTAGCTTCATTACAGAAAGTTCTGTACTTTTTACTCTACATTACTTCTAAATTTCATAGGCATGCCGGAATTATTCGGAGCGGATTTCTTGAGATCTAACTTTGAAATTCCGACGTTGCCGTTACAACCTTCCACTAGAGCTTTCGATATTAAGCCACAATTTTTGGAGGTTAGTCGCGCGAAGTCAACTGACGTAAACTTGGTTAGGTATGTTATTGCAACCAAGTTGGGTTAGGTTAAGTTGCACATATAATTAAGTTGCAATATATTTATTCACAAATAAAGCCTTCCAAACCCGTTTTATATGAAGTCATGCTTCCCCTGCCCTGTTATAATTACATAATTAAATTTTTTTGTATTAACCGAAATCTAAGAACCAGCTCAGCATTTGAAATATATACATACATTTTGATGGCCGTCATAATGGTGGTGTTCATTTACATCATTGTACTTCAAAGTTCAGGCCATTTGTGAAGAACTGATCTTCGCAGTACATTTGAAAGGAAAGGTGTGGTGACTCAATGCCAGTCAATTGATTGCTTCAGTACAGAGTTAAACGCAAGAAAAATCAATATGCCGCATAAAAGGAATAATAAAACAATTTACTGTCATTCAACTTGAAATCCGCCACATGTGCGCCATGCCACTCGCGCCGTAAACGTCACACAATTTCGCATGAAAAGCACATTTCATACAAACGAACGAAAACCCACAAACGAACACAAATAAATTGGCAACACATGCCCATCTGCAGGGGCCACGCCGCAACAACAACACAAGCGATTTTAGCGATTTTAGCGATTTTAGCAACCAAACCAGCAAGATGCCAAAGCGTTCATTATTTTAAGTTCAAAGCAGATACATAAGTAGACTCGAGCGTCTGTGTTTATCTTAAACGCACGCGCACAATCACAACGCTTTCAGAACGAAAGGCACGCCGGGCCATTAGCCTTCTTTCTGCCACGCGGACAAACGGGGACTCAGAGGTGATAAGGGCCATGCTGCCGAAGGAGAAGGTCATTCGAGCAAAGTAAGCAAAATGAAGACAGTCAGGCAACCGTTAAAACTATGTGCGTACTTGTATTAGTGTGTGCTTACACAAATAGATGTGTGTGGTAGTGTGTGTATGCTGGTAGAGCCCAAACAAGCTATTTGAATTAGTAGAGCAGCCAATGCAGTAGAGGTCAGTACGCAATTATCCAGCAGTTTGCTGCAACATTACAAAACAAAAAGAAGAACAAAAATAAAAAGATGTCGCAAATAACAACAAAGAAAACAAGAATGGAAGCAATTGAACAGGCGACAATGAATGCATTGGTGAGTGATATGGAGAAGAGAAACAAAAACAAAAGCAATAACCAAAAAAAAAAATTAAATAAATGTAAATAAAGTTAAAGACACATAACAACAATCAAGAGCAAGTCAGTAAAGCAAGAATTTTTATTAGCTGCCAGACGTTTGTCTGGCCGAGTTGCGCAAGACACTCGTTTCACACCGTTGCATACTTACGTGCAAACATACATACAACTGCAAATAGATCTGCACATGTGAAACAAAGTATGCATATATCTATTTGTAGTTTTGTATATGAGTATGTACGCCTATAAATTTGTATTTTTGCTCGAGCACTTCAAGTGCATTCCTGTTGGCTTTGCCTTTTGCGTTCTGTGGCTTGTGGCTTGTGGCATGCGGCATGCGGCATATGTATTGCATGTGTGGCGCTTGCAAAGTTTAAAGTTGTTGTTGCGTTACACATTTGCGGTCTAAGTGATATGCTTTACATTTATTTATTCAGCTCTTTTACTTGAATGTCAATCAGGATTTCTTAGCATTCGAGCAAACAGCCGTGAAGTGTTGGTCAGCATAAATAATATATGTAACGGTTAACGCGTTATTGGTGTGAATTGTATGGCGATATTATTCTTGTAAAGTTCAGTTTGCAATCTTAATTAAACTACTGAGCGCATAGATTTGCAGATGACTACCCAGAATAATTGGGTAAAGTTAGTTTTGACAAAAGCAAAAACACTGCTAGTTTTATAGTTTGATAACTTCTTCGTGGCTGTTTGTCAATAATATCGAAACATGGGTGAAATAGTTAAAAATTATTAAATTCATTAGACAACGAAATAGGTTCGAGCGATTTGATTGGCTATGGATGACGATCCAAAGGCGATCGTCGCTTAGGAGCATTTTTATATTTTTGGATATAAATTTGGATATATGTTTCGAGCATCATTCGAATATACGATTGTTCAGATGGAAGTCATGCACTCAACTCACACGGCATCGGTGAACGCTGTGTGTTGTCATTTGATCTGGTGGTAACAAGTTCAAAGTTAGGGTGTTTTCCTACGCAATGTAACCGACACTTTTCGGTATTTAACGATAAGCCCCTGCGTGCCGTTTATTTGCAATTGTTGCGTTTGAATACAATTTTGTAGAAATAATTCACAGAAAATTACTATGTTGCAACATTTCACATTTGCCCACATTTGCACAAGAATTTTGCGCTGACATACACTTACATCGATAATAGGCGAACACAAATAGCTATATGGGATTCTAGGCCTTTGGAATGTTGTAGACATGATTTTTCCATTTCACTTTAGAGGAGCGCATCTGTCCTTGTCGCTGGCCAAGTGCGAGACGGGCAGTCGGAATATCAGACAGCTGTATAGAAACGACCATGACAGTCTACTGTATCACTTCACACATACAACGCCATGTTTATAAATATATTCTTGCAGTATTTGTTGTTGTGCTTAAGCAATTGATGTCTAGAATGATCGCGTTAAATCGTAAATTATAAAAAATGGCGTAAGAAAGAAAAAAATATTTCAACAATTCTGACATTAGATGCTCCTGCGTCGCACTTTGCCTAGATTTGGCTTGAGAATCGTCTGGTTCGTTGTCATTTATTTTAATTGATTACGACTTTGTAAAGCTGCAGCGACTGACATTTTAATTAAGTCATAATTTCCTTAACAAAACAAGCGAACATTATCAGTAAGTGCAAGTATGAGGTTTCTCAACAGATCTAAATATCGTAGAGATAAATTCGAAAAGCTGTTGATCAAACCAAGCCCAAAACCAAAAATAAAATAAAAGATCACATTCAAAATTCAAGCATTGGATATGTACATATGTAGTTAAATCTATGAAGGCTTACGCCAAATTTAGACTGTTTGCTATAAATTTACTCTAGCACGCAGTTTATTTTTACTTGTGCTACAAAAGACTAATATATAGAGTGAGAAAGTATAAATGTGTTTTTTTTTTTGATATCAGTTATGCTTTAAAGTACAATTTTCTGAAAAGTGCTGCTTTCAGAATTCTTACCGACTGTATCGACTTAAGTTGTTTTGTCCTGTATCATTGCGGATATATTAAAATTGACCTTTTATATGAAATGAACTAACACTTCAAATATTAAGGACTTGTATAGCCTCTAAAATCGCATTTGTATGAAATATTTTTCGATGTGTCTTGTGTGTCCGCAGTGCATTGTGAACTTAAAACGAATTTCTTTTGTGCTATGAACACAAGTAGCCCAGTGCACTGACAGCATTTTCACAGCAAACTATTTTATTAGAATAATTTACTACGGCAAATTCTCAGTTTTATTATTTTTTGTTGTTTTAAATATTTGTTTCTTTTTTTCTTTAGTTTTTCTAGTTTTTCTAGTTTCTTTAGTTTTTTATTCCAGCTCAATAAGTAAATTTGCATTTGTCAACCGAACAGCGCAGTGGCAGCAACAACGCGAGCTAATGCTCACGAGTACAAGTGCCTCCAGCCGTAAATGGGTATTGTTCGCATAAGGATATTGACATCTTGTGCTGTCAATCAGTTGCAGCGGGAACACAACTAATTTTTTATTAAATGATGAAGACAGCATTGGCACACGAACTCGTTTTGCCATATTTTTTCTACATGAAATACTTTTATGAAACCATTGGTTATTGTTGGAATACTGTTGTTTTGTTGTTGGATTTTTTAAGCTTAAAAGATTTGCGTGGCGAAACCAACAATTGCAATTGCACAAGCAATTGCACAGATAAATAATTTATGATGAGAATTTTAAAGTCACGCCTAGTGGATACACACATGCATACACATGTGCATATATACAGTTAGATGAAAAGATACGCAAAATGTCGAATGCATTTGCTTTATATCGCCTTATAAATTTATAATAAATTAGTTGCGTTGCTGGAGTTGTTGTAGCACAATGACTGTGAACAAACAACGCAGTGGTAGTGGCCTATTGTTGTGGTTGGTATTAAGTAATTAATTAAACCTTTTTTGTTCAATTTTAATTATTATCTGACTTGCAATTTGCAATGTTTTCATTACTAATATGACAAACCACTCATTGCCGTCAAAAAAGTCGCTGGGTCGAACTGGGTTCAATCTAGAAACGGCTTATTCTTGTATACTCTTAATCAAAATAAAACAAAACCGCTTTATATCTTTCATTCCATAGTTCAACTCAACTGGTGGTTCCGGCTTCAAGAAATATTTGCACAATGAATAGTGCAATATTTATTTTATGCTAAAAAATAGACAAATCTATGGTGACTATGAAAGCTTATGAAGACTACTGGGCTAGCAGTGTGTGGAATTTGAGAGCAATGGAGGAGATGGAGCTTGAAGTGCACATTTTTAAAAAATATGAACTCGATTTATGTGACTCTGATGGCAAATGGTATTAAACAAGAAAGGGAGGGCATTTCGTAGATATTCAGCAAAAGAGAGACCAGTCGATTGACTTTAGTCTAAATAAAGCTTTTAGGCAAAGCCGATAAATAAATAAGAAAATGAATAAGAAATAAAGGAAATGCCAATTTCCAGAAGCATCAGTTCTATTAAACTAATCATTACTCCATTATGAGTTTGACATTTGCACGGAGAGCTATTTTCATACATACATAAACACATAAAGAAAAGTACACAAATCACCAAAAAAAAAAGCCGCCACACACTATTCTAGTTCAACTGGTCCATCTATCGGAATTCTTATGTTCGTTACAACTAGATATAAATTGCATTGTTTCACTTTCTCACACATTTCCTCTTCAACACTATAAGAGCTTCTCAAGGTACATGAAAAGCAAATTATATCGTTTAATTTTAGAATTAACTGAAAGAAGAAAGGCGTAGCATTCTACCTTTGCATGTAATCTGGCTAAGGTGCATAGAGGTGCGTAGATGTGCGTAGAGTGGAGTGGTGGAGTAGAAAGCAAACAAAAATAATCATGGTAGCGGCACGGCGGCTGACTCACAGGCTGTCGACTCATACGCAACAAAAGCAATTGATTGAGGGGGATAAGCTTTTACCTAAAATCAGAGCAACAAGTGAAAGTGTATGCTTAAAAGTGTTTGTGTGGAAATGGAGGTGCCGGTACAAAGACTAAATGAGATTGTTGCTAAGTGCCGGCTGCTGTGATGCGTATATATGTGCAATATTTGTACAAAAGCGGTTCGCTAGTGAAAAATGTTTAGAAATATTCGCGCGCCACTTTCGTTGGCACACCGGATGGTGCCACAGTACCGCCAAATTGACAAATTTTAATTACAATGTGTTTTCTGTCTTCGAAATTCTGCATGCAAAGCTCTGCTACTGAGTCGCAAAGTCATTGACTCCAGACAAGCTATTGCGCATACACAAAATTTCATTCACCTCGCCTCGCCTCGCCTCTTTTGTTTTGCGATTGTCGTTGCCCCTTTGCATGTCAGTGATTTATGTGCCTATCAAACTGTTGTGGCTCTTGGCCTGTCATTGCAATTTTGGGTAAATTATTCTTAGTTTATTAATTTTTTTATTGTATTTGTTATTCATTGTTTCCCGTATAATATTTAAAAAATTTACTAACAATACATTTCCTTCCGCATGAATTCAATATTTTTTCATTTACGTCTCATTATTACGAAAGGCAAAGCAACAAAAATAACCAAATTCGCTAAAATTGAATTTCGCTTGAGTGAATGAAGTTGAATTCGCAATTGCAGACAGTGATAAATTTTTCTTCCGACGCTATAAACACTAATACATTTCTTAATATGCAAATATGAAAGACCAGAAATATGTGTAGCTACCAAAGTGTAGAGCCTGTAGATATGTGCATATGTATTTCTAGATTTTTTTTAGATTTGCGCTATTCTGCTTTTAGTTCTGTTCGTTCTATAGAAGGTTATTAATACGAATGTATGGTATCTATATATCTATAATGTATTTCAATCACTCAAGTCATGCCGTTTTTGCGCCCATTATCCCTAATTAAGCGCGTAATCGTTGTTTGCCATGTAATTGTCGCTGACTGACTCGTAATGGCAAGCCAAAGCAAAGTCAAAGTCAATGCGCGTTACGATACAAAACCCATTCATAATACAAGCCGTCGGTTGTCCATTACCTCATGCCCATTACATTTCTTTTTATCCATTTTTTAGTCAAAAACTATTCCGCATTAATATAACAGTCATTCAATGCGAGGCACAACTCGGCTAACTCATTCAAATACATACATATATACATGAAAGTACTCAAATAGTTGGGCTTTAGTGTTTATAGCCAGTATTGGCGCGGCTGTCAATTAGTTTTGTACCTCCTGAGCCACACCTTCCCCGTTTTATTGTAATTTTTTCATTCATCACCTGTCACTTCTGCCTTCTTGATATTGTGAATTATTGCTTTTAAATCGCTTCAAGTTTATTCTTATCTTATTTGTCTTATATTTATGCGAGTTTTTGTTTTGGAATTTTGAGTTTTGAGTTTTGAGTTTTGAATTTTTAGTTTTTTTTCTTGGATTTTTCGATGCATAAATTACATTGCAACGCTTTACTTCGATTGTTAATAGCTTTTTCTTCTACATTTTTCATCACATACTTATATGCATTGTTAAATTAAGCTAGGTTTATAAAGTAACATTTTATTTTCAATTCATTTTCCACGCTTTTAAATTGCTGACTCGAATCGCTAACCGAATATTTGGGGATACTTTGACTTTTCGAAACATATCCACAGTGCTTTGATCGTTAAGGTATAGTAATGGGAGAATCCTATAATTCGCAAGCGTAAAAAGAGAGACAAAATAATTGTAATCATAGAACATAATCAAGCGTGCTGTATGAAAACGCATCCCACATTTCACCATTAGACACCTTTACCTTCCAGCATTACCGATTTTCTGTTATGCCAAGGTAAGGCTTTGACTATATCTGATATTTATATAGGGTGATAAGGTACGAACTATCTGAAAACTGCCGGAGAAAAATAAAGCCTTTACCTTTTTCACTGCTTTGAAATAAGTTCCTTGAAAATTCTGATAACGAAGATATTACGAAGGATTGCTATTACTGTTATCTCGATTTGTTACTCGATCGCACTATAAATGTAAACATTTTAACATTAGATGCCCCAGTGAGAGAAGTTTTATTTAAGAAAATCTTTTGAAATTAGTTTCTACCTTCACGAAGACTTATCTGAATTCGACTGTTTGCCCGAAAACTAGATTTCATATATGCCGTTCAAGTTACAGTGTGATTCAGAAGAAAATAAATTGTGCTTAAGATTTTCAACCCAATCTACACTTACAACTTTTTGCACGTTATTTGTTACAAATTATTGTTTACTCACACATGTATTCAAAAAGAACTGAGATGCATTATGCAGAAATTCAGAAGTACAAACCTGCAATAAGGAAAGAGAAACAATTTTGTTAATATTTATGCAAGATGAAAACATAATAAGAATTGATAACATATCAGTATAATCAAAAATCTACCATAAAATTCGAGACCACATTAAAAACGCATTTTAGGAGAGGCTTTACAATATTAGTATACCTTTATACCTGTGACCTTTTCTCTATAGGTGATAAAATAAAATTAATAAAAGTCAAATAAAGAAGTGTAATTGTACTTATGTTTTTAATTCTCTTCCTAACTAACTTTTACCGCAACTTCTTGCCGCAATTACTTTTATTATTACATACTTTGTTATATTATTACATAAGGCCAATTGACCTTATTAAAAACTAGTATCTTTTCAATTATATATTTTATTATCTTTTCATCTTCAATATATATATGAAACATCCTTTGTAGCTACACACATGTTTATTTAAGAGGCCACAATTTACAAATTTATGGGCTGTCATTTAATGAATTTTTATTGATAATCAACAAGATTTAAATCCATTGATGAATTATTAAATTTTGCAATGCTTCCGTCAATGCTGTGACGGATTTGTTCATTAAAAATTTTATTGTTTTACTTAACATCAATTTCACACACTCATACATACATATATACAGGAATGCAAATAAAAATGGAAATCACTCACATATTTTTATACTCCGTTCGACCAAGACCGACTTATTTCGCTTCAACTGCGTCCCTTAGTTATTGTTCAAACCGATTTCATTTACCATTTCTTTGTGATATAAATTGTTAATTGCCAACTCAACAGCTTAATCGGAGTAGTAGGTTTCACTTTATTATTACTAATGAAAATTCCGTTAATAGATTCCGTTAGTAGAGTTGCTCTTGAAATGCTTCATTGTTATTAGCACAAAAGTATGTGAGCCTAAAGTATCGTCCACCAGGAATTAACATTTCGCTCTCAAGTGCACATACAAACAAAATGATTGTGTAGGAAGTGAATCAGGTGCTTGCTTGAGTCTTTTTTTTCGTTGATTGACTTTTGCATTTTGGCAACAAATCACAGTCCGCCCATTAGGTGCGACCAAAGGCATTTTTGCTTTGACTTTGAAATAACGCACACATATACACACACACTCACAAGTCGAGAATAATTACAAATTCTTATTTGTATATGGATGCGGAAAAATTTAAAGTAAATGCTGGATAATCGAAATCTGGCAAGGGAGCAAATTAAAAGACCGTTATAAACAGCAACTGAGAATCGTATCACAGACAACCACCTGTGGCGCTAAATTATGCAAGTTAGAGACACATGCACCTAATTGAGGGTTTATGGTCTAAACTTTATGCTTTGGATATCATCATGATATTAAGCTGCGAAATGTTGTAATAAAGAAGAAGACAAGCTAAAATCTTTAGGAAGTAGCCTCAGAAACCTAGGCCAATTCCGATATTCCCACAATTGACCAATCCATAAATCTTACCTCAGAATACCGCCTCAGAGTATTACTGGCGCATATAAACTGAGGCTTTGAAGCGCCAGTTTCGGTTATAAAATGGGTAATATTTATAGTGTGCATCTGATTTAACCATCAGGCGTCATAAGAAATTATATCGCATTAAAAAGTCGTAATACTTTTGTATCTTTACTTCTGAAATATAATAGTTGTTGTAATACATGAATGAGTGTTCGAACCCCATAATTTTCGGATAAGAGGCATTTAATTAGAGTAAAATAATACAAAGATAACAAATAAAAATTGAACTAAATTCTTTTAGCCGCGTCGTCCAACAGTGCATGTCAAAAGTATACTTATTTGTCAGCACAAGCGTATCATCATCGATAAAATTTATTGCCACCAAATCTTGCACAATAATAATAGAGCACAAAGAGTTTTGGCGTTCAATTAGCAACGCTTTGGGAAATTTCTAACTCTATCAAGAAAGAAACTATCAAATTATAGAAGTTGTTATTGTTGTAGCAGGAAGAAAACCAACTCAAAATAAAACGAAATAAATTGGAACTAAATAGGGAGGGAGTGCCGACTTTCGGTGAACGTCAAATTAAAGCGACTACTGGGTGGGAGTGTCGACTGTTAGTCTCAGCTACTGACAACCAAACAATATTACACGCCTGTGTACAAATGTATGAGATGTGATACTGCCAAAAATGTATGCGATGCGTCAACGACAAAGGCAAAAGAGGCGGGCAGCGCGTGCGTGAGGCAGCGGTCAATGCACTCAAACGACGAAGCATTAAAGGCAAACACAGGCATACAGGCGTAACATAGCGAGAAATGTAGTGTGCACAGCAAAGAAATTTAAATAGGGATAAATAAAAATGTAAAATAAACACAAATTCGTACACATAGAAATGTAGTGGCAACATTTGTGAATTTTTATAAGCCTTACCAGCGTTGTGGTCGTTGTGGTCGTTGTAGCTGTCCATGCCCGCCGTCAGCGCCGCAATCGGTTTCTGCGTTAGCGACAATTTCGGCAGAAATTGAAAGTAATCGAGAGAGATTAGCCAGTTGTGACTGTCATTTTTAATTGGAGTTGGCGATAGTGGAAATTAAAAACCCAAAAGAGAACAACAACAATTTACGTGAGCATTGCACTGTTAATTTATGTGGCAGTTAAAATCGATTTATAGGCCGCCTCGGGTGTTGTAAGCACCAAACTATGCTCACATACATACATACATATACACAGTTGTGTGGCAGCTCAAATTACACAGAAAGCAAGTCATAAATTTTCGAATTAAGGGAATTTTAAATTTAATTTACACTGTCGTTCGCATGCGTGGCAAGATATTGAAAAAAATTATTCATTTACGTATGTATGTATATTTGCCTTTTAAAAAAGTAGTTTACTTGTTTTACGCATGGCTTGAAATATGGAATTTGCTGGCTGCTGACGGAACAGTGAAAATCATACCTTTCATGGCGAATTCTGCCCTTGATACGTTACGGAAAAAGTAGACTTTCAATTGAGACAATTTTGTGCTTGCAATGCGTTATCAAGTGCCAAAAATAACACATTCATTTAGAAAGAGGTCTTTTAAGTTTCAAGTTGTCGTTTGCAGAACATTTTAATTTAGAAACTTATTATAATTTTTTTATTTTACTGCACATATATTTGATATACGACATCAGTCAACAACACAATATTTCACACAACCCTTCAAGGTATCAGTGAACACCATACTGCTTCTGTCGAAGCACGTTCTCGCCGGTACAACTGACGCTCATAGGGTACGAAAAAGAACAGTAATAGCTGAGAAGCCAATATGGGCTCAAAATTTGGGGACCTTAAAATTGTGACGATGATCTGTTATTTTATGAGATCGCCTTATGTTGTGATGTGTTGGAATTGCATTATTTTATATAGAGACATGAAGACGCCGAAAAATAAGCGTAAAATTTTTTAATTTTTTAAAAGAAAGTGATATCTTAAAACCTAATATATTTCTTCCATATCGGATATCCTATTTATTATTTTAGTTTATTAAAAACACCAAAAAAATTTATATCAACACATTTTCAAAATCAAATGTCATTGGCGACGCGCTGCAAATTCTACTCACAAAGAATTCTATAATTTATATACACAAATTTATGGTTAGCTTACAACTGCAATAGCGTAATTCAAATGACCTTTGTGAAAAATTAAGTACGATTGAATAAAATAAGAGCAAATAAAAGGAATTTTTTAAATGCATTTTCCTACATAAAGGCGCTTACAAGCCAGAGAGTATTTAAAGAGCTTTTATAACCACATATGCACAATCACACATAAACACACAACTATAACTTTTTCCCACATTTAATACATTTGTGTGCATATATTTAATTATCTTGATGATTGATGTGGCGCCGCATTGCAATGGCCCCCGCGTCTTGTCACCAGCTCGTCCCTTCGCCGACTTCGCTCTCTCCACAATTTGACTTGAAACAGACGGTATTCGTATATGGAATTGGCGCCGAGGCTTCGCCTTATGACAAACGACACTGCACTCGTAATATTCTCAAGCATGAGCAGCCGAGCACAACAATTAATAAATTTAATAAAAAGTCAACACCGCGAACGAGAAGAGGCGAGATGAGCGCTGACGCGTTGATACTGTGGCAATTATCAAAAATTCTTAAAGCCATCTCCTCTCCTCCTTTGTTTTTCTTCTTCTGACTTTCTTCGCTGCGGCGCGCAGCATGCGATTAACCATTTTAAATGCCGTCCATCAACGTGTCTAAATGAACGTTTCGTAATCGCTGGCGGTGTGGCGGCTTTGGCGGAAGGCCGCTTATGGTGTTGCCATACTGTTGGAAGTTGAGCGCCGTTACGGTTGAGTGAATTCGTGGTATGTGAAATGCGATATATGCACTTAAGTAGTTGTTGTTGGAATTTCAATTTGGCGAAATGTCAAAGAAATTTATTTAAATGAAATGCAAATAAGTGAAATGAATTGTGTAAATAATGTATTTGCCATGATTGATTAGCGGTTGCACAACGATTTGTGTAC
Organism: Bactrocera minax; assembly: GCA_021498325.1. Taxonomy (NCBI): domain Eukaryota; kingdom Metazoa; phylum Arthropoda; class Insecta; order Diptera; family Tephritidae; genus Bactrocera; species Bactrocera minax. Next base: position 568,094 of record JAKEEE010000044.1, on the reverse strand, counting down.
GATTTACGAATATTCTATTTGAACAAAAGAAGAATCCGCAAAGCTTTGAAGAGTATCTCAGTAGAACGCTGAGTTCCAGTTGTAAGAGTGAAACCTGCACAGCATTTAGGGACCAAGAGGAGAAAGTCTTACCTCCGTAAGATAATTCGAAATGCACAGCCCATAAAGCAACTAAGAAGTGACTACAGACTCGCTAAAAAATTATTGATCAATTACAGCGCTAATCTGAAAAGCTTATTTTCGGCTCCGTTATCTTGAAGGAGACATTATATTGAAGAAAATTCAAATTTATCAAATCCACAACAACAAAAATTATAATTTCTGTAAATGTGAACCAGCAAAATCTTTTAAACAGCTCAGTAGAACAGCACTGAGTATTTTAATTCAATTCCATCCACATGCTATTTCAAAGATAAGGTCGGCTAAAAAGTTGCTTCCTTCACTGTATTGTAAAATCTCTGCTCTTCTAGAACGACTCTTTAATTTGTTATTTTATTTTATTCCAAAATATTTACATACTTATTTGCATTTATACACGTACATATGTATGTTCATATGTATACGTACATATATATACTTTTGGCAAGCAGTTTCCAATAATTTTAAATCTATTTTCACCTTTGCTTTATGTATCTACATTCTAGCCGTAAATATTGAGCGAGAAAATAAAAAAATCACTGTCTCGCTGACCAAGGAAAATCGGAAAGACAATTATTGTAAAAATAAGGAAATTTAAAAATAAACAAAAAGAAAAGTAAAAACGCTTTAATGACAGTGAGCGTGTGAGAAACCACCTACAACCTACAGTGAGTCAAAATAAATAGAATATGGTGAAAATGTCGTACGGTTTCATTGTGTTTTTATTTAATTAAATTACTTATCAATCTAGACATTTTGGAATTAAGTTTGTATTATCCAACAAAGCCACCAAAGCGACCACTAATTCTTTAGTTCAGATCAAAAGACCACATATATATATAATATTGTATAAAAAATCAAACAAATCATGCATTGCGTACATGGCAAATTCCAACTCAGATGAATGCATACAAATACTCGTATATTACATTTCCGGATACATATTTGTATTCGTATATATTTTAGTGTATGTTTCTCAGATCGTCACTAATATATACTATACTATACTATGGAGTATATGTGTCAGCACTTGATTAGAGGAAAAGTGGAAGAGAAAAGCATAGTAATTGTTGTAAAAATTGTGTAAAAGCGTAAGACATTTCGGGCGGTCAGTTCAGCTGAGATAGAAAAATTGGCACTCCACGGGAGTGAACAGTTTCGGATACATAATGTATATATAAATATCTATATATAAACATAGATGCAATTATTTATTTTTGAAACTATAAGAAGACTTAGAGGAGACTATTTGTTATAACTTCTGCTGCGAGCGAACAGTGAGAAGCCTTTATAAATATGCATATACATATCTTAAATATGTATTGCACATAAATTTCTCAGTTTTTGTGCACGTTTGCATTGCCACTAATAGTTGAATATGTAGGTTTGTATACCAGAATAATGAATATTTTTGGATTTTTATGAATATCTATTTGAAGTGTTGTGTGTCTGTCTAACTCAGCTCACTTAAGCCCTTTTCATCTGCTAGGCGATGATTTTGCCCAGACGCTTTTTACTAACTGGAATTTCATCGTATATTTATATTTATTCTGACCATAATTTAGTAGTCTCGTTTAGCCGTAACTAAACTGTCTAGTGATGTCAGCGAGGTCTTTGGTATTAACTTCTGCAAACAGAAGCAAATATATTTATCCCTATCCAAGAAGTATGCACATTTATTTCAGAGTTTGGTATCTTGAGAATGATATTTAAGTACACCGTTATTTCCACCACCCCATTTAATTATGCGATTTCGCTAAAAAATCTGCAATTGGCACAAAACGGATGGATTATTTCCTAAACGAGTGCTTTCGGTTCTAGTACCATCACTACGGAGCTAGTCACAATAGAAGTAAAATCATGAAGAGTGAATATTTTTGTATTAAATTCAACATTTACTGTTAATTGCTTTAGTACAAAGGTATAACAATCATTGGCACTAAAATCTAGATAAGTGGATCTGAATTCGTTGGAGTTTTCCTTTAAAGATATCAAATATTTCAGAAGTGGTTGTCGTAAGCGCCATGGTGATGTGCCTGAGGATGCTGGGCATGGCCAATTTTCTTGACAACAGCGTTGAAGCCATTATGATCGTCGGCGGTGTACTCTACAACGCGTGTGGTGCCATCAGCTTCCTCTAGGGTATATTCTCCTAGATGTCAGAATAAGATAGTAAAATTTGCCTAAAATATTTCATTCCATCAACTTACCCTTGACATGATCACCATCACGATGCTCCCATTGGCTCTTATGATCACCGGTGTGTGCGTCCTTTACACCATACTCGAAAGTGTATTTGGGATAATGGTGGGGTTCATGATGCTCGTAGTGGTGATCGTGGTGAGCGTAACCATGTCCAGCATACGGCAGATAGTTGTCGTGATTGCCATAGCCGTGATGGCCGTCAGTATGTTGAGCAACCGAGGCGTAACTGGAAGCATATCCATGTGGATAATATCCTGCATAAGCGACACCAAAGAGTGCGGCAGCGGTGAAGGCGATACACGAAAGGATTTGCATTTCGCTCAATTTATTGTATTTAAAACCAGGTTGATGGACTTTGAGTTTTCACTTACTCTGTTTGAGTGCAGTGCTTGAATGATATCGAACTGCTGCTTCAAGTTGCTATTTATATACATTTCACTAAATAGACCATATGAGTCCATAGACCGTATGAGATATGCAAAGTTAAGTTTCCTTACAAAATAAGGCAAAATATTATTACATGTGTTAGAATGGTCATTCGACACCTCTTACTCCACTAATTGCTCCAACTTTCAAATAGTTAATTTGAATATTAAAGTTCATACTTAGTATTTTGATTGTCTTAACTAAAATATCGATATGTAAACAAATCAATTTTGTCTACTTTGGTCTATTTCGAAGAGCGCATTAATAGTCAAAAGTGAAACAATAATAGAACCAACAAAGCACTTGTATGTGCTGATCGCTTAATTGAAGTGTGAACGGAATTAGGTATAAAATCCAGTTAACTACTAAATATGGCACTAAGGTGTTGAACTAATGATAATAATGTGTTGTTGTTTGTTTACTGTCATGAACTGGGTTGGTCGGTGGGTCGGTCTCTTAGTCACTGTTAAACGATTTGTGAGCTTCTGCGGCTCTGGAATTTGCAGAGTGACCTTGCCAGGAGTAACCGATTGGCTTCAATTCACCTATCCAGCGGTGCTATTGTTCCATAGACTTTCATTTTTATATTTTAGCAATTAATAATTTAAAACACGCGCATAAAGAACGCGATTGAAAATATAATAAAGGGAAATAATTTGGTATAAATAGTTACTGCACTCAGTTGATTGGTATCAGTTAGCCACTGGCTTCAATCAGAGTTGTTAAGTTGTAAAATTTTGCGCTTTTTCAAATCCAATTTAATACTTAAATTGAAAATGCAAATCATTTCGTGTATCGCCTTCACCGCTGCCGCACTCTTTGGTGTCGCTTATGCAGGATATTATCCACATGGATACGCTTCCAGTTACGCCTCGGTTGCTCAACATACTGACGGCCATCACGGCTATGGCAATCACGCCAACTATCTGCCGTATGCTGGACATGGTTACGCTCACCACGATCACCCCTACGAGCATCATGAACCCCACCATTATCCCAAATACACTTTCGAGTATGGTGTAAAGGACGCACACACCGGTGATCATAAGAGCCAATGGGAGCATCGTGATGGTGATCATGTCAAGGGTAAGTTGATGGAATGAAGTATTTTAGGCAAATTTTACTATCTTATTCTGACATCTAGGAGAATATACCCTAGAGGAAGCTGATGGCACCACACGCGTTGTAGAGTACACCGCCGACGATCATAATGGCTTCAACGCTGTTGTCAAGAAAATTGGCCATGCCCACCATCCTCAGGCATATCACCATGGCGCTTATGGCTACGATCATGGTCATGCTGGCAGCTACGTAGAAATCAAACAACACCACTGAGCGAATCTTCTAACGAATCTTCTAACGAATTTAATGGAAGTATTGTTTAAAAGATGCTATGTTGTTGTGACCAAAAATTTTGAAATTTTTTGTTTATTTTATGCATATATGTAAATATATAAATAAATTTTGATATGAATTAAAAGTGTTACGATTCTAAGGCGCCACTTTAGGGTACACCTCGAGGTACGTTGTGATCTTAATAAAAAATGTGAAGTGGTGCTTTCGGAGGCTAGGAATTGATTTCGTTAGATTAATCAAGCTAAGAATTCGAAATTTCTTCCAACTATCAGCTGAAATCCTGAACATATAATGATGTGTATATAGGTACACATACCTTTGTCGCATTTATGTGTTCGATTTCACATAGTCAGACTTATGGGAGGGTAATAAATTTTGCGGAAATTTTTCGCTATTATTCTGAAGCTTTTTTATTTCGTTGTGTTTTTTTCTGTAGAAGGAATTTAGTTTTGTTTTAGTTTAGAGAGTTTAGATTTCTAATTTTAAATTGCCGATTTATTTTTATTTCAGTCTTTGACATTTTGTTGTAATAAATTTGTGCAGGTAATCTATGACTAAAGAGAACGGCAGTTCAATGTCCCACAGAATAGGATGGAAAATACGTTTTTGATGTTGATATTATTTCCGTCAGATAATTGAATAATAAAATATATTAAATAAAATATTTTACAAATATTAATATAATCGTAAAATATAATAAATAAAATATTTTATTATATCTCTATTTATTTTTCAATTATTTGCCAATATAAATTCTCTGCGTATTCAATAAATATTTATGCAGATTATTTTTAACGTAGGGTGTGCCCTCCGGACTAAAATACACACACTTTAAATGCAAATTATTTCAATACACATACAAACAACACATATGAATACTATTAGAAATTCACTAAATTAAAAATAAAAAAAAACACACAAAAATAAAATATTGAAATTCAAAGGTTAAAATTTCATAACGCATCGATTGTGCGTGTTCATTTGATTAAACATGCGCGAGAAACTTGCCATTCGAATTTATTCACATCTTCTGTTACTTAAAATTTCATACACAGTTAATTCTATTTCGAATTTATTTTTTGAAGAGAAATACTGCCAACAATAGCAGCGAAAATTCACCGCAATTTAAATGAAATTTTGATCATCTTTTGTGGAATAATGCATGGTTACATAGACATTTTATATAAAAATAAAAACGAATGTTGCACAAATTATATTTCATATTTAACATTATATTCTTCGTTTTTGTTTTTGTATATATTGCAATCGTGTATTGCAAATTGTTCATTTTTGCGGCAAGTGGGCGAGAGCGAAAACGCGCATTCTTTAACAAACCCAGACACATGTACGTATATATATATGTGTGGTGGATGACGATTTTCTTAGTTACAAAAAAAAAACAAAAAAAAATAACAATTACATATATCTGTACTTATGGATTGTTTAGAAATGTTTCAAATCTAGTATTAATGTGAATTTGAAAGTGAGGTTAATTCTCGCTCAGCGACTCGCAGAGTAGACTCTGAGGACTCTAGTATATGTTTGAATCTTTGAAGATTTTATAATTACGCTAGTTTTATCATTTTCATATTAAAAAATATATTAAATAAGCCTTTAAGTTTGGCAATATTTGAAGCAAAAAAAAATACTAAAATATCCTTTGAACAAAGAACTTTTACCTTTTAGCCCAAATTCAATTAATTTTAATTTCACATTATAAAGTTTACGGTTTCCGATATTTAATATAAACATTTCTTTATTGCAAGGAATAATTTTTTACTAGAACCCGCTAACGCCGTTAAACTTTTTTAAATCCATAGTATCATATATATTATAAAGTATTTCATTTGCTTGCCAATCTTTCCAGCAGAAGCAAAAAAGAACAATAACATTAAAAAAAACATATTTCACAAAACATATAAGCAAATAAAAGCTCTGTTGTTTTTGTAGGTATGATTTAACGGAAGACATAAGCCTAGAAGCCACTGCCGTAATATTGGAAAACTAATGAAAAACATCGAATTACGATTTTATGCGACCATTAGAAGGCAATAAAAATTGTGAGCGAAAGCTATACGTGTACAGTTACTGACAGAGTATGTGCAGTATAAGGAATCAAGATCTCAAGAGCAGGCGCACGTGTAACTTTCCTTCGCGCACAACCATATAAATTCACATTTTGTGTTTCGGTGTTTCAAATTGCTTTAATATCCATTAGTATGTGTTTATGTGTACACATGTAAAGTTTTTAAGAAGACACACCCATATATATATATATATATATACATGAACAGACTGTGGATACTCTACCAAGTTGAACCTAATTGAACTTCTTACGATTTGACGCTTACACCTCTGTAGGATGCTTGGTTGATGTCGAGCTACTATTCGACAAATTGAGATGTGGAGGGCTTCGAGTGCTTTAAGAAGCTTTAGAACTGCTAATGGATGTTACGAGAAATTTTCCCACGCCACAAACACGCTCGTGGGAATTCGTAGAAAAAGTTGCTTGATCTTGGTCAGAGAAGGGATGCATTGCAGTGCGCACCTCTAGCCACTACACCACGTAATGTAAATTCATACAATAAACAACTGAATTTGTAATTTCGGATTTAGTCATAACTTATAGCGGGAACGACTGCCATTTCCTTGAATCTTCGCAAGGCAAAACCTTTAAAAAAAAACTGTGCACATATTACCTTTACATTCTACATATCAAAATCAGAAAATTGAAAAGTCATTCTTAGCTTTCATTTATCTTAAGCTTGTGTGTTATGGTTCATGATATTATCACTTTAAGCATCCATTTATTATCTAAAACTAATACTATCACATAGTCACCTTTTAAAAGCAACCGCCTGGTACTTTACCAACAACCAGTTGCACTCAAATTCGTTTCGTTGTGTAAATAATAAGTTTTTCCAAAAATATATTTCTTCACTTCTTCACTTCTCTTCAACTGATTATCTCACGGAAATTCACAAGTGAAGCTGACTCAAATCAATTTTCCGAACGCAGGCACAGACGGTACGCACGACTTTCACGGAATTTAAAATTTACCCAAGACAAATTTTCGCACTGCTGCTTTAGTTTTTCGAATTTACCTTGATGTTCTATTCTCTTAATTATTACACACCACTGATGCCTTATAAATTCGGCACTTTTATGTTAATCAAACTACAAATTGTTACTTTATTTAGATTCTGAAATAGATTTCCACTCCACATTTCCTGTGGAGTCAATCACTTTGAAAAAGTTCGAATCGCACTTCTTCTGAAATTATATTCGCAAAATTACTGAAGTCCGGTTTGCATGTATTAATGTGTTCTGATCTGTTCGCTATTTACGTGGCATTTGCAAGTAAATTTTCGATAAAATAATTAACTGTATTTGTTACGCGTACAAATTGTGTGAAAGTTTTAGTTTTTCCCCGAAATGCCGCGGCGCCGCCGAGCCTAAGAGAAAATCGAAATAAGACTGAAAATTCGCAGATTCGCCAAGTGTGTAGCGAGTGCGAGTTTTGGCTGCCCGGTTGCCCAGCTGAGGCATAGCAGCGCGATCGATCGGGCTGCTGTCTAGGTGGCAAGAGTGTTAGCCAAATTAGAGTGCGCTCGCTAGCGGCGGCGCAGAAAGTTTCAGCGTCACCAGGGGCCACAGTTAAAGGCTTTGGATAGCTACGAATTACGAAAAAATAAAAAATAACATATATCAGCGTGTGTTAAAAATATATATATATGTGCACAGGGCAGCATATGCATGTATGCATGCTTAGCTGTGTGTAGAATCCGAAGGAGTCTGCAGTTTATGCACACTCAAGGAGCTCACTGACCGACCGACCCACTGCCGGCACGTTCGCGCAATTGTAAACAAACGTGCTGCCGGCGTTTAGCAGCATAGAAGCTGCGCGCCAAGCAACGGATGGGGCGTATACGTGATACACATAAGATGCTCGCCTCTACAAACATACATAAATACATGCATCCATATGAATATATGGTATGTATGTGTATTGCTAGATGAGTGGATGACAGGAATTGCTGCGTACAAATTTACCGCCCCGCTATTGCTGGCGAATTGTTATTTAAATTATACTTTTGGCAATTTTCGGGTTTTATTTTTATTTCACTTAACAACAGCAATAAAACCGCCGCTATTATAGCATGAAATTTTCGAAAGTCAAAAATTTGCGAAAAAGAAGAGCGAATATCATTTTGCTTGTAAGCTCTGTATGTTTAGAAATTCAAGAGCGTTTGTGTATGTATGTGCAAATTGTGGCGCGTGTGCGCGATATACAAGTACATGTGCACACTCAACAACAGCAACAAAAACAAAATCAAGAATAAATAAATAAAATTAGTTTGGTTTTTTTATCTCAAATCTAAAAATAAGCAAAACATAACGATAGCGAATGCTTTCATTTGTTCTTGTAAAGGGAGGGTACCAAAAAATCACTTTTATTCAATACTATTAAATAAATTGTGGGGAAACTATATTTTCTAAAATACTTAAACCATTTCTGTCAACCTACATTAGTTCTTCAAACCTTCACTGAGTCACGGAATATCAGAAAAGAAACGCAGCCCTTTAAATATTCTTTGCTTTAAAGTACAGCTTTTCTTCCAACCAATAGGAAAATTAATTCCCTTGACATAATGTGATGTGGCAATGACCTTACTTTCCCTTAGCATGTTAGCTTTAGTATATGTTAATTTGTTTGCAAAAATAGCTGATAGTAATCAGTAAAATCAACTAGCGCTAAGATACATACTTTCACTTCTAGCTAAAATCTATCCATATCTACATATCCAAATCGGTTTCAGACTCAACACAAAGTCGAGTTTCGAATGAGAAAACAACCCAAATTGTATTATCAACACCGAGTTCTAATTACTATCACCTATTTTAACGTACAATATTGCCGCAGAAATATGCAAATAACGAGGGGGAAATATATTAAAGTAGTTGACATTCAGAGATATCTTTTTAAATAAAATTTTGTAGATATTTCTTTTTAAAATTTTCCATATTTTTCCACAAAAACTGCAACTCAAATTCTCAATGTTGGAATCGCTAAAAAATCACAAATAAATAACATTTATAATATAACCTTCAAAGTAAGCCAAATGAAGTAAATTATTTACACAATTTCTAGAGAGCAAATATACAAGCTCATAGCAGCAATAATATTGTGCAATTTAGCACAGCGAAATCACTTGTTTGTTGTACTTTTCTCGCCAACAAAAGAAAAAAAACGGCGAGCGAACAGTTTGTCAGTGGCAACTAGTGCACTTGACTTGGTGAGATTTGCATGCATATGTAGCAACCCAATTGCGTACAACTACAACAAGAATAAAATTATAAGTATTAATTCATGTTGTTCTTTCCCATTTGAAATTGCCTTTGTCATTGTTTAAAATATTATATTTATTAATAGTTTTAGTCTCTCAATTAATGCCATACGTTTGGGATTTCGCATACCAGAAAGCAAACTGTGAAAGATGTGTCGCTGACATAAGCACGCACAAAAGCAGACAATGCTACACTGGGAGAAAATTTTATGGCCAACATAATGTATGTTATTTTGCATATTATTAATATTTTTACTTTTCCTAAATACTAAGGAAGAAAAAAGTAGCTCCATCAAGTAGAGAACTTTTTAAGTTGATACTTAGTAGTCCAACAGCTTTTTAAAATGTATAGATTTTTATTATTTATAAGAAGAAAGCGACATTATGATCTTTTACCAAATCAAGGCTTAACCCATTAATACAATATTTGAACGCCCATAGTTTATGAAAATTTCATTCTAATAAAAATGGGCAGTTAGTGTGGATTGAAATGTAAGAAAGCATTTGCAGAGTGTTCCGAATGAACTATTTGATATACAAATGTCTGCGGATCGTTTACAAAGCTGTTGCTAAAATATTGCCATTGTTAAATGCCAACGGTGCGCTGTTGACAGCAGCACAGCTGCTCGAAGTGCGGCTGCTGATACCACAAAGCGAATATGAATACGCAAAAGCCCCAACATCGACCACGACACACCAGGGTCACGCCCTTGTTGTGCTGCCGTTACTGTATACAGCCAAATAAATACTTTGCAACTGCGTGGAAATATATTAGTAATACAAATTTACACCGAGCACTGCGCGTGTGTGTCATTTGCCTCGAAATAATTTGTTTATTGTAGAATAACTCCACTTTCGGTCACTGCTGATGTTCAATGTAGTATGTTGCATATATTGTTGTATGTTTATATTTATGTATATTGGTCTGTGTGTGACCCGCATCTATTAGTACTTGCGAAAATTTTATCACTCAAATTTATTGCGCTAGTAAATTCCTCCAAAATAGCACAAAACTGAATTTATGTTAATTCCGCGCTTCGCCTTGTGGCTTTTTGTTTTGGAGCGTAAACGTATATTTGACTTTATTATTGCCCATTTTGTATACCCCCACACGACGTGCGGTATATCAAGATGTTTATATGGAAGACTCCAAGTTGCCGAAAATTATGCAAAGAAAAAGCGACTTAAACGTAGTTGGGGCTGAATTTGAGAACAGGAATTATTATTTTGTGTTTTTTTTTCCAGTATCAAGACGTAGCTTTATAGCAAATATTTATACGGTGTGTAGGCGAAAGCTTTTGGGGTATAGCCCCATTCTGCAAAAGAATTTGTTAAGTCTAAAAGTCGGCAGAAGTACCAAAAATAATAATTAATCTAATTTAACGAATCTCGCCTGCATTCCTGTTAGAACTTGTTTGATGAAGTCATTGTCGATATTCTCTGAACTTTCCAAAATCCGCTTGTCTAATAAATAATTACTTATCAAGCTGCTCCATCTGAGGCGCAAATTTTCCACGAATATCTCGCTGGGGGATTCAGCATTAATCAAATGCCGCGCGGACCCACCCAATGGCCACTATGTGTGTGTGTGTGAGCATTAAGCAAAAGTTTACTGCGCGGCATGCAATAAAAAATAGAAAAAACAAGTTTATACATTCCAACGCACTTGTCATCATCACTATTCTAAAGAATTTCAAGAGAATCTTTGAATTTACATATAACGCACTGATATTATAATACAATGATATTAACTTAACAGAAATGTCACTTTTATCTAATAATACAATTATTGGACAGAGTAAAAAGCTCGCTGAGCGCATGCGCTGGGACAGCGATGCTCGCTCAAGCGTTGATTTTTCAATTATTTTCTCTACTCTCCTCTCCTTCTGGATCTCCATAAAATCAATGCAATGACCTTGCGAACGCGTGCGCATACCCATGCATTTCCTCGAAATTGTGTAATAAATCTTCCTCCCAATATGTCCACAGCTTCCTTTAATGAACACATGGCATTCCCTTGATGCGATTGCTGACCGCTGTGAGCGGTTTACTACTCACAATTCAACTATTTTCCACTACACGTGTGTGTGTGAGTATGTACGTATTAAAAGGCTTTTGAGATAACGCGGAAGAAACGCATGGAGCTTGCTAGCTCCTAACCCGCAAACTGGTTCAATGTACTAGGGTACATGCTGTGCGAAATATGCTAATTAAAGCGAGTGTATAAAAAAGTTGCAATGTTTTCGTTTTCAACTTCATTCATCTTCTGACTCTTTTTCTAAATATACACGCATACATGCACACAAAAAATCTAATGTTCAAATGTTTTTTATTCTAACGTGTGTTGCTCATCGCTCGTTAACAAAACCACATGTACACATATGTATCTACACTTTTATATAAATATGTATGAATATATATCTTGGAAAAGAGAAAAAATATTGAACCAGGTGACAAGGTCGTTTCTTGGCCTACCCAAATTTATGAGGTGCTAAATATGCTTAGGCGAAGATGTCCAGCAGAAATTAGCATATTTTGTTTAATGTGTTTTATTTGATCATGAGCTTTAGGAACACGCCCAAACAAAGTGTTTTTTTTTTTTTTACTAAATATGGCACTCTTTTAGGTGTGGTGATACTTAATAGTTGCTTAGAGAATATATGTGTTTACAAGTAACTGACCCCTTACAGCTTTGCTAGTTTTTTTTTTTAAGTTCCCCCCAAAATCTTTGGGTTGCGTCCGAACCGCTGCTTAGTTTTAGGTGAAGGTTTCCATTTAATTAATTTTTGACTCAATTAAAGGCGCTCCGTTTTTCAATGGTTTTACGACCTCTCCTCTGAAGCCTGCTTATTTTGAACAAAAAGCTTGAAAGTGAACCTCACGAAATATACTTGCTTACGTATTGCATATTTCAAGCAGTATAATAAAACTGAGCTCATTATCAGCAAAATTCTATATTATTTGTACGAATTTCGGGACGGTATCAGATCATTGGAATTAAAGCATATTAAAACATATATGAGCAAATTTCTTGAGAGTTGGTTCGGAGCTGACTACAGCAGTGTGTTCCTAGTCGAGATAAGTGTCATTAGGGAAACGATGTACCAACTTCCTATACAATATTCCTCTCTTAAAGGTGTAGAAAACTATCCAATTAGTCAATCGACATGCATATCCTTAACAAAGGTCACTTTTGCGTTGAGTAATTTTGATATCTCTAAGGCTGGTGAGCTTTTCAGAAGAGGTTCAATCGATTCCAAGCAAAGCATAATTAAAACTACCTATGATGTTATTGTTCGCCAACGTGTTATTTCCAACGTGTGAAAGCGGACGAATTTCTTTGACCACAAACATTATTATACGACAGCTTTATTATTTAAGTAAGAAAGCAATCAAACTAAGACAAAAAAAAATTTCAAGTTCAGAGTTTCTTAAAATAAATTTTTATAAATATTTTCGAAGAACACCTTCACGAAGGACTTTGAAAATAAAAATTCTTTCTAATAATAAAAATGCTAAGGTGATATTTATGTGCAACATTAATAATGAAAACATAAAATGAATTAAATTGGTCAGATAAATAATCAAATGAAGCGATTACCTTGGAGTCCTGCTGAGCACCGCTTGCCGCATGCAATCTGTCGGCTGGCGCATAAATTGTAGCGCGACGCTTCAACGGCAAAACTTTGAGCACCATAATTACACACAATCGCAATTAATTACGTTCACCCCAAGTTGAATAATTAACTATTTAATTACAATTATTTAAATACTAATTATGCTATAATTTAACAATTGCACGGCAGCTAATGGCGGGGGTCAATACAAGTTGAACTTGCCGCTAGCAACTTTACGGTTTCGCGTGTGATAAACAACGGTGGATGGATGCTTGCTTAACATCAATCGCAATGTTTGCGCTAATTATGATATTTATTTTTATTAATTTCTGCTTTCATTTTTGTTTGCTTGCTTTGAGCCAGCAGGCGAATTAATTCCCAGCGAAATGTTCACACATGAAAGCTTACCCAACCAGCTGGTCAGCCAACACAAATGACACTAGAAATGACAAATCTCGTTGCGAAAGCGTAAATAGTTGATTGACCGATAGCAGCTTTTCGCTGGCAACAGCTTATTTATTTTTACACAAGTTTACACACGCAAGTTATGCTAACGCTTCTGGTTGTGTTGGGAAACCTGATGAATGATTGCTTTCGAGATATTATGGCTTGCAGCTGATCGATGAATGTGGTCGGCGCGCGGCGGCACTTTCAACCAACTTAATAATTCTCAAATATTTATTTTATTAATTATTCCTTAACACTTCACTTAAAACGAAAATTTACCGTTATTTAAAAAGCACACAACTGATATTCACCAGGGCTACGATATGTGATCGATGGTGATCTATGCGCCACTGGCTTTGATTGAACAATAATAAGCAACACTTGACAGCTCTAAATTTGGACAATTCTTTATGTCAACGCTCCATTGAGTTGTTGGGTCACTGTGTGAAACGAAATTGACCGGCGTTGCGACAATATGTGCGCAAAAGGACTGCTGGACCGCTTCAACCACACACTGGACGACCGCACAAGTTCGCTGGCGGCACGGAAATAACACTTCAACCATATTGAAAGCTTGCCTAAGAAGTGTTGAATATATAAATGTTTCATCAACAGTACAACAACACATGGTGTAGAATCAAATAAAAGGCATAAATAAGAATAAGATCAATGGGAGCAGCAACAGCTGTGGTAAAGCGACCAAATGAAGCACAACACAGATTATATACATACATACTGACAGACTACTGTGTATAGCGTTGTCATATAGAACACTTACTCATGCCGTGTACATGTGAACATATGGGAAAGGTCATAAAGCGTCTCTTCGATGACGTCGACGGCGCAGTCGTTTATGACGTAGTCATGATGATGCGGTAATTAATTGATGTTAAGAAAAAAATAGTGTTATTGTTGTTATTGCTTCAAAATTATTATAATTAATGTTAGCTGCATACGGTTGCATTTCTCGATCTCCTTCAATACGCATTAGGGCGATCTCTAAATTCAGCGAGAATTATTTCCATCAGATTTAATAAACCTCTATCTGCAAGTAAATCGTTGTAGTCTTACATATCAAAATAAAATGTTGGATCCAAACGGAGAAGGTTAAGATGTAACGCACAGGGTCTGAGGCAGTTTACATAATGGGGACTCTATTATGAACTAAAACGTATAAGCGATATTTTGACTATAGCGATAGCGATAGAAGACTGGTAGAAATCAAAAGATTCTTTAGTTGTTTTTTTTTTTGTCTACTATAAGACTTAAGCTTAAATTTTACTCCTCAAACTCTCGAATCGGTGTCAAAATTTGTATTCAATATGTGCAATTGAGTTATAACTATTTAGTGGCTGAAGATTCTTTACGAACCACCATAATATACATACATAGTACAAGCCCTATGCTTATGCATTGGAATTGATTATCAGCACTTTATCGCCAATCCCAACATCGCCTAGAATTTATTTATAATTATGACAAGTTTTGTGTGCTTCATTTTAATTAGGTTTTTGTTTTCAAATTTTAATTCGTATACCACATTTTTTCCGGGAAACAATTTTTCAAAAGCAATAAAATATGAATTTCTTGCATGCCCGAATTCATGGCCTAATTATTCACTCGAACGAAAGAAAGTAATGGTGTTGCCGATGACGGTTCTATAATTACTCCTCTTGTTGTTGTACCGCTGGAGCTAAAACCTGCATAGAAGCATAGTGAAAGTGATAGAAAATGGTTTCCTTGCAATATACATAACTTTATGGTTTTCACTTTTTTATAAATAATAACGTGATCAAACTTATGACATTTAAAATATTTTTTGTGTATATGTGTTTGGAATTTTAAGCGAACCTCCTACTGTAGCATATTCAAGATATTACTATTGCTGGCTCTTTCAGAACAATAACTGTAAGCGTCACTATGACCTGGGCGTTCGGTAATGAAACGAATTGTTATGTAAGCCCATTTGCATGTACTTTATATGAAGAATATGGACAACACGAGTCTATTACCAAGTAATGTTGTACTAATTATGTTGGCGAGACACAAACATAGTTAATGAAGAGAATTCGTATATTGATCATAATTTGCCACTAATGTGTGAAATCGTTGCAAAAGCAATTACTTTCATTAGTGTGTGCGCTTCAAACACATAAACATGTAAATATATAAATATGCCGATTTCAATTTTATTGTAATAATTTTCTGTTGTTGTTTTATGTGTTAATTATACCAACTGGCATATATTCTTGATTAGTTAAGCTGTTAAGCAAACATGCTTCAATTACTTTTGTTAGCTTGGTTTGCTTGAGATGACACTTTCTGGGTTTGACAGCATATAAGGAAAAGCTTCGAAACCCTCAAAATGCGACACCATGTGTTGTCTGTTTATTTTTTCTTGTCTTAATTATTAAAACGTTTTTCATTTGATTTCTCAATTCTGTTGCTTTTTTGTACAGCCTCATTATGGCTCCCGTAAGTTTTTTTAACTGTCTGTATGATCGCTGGAAGCTCACTATATCACTCATATTCGTATGTTTATAGCTATGTACATCGATATGTATCTATGTAGATGGAACTCAGTCAGTCGGAGAGCAAGTGAAGCATTCAGCCATGAGTTTTCAATTTCGCAGATCTCAACCATGTTTTCAGCCACATAATCCACTGTCATTGTAAGGGGGCCTATGGCTAATTATATGAGATTATATGATGGGGGACTCATTTACTTTGGAACTCATATATGTGTTTTGTTATTTTTTCCTTACATATTTTTCTGTTTTGTAACCTTGTAAATTAGTTGCAAAAGATACGCAGCAGCTGCCGGAAATGATCAACAGCTATACCCATCAACATTTGTAAGTACATCCAGTTCAACTCATCTAGCCCAACGTCAAATCGCATTACATCAATATAAATTACCAGACATAACATCACAATGGACCGGACTGCATGGCGTCGTAACGGATCAGAACGCTTTAGTTTGCAGACATATTCATATGTCAGCTTCTTTAGGTTGTTTTCGGTCTTTACATTTTTGTTCTCTTCTATCAAATTTTTTACGCTTTATTTTTCATTGACAATTCACATGCGTGCCACTGATCCTCTTGCTCGTTGTTTTTATTTACAATATACGTACATCATCTTTTATTATATTTTTTTCGCTGTAGGCATTTCCTCTGTGTCTCTTGGATCGATTTACGTGGTATGCTAAAAAAATAACGGGAACGTGCTTCGACTTTAATGGCATAGTACATCACGAATTCTTGCCTCAAGGTCACACGGTCAACAAGGAGTACAACCTACAAGTTCAACGCCGTTTGCGTGAAGCCGAAATCCGAAAAAAAAAACACCCGGATTTGTGTAAAAACAATTTATTTCAATTCATTAAATTCTGCTCCCACTTCATTGCTTGTTCGTGAATTCTTGGCCAAAAACAATATTGTAACGATGCCCCAGCCTCCATGTTCGCCACACATGGTTCGGTGTAACTTTTTCCTATTTTCAAAAATATAGAGAACCTCAAAAGGGCCGTCGTTTTACAAGTATAGACGGCATTGAAAGCGCATCGCTGAGAGAGCTGAAGGCTGTCCCAAAAATCGAGTTTGAGAAGTGTTTCGACGATTGAAAGAAGCGCTGGCATAAGTGCATAATAACGAATGGAGATTATTTTGAAGGTGACAACATTAATGTAGACGAATTCATAAATATTTTTTTCAAAAAAATTAAAATTCCCGTTATTTTTTGGACATACCACGTACTATATTTGCATTTGACATGAACCATCGAGCTTTCAAATAGGTTGTTTGTACATTGCTGCCCTATAAATCCAAAATATGTTCACTTGTTTCCCAATACAATTATGATTTAAAAATTGAATTTCATTACATTTTCGCCCAGATGTTTCTCATCTTCCTTAGTAAGTGTGCCGCTCATTATTTTTAGTTTCTTTCAAGTTTTTAAGGCAGCTTCCTAACTTCCTTGACTTTGAAGCAGCCACTGAGGAGATATAACTTATGGCTTTGCAATATTTTCAATACTTTGTTGAAGTACTAGCGATCATAAATATTTCGAAGTAAGTGTGGTATGAGAGTACTGACGTGATGTCCCAGTCGGAATGATAAATCAGTGGCTAATTTCACAGTCCACACAAGGTGCTTTTCTATAAAGAGGGGCCTTTACTTCGATCACAACGTTTTCTTTTGATATCTCTCAGATTTGGAAATATGGTTGCTAAATACATTAGTTTTATTTTGCTTTTATTGCATAGCTTCCCACGTCAGATCATCATGACTCATAAGTTTATCCTTTCTATATAATCACTTATGTACAACGGGAAATAAAAAACTAAGCAAGTTCAGAAAAAAATTCAGACAAGGTATATTTGACTGCTTTATTTAAGAGCTTTTCTTGCAACGTCATTGGCACTAATTCTGTATGGAAAACTAGTTTTGCAGCTATTTTGAATCTGACCCAATTTCTATCACACGAGCTGTAGTAAAAATTTTCACACCATTTGACATGTAATTAAGGAATGTGTTGAATCACAATTACAGTGTGTGCGAAATGCGGGTACAATGACTTGTGACGAGGTGTGAGCACAAACCTGCAAGGAGAGCGGAAAAATAGTAGACAATAGTAGACACAAGTTTCGAGATATACCCAAAACGTAGCTAAAAATTTAAATTGGGTACTGAAAGTGTTAACATATATGAAATAAATATTCACGCCCCAAAAATAATGCTTGACCTTGCTTTTCGCATAGTTCATTTCCATACAACTTAGAATTATGCAAATATTTATATATGCTCAAAAAAAGTATACATACTCGAGCTCGTATGATTTCAGCGTTTGTAAAAATTTGTTTATATAAATTGCTTGAATTCCACTGATTTGTTTATAAATTAAACTAATCATGCAATAATTTGAAATTCTTTTAAATTTGTTTGTTTTGTTTTGCCTCTTCTGTTCTTTTTTCTCTTTTTTCGACACACTTTCATTTTGGACTTTATTCAACCATAAATTAACCGTTTTAAGTACCTACCTAGTACTAAACTTTTCAGCAGCTATATTTTTTTGCGCCGTCTTAGTCAGCTTGGCAACTTGCGTGTACATAATTTTTACATATATATATAAATACATATATGCATGTATGTGGTATTTTGGAATTCATTTATTTACCACACTAATTGCCTAAACATTTTAAAACGAATAGCATTAAGTGGTGCATGCACTCTCGCATACCAGCGAGATAATTCATGGAATAATATATATACATAAGACTTAATTAATTGACAATTATATTATGCAATCTTAACAAAACAAAATGTAAATAAATAAAAATAAAGGTCATAATTAAATTCCACTGCAAAGAAATTTTTATTCAAATATGATGTTTTTAATTTATTGAGTTTGCGGAGTTGTTGAAATTATAAGAAGTTTTGTATTTTAATAAATTTTTTACTTAACGAAATATCGGTTAATTGATTTGGTGGTTAATTTCATTAAAATTTTGCATTATTCCTTCGTCAGTCGTTCTAGATACAAAAAAAAATATTGAAATATCCACTGAAAGCCTGTCGGAACTACCAGAATTCAGATCGAATGTACTTGTTTTCAGCACAGTCAAATAAGCTCTTTGAGAGAGACATAATATTCCAGGAAGAAAAACATGAAGCCAATGCGCTTACATACAAGTAACAAGTGTGGAAAATCTAAACCGCTTCAAATCCTGTTATTTAAAAAAAAGAAAAGTGTTCAAAATGTAACCGATTGTAACGGATTGTATGTAACGCTTATTTTACTAGCTAACACTTGACATCTTTTAACATTATAATCGTACTCAGTGGCTATTGGATGATCTCTTCAAGAGATCAACTCTCTTGAAGACAAGAAGAGAATCTCTTCAAGACAACACTGTACAATAGGATTGCCAATGCTGTTAATGTGAAGTCATGCTAGCGCATATTTTTTTGGTTTTGAGATTAGTTTTAAATTATCGATTTTCTTACTGGTTACTTACTAGTTACTAACAATATTTTAATACGCTTATATAAATTTTACATCGATACAGATATTCATTAAAGCATATATTTGTAAAAACCTACATACATTTATATAATTGTATGTGTGCGCTTGTCAATGCATTTCGCACGTGTCGATATAAAATCTTAAGGCTGGTAATGACCCACATTTGTTAGCATCTAATGTCTAAAGACTTATTGGGTATATTTAAGTGCAGACGAATGAAAAATGTGAATACAAACATAACCATAAGCTATGTAGTAATTACACCATATCAACACATTGTCGCGGGTCAGTATGACAAGTGGTGGCGAGTGGGCAATATTTATGGAGGTTGCAAAGGAAAGAAACAGCAACAGAAACGAACGAATACATCTACCCACACACGCGAATACGCTTATGTATATTGAACTAGTATTTATTGGTAATTACACACTTTGATAAACATCTGTTAGCGCTAAAGAGAGAGAGAGAGAGAGGGTAAGGTGTGAAGCTGGGCAAGTGTGTGAACTACTTGAAAGAGCTGGTTAATTATTGTCAATAAATTTCAAGCAAAAAGAAAAATGCAAATAATTTTATAATCTTAAATTAATTAACTGACCGGGATAATATGCATTAGTGTGGATAACACGCGTAGGAAACCACAACAAAAGCTATCCATTGCCATAAACATTTGTTGGGTATAAACATACTTTGTAAGTAGCAAAAAAATAGTCTTCTGAAATAAGCCAAACTACTAATAGTGGATGATATACTCGCAAGAGATTTGACTAAGAGTAAATGCCACTGTGATACCGTTATCATCATATTCCATTACGTTGAACGCAGCAAAACATGAAATAATAGGCCGTGTGAACTTATTGATGACGTCGATAAAATCTAGCGGCAACTCGAGGTACATCATGCCATCCTGGCAATAAATTACGAAGCGACTCACCTAATAAAAGAAACATTATTAATAAAAGAGAGTGTATGGGTGAGATTATGGGATGATTTGCGGGCATGTCTTTGGCGCAATTATTGCATTCATTTGTTTATTTCCAACAGCACGCAAATCTCCTTTTTCATTGCAATTGACTGAGGTATGAAAGTGAAAAGGCTCACAAATGTTTATACCAAAGATAAGTTGTTTATATACATTGTTTATACTATGGAAGCCGCATTTTGTTTTTACTGCACCATGAGCACAGTTGCGGTTGATGCCACTTCAAAAGTAAATACCATAGCAATACCAACAAAATAGAGAATGAATACTCGCTCATATATGTATGTGCGTATATGGGGTAAGTATATATACATTTATATAGCATTTTTCACATTATATTATATTTTATATGGCAAATGTTTGCTTGCATTAGAGTGAAGATGCATTGTTTTATACGAGGAACAGGTCCTCATACCCTCTACAAATCACTTAAGAACACATAACTCTGCAGACACAACTTATTAGCTAATATTAGCAAATATTACAACATATTTTTATAAAAAGGAAAATATTTGATACAATCGTTTCTATGTAAATACTTATTAATTGCTAAATTTTTCCGAATCTAATGTCTTTAAGCCGCATAGGAAAATATTGGTATTATTTTTTTCAATTTAAATCCAAATTTAGGTGAGTACTTTCTTTGAACTAAAATAGAATATTTAAAAAATTTTCAATTAAACAATATATTCTCGGCATTAAGATAAAAGTCCTGCGATAGACAGGACAGGTAGGCAGCGCCCGTGTGTGATCAAGACGTGAACACGCTACTGTACAGATCAATAGACGCATGAATATTTGTTGAACGCGTCAGCCATCAGTCAAAACGTTTGTCCATTGGGAAAGCTCTGATATTTTGCAACAGAAAATAATAATAAAACAAAAACTGAGAAATAAAAGTTTTTTAAACACGTTTCCAAAGCAAATTTTACAGATATGGAATATTTTAGAAAGTGTGGCACACACTCGCTTGATATGAGGTGAAGGGCCGCTAACATAGGCTACAATTAATTGCACGGTAATAAAGTAAACATCGTCCAATTTAACGGGGTGACCCTGTGTAGGTTCAGGTGAATGTAAATATTTTAACAAGAAGCTTTAATGATGAGTTATTTAGGTTGCATTAAATACCATCGACTTGACATTTGTATATGTTAACCAAAATATTTTTCCGAGTATATGGGTGTTTGATAATCATAAGTCATCTTATAATTGTGTACCAATGCGTGAGAGGGTTTTAGTAATTAATTGCTTCCATTATTTTTTCTTTACTCTTTTCTATACACCATTTCACAATCATTATTTAAATGTGAACTTATTCAAGCATTTTGAGGTTAATGGTTACAGAAAAAGGAAATTTTTAATTCTAGAAGTTTATTTTAAAGGGTTAATTATTTTCTACTTTTTAAACTTCATATTTTTGACTACACTTTTTAATTCGTTACTTGGAAATTGACATATTTAAATAATTCTGGAGTGAGTTTATAGTTACGGTGCCTATGTTTACAAGATTCCGTTAGCTGTAATTGATCTAGCAAGTGTAAAAATTAACCGAACGCAAATTTCGCTTCCGGGCGCCCGTGTGGTATGAGTAACCTCGATTTCAGTGAAATGTAGCAGGTGATGAAACTGAAATGGATTTTTTGCGTTTTTCACTCATTCATTTCACAAAAGATAGTTTAAAGTTATTTTCACAAAAATCAATAAAAATAATAGAAGTATTCCTGATTTGGGGAAACTTTAAACTCATTCTTTCATAGTTCGAATATTTTATATCGATTATTTTTATCGGCAAACCGTTTGTATATTGTTCATTCAAATGCTGCATCAAATTTCAATCACCGCCAAATCCTAAAGTTGAGAAATATAAAAAATAAGAAATGCGTTCGCAGGAAATGTCCCTTAAAGACCTACTTCATAGCTCATTAGTACTCGTTGATGATTAGGTATTTACTCACACATTAATGACTTTTACATTTACTTCTGTTTTTTAATGAAATGGACTTATAGCGTCATTGAATTCCTTGAATTAATTAAAAATAAATCCAATGTATAAAAATTACTTTTTTTGTGCAATATGTCTGTGCATTTTTAGTGTAAATTAAATGTGTCTATTGAAGTCAGGCGTATTTGTCATCAATATTTTGCCACTTTCATAGGTAGCAAGCCTATTTCATAGCGATAACGTAGGCAGTAAGGAATTGAATTTCATAATTTTATTACCTAAATAATTGCAAAAACCACAGCATCATAAATGCTAAATCATTCGTCACTTTAAATCGCATAGAAATTATTTAATAAAATAGTAATGAAACTGAGGAGCGTCTTATCACGTTATGATTCGTGGAAAAAATCATTAAAATTTCTTCTTTTTTAAAATTTGCCTATATTATTTAGGTGACAAAATATCAGAAAAAATTTCGGAATTAAAATAATATTGTTGGGTCAACAAAAATATATAAACAACAATTGGTAAAGAAGAGTATAGCTTCCCAGCATCTTCTGACATTTAAATACAGAATTGGAGTTCGAATATAATTCCGAGCTAAAAATTACTAATACGGGGTGAAGAACATGTCTGCAGAAACCAATTCGCACCATGTAGCATTCATATGTATGTGCTTACATACAGACAGAGGAGGTCGTATGCAAAGCATTTGTGATTTATGTGCCATCATCAAAGGCCAAAACACCGCAAAGGTGGCCAACTTTGGTAAAGAAAGACTGTAATGAATATATTTAGCACAAAACTCATAAATATGCAATAGATTTTTTTATTTTTATTTTTTTTTTGAATAAAAAAGAGCGTATGGCGGACGAATAAATGCTGCTGGCTTAAAGAAATGTCTTTTATTGCTTTTAAATACTTAAGTCTTGTACAATGTTAAGAAATATACAACAACAATTGAGCATATATGTGGATAAGTGTGCTAAGCGTGCTAAGCGTGACACTTGTCGTGCGAAAAAATTAAAACTTAAGGCAAAATTCGTAAAAAAAGTGATTTGGAGTGAATTATTTTCGCTTTTTTGCCTTAAGTGTTGTTTCGATTTAACAAAAAGAGTAACCGTTTATTGTCGTATATATCGTTGTTGCTGTTTAAGAGTAAACTTGTTCTGCTTGCAAGGCATTCAGGCTTTATGATTTCTTGGTGGTTTACTCTTCAGCGCTAACACACCGCACTTCTTCGCTATTAGCACGCCTTTTGTATTTGTTACTCTGCTACGCTGCAGGCCACTGTTTTTTTTTTTTTTTGTTTGTGTTTCAGTGTTTATTTCACTTTATTTCAAGTTTTTGTTGGTATTTTTAAATATTTTCATATTTTATTTTCTGCTTGCCTATCAACCTTTGAAAGCCTACACGCTACCAGCATACCCGTCATATCTTCACCTATTTCAACAACATTTCAGCTTTGATATGTGGTTATGGGAAAGAATCGTGCGCAAAATGCAGATAATCGAGTTCAAAAAAACACAAAAAAACAAATACAGCTAAATCACAATATAACTTGTGACCGACAAAATATTAAAACAACAACAACACTCATAATAAGATACTTAAACCTATTGTTAATGAATTGCACACTAATTTGCTGAGTGTCATTCATTTTGTTTGGCTGCTGCGTGCTTGTCTGACGATCTTCACAGGTGCCACTCCTCGTCGTAGTCTTTCATGTTGTTTGCCTCCAACAACTGGCTTCATGCTACTAACATTACTACTGCCTAATTATTATTGTTATTATTATTTAATATCTACCATGTTATGTTGCTAACAATTTTATTATATTGTTACTGCGTGTATGTATGTACTCGTTGATTATTTTGCTGTTATTTGTTTGATTATTGTAATGTCGTTCAAAGCGCGTTTGCTAGTTCCTTATAAACAATTTATTAATAAAAACATTTTTAAAATGAAAAGAATTCAAGGCAATGTATTAGACGGCTATGCAGCATATTCAACAAAAAGTAAATAAATGGAAATACAAAATCAGTCTTTTGATAACAGGCAGTGTAGCTTAGCTATATATGCAGCTTTTAAATGGTTAAGGTTAAAGGTAAAGACTTAAGATATCTTACTAGATATTTCAGATGAAAGCCGGGAATAACGACACCCAAGCGGAGTATACAAAAAAAAAATAAAGTTCTAATTTAAACTTAGCCTAACTTAGGTTCTGTGACTCAGCATCATAAATGATATTATATTGCATTAGCACAGCTACGCTATAGTCTGACAAAGAGGAGGAAATGTGATGACCCACTTTGATCCACCGTATATATTTTACTTGCAATAATCAAAACAAAATCAATGTGGTACATATGCGCTGTAGATTATAACAATCCGCTCTGCTTATCTTTATAAAACTTTAGCAAGAGCAGAAGTTCAGCTCATCTTGATGATTACTTCAGTCGGATTTTGGATCGGTCATTGTGCAACGAATTACATCTCCTCGCACATTTGTCATATGAATGAATACACGAAATTCTTATGCAAATTGCAGAAATGTTTAAGTTTCATTTCCATTCTCACTTTTGTCGTGTTATTTATTTTATATTAGCCAGTTTTGAAGATCAAAAACTCCCGCCTATGATGTAAATAACTAAATATAGAAGATACTGAAGTGATATTACTTGGGCGAGGCTCATTGAATTTTAATTAAATGAATATTCCGAATCACCGCAGGTGGTGACTTGTAAACTATTGTGCTTTAACTAGTTTTAAAAATGTCACAGTTATGCAAAGCAGACTATTTTTGAGTTGGATACATTTTGAATAAATATTTTATATTTGTAACATATTTTTTCATAGAACTTCAAAGAACAATTATATTATTTTGTTATTCAAATTCATCCACTAATCTATTTAAATTATATGTTAGGATCTTTAAGTCCATTACTTCGTATTAAAAATTATTTACCGAACAGGTCTGATTCCCTCACTTGAAATTGACCGACATATTCCGGCTTAATAAGACAGCAATCTTTTTAAATTCGCAAAAGCAATCATCGTAAAGCATCATCATAAATCTTCGCAAAGCATCATCAACGAGAAAAATTCTCTCTGACTTCTGCTTAAAAACTTTATTGGTATATTCACGATTCAAAAAATGTATTTTTCTTATTTTTTTTCTACGGAGCTCTTCTCCAACTCTTCAATAAATGTTCACAATATCTCAATTCAAATTGCATGTCTTCCTTGAATACATCACACCAGCAACAACAGCTGACAGCACAACACCAAGCAGGTCCTCGTGTATGGAATAAGCTTCTCAAACGCGGACGCAGTAATCATATACATATGTAAGTTCTCCGCTTTGGCTTGCATATTGCATAACACTTGTGCTGCTACATATTTAAACAACATTTATAAGTTAATAATGAACAATGAAACATCGCATCGACTGTGTGTTAATGCAAATTAATTAACGCCATAAAAATCGACTCGAGTTTAGTAAATGATTCAAGTAAATATTTACTCTTGTATTTACTGCTACTACTGTTGTTATCACATGTATGGATGTATGAAAATATACATATATGTACAACGCATAATGTACTTTTGTACGGTCTTCTATTTGGGCCCCCGGAAATAAAAGCAACTAGTTATAAACTATTCTGCAACTGGTATGATCCACAAGCCTAACAACCACTCAGTCTATTTATCTTTATTCAAGTAACAAGTATTTTTTACGCGTTAAAGTCTTTGCTATATTCTTGCTGGTTCAAAGCAGCAATGTAATTATTTAGTTGATTATGTTCTCATGAACAGTTTTAATTTGGATTTTGTTCGTGTTCTTCGTGTTCAAATTGCTTCAAGTCTGATGCTTTAAGTCTAACGCTTTTTGGACTAGTTAGATATTTTCGCTGCAAATTACTATTTTTCTGATAGGTATGATATTTCTCTTTTGAGTTAGTCATCCAGCCCCATAAAAACCGTAGGTGATAACTTGCAGCTGTCTCTTGGCTGGCTCTTTGTCTTGCCAAACAGTTTCTATTTTTGCAGCGGCTTTATTTCCTTTAATATTTTTAAGAATAAATACATTTATTTTAAAACAGTGGTAACCAAAGTCGAGTAATTATCTATAGTTGCAAAAAACCTTATAAAAATTAATTAATTCGTTCTCTTATACTTTCTGCTTCCTCTTGCAGCACGGTGCTGCCAACCCAGCTGAGTGAAATCAAGTATTTTTGTAAAATTTTTTGTTCAGTATGCATATTTTATATATGTATATACGAACAGATTACATAATCATAAATTCTTAATGATGTGTGTATTTTGCATATGCAAACAATTTTATAGTGTCTGCTCAGCCGCTATTAAAAATTTGCGAAAGTGGGCTTTTATACGATTTCTTTAAAATTCTCTTTTGAGCCTTATCCCCCCTCTTTTCTTTTCTTTTCTTTCCATTTATTCTTTTGGCATAAATCTACTTAAAACAAATTTAATCTTACGTCGATTTCCTTTAATGCCAAAATATTTTTTGCACTTTCATAAAAATAAGCCAAAGCCATCAATATTTTCATGGATAAAAAAAACTACATTGGTTTTTCTTCAAAAGATTTCTTTTTAACATTTGCTTACATTTCTTATGGCCATTCAAAAATGTTTCTTGCAGGGAATTTATTTTCGAAAAGTTTTCCACTTTTCACTTAATTATCACTCAAAATAATGGCGAGCAAATAAAAATTCCTGCAACTGAAGTGGATTAGTCAATTAAATGTATGTGCTTGAACTGATTTTCATATCTGGGATAATTGCCTCTTTGCCAGTTGTGAAGAATTGGCGTTAGAATTCCCGGAGAGCAATAAACAGAATTATGTGAAATGTACAATAGATGACTCATACTTTTCAGAAGTTGTGGCCATCGTAGGGACAGTCAGAGATTTGTAGAAAAAGTTGTAGAAAGAGAGAATACGCTTTGCAAAAATTTAAGCACCTGGGCATCTGAACCCTTGCCTGTCGAAAGAAGTTCTCTTTTCTCACCACTGCTTCGTCTGTTTCAGGACAAGATAACTAGTACATTTATGTTTAAACTGCCTTTAAACAATTACACTGGCTCCCATTTAAACACTACTAAACACTACTACAGGATCCCTGGTATCCCATTGTCTACAAACTTTTTAGCTTAGTAAGCACCGTTCGTTACCTTTTGTTCGGGATTTAATATAAGATGAAATATAAGCCTAAAGGTGGCATATACACCATATACATACATATTTTTGCCTACTTGTGCTTCAAGTAAACCATAAGTTGACACATGTAAACATGTACAAATCTATATCTATATGTACTTTTGAACATTCCAGATGACAGCAGACGTCAGCGCCGAAGACAAAGACGTATGCAGAAGAGTACACACAGCGAGAGCAATTACAACAAATTGCAATAAATTTTCAAAAGGCGAAAAAGAAAAGCAAATTAAACAAAAAACATGTTTATACAAAAGCAAAAGGGCAAGTAAAAGACAGTGAGGGCCATAGTGAGTAAGCGATTGGTTGAATGACTGACTGATTTACTGGTACTGGATGTAACTGTAGTCACGCGGTTGTTCTTGTTTTGATTCTTTTTTGTTTACAGAACTGTCCAACTGCCAGTGAAGCGAAGTGAATTGTAGTTAAACAGCTGACGTAAAGGCTGTCACACAAAATTCAGACTTATAAGAATATATGCCATGCACATGCATGTACATATAATATTGAAAATTTGTTGAGCTAGATTTACACTTTATAACTCTTTATTGATTTTATGATATTTATAATCAAGAGCTTTTACACTCGTAAAATGTTGTGAGAGATGTAAAAGTTTGGTGAGCAAGAATTAGACTCAAATGTATGGTAAAAATAGAGAAATGTTCCTGGCAGATACAGATAGTTACACCATACCTTTTATGATTGTGAAGTTGACTGTGAATTTACATATTCAATTCATCTAGAGAACTTGACACTATCTACCTCAAAAAATATGCTGCCTTCATTAAGAAAAGTGAATATTATTTTGTTCATTACAATTAAAAATTTGTTATTGAATATTAATATTTTGCCGATTGCTTTTAAGTTTGCTTTCTGTCTCAAAGCAGAGTGTTCTTCTTATATTATCGTTTCAATATATATATATTTATTTTTATTTTTTCACTACTCGGAAGCAATTAGTAGAACAAAACTCAACTTGAAATTCAATTCTATACGTTCTCCTGAGCAAATAGAATTTATATACATTTTTGCTTTCTTTAAATGGCACATATCGCTTTGCAACAAATACATCTCGTGCTGCGCCGAACGCATGAGTGCTTATAAAAAATTTTACTGAAAATAGTCAAAGCGATAGAACAACGCCCGAAAATTGTAAAAAAAAAATTTTTAATACAGAATTTTTGCATATAGATAAGAATTTACGGACTTAGTGAGCGATCAAATTTACATGACCAATATAAAGGTCTATAATTGCATGTTTATGCCGTTAGGTTAGTTACAGAGCTTGAAGTGGATTGCAGATTGTCACATATGTGTGCCAAAGGTTAGCTGAATACCAAAGAGATGTTTAATCATTAGCGGAATATATAATTGATACGTATACGACAGGGTGTGCCGTAGTGAGGTCTAGGCTGCGTAGCAACGACCGACATCGACGCCGACACCAGAATTCACGCTTGCAACGTGCTTAGCATAAGATAAATATTAAGATGGCATATGCTTGTACATATATTCACACATACATGTATGATAATAAAATTAGCAAATCATGTTGTCATCATTTTTAAATGTTTGGCAAAATGCTTAATGTATTTTGCTACTAAAGGGTAATAAAAGAAGGAGGTGCATGTTTGCAGTTACAAATGAGTTTGCACAGCAAAATTGTTTCTAATAAAATGTTATACAAGAAATTTAGATAAAATTTTTTCATTTTTATTCAACACACGTTCAAAGCAGGTTTTCTATACCAAGTAGTACTTTGACTCCGCTTTTATATATTTTTATATTTAAATAAGAAAACATTAATAGAGAAGTCTAAAAAGTGAAATGAAGTTACAAATGAAGTGACTGCAATTCGGTAATGGAGGCTGCAATTACTCACCAATGTATAATGATTTATGAATTTGAAGACAGGAATGCTTATCTAAATATAAGCAACACAAAAACTTCCTCATGTATATACAGTATATAATATACATAAATTTACTCCTCTTCGAAAAAGTTACTTCTTCTTCGTACAACATCGTTAGAAAAAATTTATAAGTTTCAGAAAACCCCTACTGAGATGATTACCACATTCGGAAACCCAAAGAGAACATACAAATGAAATAAAAGAGGTTAATACAAATAAAACAAGAATTTGTTACGAATAATATAAAATGAAAATAAAATAAATTTCAAAGCCAAAAAAGGGAAACAACTACATGAAAAAGCAAACGGGCAGATCAAAAAGAGAATGTGTAAATCAGAGTTGTCAAAGCACATGTTGCAGCGCTTATGAGAGCTGTACAGTGGTGCATAAGCGCTAAAATGCTGTGCAATTTATGCATTTCAAGTAAAGCATTTGTTTAACAAAAATAAATGAGAACAAAATCATGAACTATTAAGAAGGGAATATACGGAAACATAAAAACGTGAACAGAAGGAGCTTAATGCATCTATGAAAACAATTAAATTAACTCAAATAATTCAATAGATTTGAATACAAATTTTATCAAACAGGAATATTGAACATTTTGCAATCAATTTTAAGTGCGAAATTGTTCCAATATTCCCACAAAGTATTAGTAAACAGAATACACACATTAATCGACATACGAAAAGAAAAATATTTTCTAAGATAACCATAATGCTATGGAAGCTAAGGTTACGTCTATTAGTCATATGATATTTTATATCGAAGAAAATATACTTCAGGCATCACAAAGTGCTGCCAAATTTATACCAAACAAGTAAAAAATTGCTAAGTTCGGGTGTAACCGAACATTTTATACCCTCGTAATGTGCAAAGATCAAAGGCGATGAAATGGTTTCAAATGTTGGCATAACTTTATATTAAAAAATGTTGCGGAAGAATTCAACATTCATTATTCGAAGAAACCGTGAATGGATTACAATCATATTTGGTATCTTATTAACTTATATTACTAGTCATAGACTCGCGTACTTCCTTTACTATATTTTCTTTCTCGACCGAGATATTTATATTAAAATCAATCAGATTAACTCAAAGGAAGTATATGCGATATAAACTTAACGAAAGTGGCTTATTTAAATATATTGGGTAAATGAGAAAAAATTCGACCACAGAAACGGATATCATTATATTAAGAATAAGGGGCTCAGACCATGATCTAGACCGGTTTCATTTCAATGAAGGTTTTCGTGAAGATTTCAATGAAGGCAATTTAGTGAAGGTAACTCACACAGTGACCGATATATTCGGCATAAAGTCCGCTAGAATAACGAAAATCATTATATGTAGTATATGGTAGATGGGATAATTCGTTAATCGATTTCACACATTTTCCACATTAAACTATGGTATCTCCAATATTACAAGTTCACTTAATTTTTCTGCGATATCTTACGTATTGACCGTTATATATGGCAAAATGTCTACCGGAAGGTTGAAAATCTGTATATGGGGGCTAGGGGAAGTAACTACGTGATTTTTCCAATTTTTCATACCATTTTTCATCCAATAGAGTACACTATTATAATGGAAAGATAATCATCCAATTTCATTACAATATCTTACAGATTTACCGATATATTCGGTAAAAAATCAGACAGAGGCACTGAGGTCAATATATTGGGTATCTAATGGCTTGAAAAGTTATAATCCGATTTCGTCTATTTTTATGCATAAGATGACATATCCTGAAGGCACTATTTGTACAAAGCTTGATTTTCATATCTTAATTGCTGCTCGATTTATCTGCTTTAAAGTGAAAGGATCAGATGAAACTATGTGGTATTGTGTTATACGAGAAGTAGGCATGGTTTTTATCCGATATCATCCATTTTCACAGCGTGAGATAAGAAGGCAAATATAATGTCATATACCAAATTTTGTTCAAATCGGTTAAGGGGTTCTTGAGATATGGTATTTATCCTAAATATTGGCGGTGCCACGCCCATCAATAAAACTTTACACAGATTCCCATGCAGCCCTTCCGTATCATATTCGCTGCAACATTTAATGTTTCTAATGTGTTTCTTCAGCGAGTTATCACACTTTTAGTAGTTTTCAACATAACTTTTGTATGGGAGCTGGGCGTGGTTATTATCCGATTTTACTAATTTTTAAAGTATCTGAGAAGATGCTAGAAAAACTTAGTCGAAGCAAGTTTTATTGATATAGCTTTAACGGTTTTCGACCTATATATATTATAACTATTGGGGGCGGGGCCATGCCCACTTTTGCAAAAAATGTTCCCTCAAATGTTCCACCCTAGTAGGATCCTTTATACCAAATAACAGGTTTATATCTTAATTTGCTGCTTAGTTATAGCTCTTTATCTGTTTTCGATTAATGGCGTTTTGTGGGCGTGGCAGATGCCCGATTACGCCCATCTACAATACCAACTTTCGGACGGACAACCGCTAGGTGAACAAAACTAATATACTCGTTGCAACATGTTGCGAGAGTATAAAAAGGAAACATATTTCTCAATTACACTTATACGAAAACATAACCCCTAATTTGATATGAAAATGTATGCGTCTATATTTATTTAGCTTTATTTTGCGGAAATCTCAAAATAATAAATTCAAAGTGCACACATAAAGTCTATAAGGCAAGATTCATGAGGTTTTTATGGCGAAAAATCGTTAGTGGCGCCTAAAATTTAATTAAGTGCCGAATAAAGTAATGCAAAAAGGCACAATCCAAGCAAACAGATGGCGAAGGCGGCACGAATGGCAACCACTTTGGCAACACCAACGCTGATGCGGAGTCAAATGTTGTCGTTCTTAGGCTATGTATAAATTAACATTTAACAATTTCAACGACAGATAGTTGATTTGGGCAACACTCACATGGCAAGGCGGCGGCGTCAAATTTATTAAGAACGGATATGCCAAAATGTTAAGAACAAAAACTTAAAAAATAAGGCAATATCAATTTAATTTTTTAATGTTATATAAAAGGGGCATGTATACTAAGAACCAACCGTATATAATACATCGTATATTCTAACTTCCAATAAAGTTGTTTAATTTGTAATTCATGCGCGCTTTGTTGCAGCGCTGTTTCAATATGTTTCCAGCTAATTATACCATGTGTTGATAACGGATTAGTGAAAAACCTTGGTGACACTGTTGCAGAACAATAACCACAAAATAATAACCGGATTCGGTTTGGTGAAAAATTCTCTACTTAAAGATGTGTTACGCAACATTTGAAAGCTCCAAATAAAGGTTTGGTATTTAATATTTTCTTCAAGTATACTTTAACATAAGTTTTATGAAAATGTTAAGCTTTTAAGTCTATAAAATTCCAATCGAATATCTTTTAAACTCCGACCAAATTCAATATTTGCCGCAATTACCAGCAGCACAAGCAACAGCAACAAACATATACCAAAACATGTAATAGTAAAAACAACAACAACAACAACAATGTAATCATACAAAGCGATTATACATGCTCTCTGGTATATTTTGTATAATGAAAATGTTTTAAATAAAGTAACAGTTAAGTCAACAACAACGAAAAAAGTACAAAAACAATAACAATGAACTTCACAAGTGTACAGAAATAATGCAAAATCAAGTGAATGCTCGTACAAGTGTAAAGAACAAAAACCGAAAAGCAAAACAAAAGCTTAGAAACACACAAAGGCATGCAATGAAATTGTGTATTCGTATATATATATATATATATATATATGCGCGTGTGTGTGTGTGTGTAGTATGAATGTAAGAAATGAGTTGCCGGCAATAACATTTGCCAAACTAACTAAACTAACAAAAAGCGAAAATAAAGCAACTGAAAGAAATTGTAATGCCAATCGCCCGACACGCAGCGGCGGCGGCAGCAGCAGCAGCCAAAATGGCAATTAGATAATTTTTTTTAATTTTTTTTTTGATAAATTTTTTTTAAGCGAAGAGACATCGATATGTCTCTCTATAAAAATATAAATTAGTGATTCGATATGGTGTTTCGAAAAAAATCCAGTAAAATACTTATTTTATCTAACCTCCCAAGTTGAACATATCGCGGTATCACGCACGAAATTTGGTCTCGATTAATGGCTAAAGCTGCCTTAATTATTCCCGATCGCAACCGAAGTTTTTGTCAGCATGAGTTAGTATTGATGCAGTGTTGTGGTCAGTTTGCAAAGGTTTTCTTACTTGTTTTGAGAGCCACCCTAAGGCAATATACTTGTTCTAAGGTGTAATTTATTATTACATAAGGCTTTGAAAAAAACAGGGTGAATCATTGATTTTCGAAATACACGAACAAAGTATTATTAAATGAAATAGATTTTAAGTCACTTAAATTAATTATACAAATGCATATTTATGTTTCCTTTACAAACAATTTTTGAATTTAACTATATACCCACGTTATAACATTTATGATAAAACATTATAATCGTTTGAAACCAAATCTGTCAAATTTATGACCATTCAAGAGTGTGAGTCCCGAAATCGAACCATCGAAGTAAAATCATTGGATATAATTAAACTAGAGTTTAGAAGAACTAAATATCGTCAGTGCAATAATTATTAAATTTTATAGCATAAGGTTACACGTTTCCAAAAGTACTAAGCAGGGTAAACACTGAAGAGCTTTGGTAAGTAGCGAAATGTGTTAATATTTAATAATTTAAGCTTTAAAACAGTGTCTCAAAAGGTACGAATTACATTTTGTTACGTTACCAATAGCAACGAGCGAAATTTTTTGGGACCCTCAACGGGTTAAGAGTATCAACGTCCACACACTTGGGGTCAATTCGTCACGCCATACACCCGAGCTACGCGGCGCTGTCGGCTTTACACATATGTTCCTACACATATATGTAACATACATACATATGTACATACATTTATACATTAGGGCGCTTAATTTTTAGGCGATATTTTTTTTTCTCTATGCTGCCGGGTTAAAAATATGTTAGTACAGTAGTTAGCGGCTTGGCTCATTGCAAACTTCAATTTCCCATTTAAATAACACAGAAATCGTTTTTTCTTCTTTTTTGGGGAAAACTTGTGTACAACTTTTGTATGACATAAAAATTTGCTACAAAAAGTTTCTGTGCATGAATCCCCCCCGACCAATAGCTTTTGTGTTATAGAGCTGGGAAGATGAATGTTAATTATATTTCACATCAAATCTTTTTTAAATCAAAATACATTTTTTTACATTAAGCAATCATTTATTATAGACATTAAGAAAGTATTAACGTTCGTATTTTAGAAAACTAAAATTTAGTGAAAAAATTTCAAATTTAATTAACAAATAATGAGTGTAATTTTCTATTACATTTCCGAATTTCCGTTGACAGTAATATGTTTCATACGTATTTCGAAATTGCTGCAACTTATTACAAATATTGTTTCTGTCCTTCATCATGAGCTTTCACTAGAAAAATCTAAACCGAAAAAGAATTCCCTGTGTTAGTTAAATGGCAAATTGAATTTTACTGCACTTAAAATTTTTTACCCGGTGATACATTTTTTT
The DNA here is from genome assembly GCA_021498325.1 of Bactrocera minax. Taxonomy (NCBI): domain Eukaryota; kingdom Metazoa; phylum Arthropoda; class Insecta; order Diptera; family Tephritidae; genus Bactrocera; species Bactrocera minax. The sequence goes on along the minus strand of JAKEEE010000044.1, from coordinate 532,892 downwards.
ATTTTTTATAATATATCAGATTCTCAGATAGCACAGAGAAAAAAGGTATCGCCTAACAATTAAGCACCCTAATGTACATGCCTCTATTCAAAGATGAAATGCTCCATAATTCGTTTATTTCGCGCGCGCTGAAGCATTTTCAGATTTTTGGGTATTTCGGTATAGCAGCGGGCATAAAGTGAAAATAAAAGCTAAAACAGTTGAAAAATAAAGCATTTCAAAACAAAGAAATATATGTAAGAAAGTCTACGTAGAGCGCAACCGAATCGATGCAAACCTAGCACACATTATAAAAGTTTATTACATTTTGAAATTAGTTATGGCTTCGAATTTGTGTTTTTTGAAGTCGATGAGCTTGCCTCTTTTATGAGAGTAATTTTTGCTAGTTGTCAACTCTCTATTAAGAGTAGCCATTCCTAGTCGCCACTTCTTGGATAGTGAAGACACGAAAAATAACTGGTAGAAATCATGTGGTTTTACCACTAGAATAGGGTATCAATATCTTCGTTGTTTCTTTCATATTTCATAAGTTTTTGGCAAGCGAACAGCGCCCAATCATAGCAAGCAATGTAGTGGCGAATCGAACACAGCTGATTTAACATTGGTGGCTGGTATATGGGTATAAAAATTTGCAAACACATGCGCATGTACATAAGTGAACAAATAAAAAATTCGCAAAAACTAATCGAATCAACGTAAATGGATTTTTACCAATACATCGCATGTGTCCAAGAACAATCAAGACAAAAATAAAGGAACATTAATAAAATAATAACGATAACAAGAGTAGTTGAGTTAAAAGTATTGTATGTAGATAAAACCGATATCGGCGCCGAATATACATACATTCGTATACATATATAAAAAGCTCCCGAAACAAATGCAAATTACACTGTACTGCAAAAGCAATATAATGAAAATACTTTTGTAGGGATTCGATTTGCGTCACGCCGCAGGATAGATGCGTGAATGGCTTATAGTACTTATAGTACTCAATACGCGGTACAAATTATAATTCCAACTTAATTGTACGATTCTTTGAAAAATCTTCAAATATATGAAACAGCGATAAATAAATTTCTATTAGAATGAATAGAATAGATTGCCTTACCTGTTTCTCCACCAGTGGACGCGTGTAGATGAACTCCTTGCGCGGTGAATATAATTCAGGCGGATAGCCTTTAAAGGAATACCGCAATACGCTTTCGTCAGCAGACTCGGCCGTGATAAGCGTCTCGATGGTACAATCCCCCGTAGTGCCGTAGTCCGTGAATGCAACAGATTGGTACAACGGTTCACCGATGCTGTACGCAGGACAGGTAGAGGTAGTTGAAGAACAAATGGATGCATTGGAGGCGCTGAGCTTCAAAGAGCTCGAATTTTGCTGAGCGCAGTAGCGCTGTTGCAGTTTCTGTTGTAGTTGCTGTTGATTTTGTTGACGCTGTTGTCGCAGAAGCCTTAATGTTGCGTGCGAATTGCACCGATGGCTACGATTCAACTGATGCACATGACTATCGTAGGAGGCAAATGAAGTAGTGTGGTCGAGTTGCGAACGAGGTACTACGGCATTACTATATAACACCTCCGCATCGGCGCTATCCCAGTCATAGTCAGCATAGTCAGTGTCATTGTCATCATAAATGCCGCCCTCAACTGTTTCGCACATGCATCGCAACGCATTGTTCTCGTCGTTGTTGTTGTACATTGCATTATTGCAATCGTTGGCAATTTCATCGCATCGCATTTCATCGGCATTATTCTCTTTCCTATCACCAGTGTCTGCATCAGCTGTTGCAGCTGCGAGCAAACGCTCACACTCCGCAGCAACTGCCGCGATGGCAGCAACATCGCCCTCAGCGTCATACCAGTCATTAGCGCTGTGCTTGTATGGAACATTTCCAGTCGCCATGCAGACTGACAACGCCTCCTTGGTGACACCCTGAGCCGGGTGAATGGGCGCTGGTGGGTTCTCCGCTGCAACAGCGTTGCGCCGGGCGGGCGTTGTTGTCGCTACGCTCACGCCACTCCCATTATTATTAATTTCACTATCATTATTATTTTTATTTTTATTATTATTATTGTTGTTGTTGTTGTTGTTGTTGTTGTTGTTAACAGTCATCATGCCCATTTTCGACGAACGCTCAATTGAATCAACTATAGTGGCTTGCGAATTTCAGCTTCCTACATACGGTGAGTATATGCTTTAAACTTACTTTATTTAAATTGAATTTGATATAAATTTTTTATTTATTTTTTGCAACGCTCCAGCCTTTGCGCTAAATGTGAAATTCAGTGAAAGGGTAATGCGGAGAAAAATTTTTCAAAAATTAAAACACACTGAATATAAAAAAAAAAAATTTGAAAAGCATAGACGTTTAATTGAATTTGACGTTCGCGCCGTTTATGCGGCGCTTTTGTTGCTGAGCGCGGAGCGGCACAGGGCGGTTCCTTTTTCCGCGCTTTGCGTTTATTTGCGTTCACAAATGTCACGTTTCAGCGAAATTATAGCTGTAGTTGTTGTACAATTTTTTATTCATCTCTCACTGTTAGCTAACTTTTGAACGTGCCGCTTGCCGCTCAGCTCTTTGCGAAGTTTCGTTTTTATTTGCTGTATCTGCCTGTGCTCTTCATATTCTACTCACTGCCGCATTCGCTGTGCCAGCAGATTGTTTACCTAACCTTTTTGCAACGAATAGCACATACATACATACACGCACACACACAACTCGTTCACAATATAAGAACGCATAGGAACTCACGCCACCGAAACACTTAATTCCCGCCATAAATGCTACCTCAACGCAAAGTGCACCCCCTCCTGGCATCGTTATCACACGCGCTCCAACTCTTTTGCTCCTGAATGCCTCTACAATTGGATATTTATTTGCACATGTGGTTGTATGTTGGCTTGTTTGAATGACTCTTAGCTACCACTTGCTTTTTATCACATTGTGACTGTTTCGCTAACTGTTGCGGAGCCATTGCCGTGTGACTGCCGCATTCAATTGGCCAACATACAACATGCAATATCGGCAGCGATAAGCGAGTCACAGCCGCAGTTGCTGTTTCACAAGCTCAATATTTGTATACTTTTAATGTTTCTGCACACATTTAACTTAATTACAGTTGCCGGCTCGTCCGCAGTTATCACACTATCACCAGTTGTAGATTGTTTTTGGGATAACGCAGATAGTGTATTTGCATACTAACCGATTCGTGGGCCTGTGCCTTTGTGTGTGTGTGTGTGTATGTGTGTGTGTGTGTGTGTGTGTGTGTGTTTTCGAATCTTTGCTCTTCTCAACGCTAAGCGTGATATGTTTACGCTGTCATATATCATAGCTTATAGTTAGTTGGCGGGCTTTCAGTTTTGTTTGTTTTTAATTTATCATCAGCTTTTCATATTTCTCAGCTGTTCGTTAGCTTGTTTGCTGCCTACACTTCGCTTAATATTTTTTATATTTTTTGTTTTTGCTATTTACGTTTTATTCTTTTTAGTTTCGCTCATTATAGTCATTGTTTGTTTAATATTTGAACTTTTTTGTTCTGCGACAATGACTTTGAATCAACATAATTTGCAATGTTTAATCTACTGATAATAAAGTTGAACTTGCTACATACGCACGCGATTTCGAATAGATAGTGAGATTGGTCCACATGCAATTATGTATTCTTGTATATAAAAATCTACATATTTTTGATTTGCCAATTTGATTATGCGCTTAATTGAGTTTTACATTTCCAGCAACTTCTCTTTAAGAAATGTTTAAGAAATAATGCAGTTGACTGTGATATAACAGTAGACAGAGAATAATGACAGATTTTTCCAAAATATTTTGTAAGTTAAACTTTATGTTTGTTGGCGGTGTTTGATTGTTAAATACCTAACTGTGAGTAAACTCCAGTTTATGGGACTACATCCATGTATTATCAAAGATAACATCTAATCTAATTTTAATTATGTTTGAGAATAATGCATATTTGTCTAATCTGTTATTCAGTATAATATATATATAGTATATAAAGTGTAATTCAAATTGAGCGCTAAAGCAAATTTTTAAACCACATAAGAGTCCTTCAAAATCAAAGGTGGATTTCATTTACCCTGATCAGCTAATGGCGGTCGTGTTTTTTACGCTACAGCGAATCCCCTTTTCTTTTTTGAAGTGAAAAGGCAACTCAAATCCATCGTTCATCTTCGTTTAACACTAGCTTTAAATCTCATTGGTTGGGAAATATATTCTTGCGTAATGTAACTCTTGGCGAAAATGTGCCAATTACTTTTAAAAGACTTACCATCGAAACAAGAAAACATGCAAGCGCTAACACATGACCAGACACAACAACTTTGAAGTCAACAACAACACAGTTACAACCTCAAATTTAACAACCGAAAAAAGTCAACGTCAGCAACTTTTCACACAAAGTTTACCGAATAAAATTGTATTTAAGCCAAAAATCACTTAAAACTGAGGTCAAAGACATTCCAAAAATTTAGTACTTGAAAAATTTAATATGCAAATAGTTTAGAAAATATGTATATATTTAGCAACTCTGAATTCTGTTTTGCTCTGTCAATTAATTAATCTCAATAATTAATAATTTATTTAATATTTTGATTTTCTTGATATCAAAACTTTATAATTTTAAATGTTCAATAAACTTTTAGAAATCTCCAAATAGAATTGTGCTAATTAGTTATTATTGTTATTATTCTCTTCAACACTAGTTTCCATTTTGTATTTTTAAATATATTCCGCTATATAAAAAGGTTTAAACCAATTTATTTTTAATTCACGAAATGTGTCCATTATCGATTTTAATCTGAAAGCTTAATTCCTTAAGTTCGAAATTTACAAAAAATTATGTAAGGATCAAAAAGGTTGCATATTTTTGTTATCTGATACTAACACACCGACTAAAACTCTAACGAAAGCACACGAAACACCATGTGTATATGAATCTCGGAGGTTAAATTATTTGCTGGTAGTTTAAATGTAAAATGAAGTCAGATATAAGGAGAGAATTTTGAGTTATTGAATTTTGATTCTACTTTATTTATTTAGAGATTGCGGCTCACAAAAGCAATATTTACTTTAACACCTCAATTCACATGATTAAATATCGCACCCTGCCTTGAAATTTATTTTTGCAGATTTAATTTAGATTTATTTTGATATCTTATTGAAATAATTTATTTATCATATTCAGAACACTGTGCAGCAATAAAAGCAAGCAATGGCAACATTTCGCGACAGAAGAGCAAAGCGGTTGGCAGCAGCTTAAAAGATGTGCTACACACTCTAGCCAGAAAGCATGTTTTATAAAAAAAAAAGGTTTATTTATTTAAAAACGGTAGCTTTATTTATGGCACTGTATACTTTCCAAAAAAATATGTAATTCAAATATATGTATACATGTATATCTTTTTTCGTATTGCACTTCCAACACTTGATTGATTCAGTCGTATTTAATTTAATATATTATAGAATAAACACTATGTTTAATTATTTCGCAGCCACACACATTTCTCTCAGTATAATTTTATAATTTCATTGTATAACAATTCGTGATTTCTGTACGCTTTCGTTTGAACTCAACTTCTAATTTGCAAATCCAACAGGAAGCGATCGACAGTCAAACGCATAGAATACGTTATATATATGTTTTCGTACGGGCATACACACATTCACACACATATATCACTATTCCCGTTGTTCAAAATATCAAAATTTCAATATTTCAAAATTTCAAAATTATAATGAAACAAAAGAAACAATTTCTTTTTCAGCACAAAATGTCAAATGAATAATAAATTAAAATAGAAGCGAAAAAACGATGAAGACGCACTCGTTACCGCCACAGCGAACGCTAACCATCTAAAACCAGTACACCGTAGTCTCTGAGGCGCGCCGCGCAAAAAAGTCAACTTTTAAAACTCTCTGGCAGACAGACAACAGACACACAACGTTGTCGTCGTCAAAGCTGCGCCGCGGCGAGTTGCGCTGCTAGGCAAGCAAGGCGACCGCGCGCGAACCGGCCGCTCACTCTCATCAGCATTGTCGCTGCAGCGTCGTTCACAGCAGCCTGCGGTTGACTTCTATGTAATATACTACTATGCTGCTCGGCAACTAACAAAAGCAACAGCATAAAATGAAGGCAATGGTAGGCGTATGTACATGATGTAGCGTCCACAGCAAAACCAAAGAGCCAAAGAGCCAACACCGAATGATTTCAACGAACATCCAAATTTTCGAAATATTATTTCTCGCTGTTGTTTTAATGATCTATTTTGTTTGGCATGAAATTCAGCCAATGTGCTTTGAGACGCATACACTTCAGTCGGCGGCTAGCGGCCAGCTGGTGGCTTAGCTAAATTTTTCTGGCACTAATGGACCGTCACAACGCTGTAGCGTTCAATGTACACATTTTATGGTGCACATGTATGCGTGTAGACAATGCCGTGGGGGGTATGATATGGGATTCCAATTTCATTTTCATCTCCTTATACCCGCGTACAACATATTTCTAATTAAGAGTTGTTTGTAAGTGTCATAAATGAACGAAATGCATAAGCTCAGAAAAATCATCAAAATAATTGCATTTTCTAAGGTCCGTAATTTGACATTCCATCGGTCATCTGTCTGAGGGATAACTCAAAAGTAATATTAATTACCGAAGCGGAAGGAAGAATTTTGAAATGTTTCATGTAGTGGCTATAATTACTTCCCGTTCAAGATAATTGTTGCTTTTAACAATTGTAAGAAAGTGACCTGGGCTAAGCTCTGCCATGCTATTACATATAGACCTCTCAATCGTCGAAAGTATGGAATATAAGACCCTTTTTTCATATTACAACGGATATTTATAAACATCATTTCTGATATGCGCCGTGTATAAAAAGTGCGTTTACGCCCGATTTTAACCCTCCCTTATTCTTTTGTCTAAAGTAATACGACATATGTGTCTGTATCATTTTCTCGACTAGTCAAGAGATTTCGGCCAACTTTTCTGATGAAAATTGATTTGAGCAATATTTTGTATCTACATAATTTGTCTGGCATAAGAAGTTTTCTTAACCCTTAACCAGTTGCGCAGTAACAGATATGCGGCCTTGACAAGGTCATTAGATAAAGTAGTTAAAATATTAGTTAGTTTTGAAATTCGTTCTAAAGAAAAATAGATTACCATAAATTAATAGATAAAATCGAGGCTGTCCGTGGTTCAAATAAATTTGTTAAACAATTTTTGTTTGGTAGCCCTATGCCAATACCAATGGGCAGTATTGAGCTGGCCGTTTAATGTTTAATTGACAACTCATTTAAGTTTATATATTTTTCTAAAACCATTCTTGGTTAAAAGATGGTTAACAAGATTCACTTTAGCACTCTATTGAAGAATTATATATCCAGGCCGAAAAGAAGGAGATATAAGCGTATAACTACCATAAATTTGCGAATCATAAATATGCCATAATATAAAGACTCACGTCTTTGGTGAATTAGGAATTAGGAAATTAGAGATCAGGAGGGGTCGTCTACAAAGAAAATTTTTCAAAGTTTACCCTCCGGGAATATCACACTCGTAAGTCAATAAGCGTATAATTTTTATTTGCAAGCCCCAACAAAGGGTTAAAACTGCCTTAGCCAGCACTCTCAATTTTTTTACGAGCTTAGTACCACATAATATTTCACCCAGACATCGGCTGGCAATATACTCACATAATACATACATACATCAATTCCAAAACCACGTTCTTTGTGTACTAGCAAGTCAGCAGATATTCATACCCGCTCATAAACCAGACTTCAAACACACTCACACACACACACATATCGCACCACATGAGTTTGCTGTTATTTGAGCTGAAACACGTGTGAGAGAAGTGGGAGCATAATAGCTTTATGCATAGGAATCTGAGAGCATTTGAAGTACGATGAAAAATTACCAAAGGTCTATTCTAACAAAAATTTGTTCGCCAATATTTCTAAGCATTGTTATGCTCTATGATCGACTAAATATGTGTCTCAAAGCTCTAAGTGCGCTAAATGGCTCTCTCTCTCTTGAGCGACGCTGCGCGGCTCAGCGTTCGCACCTATTTTCTTGCTTTAAGCCGCGCTTAATCGGCTTGGCTTTCAAACGGTGTTCTCCGTATTCCCCAGCGGCATATTTTCAGCACAAATATTTTGATTTTATTTTATTCAATCACAGAACGCTGTGCGTATTTTTTGTACGGTAACTCTTTGCATATTTGTATATGTGCTCATGCTTAAGTGGTGTTGTTGTGCTTCGTTCAATTTTCAGACGCTTTCTCATCACAAATTTTCTTCATACTTGACACTGAAGCAATTTTCTATTCTTCTCCATTCCATACTCATTTCATTTTATAGCAATTTAAAAAATTAAATTTTTTTTTTATATTCAACTAAAGCTTTCGTGTGTTATTTAGCATTTTTAGTAGGCTTTTGTTTTCTTAATTATTTGCAATGTATTTTATTACTTTCATTACCGATCCTATCTGCCTCATATTGCTATTGAGGCTCAAACAGTTGTTGTTTGGTTTGGCTTTGTTTGATGACTTGGCTTATAAAGTCGTGTAGTTAATGAAGCTCGATATCATCGTTTATCACCTTAGGAATATTCAAATCAAAAAGTTTTAAAAAAAATATTTCAATTTTAATTCTTTGCTGGCATGAAATCTGCTCGGCTAAATAAGTTCTATTGGAACTATTCTATTCATATAACTAACTATTCTATTTCATATCTTTTCATTTGTGTGTGTGAATCGTCGATTTTGTAAAGTCATAGTTATACTCGTTGAGAAACATAGATTCCAGCTTATCAGTCTGTTCAGTAAATTGAGTTAAAGTGTTACGTGCGTGCCCACATATATACGAGTGTTACATATATACACATGCTATTTATAATAGTGTATGCAGACGCCGGTGTTGGCTTTAACGACAGGGCATTGGCTTTTGAATTGTGTTGCTGTGAGTGCGCGAGCAAATTTTAGTCAACTTTCTTGTGATGTTCCTCTATATGGAATGTGTGACGCTTCGAGTATTTTCAAAATCTAAAAGTATCTCTTCTAAATATTCAACAACGTGTCCAAGTTATAGTGACATTAAATAACATCATCTTCATTCTTCAAATTTATTGGTTTCGTGTACAAAATTTAAACGGTATCTGGTCTACTGGAGACCTTTTATGGGAAATTTTTTTACTAATTTTCGCGTAATGCCTTCGTATATTGAATTGTTCGCAATTCGCTGAAATTTACAAGAAAATTTATAACTCTCTAAGTCACCTCGGCTATACAAGATTCGACTCTACCCGAAATTAGCCACTTCCTTATTTCATTTTAATTTGGCTAATCGCTTAACCCATAATTTTGTTGACTTCCACTTACCTACGCCAACAGACACACAAACACGTATGAGCATAAAGATAAGTTTTGCACACTTGCCCATAATTATACTATACTAAACTAAATATTACTATAATTATATGCACGCGCATATAGATTTCTTATCTCCATCTTTGTAGGTTGAGTGGTTTTATTTCAAGTACATTCGCCCACCGCATCCGTTTTCTTCACTTTTCTTTATGCTAAAATGAATTAAAATAAAAGAAAAAGTTGCAAAAATTTTACCGGGTGAATATGACTGTAATTTATGGGTTTGCTTCCACGAAACTGTCCATGGGAAACTAGATATTGACTACTTTGCGCACAAAATTTGGGACTGACTAAAGAATTAAACATTACTACAAATTGTGTGTGCGTTTGTGCATTGCTGTTCATCAGTCAGTTGGTCCATTTGAGTGATGCCGTTGTTTGCGTATTTGTTTCTGTTGCTGCTCTGTTGTTATTTTTTTTTGCCGCAAATGATAAGCGATGGTAGAGTATTTTTTACGAAAAAATTCGGAATTATAATAAACTAAATGGTTTCTTCCTTAGTACTGTGAAGATGAGAAAAGTATATTTCTCAAATGCTTTTATTAAAGAATTACACTCGGTTTCATAAATTTGAGATAGGCTCCGCTTTGAGATAGTCACCCCTTAACCTTTGTTATTATCTCAAGGAGCGCTTGCGCTACGTACATAAAATAAACTAAGTCCAAAATTTTTTTTAAACCCCTTTTATTCTTCCTACGAAATGGTGACATATAATAACAGCTAAACTTCCATTTCGAAACATTAACTATATTTTTTAATTAAATAGATTTAAGCATTTATCTTTTCATACCTACACAAGTTGTTAATGTTGTGCCACACTTGAGTAGAGGTCGAGCTTCAGCGAGCTGTGTTTTAAAGGCTTACTCAGGCTAGAATTTTCAACAAATGTTTGCTCTATTTACGAAGAAGCTACCTAAGGTACTTAAAAGTAAGCTGCAACATTGCTCGTCAGGCAGAAAGTCTTTGAAAAGTTTTTGTATTTTATTTTTGTATATCAAATTTAAAAACATTTTGTATTTTGTTTAGGAGTCGAATATGAATGAAACTACTTCTAATCAAATTTTCTTTTAATAATTTAAAAAACAAGTCGGCGGTGTATAGCGCCAGTGCAAGATGATGATGTTTTTAAATAGTTGACGCAGCTTCGGTTCAAAAATAAGTCTTATACGGAAGCATTGCGACCTGGTTTAACTCGTGTGGGTATATGATATTTGTCAATTATATTTGGTGTGAAATTATTAAAAAAAATGGCCTCTGCACTTCAGATTTAAATGGAGTAAGGCACACATGTTCTTCGAAAAGTACAATATATTAATTACAATACGATATTGAGCGAGTTTCCACTTCCTTTGCAATAGTTTATCAACCGATGTATTCGTAAATTATAAGTGTTCTTAAAATTTCCAGCAACGAAGTTTATTGTTCACATATAAGCATACATACTATAAATTACGTGCCCAATTAAGTACATTGCATTTAAATTATACCATCCATTGCGCTTATTGACCAAGATACAGTAGTTTCTTGAATTTTCTACTTTTTAAAATAAATTATGCAACGAGTCGCTTGCGAATTCCCCGCATTTTATTCAAATATACTCAAACTCATTTCGTTTACATAAGTCAACATTCAGTAAATAAACACTGAACAGATGCAGAATTTATGAAATTTTAGAGACTAATGGCGAAAAGAGATCTAAGAAAAGCGGTCAAGAGCGGTTGAACGAAAGGAACGTACGGAGAAAAGATTGCCTCACACACCTAACACTTGTGAGCTGGCGAGTTAATAAATCATGTGTAGCGTATACATAAGACCATCATTATGGGATTACGGTACTGATGGTATGTCAGCTATATATTGGAAGAGTCCTTAGATGTGAGTATTCGGGAAATAAAAAAATAATAAGGTGAAGTAATATATGTCGTGGAAAAATCGTCATTAGTACAGTTCTACCTTTTGTTATGTAACCCGTTTTGAAAGGGACGGGCCAAAAGGATAGTGGCGTTAGGCCAGTGTAGAGGTGCCAAGACATCCCGTTGTGGCGCTTCTTCCTATCTGGCCTACTAGTACCCTGTGGTGATACCAGTGAACATATGCCTCTGCAGATACAATGGTATGCAATAATGCCGACTTTACGGTATCATCGGGTTCACTGCATGTTTTTTTTTTTTTCAAAGCTAACATCTATGACACCAAACAGAGAAGTGTGTGTATATATGTGCTCTATCTCTGCTTTTATTTAGAATGTGGGTGAACGAATGTGCGGCGGCAAGCAATTGGCACGCGCCACTGAACGGAACGCGAAATAGCAGCAACAGCCGGCATCTGACAGCCGACAGCGCGCACTTGGCCAATAGCTATAAGCCAAGGCAGCGAGAGGAAAAACACAGATGCACAATTGAGATGTACAAAAATAACACACTGATTCAGATAGAAAAGATAGCATTCAATTCAAATTGCCTTATTTCTAGATATACATGTATATATGTGTGTATCAACATACAATCTTACGCAATAAAATGATCTAAAGCACATGCACACTCACCCAAGATGCATGCCAATACAAATCTGCCAGCAAGTTGAGGCTCAAGTGAGCACAAGCCTGCGATTAAGTAATAACAAACATTTAGATATTGAAAAAAACAATTTTTGGTTAATAAGAAAAGAGAAGAAAACCAAGCATGCGTGCAAGCATTGAATGGCAGCCAATTAATAAGATAGTTTGGTAGGCGTGTGCGTATGTACAACTCACGAGGAGCATGCGATAAAAATTAAAGCCACATTTTATGAGCGGCTGAATTTTTAGTGCTTGCGCGTTAATTGATATTGAAGAGTTAATTCTATACTGATATCTACAATGTTGCAACACAAAACTGAACGTCAAGTAGCACGCCCATTACATGGCTTTTGAATGGCGAGCGACTTCACTGTCGCGCGCACAGTCTAGCTCGACAACTTGAACAATCCATATTTGATTTGCAAATAATTGAACTCCCAAAACAGCTGACCACCGGTCATGGCGCAACTTCTCATAGCTACTAACGCCCAGTCGTCTAATTCAAGAATAGAAAATGTACTGACTACTAACAACTACAACATCCCGCAAAGCAACAGCTTACGACGAGGTTATAAGTATTTATTTAATTTAGTAATATACACATGTGCACAAATGCACATACATACATCCTTGTGTAGCGGTGTGTATTAGTACGTGTGGTCGTCTGTCCATGAAATTAGTTTATGGCTTTCCGACGCGTCAAGGCATCACGGTTGGTCGACGATGGCGGGGTGTGCAATTGGCGCGCGCGCGTAAATCATCAATTAACAAATTGCAGCCACGCATACCGATGGTATTGCGTATGCCACACAAGTGGCCGCGGCAGCGGTGGCAATGGCGCACATGTACACTAGCCAACCAGCTCATGTCCATTGATTCAGTATTATTTTATGAGTTTTTTTTTCTATTTCGCTCATTTCTAGTGTTGCCCAAAAGTGACCATGGCACCGCTGAGATCATACAACGTGCCTAGCTGTAGGTGCTTCAGAGCCCAATATACATATGTAGATGCTGCGCCCAATATATGTAGTTGGGATCCACTAAAATTCAGTTAATTAAAAGAAGGAATAAATTCCTGAAATTTTGAAGACATCATTTGAACTCAAGCACATTAGTTACCCAAAAGTATTTTGCACTTGTTCACTTAGAATATACTGCTTAAAGCATAACGGTATTGATAGATAGGTTTAGTACATGAATTTGCATATAAAAATTAATAAATCTTAATTCTTGCCTTTCCGTCTGCACCAATGTACAAAATCGAAATCGATTACTGTGTCAGCACAGCTGTACAAGAAGAAGCTCTACAAATTTCACACTTGCTGTGGGCGAAAGTTAACTCTTAGTGAGGCTCTCAATCTATTCGACCACGGCGAGCACCGTATGGTTATGGCTTTGCATCAACAAAGAAAAGTTCCAATGCTGCGTTTCCTTTAAAAATGTAAACAGTTTTAGCACAGTTCTTTTTATATACATACATGTAATTTATACTAAAATGTTTTCTATAAAAAATGCTAACATATGTACGGCGCACACACTTATAAGCTAACGTTTTTATATATTTATTTCCGGCATGCAACATCTGCCACTTGGGGGAATTTTTCGTAATGTTCGACCTTATTTTATTAAATTTTTCCTGCACGCAATTAGAGAAGCAAATTAATGAAGGAAATTCAGGCCTTGCTTAAAGAAATTTGTATCGAATGCTTCATTGACGCACGGCTCAACAGTTAGCAAGACACGCATCTCTTCGATAAATGTTGAAAAGGGTTGAGCTTCATAGGTGTATGGCCTAACATGCCGTCGATGTCTAAAGTAGGCTAAAAGCAGGCAGATGACATTTGTGCATCTTATATTTTTCTATGCATTAGTTCGTACCTTTTGTGCAGAAAAAAGCTGGAGCTAAACGCTTATGCCCAGTGGTTGGCTTAAAGGCAACTTTTCCTTACACGTGAAGGAACCTCCCATTAAAAACCACAAGTCAAAATTCAATACGAATTCGTCTAAAAGCGAAAATCATCTAATAGCTAATAAATCACGCCGCAAATGCATGTCTCTGAGGCTTTGACTATCCCACATCCACATATTCTCAAATTTGAACATGTAAATATTATATTATATGCCAACAAAAAATTGTGCAATATACATACAAATTCATTCATATATTAACATATCTGTGTTGTTGCATACATTCCTAGCTTCTTTTGCTTGAGTATGTCAGTATAGCAGTATTGGTCTGCTTCGAAATTGCTTAGGCAGAGGCGCAACTAAATTGCATAAAAATACTTGCATTGTGTATTTTTTGTTATTGTGCAGTAATGTCTATATGGTATGGTATGGTTTTTTCGAGTTTTTTTCCGATTTTTCGCTAGGCTCAGCAGTAAATTACACCAATTGCTTGCAGTCATTTTGTTTTGATTCAGTTTGGTGTCTTGATTGTGTTTTGATTACGTTTTCAATTATTCATTTCTTGATAGGAATATGAATTTAGCCAACAGCTCGCTTGACGGCCTGTCATATTAATTTTTCGCTAATAATCAATGGAATGCATATGCAAAATTCTAATATGCAATGGCAGCATGCATTACGGTATATATAAATGTAATGTATGTTTGTATTGAATTTACTTGAATGGGAAAGTTATTTCTGAATGCAAACGTTTCCATGTATATACACACACACAAATATAAAACAGATATCAATGTCACTTGCTTAAAATTACATTTCTGGAAACCGTCAACCATGTACGTAAATCATGTTAAAAAATTGGATGCGTCACAATTTACATAAGCCAAAGTGGACAATAAAACATATGTATTTCATTTGATTACCCACACATTTTGTTGAGGTGTTCATATTTTAAAACAATCAGTTTATAAAAAATTATAAAAATAAACCATTTCGCCAACGTACGAGCCGCGCAGATTACGAATTTCGCAAACGAAGAGTATGGTGCGTTCTAACTAGTACATATTCAATCTTTTCAAGCTGATTTGGGAAGTTAGATATTATGGCTATTAAAACTGCTCGATAAGTAAAATAATATTCTTCATTCTGATGAATGTGGTCCCAAGAGTCACACGTTTGTTATTGTCTCTAACACAAGAGTTCCACACGCCTTGCATGATGACGTTTGTTTTAATTTATTTCCATAATGGTCGTGTTAGCTTTAGATAGCTATAAAAAGGTCTCAACACCTCTAACGTATCGATGCAACACATGTTGGTTAATGTTTTGAGTTTGAAGCGTGCGGATGAGAGATTCGTCTTTTCTGAAGTACACCCTTTTCATATGTATCCCATTTTATTTATCCGTAAATATACATATGTAAATACATAGTACGTGTTATAAGATTGAAGTGTGCAATTTCTTCTCATTCGTCGTTTCACAATTCAGCGGCTTCTCGTTGATTATAACCACTGACAATCGCTGTAATTACATCGACTAAATTTTTAACAACACTCATGCGCGTTGAGGGCATAGCACATAAGGAATGTTTGCTACAATTGAGTGTGACTGAAAAAACACTATGATTCCCATACAAATAGATGAATAAAAAAAATTGAAAAACATTTTAAGCTACACATAAAACACCAAAAACATAACGCAGCAAATCATAATACACCAATTTTTCAACGCCAAAATGAGCTGAAAACTAAGAAAGCACAATAGAAATATAGAAATAAGGATGCCTTGGCGTGAGTGAATCGAATTGAACTTAAAATCTTTTGTGATTTGTTATGTTTCATTCAATCACAGGAGAGTTATGTGGTCCCTTTCACAGCTCTCCTACATAATGAAATTCAGAAAATAACATGTGGCTTTACAGGAGAACTTCAGCGCCATATGACAATGAAAATATTAATAATTAAAGTGCACCGATTTAACCTTATTTTAATAAAACACAATTAAGAAAACAAAAAAAAAAAATGTAGCTACGCATGCTTATGCGCTTTCTTTTTTGTTGCATCTAGTTCCGTTAGCTGAAAAACTTATATTACCCTAGTGTCATATGCTGGACTCGTACATAAAGAGGAGACGCAATGCATGAGTGCCAAAAAGTTTCAATATTTATTGGCTTGGCTTAATTAGAAGCAAAAGTAATTGAACTCGCACCCACGCAATGGTCAAAGAAACAGAAACAGAAATAAAAACAGCAGGAATGGAAACAAAAAAAGCTGCTACAGACGGCTGCGAAAGTTTCGGCCAGGGGGTAGCATCGCAGGTTGGCCGCACGCGCCAGTTGTATGCTGAATTAATGCGGGAGAGACAAAATGAGTGCGGTCGAACTCGCCCTCCCTTCAGCAACCGACCTCATGCCTAACAATTCGGCTCCACTGAATGAATGGCAATGTTATGGCAATAGTTTTTGACATTGAAGGCTCAAAAGCCGCCACTCTCAGTCATTTCAAAGCCCGTGAAATTGTATTAAAGTGTGGTTGCGTTTGCGGTTGTACACAAACCGAAGCGGCCATTCAATCAAATTGGATAAGATGGCGAGCATAGCTAATGTTGAATATGTGGTGTTGGCTCATCAGCTTCAACACACAAACCTACAGATTTGCTACAAGACAGATATGGCAACAACAACAAGTAATACTCGGTACAATATATTTATAAATATAGTTCGTTTGGGTGACCAGCAGTGAGCAATTGCTTTTGTATAATTCCTTTGCCATTCACTTAATTTTTTGTTAGGTTTTTTTCTTCTGCCTCATTTAGTCCGTTTAATTAATTTCATATTTAAATTGACAAAATTGATTATGAATTACGATCGCAAATTTTATTGACTCATATGCCGTGGACTGAAAAAAATTTGCGAAATTTTTAAACTGTGAATTTTTTTCAAAGGATACTTATTCGTTTGAAGTGAGCAAAAACTCGTTACAGTATCCCTTGCTAATGCTGGCAATCTCATGTGAAATGAATATGACAATACCGTACAGTAGCCCGTAGTAAAATTCTTTTCAGACCCTTGCATAAATTTGAATATCTTTTAAGGCATACACGAAAGCCTAAAGCGACGCATAGCTGATAACATTTTTAACACAGACGTATTGCCTTAAAAGTTCAGATTGCTGTCGAAATGCTAGAGAGGTTCACAACAGTGCCTCCGCTAATGAGCCTTTACACTTTGGTCCAAAAATAGTTTACCGCCCAAGACCTTTGTACCCACGTTCACCTTTGTTTTAATCAGAAATTAAAACTAATCAAATATTTATAAGTAATTTATCAATATTATCAAAATTTAAGATTTCGACCATTAAGGGGAAAAATTTAATGATAAAACCAAAACGTATGCAATAATTACCACCAACTTTAATTCTTAATTCACTCGACTTTGAAAATTTTTATTCATATTTTCCATTATACTTTTTACTAAGAATTTGAAGTTCAGTGCACCGCAATATATAATATTTCTAGAGAAAATCACTCACAAGAATTAAAGCAAAAGTAAAGTGACACTAAGCCAAAAAAATTCAAAAAAAAAATTTAAGCCAATATTACAAACTAAAGTTATTCTGAGAAATAAAACCAAAAATTAAGACGCGTACCACCAACGTTGGCATGCCGCTTTAATACCATCCATAAGATCAGTGGCCCGCTGAATGCCCAATGACAAAAGAAAATCTTAACAGGCGCAATTGTAAAGATTACTGGACCCGTAACATGAAACATGAGCTTGCATTGCCCCACATTCCATTGTTTTTGGCTCAGCGAAACGAAGTAAGGCAACCGAGAACTGCTTGTATTCCAAACGCCCACTTCAACGAGTTCAAGCCCTCATAAACCCGCTTGCATACCTTGATAACACACATACATATGTATTCCACTCATGCTCCTGCCGCTTATAATATTTACTTATTTAAGAACCGCAAATTGTTGGAGACTCGACAACAGCCAAAAATAACAACAAGAAACAAATAAATGGTGAACAGCTGCCAGCTGCAATCGCCGACAAGTTGCAACAACAAGAGACAGGGTTGCCTGTTACACAAACAAGTTATTGTACTTACAACAATAATATACATACAAATCCAGTCGCTGGTAGCTGGAAGACTCTATGCGTACTCTATGGGAAAATCAATGGGTGCAGAACTTCGAGAACTAAGCATTTTTAGAAATACTAATAGCAAGAGTTAGAAGCTCTATAATTATATTCTTGCCAATATTTTAAAATTTAAAGATAATAATCTTATAGCAAATGTATGCAAATTATGTAAAAAAAATAGGATATTCCTACTGTTTAGTTTTTCCTACAGGTTACTTTTATTTGTGTGGGTGTTCTTCTGTTGCTAGCCCCACTTTGACCCGTCTGACTTCTTATGCTGCAACATATTCCACAGTGTTCATTGCCATTCATTATTGCTATGTATTTATGTTCATATTTTCTCTTGTTCATTCTACATATTTTTCTCTGACGGCTACACGTTGGCTTCCACGTATTTATATATATAAATATACACATGTATATGGACTATTCAATTTACAGATGTGTAAGTAAACCTTTTCGTTATGTTTAGAAGCTCATGTTTTTAAACAGAATCAGACGAGGTTTTGAGGAACCTTGTGCTTTCCTCGCCCTCTGCATATGCTATTGAAAGCATTGAGTTCTATAGATTCAGTACAAAAAAATTAAAACCAGCATCCCCTGATGAATATCTGATAACTAAAATGACGATCACAGAAAGGAACACCTGTAAATATTTTCAGTTTTAAAGGGTTTTAATGAAGTCACTATTATTGGGTTGTTCGGAAAGTCATTTCGTTTTTTCCCGCCAGAGGACTTAATTACGTTTTTTCGAAACTAACTTCACACTTAAGCCCCATAACCATTATATGTCATGAGAGCTGATATTGCAAGGCTTGTGTGTGAAAAAGTTCTATTAATTCTACCCAGTAGTTTTTGGTTGGTGCCTTTTTAAATATGGAGAGCAATAAGCAGCATTTTCGTCATATTTTACTTTTTAACTTCAGAAAAGGTAAAAATGCTGTCCAAGCGAGAAAAAAATTGACGGATGTGTATGGAGAAGGCGTGTTAACAGTACGCCAGTGCCAGAACTGGTTTGCAAAATTTCGATCCGGCAATTTTGATGTCGAAGATGCACCACGGTCTGGAAGGCCGGTCGAAGCTGACAAAGATGCGATAAAGGCATTAGTTGATGCAAATCGGCGAATCACCACACGAGAGATCGGTGAGAGGTTAAATTTGTCGAATTCAACTGTTTATGGCCATTTGAAAGGCATGGACTTAACCTCGAAGCTCGATGTGTGGGTGCCCCATGTCCTTACCGAGCGAAATTTGTGTCGTCGTGTTGACGCGTGTGATTCGCTCCTCAAACGTCTAGAAAATGATCCATTTTTGAAGCGGATTATTACTGGGGACGAAAAATGGGTTGTATACAACAATGTTAAACGCAAGAGGTCATGGAGCAGAAAAGATGAACCGGCTCAAAGCGTGTCAAAAGCCAACATTCACCAAAAAAAGGTGATGCTCTCCGTTTGGTGGGATGTCAAAGGAATCGTTTTTTTTGAGCTTTTGCCGGACAATACAACGATTAATTCAGAAGTCTATTGTCATCAGCTGGACAAATTGAATGATTCACTTAAAGAGAAGAGGCCCGAATTAATCAACAGGAAGGGTGTAGTGTTCCACCAGGATAATGCGAGACCTCACACAAGTTTGGTCACTCGCCAAAATCTTTTACAGCTTGAATGGGACGTACTGCAACATCCACCATATTCTCCAGATCTGGCGCCTTCCGACTACTATTTGTTCCGGTCCCTGCAAAATTTTTTGGATGGCAAAACCTTTACCTCAAATGAAGATGTCAAAAACCACCTGGACGAGCTTTTTGCCAGCAAGGACCAAAACTTTTATGAGAGGGGAATTATGTTACTGCCAGAAAGATGGCAAAAGGTGTTGGACCAGAATGGCCAATATATAATTTAATAAAATATTTATTCATTATACGAAAACTGTCTTTCATGTTCCCAAAAAAAAACGAAATGACTTTCCGAACAACCCAATATTTTGTAGAGATTTTAAATAAAAAATTACAATGTATGTAATCCATGAAGTAGTTTGTGTATTTATTTTTACGCTTAGTCAACTACGTGTTCTTTATGAGACATGAGACTTCAGTGAATCAGCTCGACAAATTTTCGCCCATACAAATGTCTTGTTTGGCTTCAAGAAAACGGTGAAACTTGTCACCGTCCAAAAACTGAGTAACCTGTAATGTTTGCACTCGTACCCATTCATACCCCGCCAATGTCATTCGTTTTAATATTCGCGCAAGTGCAAGCGATAAGATCTTCATATCGTATCGTCCAATCTTATCAGCGCTAATTTACTTAATTTGTAAACATTATATCTGCATACAATATGTTTTATCTTTATTTACATTGCGGCATAAGCGATGCCTGCCGTTGTTAACGCTCCAAATTAGAGAACGTAAATATATACATTAGTGTTTATTTATATATGTATGTGTGTTCCCATATTTGTTAGCTAAAAGTCTGCATGCGTACTTAACATAACGCTGCCTACATGCATACCTATAAATGCACACTGAAATAAAGGCGCATAGCTAGAGAAACCAAAGAAATTTCAGTTGCATATCGAACGGGATTGTATCAATATATTGTTTCATTATATCATTAAATGTCGCATAATTCGCTTCCACTGACGAACAACAAATCTTCACACATACAACAAAAATACAAAATTCCGACAAGCGGTCTTTGGGAATTGTGTATTTGTGAACTGTGTTCCCAGTCATCCCCAGTTCCCCATTCCCCCAGTTCGTTTGACACAATATTTCCGTTATATTAACACACGTTCGCATATTTATTTGAAGACCAATAAGCTTGTGCGGTATGTTCAGTGGGAAAGCTTTAAGAAGCTTTTGGGGTAAACTTTTGTCGAGAGGTGACCAGATGTCGATGGGTTTGAATATACTTCCATTTATATGTGTTTATCTCATTAAGAATATTGATTTCCATTAAAATTTATATATGAAGATATAAATAATAAATCACGAACTTTTAATATAATAACATTTTTATAACTAAGATGGAAGACCAAACCAATTTTTCTTTAAGGGAGCTATAAAAACGTAAACCAATTTGACTTAAAGTAAATTTCAGCAAAAAGTCTAGAATTTCAGAATCTAATTGGCTTTGAATAACCACATTAACTTTTTATTAATCCCCAAAGAGGACTGGGGAGATCAAACTTCAAATGCTATAAGTTTCCGATATAGTTAAATATAATAAACAATTAACAAGAACATCGACCTTGCGATCCAATACTGTTAATACTTAGAATAATAACTACTTGTTATACACTTAGACTAATCGAAAGAGTAGTGAATGGGGATGAAAAATTTTGCAAAATAATATCACGGATGTTATCCATAGACTGAAGAACTTCTCGGTGAGTTTAATGGAGATTTGAAGATTTTAATAACCGACATCTCCATTTTATTTAAAAATGGACATTTAACTTTTCAGATATAAGACCTTCTTTTTTTTTTCTCAGACAAATTATGTGTGTATAAAATCGCAAATTAATGGCACTAAGAAATTCGGAGAAAATTTATTCGTAAAGTACAATCTAAAAGTGAGTGAGCTTGCTGTTTTTGCGTTATTGAACTCACGATGAGGTTAAGGAACTTAAAACCTTTTGATACATTGGCACACTTAGACCCAAGATACATAAGACCCACATCTTTCCGAAAACACGCCGTAATACAGGGGGCTTTGTCCTCGGCACCCTTGGCTTTAAAAATATCAAGAAGGAAGTGAACTTTTAAATAAGTCAATATCAAAACGTACATAATTACGTAATACTAGTAATAATTAATCTCGTATGTACTACCATCACATGAGTGTATAAATTTTTTTTTTTTTTTTGTAGAATAAGCAATTAATCGAACAGTTCCATTTATTTTTACCAATTCACTTTCCACATTCGACTCATGTGGAAAGCAATTGTCTTAATCCAATTTCACAAATTTCTTGCAATCGCTTTAAGTTACTTTTCTTAAGTGTAAGAACACTAAATTTGCTAGTAACAATAACAAAGGTGCACACATAATTCATATTGCCGACCTACTATCGAACTTGACCTTCTTACCTGCAACACAGCTTTAACTTAGTGCCACGGCGTATAAAAAGGCACTTCCTTGCTTTCGTGTACTTGTGTGTGTGCGCATTAATGCGACTTTTGAACTGCGCATTGGCAATCGAACGCCGAAAATTGAACACACTAATTGGATCATCGCAACTACTTTAGGCACTCAATTGTCAGAGCACACAGTTATAAAAGCTTTAGACCGCCGTAGACCGTACACAGAGCAGTGTGACAATTATAAGTGCGAAGGCATTTGCTCATATCCAGCAGTGAACCTAGTCGTTGCTACGGAGCTATGGGAGCACCAAAATAAATTCTATAAAATTATTTTTTCAAAATCAATTTCTCCGAACTTCGTTCAACCAATCAGCTAACACAGTTCCTCAGCCACTTTCGTGTGCACGTGGTATCTACCGAGCGAGTGTCTAAGCTAAGCCAAAACACACAAACTTCAACGATTGCTGACTGACAGGAAGAACTATGGATTTCACGAAGGCTCTGGGGCTACCACAGTCGGCTGGCTTCCAGTACCTACGCGATGGGCGCAACATAAGTCTGGCCGATAGTGTTCCTGCCGACATTTACCACATGGTCGATCCTTACTGGTATAAATGGCAACCGATGGAACAGATTTGGTTTCAGATCATTGGTTTTATTATCACCGTTCTGGGTGTGATGTCGCTGTCGGGCAATTTCATTGTCATGTATATATTCACCTCCACACGTTCACTACGTACGCCATCAAATATTTTTGTGGTTAATTTAGCCTTTTCCGATTTTATGATGATGTTCACCATGTTTCCTCCAGTGGTATTAAATGGTTTCTACGGCACTTGGATTATGGGGCCATTCCTATGTGAGTTATACGGTCTGGCTGGTTCGCTTTTCGGCTGTGTATCCATCTGGTCAATGACGTTGATCGCCTATGATCGGTATTGTGTGATCGTGAAGGGTTTGTCTCGCAAACCACTCACCACTACCGTGGCTGTTGTACGCTTGATCTTTGTGTGGTGCATTTGCGGCACATGGGCCATGCTTCCGATGGTCGGCTGGAATCGTTATGTGCCTGAGGGTAATATGACCGCATGCGGTACAGACTATTTTGCCAAGGACTGGTTTAATCGTTCATATATCATTGTGTACTCGTTGTGGGTGTATGCAACGCCATTGACGACCATTATCTTTTCATATTACCACATCATGAAGGTAAGTGGACACTTTTCTTCCCAACTTTTTTACACTATACCATAACCATCAGAAAGTTGACAATATCCTCTTAAGAATATCCAATTTCTTTACTACAAAACTCTTGCCTCCACAAACCTCTTACCTATCTTCTTATCTAAAAGGCTGTCTGGGCGCACGAGAAAGCCATGCGTGATCAAGCGAAGAAAATGAATGTCGCCTCATTGCGAAATAGCGAAGCGGATAAAGGCAAATCGATTGAAATTAAATTGGCCAAAGTGGCGTTGGTGACAATATCGCTGTGGTTCCTCGCTTGGACCCCATACACGATAATCAACTATGCGGGTATTTTCGGTTCGATGAATCTTTCACCGCTGAGCACAATTTGTGGTTCAGTATTTGCGAAAGCAAATTCAGTCTGCAATCCAATAGTCTATGGTCTCAGGTCAGTTGCACATTTTTCCCTAAATATAACGATATTGCATCATGTCTTCTTTTACAAACACTTATGTACATATATATCCCTATTCCTTAGTCACCCTAAATATCGACAAGTATTGCGCGAGAAAATCCCTTGTCTCGCCTGCGGCAAAGACGACATGGCCTCCGAAGTACGCACGCAAGCGACGGCGGAGATCAGCGAATCGGCGGCTTAAATATATGGAACCGAAAGTACAATAATTGTAGAAACGACAACATGCAGCAACCTGAACATGACTCTTATAATAATTATACTGCTTTAGGCGGCATTCTGGGTCCTGTGTATAATAAACTTAAGAAGTACGTGCTCCTAGCGTGGGTTAATATTTAATTAGACAACTTGAATCAACGATGCTTAAAAAGCTGAAACTTGAATCAACGATGCTAAAACGTCGACCTGTAATGAGATAAAAGAAAAACAAAAAAAATCGAAAAACGACAAGCAACGTTTTAGCAGAAGAGAGTTGTGACAAAGTGAAACATACCAAATGAGAGATGAAAGAAATGTAACATAGGGCCAGTTTTTTATTTTTTGTTATTTGAGTTCGAATATTGTGAAATCTTTTTATCTATTTGGTCATGTCTCATATCCGTGGCCACTTCTCTTTATCTGTTAAAAGGTACTCAAGTAATTCCTCTCTCTCACTTCAATATTTTATTTATTCTAACAATAATTTTAAGTGTCTCTGATCTTTCTTTGGTTTTCGGATTATCAGTGTAACTTAGTATATGTATTGAAATATTTAAAGGAACTGCAACTTAAAACACCAAAAAAAAATACGAAAGCAAAATAAAATAATGCAATTGATACAAAATCAGAAAACGAAAGAATTTTATCTGAATAGCGAAAATAGTCACTAATTTATTAGAAGATTAAAAAAAACCATTAACAATATTTCACAAGACAATTAGAACTTTTTATGTTGGTTGGAACGGGGATCTTGCCTAGGTCCTGCAGAGTGAAAGGGTTCTCTTTAACGACAAAGCTCGTTGGAAAACGAGTATCCTGAAGTAGGTAAGAAAGGTTAGATTTTGAATAGGGCACAAAATATGAATACAGAAAAATCACAACTAATATCATCCGCAAGATTAATAATTTTCTTGAAGGAATTCAGAATTTATATAATGAGAGAATACTTATCTTATATCTCTATTTATTTCCCTGATACAAAGTAACCTGTGTAATAAATATTTAGTATAAGAAAAACTGTAACATCAGTAAGTGTTGTGTCCATTTACCCTAAGGAGTCAAGAAGCGCCAGGTTGGTACTGATGATAGTAAATGATTCTAAAGACTAAATGATTCAAAGTTCACTACGATATAGCATCATTCTTGCTAGATCAAACGATTGGACAACTAACTAGCTTGATCCAACTAGCAATCCGTGCGTTTTTTCCTCGAATTGCTTTTCGCAAACGGCGTGAACTTGTAGGTTTGATGTACGTTTTGACCGTTTGACCTTAAAGCAAGAATTCATCAGGCACTATGTCATTAAAGTCAAAGAACACAGTCGAAAAACATTCCCGTTATTTATTGAACACACCACGTATCACATAAATCATTTGAGTTAATTCAGTTGATTTTAATGTAATATAATGTAAATAGGTCAATGACCACAATTTCGTCGAATAATTAATGTTGCATTTTTTACGCAACATTTTTAATATAAAGTTTTGTCCACACCTGAAATATTGCTCCCGGATTTGATTATTGAAAATTGCAAGAATCTAAAATATTCGGTTACACCCGAACTTAGCAACCTTCCTTCCTTGTGTTAATAGTGCGAATGTAAACTGAAATGAAATAAATTTCAAACACCCATCTCAGCACATAAAATTTCAATCATATCTCAAGCTTTTTAGAAAGCAATTGCTATTTATTCATTATAAAAACAACATTTCAAGCAGCAGACTTTTTGAGCTGGTCTTTTCAATCCAGCCAGACAGGATTATTCAAATTGGAACATGCATTACACAACTCTGTGTGGAAAATTTATGCCTCTGCCCATCCGTCTTCCACTACCAGTGGCAGTATAAGTCTTCTCATCTGCGTCCAAGCCTGCGCCATTATCACCACTACCTCTCTCATCGATGCCTACGCCACCGCTGTTATTATGCTCATCCAAGGTGTACATAGCGGCGCGGCCTTGTAGAAGTATAAAGTCGATAAGACGCTTATTGCTGATCAATTTCATGCCGCTGGGGTCGTTTCGCTTACGCAAATAATTGAAACAACAGGTGCTGAAAAGAGAAGGTTATTTTTTTAACTCCCAATTTACTTAATTACTTATGAATATACGAATACACCCCTTACTTACCGAAAATTCTTCGTGCCACAAGCATTCGTACACTCGTTCCCACACGAATCACAGGTCAACGAACGCTTGCTTTCGAAAAGCGCATTTTGTTCCAGATCGTAGAATGGATCCTCCATCGGCATATTGAAGTATTTAGAACGCATGGCGCATGTCGTCATTGGTTTGTGCAAATTGAAAATAAGAATGCCTGATAGTACATATGATTTATAAGCAATTTAATTAGGAATAATATAATTGTGAGGGATATTTGTATAAACAAATACCATATATAGATAGCCTAGCGACAACGGATCGTCGTAAATTCCTCAACTCACACTCACACTAAGTTACTCAATCAATATTTAACCCCAATTTAGACGAGTATTACAACAAGCTTTAATCGAAAAAAATTGTGATGGTTATGAAATTGACAACTTGGCTACTTGACAACTCGGCATCTTGGCCTTGTCCTATCCGCGCCCGAATTTGTTACTTTTATATTATAACGTATTCTGCTTTCATAAATTTTATAAATACACATTTTATTACTTACACATGAAAATTATAAAAGAGTGTAATTTATACTGCATTTCCACTCTCATCTATTGTCAGAATCACTCATAGACGCACTGACAGAACGCTACAATTTTGAAAAAAAAAATTCAAACAAAAATGTTCTGTATTTAAGTCACAGCACCTTCTTAGTGAAAATTACTGCCGTTATCTTGCAATGGCGACGACTAAAAGGACGCTGACTAAAACTCACCAACTTATATATCCTGAAACTGGTCAGCAACTGGCCAACAGATGAAAAGCAGTGAACACGTATGTAAATAAGTTTTAAGAATAAATAAAAAAATTAATACAAAAGCCCCAATAAAGAGGAGAGAAAAAAAACTTGACCGTTTCCAATTCAAAAGCTCAACGATGCGTAGAATTTGTGCATTTTAATAAACCAAAGACACTGTTAACTCGTTGCAAATTTCAAAGTACAAAAATGGCTTGCATGGAATACATAATCGCCGCAAAGTATTGTACCTAGAATAATATCCAGCGATGTGACAGAAGGCATTCATGTCATTTATGCAACCAACGGCCGGACATGTGTGTGGGTATGTGTCTACATAACAGTATCCTTATTCACTGGTGTTACATATACAGTCGCAACTACATTAAAAGCTGCTGCGCAGAAGTGGAAAATCTTTTAGATGCAAAATAAGATAAATTTAAAGAGCCATATTAGAGTGGGTGAAAACTGAGAACTATAGTGCAAAATAGAAAAACAGCGAGCACTTGTTAAATGATAATTTGAATAAAATCTTTAAAACTACCATATGGACAAAAACATTTCATTTTTATACATTCATGTTCGCTTTAAATCAATTTGGACTCAATTCTACATTTTAGAAAAGTGTCTACGGCATTCATTTTATTGCTTTCGCATACAGCATACATTTTCTGTAAATATTAGCCAGATAAAGTTAAAACCAGTAAAAACGTAAAAATAAAACGTAAATTATTATTACACATTTTTTATTTATTTTTTCTTTTTGAGAGAGAGAACTGAAGCGAAAATCGTATAATCTAAATAGTTACTCTCCTTCGTCTAAATAGTTACTCACTAGAATTGAATGCATATTTTTTGTAGCCAGAACTAACCTTATAATGGCCAATTTCACAGCAATCGACCAACATCGTCGCGAGATATATCATTTTGAATGACGCAAGATTTACTATTTTGCAGAAAATTTCGAAACACTAATTTTTGATGAAAAAACAATTCTGGAACCAAAAATTGGCTTGCTGATTATTGTCCCGGATCTGCATCATTTGAAAGTGGCTTTCTAAGTTCCGTATGAGCAATGAATACGAAGAACGTAGTGGACGTCCAAAACATTACGAATGAAAACAAGAAAAATCTAAACGATTTCTGTATATGTATTGGACACATCATTCATGAATACATGGATTCCGAAAGCTTTGTGTGAAGAGGGTTCCAGACGATCTCGTAATCAGGACAATTCACAATGTTAGAAATCAAACTTGCTTCGAATTGGTTCTACATCCACCGTATTCTCTGGGCCTCGCCTACAACGAACTGTTTCTGTTCTCAGGCTTCAAAAATCTATCCGCTAGTGGCACGAAACTTAGTGACAAACCGGGTTTAATACCACTTATAAGCAAATATAAGTTTTGTCATAAACGAAAAAAATTTTATCGAAATGTTGGTTAAAGGTCGCTATAATTGGTGTATCGCCCTCTATAACTACTATGTTGAATAATGAATTTTGATAAAAAAGTATTTTCTTTAAAAGGGTGCGAACTTTTTAGCCCATCTTGTTATATCCATTCAAGAATCTGGCTTTGAAGTTATCCTTACATGTGATCATTTAAATTTGTTCTTCACTCAATCTCCTCCCGCAATAAAAGTCGGTTATTGTCCTTCCTATACATATAAATATATATTGTACCTGTAATATTTATTTATATGTATGTATGTATGTATGTATGTATGTATATTTGTTTTGAAAAACAAGTTTGTAAAAAATTAGAATCTAATTCTTAGAAAACAACAACACACACGTTACGTATTTAATTATAATAATGTAATCAAACTGCTAACATTGTAATTGAAAATACATAAGAGAGCAAAATGAAGAGAGGAGAGAGTAATGCATAAAGTGGAATATTCCTCATATCTATAGTATGTAAATACGTATTATTATATATACGTAATATTTATTCATAACTAGTTTACTGAATGAACCGTTATTTACGTTTATATCTCTATTATATCTGTATATGATTATTTAGGTATTTTGAGTGTGCCAGAATAAGAACTAAATTAATCAAATTAAAAGCAATCAAAAGCAATAAAACGGATGCGCAAAAATACAAATATTTATAACTTCATAGATAGTATATGTATATGTGAATAATTATGTAAGTGATTATGTAAATATATTATAAAGAGAGATAAGAGTTAGCTGATAGACGCAAGCAAGGAAATATAATATGTCGATTTAGGTAATGTTTAATGAGCAAGCCATAGTAATAGAGCTATAATCCGAAGTAGTCGTCTTGAGCTTAAGAAATCTTACTTTCGTCAATGTTAGTGTGGATAATAGTGTCCATGATGCGGATCAGCAGCGAGTGGGTAGCTAGCGTAGGCAGCACTGTGTGCCAAAGCTGGATGGGCTGCATTGTAGTGACCAGCAGGTGCGGCAGGCAATGAAACGGATGCGGGTGCCGGTATTATTGCTGGGCTGTGGGCTAGTGGAGCCAGTGCTAAAGGATATGAAAGTGCTGGTGCCTTGACAGGCACTGCAGGGCCAATTGGTGCCGATGCAATGGGTGCCGTCTTATACGCAATAGGTTCCTTACGCACTACAGCATTGAAACCGTTATGCGGATCAGCGGTGTAATCAACTGTACGTTTCGTGCCATCCGGATCAACCACAGAGTAGCTGCCCTTGACAACATCGCCATGACGAGTTTCATGTTGGCTCTTCAAATCGCCAGTGTAACCATCTTGAATGTTATAGCCGAAAGAATATTTCGGTGCAGGGTCGTAGGGTTCGGGAGCAGCAGGTTGCGGTGCTATATAGAAGTGAACAATTATGCAAAGTGTACATAATAAGGCACAACCCAAAATATGGCTTCCGAAGTAGAAAATTTAACTCACCCGGTGCAACATATGGCACAGGAAGTGCAGCTCTTCCATGTGGAACAGCATAGGAGGCATAGTGCAACGGTCCCGGGCCATCATGGCCATGCGATCCATAATGAGCTGCATAAGGACCAATAACGCCGCATTCTGATAATGCAAATACAGTTGTCATAAAGAGTATCTGCGAAAAATGCAATTAGAAGGGTAAATAATCTAATAACTGAATTTATTACAAATACAGAGGGGGTTAAATTGACATGTCGTCGAAGATTGCGTGAGATGGATATTGTCTGTTTTTTAATTATGAATTATTTTGACAATGACAGATAAATGGAATAAAGCCATTCTATGTTCTTAAAAATAGAAATAATATAGAAAAATGAAAGACTGAAAGATTATCTTTTCAGACGAAGCGATTTTTTTTTCCTAGGCAGTTTTTTTTTTTTTTTTTTATTTTTGACAACCTGAACTGCGAGCTGTCACTTCTGAGAATCAGAAAGCTCGCATGTGATTTAGGAGGTTTATTTGTCCTCAGGAATGACGGTTTGGTACATATTTCGAAATGTTAGCACTATTAAAACAATTTTAAAGCTTTAAGTTATCAGGAAGCTTTACAACGACATGATATAACATTTCTCAGGGACGATCTTAAATTTCAACAATATCCTTCAATCCTTAGATAGATTCAATCCTTTTTTCGACAAACTCCGTAATCATTTTATTAACCGTCTCGCTGATGTCAGTTAGTTTCATTGTTTCTAAATACAAAAGAAAAAAAAATCTTCGAACTGATATGTCGATATCTGATAAACAGATAACGATATGATTAGGGATACAAGAGGTATAATATTGTGAAAAAAGCGAAAGCGCCGCTCGTTATTTAGTCTGGTTAAACTCTCTCCCATATCGAGTAGTATGAAAAGGTCACGGCTGCAATTCTAATACGCCACTTATATATACGCCAGCACCCCTGTCACATCAGTTATTTGCTCGGTAACGGTATTTATCTAACGTTCCACATCTCGACAAGAAGGATTGCAGAATGACATTAATTGAAAACTGGCATTGTACACCAGGTCATAGTTGGTATGAAGAAACCCCTTGAGTGACACTAATTACATCTTTATTGGAAAGCTGTTCAAGAACATGTAGCCGGTTAATATTCAAGTTTTAACACCATTTAAAACTTAGTATGTTTAAGAAACGTCACAAAAAACACAGATTCATAAAAGTTATAACCTTCCCGATAGTTTTATAAGGTATTCTTATAAATTTAGTAACAGAGCACACAACATGTCGAAACAATTGAAAATAAGGCTTTATTATATGTATACATATGTACGTGCACGTATGCACGTATATCTTCAGATTATCTGGCTTCCTTTTAGAATTGTACTTTCAAAATCTTTCAATGGCATATATTTTTGAATTTTCCACACCTTTAACATCAACATCCTGCTACCACTTTTTTCTGGTGTCCTTATTTCAGAGTCCTTCCGTTATTAATTCGTAAGTAAAACGCGCTCGAGACGCGTCTACCTAATTAGATAGTTTATCGTCCAGGACGTGAGAATTGACATACACAACTGTTGTATCGATTATATCCAAAAATCGCGATTCGAACGACCGATAGTGGCGAACCCGAACAACCAAAATGGTAAACGGATGCGGCGCTTGAAATTCAATAACTGTGAAGCGAGGCAAATAGTTCTTGACTTTTATATTGCAAGTGCCGCTGCTCATATTAAAGCTTTCTGGTGCGGGTGCCGTGGCGGTGGCAGAGTAGCAACAGATATCAGTATAAGCAACAAAAACGACTACACGAATGTTAGCAAAAAAGCGCCTATAGCAACAACAGCAATGACAATGGCAACAACAATAACAATATGAACAGCAACAGCAACAGCAACAGCAAGAAAACACCGGCTGTTAGTAGTGTGTTATTCAACATCCAACTTCTTTGACTCGGAACGGTTAAAGCGGCTCTCCACGATCACTGCCAGCCACCAAAGATTCAACCGGCAGATCAGTGCGGTCTACACAATTTTCGTACAGAAGTATACATAATTGTACGTATGTAATGCATATAAATGTATTGGATACAGCAATAAAGTTGGGTTAGCCAGCAGCAAAGTTAAATTGTCCAATACTAACAATGCGCTAATTTAATACGGCAGCTTTTGGAAAAGTGGAAAATAATTGGAAGAGCCCAGTCAACACGAAAGCAAGTTGAGCACAAATATATATACATATATATATATATATTTTTTGCTCGTTTGTGAGGTGCGGCTAAGGGACCCAAACATTGAAGACGCCAAAATAAGAAGCAAAAATAACAGAAAAAGACACTTGCGAAGCTGAAAAATCACACAATCGATTTAGGTAAATTTTGCGCATGCATCATGCCTCACCAACAATAACAGCAGCAATGGCAACAACATTGGCGATGTAAACCGAATCAGCAAAAGCCATATAAGTCTCACACCACGACCTGCTCTGAGGCGCGATGCCAGTTGGTTGGTGATAATGCTGTCTGAGCACACAGCATCACAACCGTCGCATCTGGCGCAGCACAGCAAATCGCCAGACACGGAAAAATCTCTAGCGCCTGCGCACCTACCCACACCCACATCTTAGGACTTAAAGCGTCAGCGCACCAGCAACTCGGCCAACTGACGACATAGTGAGCCCATATCTCATTTCTTTTTCATGTTTTCATGTTTTTACTAAGCTTTAAGGGAGTTCGTAGCTTTTCATTCATTTTTTGTGCGGTTATGTTTGTTGTTGTTATGTTGTAGCTTTTAGTTTTTGCTGAGGTTACTCTTCCGCGAACCTGGTTAGAGCGTTCCCAGTTGTTGCCGCCGTGTCCGATTACGGAGTGCCATTTCGCATCTTCCAACGCTTGCCTAGCCCTTTTGGTGTTGCTGATGTTGTTTTTTTTTGCGAATTTAACTTTGGATATATTATTTTTTTCATATTTCGTGTTGACTACATTCATCAATATAAAATATTGTAATATTCTATTGTATATATGTGTGTGGAGAATGCAAAAAATTTCAGTTCAATAAGGGTTTGATGGGCCAACACTAATGATTACTCATTATTACAATTTCGACACAATTTGCTGCTTTGCGAAGTGCCAAATATGGGGATATTAAGTAAAAGTAGTATATATGTACACATATCAAGTAAAGAAAGACTAAGTTTGGGTGTAGCGGAACATTGTATACTCTCGCAATTGGTAAGAATCAAAGGCACGAAAATACTTCTAGGTGACTTCTAGGTAAAAATTTTGTATATATATATACATATATCTATATGTATATAAATGCTATTAATGCTGCACCTAATTCCATATTTTTTATTAGATGAAAGTGTGAATCGATTACAAACAACCAAAAGGCAGGAAAATTTTATATTTTGTAAATGGCGGTTAGAGAAACACATGGAGCGAAATCATAAATATCTGACACAAAACCATCTTTTGTCTAAAATAGCATGGGCGCTTAGTGTCAATAAAATATCGCATATAACGAGCATTACACTCAAGACAAAGTCGAAAGTCAACACAAACTAGGGTCGAAAATCACTGTATTGGGTATATTGGGCTAGTGGAAGGTCTGGACTGATTGCTTCTATTTTGACACTAAACAAAACTAAACTCAATACATCGAATATAATAGATACTCAAAGGTCTTCATATTCGATATCTCCGGAGTTGAAAAAACATAGTACGATTTCGACCATTTGGATGAGAGTTAACACATATTCAACAGCTTCATTGATGTTGGATTTATCTATTATAAGGAGAAAGAATCTGGTATTGCTTAAAAGGGCTTCAAATGGGAAGGAGGGGTGGTTGTTTCACAATTCCAGTTTCAAGCTGTAACATAAGAACATTAAGGGAAATTTATGCACTAAATGTGGTTTAAATCGGTTGAGTGGTTGGTGAAATAAGGAATTTCCACACTGTATCAAGAAATGTCAAATGTTTCCACTAAGTTTGGTTGAAATAGCTAAAATAGTTTGTGACATTTGTACATTAAACCTATTAGGAGACGGAGCCACGCCCACTTGTTAAAAACGTATAAAGCGCAGATACAATCCCTTACTTTGTTCCTCAATTCCAAGCAAAAATTTTATAGCATGATTTGTGGCCTAGTTATAGCACTTTACAATGTAATACGATATTTGGGCTATTGGCATTTTGTGGGCGGGGCAATGGTCCGCTTTCGGCCATCAGCAATACCAACCTGTTCAAGGACGGGCAAGCGCCACGGGTGATTTAAAACTCGAAAAAGTTTTTATTAGCTTCAAAACACTCACTCTGAGACAATTATAGCTTATAGGACACTCCATGGAGGATAAACTCCAGATTCATTGCACGGATGAAAGGAAAGCTTAGCCAAATCAATAATTTTTCAGCCTTTTACTAAATTAAACTATTCATTCTAAAATCCGCTGGGAGTGGTATGACAATATAATTTTTATTTTTCGTTCATATTTAAATCAAAACACCTGCCATAACCCATTCTTCACATGTGTTATATATACAATATATACATGCTTTTGTGCTGAAAGGCACATGCTAACTAGCATAAGTACAGATATTTTCCGCAAAGGTTCCAGCAACATAAGATAATTCGTCGTGTTGTATGTGCCAAATAAATTTGAAACAAAATTTATTGCGTTTTATGACCAAATAGCGATTTCACAACGTTGTGAATGCAAAGCTGATGTGACCAAGCGGTAGCATTTAAGTCAAAGCATAATTCAATGCTTAAACAAAGGAAAGAAAAACAGCAAACGAGTATGCAGAATTGAAGCGGCAACAACAACATAGCGAACAATAAAAAAAATAAATTAAAATCAAAGAATCAATGAAGAAGCAAATAAGAAAGAAAATGCATTTCAAGAACAAGCTAAAACAGTAAAAAACACAAATATAACGGCAATGCAGTAATAAAATGAAGTTGCGAAGCAATGAAGACTGAAGCATTTTCTTACACACATGCATACACATATATTTACAAATGTTGGATGGGTGCTTAACATGCAAATAAATTGGGTCCGCAACAAGATCGCAACAATGTAAAATAACGAAAAAGCTGGTACAACAGTAAATACTTATTACACTTGTGCATGCATGCGCTGAAGGGGCATAAAGAGGCATAAAGAGGCATAAAAGGTAGTTGGAAATCAGCGAAAAATAGCTGCGGCATTTAAAGAGTGAGGAAAAATGAAGACAACATTTTTGTTATGGCTATTGTTGTTGATTGTGGTGACGTTTCGTTATTGGCCTGTTGCACCAATAACATCCATCACGGAGGCGCTACAAGTAACGGTTAAGTGCGCATGGTTGCGAGTATCGCTTGAAGAACATATAAATACACAATTATTCGTTTAAAAATCCGTGTATATATGTATGTTTATGTATGTATAAATTCAATTTGTGCCTGTGTGCGTGTATTTGTTCATCTATTATCACAATAATGGCAATAATCAATGCACCGAGCTTCATTTATTTAAAAGCAATTGGCTAAAATGGCAGCACAGTGCAAAAAGGTCAAAATGAATTTAAAATCAGTATTCGCGATACGACCGGTTGCAAAGCTGAATCGAGCTGAACTGCGCTATCTACGCTGAGCAGTGCAAAGCGTTGGCACTTTGAACTGATCTATGAGCGCGGGAAGGCAGCAGCTATTGCACCTTCTCAAGCTCCACGGCGGATCAGTAACACTCCTCAAAACTTGACAAGCGCAAGCGCCGGCTGAGGAAGGCGCAAACGACGTAGACGAAAAAGAAGAGCACAAAGCAAATCAAAAACCTGTTATAGCCGGCACTGGCATTGTCGGATGCCAACGTCGAATTCGCAGCCTAACACAACCACAGCTCATATAGCTCCGTGTGGGAACTTCTTTTAAAGGCCAACTTGGCTAAACTCGCACTCAGAGAATACCCAAGCGTATATACCTATACCACTATATATATATGGATAGGCCTGTGTGTGCGCGTTCGTTACCTCAAATACATGACTTCACGTCCATACACGTGAGTCTCGGTTAATAGTCAGTTCTTCAGCACATTAGTGCCTTCATTTATTTTGAAGGTATTACCTAATACCTCGTCGGCTCATCGCATCATTTTACAATGCAAATTTTTTATTTTCATTTTTTTTTTTGTGTATTGGCTTCATCTCTGCGCAGCTTCACTTTTTCGCAGTTTAATTTATTAGCAGTGATTTCTTTAGGAAAATAAAATTTTGAGAAAACAAGTTTAAATTGTATCTAGATTACGCTATGACGCGACAAAGTATAAACTCTTTGAGATATTCACTTCAAATGTAGACACAATGTAGATACAAGCTATCGAAAAACCGAAGAAATCAGTATCAGGATCCTCATCAGGTGTTTGAGTTTAAGTTAGTGTGTCTATAACTATATTAGTGTATTTTCAACATTTGAAAGTTTATTTAAGAAAAACACCTGTGTTTTGCTCAGATATTATTCAGCCCATCTGAAGATATAATATTTTCCCATCTTCCTGGAAATTTCTGGGTTTCATCCCAAAGGATTTGCGCCGGCTTCGCGGCCAAGAATGAATCAAGCCAATTTTTGTCACCCTGTTCTGATGTGAACCGTATTTCAGTGAGGGCGTTCTGCATAAACTGGAACAAATGGTAGACAGAAGGTGGAAGACAGAAGTAATGCTTCCAGTTCCTCATCTTCAAATTTTTTAGGACATTCTTCGCCCTCCAAGCCAAAATCACCACTTTTAAATCGTTAAATCGTGCAAACCACTTTTGGCACATTCACTCAGCTAGAGCATGTTCACCATAAACTTCCACCAAAATATGATTACTCTCGACTTTTTCGGAGGTTTTCCTCATATTAAAGTAATGAAGAAGAATCCCCCAAAAAAAAAACACTTTTTCAGGGACAAAGTTCGAATATTTGAATGAAAAAAACTATTGTTGTTTACCCTTCAAATTAATGACATATACTGAAAAAGATACAGAAGGGCAGTAGCTTTACAACACATGTGCGGAATATTGGAACAATGGAATAATAATTTATAATAATTTATCAATCTGTTCAGTCTCCTCTGAAAAATCTAATTCAAGTTTTTATATTAGCAAAAGAAAATCAAAACATTATCCAATATATATACAATATATATTCCAAAAATGGCAAGACTATCCACAAACATCTTTTTCGCGTATGATCAAAAGTTGCAAGACGTGGGTAATGAATTATGAATTATTAACAAATATTCGCAATTAGCTGCATTTTTTTGTGTCCGTTGCGAATTTGCACTTTTGAGGCTAGTCCAGCCCATCACGGCGACAAATATAGGCAATTGGATGATGTCTGCATATTGATATTAGTTTGTTGAATGCAACGTAATTATATTGCATATTTTGGACGACTTAGTTGTATACACATCTCCAAGTTCCACGTTCCTACGCAACCGTTCTCACATTCAAATTAATTTATAGAAATATTACTTTATCAACTTGTTCTTTAAATTAGTCTTTTTATGTCAAGACTAACAGAAGGACTATCAGTATATACAGAAAGCCATTTTTTGAAACACTTTCAAAATTAAGGAGTCTTCGTGAAACGAGCAGAGCTCAGACATAACGAGAACGTATATGTAAATTCAAATATGTGGTGTGTGGTGGTGTTGCTTTTTGCTGTGTGTGAAATTGTTTAAGATATCACATTGAGACCAGTAAGATACTTACCATCTTGCAACATTTGTTGATCGACAAATATGCTAGAATTATTGACCTTTAATATTTACGCTGTTTACTAGTAAACTCACTAACGCTTAATATTAGTTTAACACTTAGAAACTAGTTAGGGAACAACTGGTTTGTCTTAAAAATATGCCGCCGTGTTATCTCGTATATTTTGCGAACCAGCATTCGCGGCCAAAACATCAACCGATTGTGTGCGTTTCTCCAGGAAACTGAAATTAAACCAACGCTCGTTTTTGCCAAAGTTTTCTCCATCCTCCAAAGAAGTGGGTAAGGTTCTGTAAAACAAAGAACACACATTTAATTGAATTTATCATGCATATAACGAATTCAATACATTTTTGCTTGTTGTTGAGTTTGTTAAAATTAAAAACTTTTCCCAAATCCTTTTCCAATTATACATAAAACATTTTCTAGAAATAGTAAGTTCTAATATTTAAGAGATTCTTCGACAGTTTATTTAAATTCACAAAATAAAACTATTACCGACCAAATCTGGTAAAAAAAAAAAAACAATAAACCAATAAAAGGTGCTAGCGTTACTGCCCTCCGCTAAAGAACAGGTTATGCTGAAATCCACTAAATATCGGAGAAACCGAGCGTTTGACAGCTTATAGCCAAATTCTTTATATTTCTAGTTTTTTTGGAAGCTGCACTGTCTTTTATGTAGAAGCAGCAGAGTTTCAAATATTCTCGGACAACCAACCGTCAAAAAATCGTTCATAGCAACAGAACAGAAAGACACCGATTTGGGATGAGACTCAAAATGGGAAGATGAAAGTTTAGTCGGTCACCTAAGGTCTGCTCGTATACTGGTGACTTCAGAAAGGCCAAACCAATTCTGGTCGAGGTTCAATAAGCAGCTGTTAATTTCCGGGCATTTTCAAGTAAATGATACACCTAACGTAACTTCCGTATCTGATATCGCACACACTTTGAAAATATAGTATTAGGAAACCACATTAGCTATTTTCCAACTAAACAAATGTTTGTATTCAAAATTGCTTTACTCACCTGTTGAGAGTCTCAGGCAACAGCAAACACAGGCCGGCACCCAATAGCGAAAGTATAGCCAAAATTATCTCCGGCATAGGTTGAAAGAACGACCGTGTATACAAAATGTACGAACTGAAGAAGGTGAAAGCATAACCCATTACATGCACCACCGCTATACCTTGGCCGCGCACGCAAGTCGGTATCAGCTCAGTTGCATATTGTGCACCGGAATTGTAAGCAACCGTTACACCAAATCGTCCTATAACCGACAACACCACGACCAATACGACATCTGCAAAATTTGCAAGCAATTCAATAGTAAAATGTGATTTAATTATTTAATTTTTTGTCTCACCCTTCTCACCGCCACCACGCTCAGTACAGAAGAGTATTGCACCGGTGACCGATATAAAAATACCGCTTAGCAGCAGTGACATGGACGCCATCGCTTTGCGGCCAATGCGATCTTGCAAAACGATCAACAATATGCAAGCTGGCAATATTGCCGTGGCGCTCAATGTGAACATGACAAATGGCGATATGCCGAGACCTTGAACATTGCGCGACACCGCGTCGTAACACAAAGTGATGACCATGCTGCAATAGGCATATACACGTAAACAAATATATATTGAAAGTTAATCAATTCAGCACCATAAAAGGAAATTCTGTAGAACTTACGACTTAAAAAACAAAATAAGCGTGTTGCGTCGCAAGCGTGGCGTTGCAAATAGCCCAAAGAGATTCGGACCAGTTTTCGTGTGCACTTGGCTGCGTTTACATTCATCTATGAACTCGCTATAAACGGATTCCTCCACCACACGTCCATTGATCTTCGCTACGCGCTTCAGACATTTAACGGCTTTGTCATATTTTTGCTTAGAGATCAACCATTGTACACTCTCGGGCACAACGAAGTAGAATAACGGCACAATGGCAAAGGGTGTCGCGGTGACGATGAGGAAACCGCGCCATGTATGCAGCAAAATAGCAATCCACGGGGCGGCCATTGAACCGAGACAATAGAAGCAACCAATGCAGATGCTCAAACCAACAGTCCGCAGTGTAGGACGCAAGTACTCCATAACTGTGTGTGTGACATATATTAATAATTTAATTCAATCATTCCAAGGTACATTTACATACAATAGTTTAAGTTGCCATCTCTCTCAAAGTTTAGGAAACAATTTGAAATCTATTCCTTTCTATACAGGAATCTATACAGGAACTTACTTTTGCCCTAAATCACTTACCTAAAATATACATCATAACGAAGTTGCTATCGGTTGCCATACCGGACAGAAAGCGAAAGAGCGAAAATGTTGGTAGCGTTGTACCAAAAATGGTTAAGGAATTACCAACCATTGCCACCATATTGGCGGCTATCAAAATGGGAAGTCGACCTACCGTTAGGGTGAGGATTAAAAATAAAATGTTAGAATACAACACTGAACGCGTTAAACTGGTAAATCACCCAAACTGTCTGCTAGAAAGCCAAACAGTAAGCTGCCAACAACTGAGCCAACAAAAAACATCGATTGTCCCAGTGTTGCCTGCCAAGCGCGTTCACAAATCCAGTTCAGCTCGCTGGTAAAGCTCTGATAGCCCATATATAGCTCATAGTCGAATTGCTGGCACGTGTGCGACACATTCGCGGTGACATTCTCGAGTGCCACATCATCACCAATTGTAAACCGATGTGGCAGACATGATGAACCAGTCTGTTCGCTGGCAACCGCGTAAGCGTCCGTTGGATTTGCATAGCCATCGATGCACCTATCGATTAAATCAATTGAACAACAACAAATAATGCTGTGGCTTAATGTGTGCATGCCTTACCAATATTTCGGCACGAAACTTATGATCGTCTGTGAGTAGTAGTGCAGTGCTGAAAGCAAATTGATAATGCAGAATAACAGCAGCATGATCGCCTGCAAGCGATGGCAGTCACCACATTTCTCCAAGATTTTATCGAGCTCCAACATTTCTGCTGAGGGCAATTACCGTTAGATAATACTGACACGCTTCAGCAGTGCGCCTGCTGCCGCTCTGTTATCTCTCAGCTGTTATTAAACCAAATAATCTTCGTTGTCGATGTCGATTTCACTGCCGCCTTGTGGTTGACGCAAGATGCCCGGCAACTGTTACGCTTCACAATCGGCGAAAACAACAGATACTCGCGTGCAATATGGAATTGTTGTAATTATGAGTCAATGTTTGTAGATTGTGAGTGTCCACCGTTTTTGTTTGCACCGAGTTTTTTGGCTCTTTTTGGCTTATTATGAGTTCAAGGGACTTTTAATTGCACAAAACACATTGTTTCTTCTCACTGCCATGCTTATACAATTTAATTAGTTAATCAATTGTTTTAATGCTTTATTAATTCCCACTGTAAGGTCACCAAACAGCTTTATCATTATTATTATTCATCACCACTATTATAAATGTTATGGGATATATAAGAAAGGAGACAAGTGAAAATTTTCAACAGTCACTGAGATTAATACAATACAATATATCGGTTTTCCATTTGACGGGTAACATATTTTATATCATCCAATCACTTTTAAATCTGAGCCCATTTTGAAATACGTCACCACTTGGTCGGTTCCGTTGTACAAGTCAGACCGGCATGGTTTCCTCTTAGAGGTTTCACAGAATACTAAATATTACAGTCGGTCGCCAATTAATGCTTCATTAGGTAATTCCCCCATCCGCTTATTGTATTTGACATTGTAAGCCGGAGTGCTTTATGAGCGGTTTCTCGAAGTTGCGGCCCATGTACACTCTTCCGCTAACAGCACCAATCACCAATTCACAATTTTTTAA
This sequence comes from Bactrocera minax, assembly GCA_021498325.1. Taxonomy (NCBI): domain Eukaryota; kingdom Metazoa; phylum Arthropoda; class Insecta; order Diptera; family Tephritidae; genus Bactrocera; species Bactrocera minax. The sequence goes on along the minus strand of JAKEEE010000044.1, from coordinate 491,521 downwards.
AATGTTTTTTGTATTTTGCGCTAACCTTAACCATAACGTCTTAGTAAATTGCAAAATGTTATAACTTTTAAGGTAGGTTTTAAAAAGTTTAAGTCATAATACGCCACACATACTTAAATATGCTTGCATGCAACTGAAGAGAGAACAGACTTTTCAATTTTAGATGCACTTGTTTACTATATTACAGTTATTATCGGAAACAACAACATCTGTGCAATTTGCGTAAATTTTGTTTCCATTCATAGTAGGTGAAAACTACAATCTTTTGTTAACTTGAATAATTCTTAATTTTTGTTTTTTTTTTTTGCTATTCATTTTAATCTTTTTCCTTTTTTCTTTTAATTCATTTCTAATCTTTCTAATTCAAAATCAAGCTTATGCGATACTTTGTTATCCTACAATTGGAGTGACTTAAAAATTTTAAACCGCAGCCAAACGTATGATGAATTTTATGAGGAGCTTTTGCAAAGCGCAAACGCTTACATAACGCATAACGCAATAACTATTAAAAAACATACAAATACATACAAATACACGTAAATACATATGTAAACACTAGAAACGAATATTTTATGAAAAATAAAACAAAATTTCCATTTATACTAAAATACAATTCTTTAAAATAGCCTCTCACTGATAGCTCCTTCTACCGACGTATTTTCGGTATATGTATATCTCCACATCAATATTCACCAAACTATAGCAGATACGCTTATCTATCTCTTTTCGCCAACTCCTCAGTTATCCTGAACATCAAGTGAATGGACCGGAGGTTTTGTGTTTGTGAATTTTACTCAATGCTAAACACCAAAATGATTAATTGAATTCGAGTTTGTGGCGCAAATTCAACGTACAATAAGAAAAGTGCATTTCTATAAGTTTTAAACTGATCCCATTAGTGAATTGACCCACGTTAGATGGTGATATCACACCTTTATAAATCATGCACATTCTACTTGTATTTCATCCACACTAATTAAGAAGCTAAAACGAGCACAGATTTTGTCATATAAATGAACTTCTTTCATACATTTTTCACCGCACCAATTAAAGTAGTGTTTAATTGCAGTAATTAATATGAATTAGTACAAAATATTATTCTCCACTGTATTCATGTACGAATCAGTGCTTTGGTTTCAACATCAGGATCACTTAAGTCCACTACGCCTACACCGGCACACGTATGACCGCGAGTAACCACCGGAGCTGAGCGAAGGCAACGCTGAACTGTTATTGAGTTAGCGACACATCCCATGAGATTGTAGACATTTCCATCAGGTTCCCTACATATGCACACACACACACACACACACACACACACACACACAACTACTAATACAACTAAGCAAAATTAAAAAACCATGAAGCTTATAGAACGACGACGAAAATGTAGCACAAGTATAGAATTGTAGGAGAAAACCATATTTTCACGCGCGCAACCACTGGCACTACGCCCCAGTTCCACGAAGTGCGACGTGCAGAGAACAATCTGCATTGGTCAGTGCCGCGCGCGGATAAACAAAACATCTGCGGCGCGGAATTTCTGTAATCAGCAAACAAGTGTAATGGCAAACGTTTAAAAAATAAATATACAGAATTACAACAACAATAACAACAACAGGAACAAAAACAAAAACGGTGATAAAGAAGATTCCATATGTCACACGTGAAACCGACGACAATTCCATTGATTGGCGAAGTTTGAACGGGATATTTTCCGCCGTTTTTGCTGAAACGCGATTGAAAAAAACTATCCGCAGAATCGGCGCATTATAAAAGCGCCGCGTAAGCCTTCCGTTCGCTTGTACGTACTAATGAATTCTCCCTACTCTTGTGATTTTGTTGTACAATTTATTTGCAACTACTCCCCTATTTAACATGATCGGCCGATAGAACCACCTTATAATGTGCATATCTAGCTGTAGATAGAGAAATTGGAAAATATGAAAATGTGCAATCAAAATAGTGGGTGGTATTTCATCGAAGTTTTTCAATTTGTACCTCCTCAGGCCGTTGAGCAAGACAGTTAGCACGCTATCACTGCAGTTGCCGCCTACATCACACATGTGAATACACATACACGAATACAAATCCGCGTGTACGTGAATATAATTTATAAAATTATTAATCTCGGAAATGCAGTGATTTTGGCGTGTCAAATTAAATATATATGTACATATGTGTGCACGAGTATTTGTGTGACAATCGATTCTTATTTGTCTGTGATTTTGACTAACATACTTGACTTTTGTTGCTGTTTTGTTAACTAATATATATAAATTCATTGGTTATTATTTTGCGTGTTTTTGTTAATATTTGCTATTGATATGTCTTCGTTGAGCAGCACGATTGCATGCCTTTGACAATTATTCATTGTTTACATTATAATTTCGCTGATTTTTACGTCAGAAATGGGTGTTTGCGAATTATGTACTTATATAATGTATGTAGTACAAATAAAACCGTTATTCGCTTAATAAGTTTTTGACGTCAGCTTAGCAGATTAATGTCGTCAGATTTTGTCGTCAAATAATTGGAAAAGCATATTATGCATAAAAAACATTGCCTATATTATGAAAGAAATATTTTACTATTATTAAATATATAATTATGAAAAAAATGTATCCATCAAAGCTGCTACCGAGAAGGTATTTAATATTCTTTCTAAAAAATCCTTTACTAGCACAAAGGACTAATAAAGGTCAATTGAATTTGATAGACGATTTTCCGTTGGCAAATAGATCACAATATTTGGTTCCAAAGGCTGGAAAGTCCTGAAGACTTCCACAGAATACCTTTTGATAAATATTTTACCATTTCGAAGACAAAGTGAACATAGCATCTTAGGTCATAGAATATGTCGATGCATGTAAGATCATGCGGGTAACGAGTTTATTCTCTTCATTTTCTTAAACATCGTAGAATTCTGACACCCACATTATGTTATGTTGTTACTCTTAAAAGAAAGCTTAAAATTAAAAGTGCTCTGGAAGAATATCTCTTTTGAATGTCTTTAAAATGATCAACTGCGACATTTCCTTTTCTTTCTTTCTGTTTTCGAAAATATGCTGTAATTTTCAATTACATTCGATAATGTAAAAGGATTTATTTCACTACAATAAGAGTGGAATGAAAATTACGTGTCTGGTTGTTTTTATTTTGTTTGACAGAACTGCTGCGAAATCAATAAAAACCTTAAATCTGTCGTTATCGTTTACTTCGACGCTCATGTACAACAACACCTTGTCACCACTATCGCTTACGATACATCTTCTTAAATAACAATTTGCCACTACATTAAATTACATAATCGACAATTAATAAATTTAATTTTCGTATTACTCAACTAATTAAAAGTGAACTTTGTTGCACAATTAAAATTATATCAATTTATTGATTTAAGATAAATATATTGAGAATAAGCATTAATTTAAATTCTTTGAAGAACTTTTGAGCAATAGAAAGAAATTAGCTGAACTACGAAATAAATATTATGGATGAACTTTAGATTTCCTCGTTTGGTGTTCAATAACAAAAAATAATGAACAGTTAGAAAAAAACTTAAACAGGTCTGAATGGTTACTTTTTTTATAAATAAATAATATATACCTACCTATATATATAGGTATATCTATTCTATGATTCGGTTTCATTTCTCTCGGACGACTGCCCGAAAATTATTTAACAGCTCCGAATCATCAATTCGTTGTTATTTGTGGTCTGTTGTGAGTACGCGCTGCATCCCCTTTGAATACCCAAATATGAACGATATGTCCAGGAAGGTTCCTTTCATATCTCATATTCTCATATTCGTCAAAAAATAGTATTTCATTAACACAGTAAAATCCTTTTTGTAATTTTTTTTTCTTTTTTAAACAACAAATCTTGCGTCATCCAAAATGTATCTCACGAACCAATACTCCGACAGCTATGAAAATTGCCTTTGAGGGTTTTTTTTCCCTATCTAGTATTCATGTGAAATAGTTCACAACAGAAACAGTAGCGTGATTCCATGCCTGGTGTCACAATATTTGATTGATATAATATAAAAACCAATATAACTGTCACCTGCTTGAATTCATGTAATTAATCGCAGTCGCAGAGAAATACTATTACTTACTCTCTGGCCTATAATTTGGCATCAAAGCAATCTAGCTTCACATGCGAATATGAAACGCATAGCTAACACGTCATACTCATCAGCATATGAACACTCTCAACTATGTATGCGATGAAATGTAATTCTAATTGGTAGGCAACATTATAGCTCGGGTATATTACAAATTAGATTTTCATCGAATATGATGAAATCTACTAGTACTAACTGATAGTACTTATGTGGTCAATTCTATGAGAAAACAAACTGCCTTTTTATTTCGGAATCTTTGCAACTTCAGTGAGATTCATTCCACTCCATTCATTCATTAAGTTTTGGAAACAGTTAATGTCGATTATGCGCAATTTTTCAGCCAAATTTTCCACTCATTTAACATTTATATATTATAGTTATATAGATATGATTGGACATGGTCTAGCAACGAAAGATATTATGAATAAAGAAACTTATATATATTTTATATATATATACATATAATGATGTCACATAATGGCAATTAACGTTAATGAATATTATTATTATAATGGCGAAAGTGTATAACGGCCTTTTTCATACCAACTAAGAGTACAAATGATTCGTTTTACGACAAAGTCATCCCTAAAAGTATGCTAACTTCGGCAGCACAGCGGCGGCATAGCCCAAGTGTGAATTATTGGAAACTTTTTCAGAAGCTTTCTTTACGTAATTACTAACTATTATTTAAATCGTGGAGGTCAATGAAATAGATAATCCTTTTTAAAAAGTATAGAAAGTATATTTGCAAATTGTAGAGCAGTGAGTCATGAGCTTAAGAGTTATCTGCTTAACTGTCATAAAATCTGGGCATGGTTTGAAAAGCATACATACGTAATTCGAATTATTGAAACATCTGGAAAGCAGGTAATCATAAATAAGATTGCAGAATTCTTCAAATTCAGCGAATACACGTATTTGCAAATTCGTATTTGTATTTCACACTTTTTACTCGCTTATCAGTGTAAAAAATATAAATTGCGAATATTTGGTTAAATTTTAGCTAACTGTAAAATATCATTGCACTTCTGCTCACACAAACATATGTTATTTGTCAAGATGGATGTATATATGGGATGGTGCAATAAAATGATTACCGAAATTTAAGTTGACACCAATCTTTTTATTACAGTTGAAGAGACTTAGTTAACATTGGCTAATAAAGCAAGGTGACTGAACTGATTTTCTGGAGAGGTTGTTCCCCTATAAATCTCTGTCATCCCAAATCTTCCACAGTATATAATTACGGATAATTGCAAAAAATAATTGCAAATTCTAATTGCACGGATTATTACAAACTCTTTTTATTGAGATTAAAAATCTGCGTATACCAAAACCATATAATATTTTCGAAGACTTTTTTGTAGTAAATACGTTTATGTAATAAATGCGTTTACTTTTTTATTAGTCCAATTGTGTCGCCTACTTCTAAGAGCAAGCGTAAAAAATACGTAGAAGATCCTTCCCATAAATTTCAATAAAACCCTGCAAATATTTATAATGTTAACTTTTATGTTGTTAACGAGAATTGCAGACTCCCCTCCTAATTATAACAAGCATACTGTTTCACCTTTGAATATATAAAGAGTGAAGGTTTACATACTTTCAGAAGCTAATAAAAAACTTGGCAAAGAATTCTAAAAACATGCAAACAGTCCAGTTAGATTATTTTGAAATACAACACAAATAAAGCATCTACGCAATACACTGAATATAATCCCAATGCTTAACGAATATTTATTTGTGGGACTTCCATATAATTCTCACGGAGTTCGTTACCAACTACGAACGCAGGAACTTAAAAGCGCCAATTTTTTTATAAACATCTGCATTGCAAACCATTTCTAACAAAGAACAAACAACCTTTCTGAAACTATATCCAGTTTTTCTAGGTAAGATCTTTTTGTATATAATTAGCGTTCATATGCGACCCCAAAAAACTTAAAGGAAAGCGCGGCCCAAAACCTTATTGCTCACAACAGCTATGATAAAAACGTATTTATTTAAAGATTTTCACAAAATCCTAGGTAATATATCTCAGCCCATTTGGCAAAAGTGGCAGAGAGCATTTCGTTTGCCATTTAAAACTGCAACTGCTCCGCTTTCGAAAAGTTTCAACTTGGCCATGGAAAAAGTTACAGACTGCAGTACTGTAGATCCAAATTATATTCTAAAATAGATTCCAAAGCTTACAAAATTCGGGAAATTTAACTTTAATATTTTTCGTGTAAAACTGTGACTATGGATTTCGATACAGTTTTGGTGAAGTGCGGCAATTTCGGTCGTTATCAATTCGTGTTGTTGCTATTGTACGGCTGCACAAATATCCTATCGTCAATGCATTATTTTGCACAAACGATTATTAGTTTTACGCCTGAGCATTGGTGAGTCTAAAGCAGGAATGTGTTCAGCGGAAAGTTAACGAAGATGCAAAAAAGTGCATAAAGTTCAGAAGTGAACGAGTTTAGTTACTTAGGATAAGGATTAATCACAAAGGTGATATCTTGAGTTTCGCTCAACAGGACTATGGTTACTTATCCTACCAGTTTCGGGCTGTCTCCCAAAGCTTATACAAGAAATATATACAAAAGTTCGACATTGGCAGCGGAGAATCAGAAATTGTAGGAAAGAGTTTTTCAAGACACTTCAAGCGGATTGATTCAAGATGATTGATCACAATACAAATTAATCTTGAGTAAGCAGATTCTGGCATAAATAGACTGTCATCTTTCATTAATTGATAGAGCGTTCCCACATTCTCCTTACTTTAAGGATTGCAACTATGTGAAAAATTGACAGCAAAGATTCAAATGAATATAATTCTCAAGAAAAACCTAATAATCAGTTAGAAATATCCTTTATCATAACTTTCAGGTGCTACCACGAAAAGTTAGCCAATGTCAGTATTTCATACGTACGCAGCATTTATGCACAAACAACCGATCCGCAGTGTACTCTGCTTGAAGACATCATCGACGATCAGCCCATAGTTGCGGCTGTGGGCAATTGCGCGGAATGGATATATGCATATGATCGTGGCTATCGCAGCATAACCACAGATGTAAGTTAAAAAAATTTTAATTTAGAAACTTATTTGTTTGCACTAACATTAACATTGTACACGGGTATTTAGTTAGCTTCATAAGAGACCCATTGTTCAAAAAATTACATTGTTTTGCGTAAGAAAAGGAAGGATTTTCATACATTATGAAATACTCATTTTTATGCATAGCTAATTTAACAATTGAATTTGTGTAATTTCCAGCTCAAATGGGTTTGTAATGATGCGTTCCAAGCTGCTACAGGTCAGTCATTCTTCTTTTTGGGTTCTATCATTGGTACAATATTCTTTGGTTTTCTGGCTGATAAAATTGGTCGCTTGCCGGCGCTGATTTGCACAACGCTCACTGGCGCTTTGGGTGACTTTTTGACCTCCTTTGTGACATCACTACCTGCGTTTGCATTGTTCCGCTTTATATCGGGTCTATCAAATGATACGATATTCTATCTCATGTATATAATGGGTGAGTAGCAGAAGTACACTACACACTATAAAGTGAATTTACAGTTATCTTTGCTTATTCCTACGAAGTTTTCGAGTACTTAAGCCCGCAAAAGCGCACGTTCGGTTTAAATGTTATAACTGCCTTTTTCTACTGCTTCGGCTTGATTTTGTCACCCTGGTACGCTATTTGGGTGGGATCATGGCGGTATTATCTCTATATCGCGTCTTTGCCTGCATTGATCGTGCTCATCTATCCGATTTTAATTTGTGAAAGCGCGCAGTGGTTAATTGCAACTGAACGTTATGATCGAGCTGTGAGTTGCTTGAAGCGTGTAGCGAAATTTAACAAGCGCAAGGTTGAAGAGGAAGTATTTTCTCAATTTCGATTATACTATGAGGAGAAAATGGTTTTGGATAAAAAGTTCAATAGAAATGAAGACACATTCTGGGGCATGTTCCGTACGCCGAGACTACGGAAGTTCACCACTATACTGCTATTGAAGTCGTAAGTGAAAAAAAAAGTTTAGTTTTTAACTTACGCTATTAAAAAATAATAATTTTTACACCACAGCATGATCGTCACGATCGCTTTTGACGTGATCAGCCGCAATATGGAAGGTTTAGGCTCCTCACCCTTCACACTATTCTCGATCTCCTCACTCGCTTATATTCCAGGCGGTTTGACAATTATTTTCCTGCAAAACAGCATAGGCCGCAAAGGCATGGCTTTCGGTTCGCTCTTCGTAAGTTCAATCATAGTCACTGTAACTGGCTTCATGATCGCTTTACTTGATCCTGAGAAGAATGCTGTGCTGCTAGCGGTTATGGTTGGTCTGGGTCGTTATGGGGTAATTGTAAGTTATGATGCGGAAGCACAATATGCCGCAGAATTCATACCAACAACAGTGCGTGGACGTGGCTTAGCGAATATTCATGTAATCGGCTATGGTTTTGCTATGCTTAGTTCATATGTCATTTATTTAGGTCTCTACTTCAAGCCGTTACCCTCTATTATTGTTTCCGCGGTAATGATGTGTGGCTCGCTACTTTGCCTGGTACTCCCGGAGACCTTAAATCAGTAAAACCATTTTGAGAGTAAAATATATTGAAATTTTATTCGGTTTTTTATTTTTAGGAAACTACCCGAAACGCTTAAGGACGGCGAAGACTTTGCCCGACACCAGCGCTGGTACTACTTCCCCTGCTTTAATCGAATACAAAATGATGTCGTTGAGAAGCAAGATACTCTCTAGTCGATAGATATTAAATAATACAAAGAATAATGCTTTATGTTTTGTATTCAAATGTTGTATCGATTTATTTTCATATACAGAAGTTAAACTGACATTTTGAAATTTTTCACTTTGTTTTTCATAAGATTGCATTTTAAGCTCTTAGAATTTTCCCTCTATATTGTTTATATATTAGACATAATTCAAGACCAATATTTTCAGAGGTATAATAGGCTTTTTATCCAGATCCACAAACTTGAAACACCAAAATATAATGGTAGACAAGTGGGGCATGATAGAATAAACACACATACTTACGAATTTTAAAATATAAGGACGAGTAAAAAGAAATCCATTACTTTTTTTTATAAATTTAAGGTTTTATTTTCCAAAGTTCCAAAGTTAGAATGGTCCGGTTTAGGTCAAAAATACATCGTTTTGTTCGATAACTTGTTTTACTTTTTATCACCAGTAACCACCCTCTTCAGGAATTGATCGGTTTTTGTTGCGATTCAGCAGCGATTCGCAGATGGGTTCAGTCCATGAGCTTTCTTTGCATTAACTCGCATGGTTACACATATGCATTATTTTATCAATATTTTCGATAGCTAGCCTTCCAGAGCGTGAAGTATTTTTGATATCAAAATTACCGAAACGGGATCGACGAAACCAAAATTGCGCATGAATGGCTGTTACAGTATCAGGACCATAAGTACTATTCGCATTTTCAGTCGCCTGGCTTGCGTTTTCAATATTGAATTTTGAAGTTTTTCTAGTACGCAATCTTATCCTTCTAACGCCATATAGCGTAACCCAATCGCACACAATACAACGCGAGATACAGATACAGAGATACAGCCACAAATTGGAAAAATAATGAATTCCTCTTTGCTAGACCTAATATTATAATATGTATATACTTTGACATCAGCTCCACACTGTAAGAAAGAAATCGAAAGGAAACCCTGTACACACAGGGGTCCGATCCAAATTGCACTGTGTATGCCTGAGACGAATATTCGAATATACCGATTTTCGTTGCCTCTTCTGTTAAATTAAATTAAATTGCTTTTATATCAATATGCAGCTATTTATTTACAATTCTATCATTTCAACTCGTGTGCACCGCAAGAACTTAAACTTCTTTAAATGACTTTATTTAGCATTTTAGTATTCTTCTACAACATTTCTCATAAGCGCCAAGGTCTTAATTGATTTCAATTTTAACATAGCAAGGAATCTACTGCCTTTCAATATAAACAGCAACATGAGAACATGCAAGTTATTTGCATTTGTTTGTTAAATTTGATTGACTCAATCGAATTAATTGTGAAATCATACAGAATATATGGAATATGTTGAGCATACAATAGTAAAATTTCCAATTCAATGTATGAAACTTCATATGCAGTAAACCTACTGGCAGGAAGGCACTGGAATGCAGGGAAAACTATTATGATGTAAACAAGAATTGAAGCCACGCTCAGTATGACTGCACATAATTCACATAAAATACACGTGAATGAGTAGGAAGGAGCGAAACCACAATCTCTGAGTCAAAGCACCCCTTGTGCTTGTAAATTTTAACTTTATAGCGGGAGAGGAGGTCTGAGAAAGAAGGGTAAAGCAAAAACATCTATTTGGACCGGTATATTTCCTTACAAATATGCGTCTAGTGATAGTGCTTGAAGTACTTGAAGCGTGTTTAAAAACAACAGAAATAACTCTCACAACTATTCCATTTTCCAAGAAATCCGACCAACTGCCTAGTCGATTATAAATAAAATATCAAAGCTTCGCTCTCTTCAACTTGAATTACTTAACACATTTAACACACACTTAACTATATTTATTAACATTGCGTTATCGAAATAATTATTAAAATCACAATGTCCGTCTTGAAATATCTGCTATTAAGGAGTTAAAAGAAATAGGTAATCTTAGAATTCAACACGATCTCATGGGGAATTCAACCGGAAAAGATGAAGGCAGCTGAAAACATTTAATGTCTTATAACCTCCTGTTACGAGTTCCCGATGCTATCTAATAAAGATCCCTTATGTTGATGTGAATACACTAAACATTCACGTATTTATCTATATCCAACAAGATATAATCAGTAATACAATATTCAATCATAGAATCAACATTAGTGTGTCTTTATTTGTAAGGAATTAGATACTTTCTCCTGGGAAATTAAAAAAACAACCTCACTTTCTTTGTGTATGCATTGACGAAGAGGATTCTACCAATTTGGCCCATCTCCATCTATCTATGCATGTGACTATGTGGCTGTGTATGTAAATACGATTAGTGAAATAGTTGAATAAACAAAAGCGGTTGTGAGAAATATTTTTAGCGAAAAGTTAATATTATGTACACACTTAATATTTATAATTATAAAAATTCGGCAGCGCAGGTAGATAAATAATCATATACAAGCGTGTGATAAGCGCACAAGAGTAACGGTACTTAAAATAACTTACAGTGAGCAATTCTTGCAAACGCGTTTCTTCGACACCGCCAAATGTCAGTACAAATAGTTACAGCACACTCACACACATTCACTCACACGAACACAGATACAACAAAAAGACGTTTGATAGAAAGAGTTCCTATTTCTAAGTGCATCCATTTGCAAGTCAGCAACCTTAATACACACATACGCAACAAAAGTGGGATTATGCAAACGTATTTACCAATATAAAATCTACTGTTGATTTTGAGCTTTAGAAACGCTAACGAAAGCAAAAGCGAAATCGTGCTCTTTTACTCTCGTCTAGCAACAAAGTGCCACAATTCTACAAGCATAAGTATGTAAGCAACCACGTCGGAGAGTGCGCCAGTCGATCGCACCCGACGTAGCCACTCGTATATAAAAGCTGATGCAGAAGTTCTGAAAATTTTGTGACTCTCAGAAATTTCGGTGAACTGGACACGTGTATAACTGAGCGTAGGAGTCTGCGTGTATGTAACGAAGGAATTATGAGGATATATTTCTGAATAAAAAAAGCAAAAAGAACAAAATCAGACACATAAAATTATTTAAATTGGAAAAATAGAACTTAAAAAAATTATACAAATGGGTCTGCCGGTAATGGACTTCGACGCAGTTTTGAAGAAGTGTGGTAACTTTGGGTGCTTTCAATTCCTCATAATGCTGTGTTTTGGGCTTACAAATCTTCTCTCCTCGATGCATTACTTCGCACAAACAATAATCAGTTTTACACCGCAGCACTGGTAAGTGAGGAAAACAGTAAATGGAATCAAAATGTTTTGCGAATGAAAGTTAGTGGAGTTCAGGAAATGTGCTACGTTTCCAAGTGTTTTCCAAGTGAAATATTTAATTTTGCAGACCTAGAATCTTAGTTAATCCGATTAAGTGCTAACTGCTTATGGTTTCATATGGAAAATATTGCTTTCGTAAGATTTATATTACTTTTTTTTTTAACTTTGGCTTTTTGGTTAAAAATTCTTTTTAAATAAATAACTATTGGTATTAGAGGATGTGCAACTAATTTTTTAACGACAATGCAATATTTTCATTGAAAATATGGTTGAATAATTTAATGAAATTTTCTCACAACTAAAAATATAGCACTTGAAAATAAATGTGTATAAGAAAACTAATAAAAAAACGTTAAATATAGTTTAATGCTTCTTTTAAATATTTCTCAGATTTATTAACCTCTTCGTCCGATTTTCAAATAACATTTCAGCTGTTAAAACAAAATTAAAAGTAACTTGTTAGTTGTTGTTAATCTGAGCGCACTTTACCTGTGATAGTAAATACATGCTGTTATGTTATTATGTCAGAAATACTTGTTTCAGAATGATCAACTGTCAACTGGCCTTCATTGGACTTTCTTTTGGAACATTTTAGATTCAGCTGTACAAATAAATATTTATTGTTTTCTAACCTAGGTGTTACCATGAAAAGCTGTCGAATGCCAGTTTCGATGAAATTCGCGCCGTCTATGCCCAAACGACTAATCCACATTGCACTCTATTAGACGACATAGTCGATGGCAAGCCGATCGTTGCTGAAGTCGGCAAATGCCGGAAGTGGATCTATGAATATGAAAGTGGCTATGAGAGTGTTACCTCCGAAGTAAGTACAACCTCATATAGAATACTTATTATGACCCTGATTATGATTTAAACTATCGCAAGATAGAATAGGAAAGATCCGAATGTCATGCGTCACAAAAGCAACGCAAAAATTTCTTCTTTTTTTTTTTTTTTTGTTTGGTCAATTATATGTATGATAATTATTAAACAAAAAGTCGAGAACCGTGTTCGTCATGATTGTGCATGCGGAAATAGTCAGCTTCTGACGAATGCGCACAAATGTATGCAACGATTCTTGAGTCCGTTAATTCCAACATTAACATAATACGAAAGTGTGAGGGCCAACAAATGAACATTCTACAATTGATGTAGCTAGCCGCTAGATAGAAAAAATAATTAAAATGGCATTTATTTACAAAACTGACAAAACTCAAAAATTGTTAATAACAAGTATGGAAGAGCTAAGTTCGGGTGTAACTACACATTTTATACTCTCGCCATTTTCAAAGATCAAGGGCGGGCGCATATTTTCAGGTGTTGATAAAATTTTACGTTAAAAAATGTTATGTAAAAATTCAACATAAATGATTCGACGAAATCAATAATTAAATTATAATCATATTTTGCATCTTAGTAACATATATTACAGATCATAGACTCACTTAATTTCATTATTATATTAATATTGAAATCAACGAAATTAACTCAAATGATATATGTGATATAAACTCAACCAAAAGGGCTAAACTTAATATATTGGGTATATTCGAAAAAGTCAACCAAAGAATCGGAAATACTTATATTAGGAATATGGAGTTTAGACCAAAGTCTACATCGATTTCATTCATATTCGGCGCTAAACCACATTATGTTTAAGAAAGCATGCCCACTTAATTTCATTAAAATATCACACATAAATATCACATCGACCAGCATAAACGGTTTAACGTCATCTGGAAAGTGGGAAATCCCTACATCGAATTCAATAGCTTTAAATTCGGAAATTCCTTTCTGGGGTGTATTGGGGCTAGCGGAAGGTCTGAACTGATTGCAGCAACTTTTGGCTTTGCACAAGTATACTCGAGAATATGTACACACAACACAATTTTATGAAGATAACTCGCGCATTGACCAACATATTCAGCTATAATAACGAAACTCAGAATGTGTAGTATATGGGAGCTAGTGCAAATCATTGCCCGATTTCACACATTTTCGGCACTAAACTATAGCATATCCACTATTATACGTTCACTCAATTTTGCTAAGACAACATACAAATTTACCAATATATACCGTATAAAGAAAACCGAAAGTTTGAAATTCTTATATAAAGTATATGAGAGCTATAGGTAACATTGATCCGGTATTATTCGTTTTTAGCATTAAGATGCCTAAACAGATTGATTTTCATTAAGATACCTAACAGATTGATCAATATATACGGCAAAAAGTCATCCGGAAGTTTGAAAATCATTATATTAGATATATGGAAGCTAAGGGAAGTATTTATCCGATTTTACCCATTTTTGAGACACAAAGGCGCAATATTTTCAGACAGAGATTTCTTTTAAATTTCAAAAATTGATCTCAAAGATTCAGCGATATTTTCGGTTAAAAGTCCGTCGTAGGCAATGGATCCACTTATTTGGTATCTGGTGACTTCAAAAGTTATAATCCGATTTCGACAATTTTTAGACGTGAGATGGCATATCCTAAAGAAACTCTTTGCACAAGGTTTTGCTCCGATATCTTTATTGGTAATTTATTTATATACTGTAAAGTGAAAGAATCAAATGAAATTTAAAAATTTGATATATGGAAAGCAGTCGTGGGTAGATTCCAATTTCGCCCATTTTTACACTGTAACATAAAGTAGCAAAATAATGTCATGGACCTAACTTGGTTGAAATTGGTTTAGCAGTTCCCAATTTATAAGGTTTCACCTAAAGATGAACGGTGCCAACCCCATTGCCCAATATTTACATAGATTCCTTTCAAGCCCTTAAATACTATCTTGGAAGTGAAATTTAGTACTTCTGACGTGCTTCTTCATCGAGTTAACGCACTTCCATTATTGTAGTTTTCAATATAACCTTTGTATGGGAGACGGGATATGGTTATTACCCGAGTTGACTTATTTTCCCGGTATATGAGGAGGTGCAAGCAGACTTGTTCTGAGAAGCTTGATTGATTAGCTTTAGTGGTTTGGGAGATACGTACATTAAACCTATTAGGAGCGGGGCCATACCACTTTTTAATAATTTTCAACCCACAGGTGCCCCCCTCTACTGTGATTGCCTGTACTAAATTCTAAATATTACTATTGCGATTCCGCCCATCTACAATACCAACCTCCTTAGAGTGCCAAGGAGCATGTATTCCAAATTTCATTAAGATATCCCAATTTTTACTCAAATTATCGCTTACACGGACAGACGGACGGACAGTTAACCGAAATTCAACTCGTCTCATCATCTTGATCATCTTTTTATGCTAGGTATTTTTACCGTTAGCTGAACAAAACTGGTACACTCTGTTGCAACATGTTGCGAGATTATAAAAAGGCAAATTATTCACTGGATATCTGAAATTTAAAAAAAAGTTTTTTCTAAGATAGTAACCTGAAAACTCCAATTTTTAATAAATACAAAAAATTCTAAATTTCATAACTTCATATTTTCCAAATCCCTCATTTAATTAACAAATATTGTCTATTTCTTCGCCTTCAGCTAAACTGGGTATGTGAAGAGTCTATCCAATCCGCAGTGGGACAATCACTATTCTTCGTAGGTTCTGTGATAGGCACGGTATTCTTTGGGTTTCTGGCAGACAAAATCGGCCGGCTCCCTGCGTTGATCTGCACCACGCTTACCGGCGCTTTGGGCGACTTCCTCACAACTTTTTCCACCAATTTGCCACTCTTTTCACTCTTTCGCTTCATCTCGGGTTTATCCACAGACACATTTTACTATCTGATGTATATAATGGGTAAAATAATGGCTCTCTTGTTCACTTATTCACATTTATATACCTATATATTTATTTATTTCAGTCTTCGAATACATAAGTCCGAGAAAACGTACACTCGGTCTGAACATGGCTACCGGCATATTCTACTTCCTGGGTCTGGCTTTGGCACCCTGGTTTGCGCTATGGTCTGGTTCGTGGCGTGGCTACCTATACATCGCATCGGTGCCGGCAGTAATTGTGCTATTATACCCATTTCTAATTTGTGAAAGCGCACAATGGCTGATGGCAACACACCAATATGATCGCGCGGTTAAATGTCTCAAGCATGTTGCCAAGATCAACAAATGCGAGGTGAAGGAAGAGGTGTTTGATGAATTCGTAACATACTATAAGCAAAAGACAATTGAACAAATGGCGAAGAAAACAAACAAAGACACATTTTGGGGCATGTTCCGCACACCACGTTTACGCAAATTCACTATTATGATGTTGTTGAAAAAGTAGGCGAAAGATCTTCTTTTATTTGCACAATATTTTACTGTCCCTGAACCCTCTCATACTCTCTCTTTCTAATACAGCATGTTTCTCGCGCTCGCACTCGATGTGATCAGCCGCAATATGGAGGGCATGGGCAGCTCCCCATTTATGCTTTTCTCAGCCACTTCAGTGGTTTATGTTATGGGCAGTTTAACCATCATCTTGCTGCAAAATCGCATAGGTCGCAAGGGTATGGCTTTCAGTACGCTCCTAGTGAGCTCAATAATCGTTGCGGCTACCGGTTTTCTCATCGCCTTTATCGACACGCAGAACAACGCTTTACTTCTCGCTTTTATGGTAGGCCTCGGGCGTTACGGCGTCGTTGTGAGCTATGAGGCTGAAGCACAATACTCCTCCGAATTCATACCGACCACTGTACGTGGACGTGGCATGGCCAATATACATGTTGCAGGCTTCGCATTTACCAGTCTGAACTCATATGTGATATATTTAGGTTATTTCTATAAACCGCTCCCGTCGATTTTCATGTCCGGTATATTGTTAATAGCAGCTCTTTTATGCCTCGCACTGCCTGAGACCATGAATCAGTAAGTAAATATTGTAGTTACATCTATATTTTTATCTCTTACTTTTTATCTCTATAGGAAGTTACCACAAACTTTAAAGGATGGCGAGGAGTTTGCTCGCCATCAGCGCTGGTACTATTTTACATGTTTCGATAAAAACGAGAATATGAAGGAAGCTGAAGTCAGTAATGGATGAATACGTGTATTTAACAGCTTTTCTGGAATTTTTTGTTACTAATGCCGAGTTATAATTATGTAAACAATGCGATGTTAAATGGTTCTCATTTCCAACAGTTAATCATTTCGTTTTCGTGTGTAATTGTCTTACAGAAAATTTATGTGTAGCGTAGAATTAATTAAATTCGTATAGATATTTAAAGACTAGTGGGTTCCTATATTTCAGTTAGCAATGGATATGTTAACATGGATACTCACAATTCGTTGTCAGTCTCCGATAAAAGATCTTGTATTTAGGAGCTTTAAATGAGCTTATTTGTGTTCAAAGAATATTAACTTCACAGTAGAAGAGTAATTTTAGACTAATTTGGGAATTTTATATATAGTGTATAGGTATATAGATATAAATCGAAAGTTATAACCATGTTACATCATTACATATATATATATATATATATGTATATAATATATATTATATACTTATAATATTATTTATATTATATTATTATGTAATATATAATATTATATATTAGTATATATAGTATAATAATATATATAATAATATATATTATATGCTATACTATTTTATATATAATATACTATTATATATAATATATATTATAGACTTGTATTATGTATATATATTATATACATATATATTATGTATGTATATGGTTTAACAAGATCTTCAACCATATTCATAGAGTAAATTCATCCCTAAACACTCCAAATCCCAATATTTAATCAATGCTCCTTCGAGTAACTCTCACCGAAAATTACTTCATATCAAAGCTGGTTAACAGCTAAATAATCAGTTCATCACTATATTTGAATTTCGATTCTATCTGAACCTTGACTAATACGGTTTTTAGCTCATAATTATAAAAAATAATACTGAGCAAATGATTAGAAACCGGTTTTTTGAACATTGCTCTCCGTAGAACGAACTCATTGAATTTTTTAAAAACTTGTTCCAAATAGCACATTGCATATACTGAATCATGATTATAACTTGAATATGCATTTTAATTTGCTAATCAGCTTCACACACTTCATCACATATACATTTAAATACATTTGTATTTCAAAATGTTACCCAAACACAACTCTGTTGCACTCAAAAGATCAGATCCACCGCTTTGCGATTTATTTCCCTGTAGCTCATTCTAGGGGGCGACTTTGCTAGAAATAACTTCCGCAAAGGTTGAGATATCTTAATTAAGCTTGACCGGTATTTATTTATATAAATTGTACAAAATCGGTGGCGAGCTCCTTATATGCAATATTGTAACCCCTTTCTCCCCCATCAACATTACGCCGAATAGTTTTATATCACATACTGTATACTCTTAGATGAGTATGCTATAAAAAGAGAGAACACCAGACATGCACACGAATTCCGCACTGCCTTACTTGTTTTAAAAGGTTCTAAATGTATGTACAGATGTATCTTAGAAAACCAGATTTTAAATTACTCTTTTCATACAGCGTTTTCCAAACACATACATACACTTTTCTGTAAGTTTAAAGATATTTAAATCTTTAGTTTATAATGATTATGATTAAAAATATTGCAAAAAGTAATTTATTCAAAAATATTCGAGGAGAGACCACAACGCTTATTGGCGTGCTCTCGCTAAATTTCAAAATCAAGAATAAATGCTCATGAGCATTCGAAATAATACACATTTAATTATTCCATCTCGTGGAATATATTATCAACGACGATCACATTGCGCACATTACTACTCGGTGTAATTTCGATTTTCAGCTAAAAGTGTGTGATCGTTTTTACAACGGTTTCGCTCATTTCGTTAATGTGTCTTTATAGGTAAAGGTTGGTGTTGCAAAATTCTCACATAAAAAGTTTTCTGCTGTTGACGTTAGCGAACGCCTGCTGCACTCGCTGCGCCCATATATAAACCGATGTTCAGGTATTGAAATGTTGGATGACGCTCGGAAGTGCTGGTGAATCGGGCCTGGGCATAACGGCGCATAAGATAATAATTTAAATAATTATTAAAACGTTATAAAATAAAAAAGAAGGATTCAAAGTAAAACTTTAAAAAAAGCAAAAACAAATTAGATGGATTTCGACGCTGTGTTAAAGAAATGTGGCAATTTTGGGCGTTTCCAATTTCTTGTACTACTCTGCTTTAGTCTGACTAATGTCCTTTCATCGATGCATTACTTTGCACAAACGATAATTAGTTTCACGCCGAAGCACTGGTAAGTTGTAGCCAATGCGCAAAAAAATTACAAGGGAAAAACCATTAAAACTTAATAGAGCGGAGACTGAAAACCTACAGACTCATGAGCATCAATTGGTGATCGTTAGTGCTGTGTATCAATTGTAAGCAAGATAAATTTAGAAGTGATATGGGAAATTATTAATGCAACATAATTATGCTCTTGTGCGAGTATCAAATTTATTATTAAAAGGTGTCTTAGAACGCTTGGCACCCTCTGTTAAGAATGTTGGTTTAGTTCAATTTTTAAAACGGTAAAAAAGAATATTTTAAAGAATAAAAAATTAATATTAAGATAATATTGTTTTAAAATAATCACCGATGCGTTGTTAAATACTACTATATGTTCACTTTATTATAATGATAAGAATGGAAAAATATTTTTGAGTTCGCCTGTAACACAACCGAATAGTGGAGTTAAGATCTCTTTCTTTAGACATATTTGTTCAAGATAAGAATATTCTCATTTTATTCAGAGCCACAATTGGCCGGTATTACAAAAACTGTTCTTTATAAATAAATTTAATATCTCTTTGTCAAATAACTGTAAACGAGGAAGGAAGTGGTAAGTTCGGGCTTAACCGAACATTTTGTAATCTCGCAATTTTCAAAGAGCAAAAAATACTTTTTTGATACCGGGGAAAATGTTGCGTAAAAATTCAACATTCATTATTCGACCAAATTTTAAATGGATTACAATCACATTTTTCATTACTTTTGGCATTAATCTAAAGTATGTTTGAGAACATATTTCCACTAATTTTTATTAAAATAACTCAGAATTTGTCCAATATATACGGCGTAAAGCCCACTAGAACTACGAAAACTATTATATGTAGTATATAGGAGCTGGGGTAATTCTTGGATCGATTTCATCCATTTTCGCCACCGAACTATAATATATCCAAGATTATACGTTCATTTTGCTGAGATATCTTATATATTGCCCGATATATACGGCAAAAAGCCAAATGAAAGAGTTCAAATCTTATATTATTCATATGGGACCTAGGGGAAGTATTGACCCCATCAATGAAGTTTGGCCATTACCTGAAAGTATTTCTTCTGCTTTGATCCTTGAAAATTGCAAAAGTATAAATTGTTCAGTTACACCCGGGCTGGACCCTCCCTTTCTGGTTAGTAATAATTTGGCTCTCAAAACACCTTGTGACACTGTTTTATTCAAGTGTATTTCACCTGTCAATATGTAATTCGAATATGAGCTAAATCGAACGATAAATACCGCTTTGGCTAATTTTTTGACTTTGACGCCTCCAAGCTTTACAGGATTTTCGTTCCTTTTCATGAATATTTTACTACGAACTGATACGAAATTGTTCTAGTTTCTGAAGTATAGATAAATTCACGTTTACCGACAAGTTTTGTTATTGTACTTTTTCTTATGGAAATATATATAAATTACGCTTAATTATGTTAAAAATAAATAGGTATCAAAATTATTTGCAATAAATTTATTAACTGTTTTTAGAATAATATTCAAAACAAATTCAATTTCAAATTTTTTAAAATAAAAAAATTTACTATTTAGTGGTAATGGGTATTGATTAACTGCAATATACCAACTAGTGTTGAATATGATCATATTGTATCTTTCTCAATGAAAAAAAATCATTAGCGAGATAGATGTTGTTGTGTAATTGTTTTATTTTTATTGTATAAAGTTTGAACCTTACAAGCACCCATCCAAACAAACTACGGTTAGGTGAATAAAATCACTGTATCAACTTTCGTTTGCAACGGACATAAGCCCGTGTTTAAGAATTACCATTAACTTGACTACAACTCGAGCAGATCTCAATATTTGTAATGCAGCAGATAAAAATGGATAATAATGTTTTCTTTAATACGTTGAAATATCAGGTGTTACCATGAAAAGCTGTCGAACTCCAGTTTCGATGAAATTCGCGCCGTCTACGCCCAAACTACTAATCCACATTGCACCCTATTAGACGACGTAGTCGATGGCAAGCCGATCGTTGCTGAAATCGGTAAATGCCGGAAATGGATCTACGAATATGAAAGTGGTTATAAAAGCGTTACCTCAGATGTAAGTATAGTCATGAGTTTTAACATTACTTAAAGTGTACTTAAATAAAAAGTGATGATCGAGTTTGTTATGATCGCTGAGCGCGCAATTTGTCTGCTTCTTGCTAGTGCGCACAAATGTATGCTATGATTACGCTACGTAGTGTCTCTTCCAGGGAACACAAAACTGGTCTCATACACAAATAAAAAAAAAAAAAAACAAGTAAGAAAGTGCTAAGTTAGGATGTAACCTAACATTATACCCTCGCAATTTTCAAATATCAAAGCCGTGGCATATTTTCAGGTGTTGAGAAAACTTTATATTAAAAAATGTTGTAAATGGATTCAGCATTTGTTATTCGCCGCAAATTGTGAATCATATTGCATCATATCGCAAATCATATCGCAATTGCAATAATATTTGACAACATATTAAAATTTACTTTAATATAATCTCATTAACTATTATACTCTGTTGCAACATGTTGCGGGAGTATAAAAATGTTTTATTAGATGTCGGAAAAAAAAGTTATGAAATCAATTACATGTATTTGTTTACAACAATGCAAGTCAGCTAGACGTTTTCATTAATTACCGCAAATGACACACAGATATTATGTCACTTTTGCAAAAAAAAAACGACAAGCTAAAATTATTTCGAAATCGTTTACTTATAGCTTAACTGGGTATGTGAAGAAACTATACAATCTGCCATCGGACAATCCCTATACTTTGTGGGATCTGTCATTGGAACGGTTTTCTTCGGTTACTTGGCAGACAAAATTGGACGACTCCCTGCGTTGATCTGCACCACGCTTACCGGCGCTACAGGCGACTTTCTCACAACGTTTTCCAACAATTTGCCATTGTATTCAATATTTCGCTTCCTTTCAGGTCTATCCACAGACACATTTTACTATCTGATGTACATAATGGGTAAGTTAATGGTCATCAAACATAAAAATGGGATTTTGGTTATAACTCGATTTTCTGAGGTTCATTGTACTTTTGTAAATTTTGTAAAAATATTGTACACTTATGTAAACTTAATTTTTTCAGTCTTCGAGTATCTCAGCCCACGAAAGCGTACACTCGGTTTAAATATGATCACTGGTATATTCTATTTCCTTGGCTTAGCTTTATCCCCCTGGTTTGCGCTGTGGTCTGGTTCGTGGCGTGGCTACCTATACATCGCATCGGTGCCGGCAGTAATTGTGCTATTATACCCATTTCTAATATGTGAAAGCGCGCAATGGCTGATAGCAACACATCAATATGATCGCGCGGTTAAATGTCTCAAGCATGTTGCCAAGATCAACAAATGCGAGGTGAAGGAAGAGGTGTTTGATGAATTCATAGCACACTATAAGCAAAAAACAAGTGAAGAACTCACGAAGAAAGTCAATAGAGATACATTTTGGGGCATGTTTCGTACACCGCGTTTGCGCAAATTCGCCATTATGATGCTGTTGAAGAAGTAGGCGAAAGATCTTCTTTTATTTACACAATATTTTTCTGTCCCTGAACCCTCTCATACTCTCTCTTTCTAATACAGCATGTTTCTCGCGCTCGCACTCGATGTGATCAGCCGCAATATGGAGGGCATGGGCAGCTCCCCATTTATTCTTTTCTCAGCCACTTCGATTGTTTATGTTGTGGGCGGTCTAACTATAATCGTGCTACAAAATCACATAGGTCGCAAGGGTATGGCCTTTAGCACGTTCTTAGTCAGTGGCATCATTATCGGCGCTAACAGTATACTGATAGCTTTTCTTGATACCGACCGAAATGCCTTACTCTTCGCTATTATGACCGGTCTCGGTCGTTACGGCGTCGTTGTGAGCTATGAGGCGGAAGCACAATACTCCTCCGAATTCATACCGACCACTGTACGTGGACGTGGCATGGCCAATATACATGTTGCTGGTTTCGCTTTTACCAGTTTGCATTCCTATGTGATATATTTAGGTTATTTCTACAAACCCCTACCGTCGATATGCATATGTTTAGTAATGTTCATAGCTGCAATCTTGTGCCTATCCCTACCAGAGACCATGAATCAGTAAGTAGCTTAAAATATATATATATATGTATTGGTTTAATTTCTCATTTACATATAACTGGCTATCACCACAGAAAACTACCGCAAACATTGAGGGACGGTGAAGATTTTGCGCGAAATCAACGCTGGTACTATTTTGTATGCTTCGATAAGACACTAAACAAGAAGAACGTTGATATCTGCAATGATAATCATTGAGGTATAAAAAATTTATAACTGATTGTTTTGCTAATAATACCGAAGATTTGTTATTCGCATTAAATAAATGTGATGTTAAATGTTGTTATTCTATAAAATGAAAATAATATGAAAATTATAAAATTTGAATAAAATAGTTGAAAATATATATGAACATTCTTATAAGCTTACATACTTGATAATAAGTTTTGTTTAAAAAACCGCGGTCGATGATCGTTACTCAAATAAAATCAAAAATGCGAGCAGAATGTGGAACATTATGATATCTGAGTTGGTTAGTTGTATAAATGTGTATATCATATGCGAAAAATCGTTATTTCTGCTGCCATTCGGCTGCCATTCCATTGCGCAGTGTCTCTTATCCAACCGCCACTCATGCGTCAAAAATGAAAACAAAAGAGTTTGACAAAAGTATTCGCTAGCCGTACTATTTTGAGACTTTTCCTTTGTATTTTTGCGTAAAAAATCATTACAACATAAATGGATTCATAAAAGATATATATGTATGATACTACATATGTACATATGCATACTAATTGGAGAAAAGAGGGGTATATATATATATATATGTATATATATTTTTGTAGATTAACTAAGAAAGGCTTATATAGTAAGTATTTAATTTGTATAAATGTACATCGGAAAATGACTTAAGAAACTAACTGTAATTAAAATAAATATATATTTCTTATAAATTTATAAATTAACATTCATAAGTTTATTTACAAATTTTTATTCTGAAAAGAAAATTTAATACATCATACATTAAATAAAATTTTTGATGCGGCTGTTATATAAAATTAATTGAGGCACCTATTTCATTCTTAACTGTGCTATTATCAAGTTCTTTTATATATTTGTGTATGTAAGCATATGTGTTCCTTTACTTTCGGCTTTCATTTTCATAATCAATAATTTGCTTTCCATTTCCAATATATACGTATGTAGATTTATACAAAAAATATTTCTATTTCTCCACTTTTTTCCCAAGTTGTAAATCTACATAGAAATCAGTACTGGCTTAAAGCGCTGCTTAAGTAAAATTGTGCCAAATGCTAAGTGTATTAACGATGAGTTTGGAGTACATACATACATATATGTAAATATACATATGTAAGTACAACGTTATAGTATAAGTTTATATAGTTTTTAATTCACATCGCTTAGTTCCTATATATAATACATAAACTCATAATATTACAAAGTTTAATTAGTGCAAGGAGACGGATAAATTCATATAGTATATACATATAAATGTATAATATATTATATACATATATATATATGTGTATACACGCATTGTTGCCCTAAACACTTATTTCGAAATTTTAACTAAAATCCTACTAACACTTCCCCACTGAGCACCTATTACCTATAACATTACTAGTAAGTACTTACGAACTAAGGACTTTGACTAAATAAAAATATGCTATAAAATATAAAAATAAAATTATTATAATTTGTGTGCCTTCGCTTCTGTGCAAAATATTACCGTTGTTTATATGAGTTTTTTTTTTTTCTTGCAATTTAGCACCCATGGCGGCTTAACGCGTTCGCATAAATTTACGCCGCGCTGTTTAGATTCTCATCGGCTGAGTCATTGACACGTTCGAAATCAGTTAACGATTGCTTACGCTCATAGGCTTCCTCTTCAGAATCACATGAACCTTTGCCTTTCTTCGAAAGACAAGGGAAATCGAACATTCGTTCGCCTTTGCCGAAAACTTCACCCTCTTCGACGGTTTTTGGAAGTGTTCTGTAAAATAATCATTTAAAATTAATACACATAAGCATTTTGTGAGAATAATTGCTTCGGCACCTGTTAAGCGTCTCGGGCAGGAGCAGACACACAAAGGATCCCGTAAAGAAGAGCGCACCCAAAATGATCGATGGCGCTGCCTTGAAGAATGTGCCCAACCACAAGATGTAGGGCGCCAAAAACGACGCTGCAAAGCCAGCTACGTGCACCGCTGCCACTCCTTGGCCGCGCACGCATGTTGGTATTAACTCCGTGGCATATTGTGATCCGGATTCATATGAAATCGCAACACCGAAACGCGCCGCTATGGTTAAGCATGCCAGTAGCACGGCATTGTGATTGTGCTGTTGATAGGCGATCGCTACGCCAGCCAATGAGGTGAATAAGCCACCGACAAGTAGCGAGCCGGCCGCCATGCCCTTGCGTCCAATACGATCCTGCAGCAAGATCACGATTATGCTCGATGGCAATACGGCAATGGCGCTCAAGGAGAACATAACGAATGGCGAGATACCCATACCCTCGACATTACGTGAAACCGCATCGTAACAAAGTGTAATGACCATACTGTAGGGTGAATAACAATGAATTATGTTTTTATGAGTATGACATATGTATATGGTGAGTCAAATGAAAATTTCTCAACTCATTTAATCACGATTATATAAGTAAATATCTGAACTATCCGATATTGTTGAAACTGTCAACTGTTTTCTGGAGATAGAGCTGAGGAGCAAATGAACTTAATATATAAGAAATGTACTTACGATTTGAAAAACAAAATAAGTGTATGTTTACGCATCCGTGGCGTTTTAAACATATCCAGCAGCGTTGAGTGCACCTGCTCATCGCCACCCATCTTCTGACGTTGCTTCTCACAATGTTTGCGAAATTCTTCAAATTCCGACGGAGTCACTTTACGTTTATTAAATCTTGCAACACGTTTCAAACGCTTTATAGCACCGTCTACATCATTTCTTGTGACCAACCATTGAGCGCTCTCCTGCACTACAAAATAGTAGAGAACCACGAAGAGTATCGGCAGTGAAGTACAGGCTAAGTAAAGTTGCCAATGCCCAACGAGTACGGCCAACCACGGTGTGAAGACTAGGCCGATTGTGTAGAACACACCGACAGCCAAATTCAGACCAAGTGTACGCATCGATGGACGGATGTATTCAAGTACTATGGAATGGAAGAGAATACGTCAAAAGTTAGAATATAAATGTTTACTATTATTTTTAAATTCATTAATGTTTCGAATAACTTCTTATTTAGAGAGCTGAATAACAATTTTTGTTTGCAAGTAGCTGTTACCTCTTGTCAAAAATTAGTTGAGGCACTGATATATACATTACAAGTCCAATTCACTCACCAATTATATACATAAGGTAAAAATTCGTATCTGCCGCCATGCCGGATATGAAACGGCAGAGTGAAAATGTTGTAACGCTTTGAGAGAATATTGTCGAAAAGTCCCCAATAAAGCCCGAAAAATTCGAAAGTATGAGAGCAGGCAAACGGCCAATCTTATCCGAAAGCAGACCATAAAAGAGGGTTCCCACAACGGAACCAATAAAGAATAACGATTGTCCGATGCGCGCTTTATACGCCGAATCACAAACCCAGTTTAGCTGGAAGAAGGTGAAGAAAACGAGAAAGGGGAACACTAAATTAATACAATTTGAAATACGAATTCAAAAAAATTAGTTTTTTTATAAATGAGAAAAATATTTCGTACTCACCTCTGTGTTCATGCTCCGATAGCCGTAATCGTATTTATAAATCCAACGCGTACAACTCTCCGGGCTTACCGTTACATTCGCACCATCGATGTCGAGGAGGCGCGTGCAAGATGGATTCGGAAATTTCGCATAAATCTCCGCAATCTCATCGAATGACTTATTTACTAATTTCTCATGGTAGCACCAATGATCGGGCACAAAACTTATCACAGTTTGGGTAAAATAATGTAGTGAGACAATGAAGTTGATCACACCGAATAATGTCAACAATAAAAACTGATAGCGACTAAAATCGCCGCATCTCGCGAGTATCTGATCAAAATCCATATTGGCTGATGGATGAGATGATTGTCACGTGACGGTTGATGTCAATAAACTTTCAAATATTGACGTTTAATTATAAACGGAAGGCAAGGAAGTTGTATTGTTCGTCAACACAATGGACAATGGGCGTGGCAACCAATCGTAGATGTTTGTTTGAGCGATAAGTGATCAGTTAAGATGACAGCAATGAATTCGAAAAAAGCGCTTAGTATTAATGAGTTCGCAGTTTCAAGCGTGGGCTTTCTTTGTACTGTGTGTAGCTTGCAATCTCAGAACTGACAGCGCTTTCGCTTCTTCACTTAATGTGCTCTATATATTTTTGTTCGTATTGTTTTTTTTTTTTCTTTTGTTTTCCTGTGCGGTGGGCGTTGTTCCTTAAGATGCTAACTATATTTGATTGCGCGTTCGCTATCCGATTTTTTATGTATGAGCAGCAATACTTTATATTGGTTCTGATTATTTCATCAATTAGTTGAAATAATTAAGGAGTTCTTTTATGACAATTCAATTTGTGTATATCACAAATCTTTGACGGGCACGTGTTCGTGTTACTGTTCAACAAATTTTCGGTGCACCATTTATTATTATATTATTTAAATGTAAATACTTTCATTCACATTGCATTGTTTCTATGAACAAAATTTTGTGCTTTTTTTCCATCTAGGTTTTTGCTGTAATAAGAAAGACAGAAATAAGTAAATGTGAAATTGCAATATTAGCTGTAACATTTTTGGTTAATTTGCATTTCGCACTGGAAATAGCGAGACTTATAGTAATTTGAGTAATATTCTATTATTAAAATTTCAATCGATATAAGAAATAAATATACTTCGAAAATGGATGTGGCATACACATACACGAATATTATAATTACCAATTCATTCGTACTCAACAGTCAAAAATTTAGAATATTTGATATTATTTTAGAATAAAGAACGAAATTGTTATTTATCTTAATTATCTGATTTTATTTAAAGTACAGTTTAAGCCTCCGGTGGTTGATATGTCCGGTGGTGATGGTCATTGTCCCCTAAGGCTATATTTTTTTGTATTTTGTTTGAACTATTGTTCAAAAAGTAAATAAATAACAGCAACCAAAAATGCTTGAGCTATCTGAGAAACAAAACTGTAGCTCATCCTCAATGCAAATTTTTTTCAA
Source organism: Bactrocera minax (assembly GCA_021498325.1). Classification (NCBI taxonomy): domain Eukaryota; kingdom Metazoa; phylum Arthropoda; class Insecta; order Diptera; family Tephritidae; genus Bactrocera; species Bactrocera minax. The sequence continues at coordinate 462,828 of JAKEEE010000044.1, read as the reverse complement.
CTTCCTCAATACCTAAGTAGCTTAATTCTGAGTACTTATAAGAACTTATTATTATGATGGTTTAAATCCAGTTCTGTACGAAATAACTTCAAAGTAAAAAGGCAAAAGTTCTAATGAGAGTTTTCCACTTAACTAATTTTCGAGTTTCAAGCTATTCGCATAGTCGTTAAGACGCAAAGGTCGTCTTTTTCCAAAATAATTTATTTTAGTAAAAGAATTCACTAAGAATTTGAAATGTTGAATATTGCCGAAAATGGTCAAATTTCTAATGTGCTTACGAAGATCTTGTTTGTTTGTTGAACTCTAATATTTTCAAATGAAATTTTGATTTTTTTAAATTAAGTCTTTTCAAAAAATCGCTTCCGCATGTTTCCCAAACACAAACTCATACACCAACAATTAACCATTTCAAAGTATTTAAATAAATAGGATCTAGTTAATAGACCTTAGCACACTTCATCTGAAGTGATTTTAATACCATTGGTCGTGAAGTGGCTAATAAGTATTATTATAAAAGTAAATAATAACAAGACAATAGTGACACACGACTTACATTTAAGTTGAAATAACATTTACACATGATTGCATTTCCTAAATTCTGATAGTTATCACACGTTGAACGAGTTTATGTATAAGATTTAATTGAGTTTTAAAAACCAAATTTATCTATCCTATTGTTTCTATCAAAAAGAAGAAGACTTATTTCTAATATATCTCTAAAATCCCCTTTTCATACTTGTTTAATATTGAACTCGAAAACTAATCAAATCCGGCCGACGTTTTCTTAGAAAATAACTATTTTTTATTCGGCTTACATAATTTAGCCAAGGCGTAAGTTCATACCACGTTATGCTGGTGAAGACTCAGTATAATTTTATAAAAGCTCTTCAGTGCTGGATTTTAAATTAATTGCATTTTATACAAAGTGTATTTGAATTAAACATTTTAGTGCTTTAATTATTAATTGTCAATTAATATTTCCCTTTAAGGAAGCAAAATGAGCAAAATAAATTAATTTTTATGAGCCCTTAAAATTGCAAAAATTGTCGGAGTTCCTAAGTATGACCAATTAAGAACGCTTATCTGAAGAGCTGTTGGCATCAGGCGTATACAAATGTCGGTCTTATTTGTATGAAAATTAACTGATTTTTTATTGCCTTATGAGTGCAATATACATAAATGACTGATACGAGTGATGCAACGTGATTAGAAGACGCGGCAACAATCTGATTTTCTTGGAGTACACAAAAGCTAGATGAGTATGAGACAAATATTATTTAGCAACGACGTTTCAAAGTTCAAATTTTAATTTAAATTCTTATACGAATTCGAGGAAATTTTCGCAATTGTCGACAAGCTTGTAAATAGAATTATTACGGTAAATAACATATGCCCACACTGCAACCATGAGTGGGTCCTTTTAAAGAAAATTAAACATAACATTTTAACATTTTAGACATATTTTTTACAACTGTCCAATCGAAGAATATTTTTATTCTCAGTCAAATCTAATGATAGGAAGAAAGCCGTTTTTCTGAAGTTTCATGATGTAATAATGAATTTGATTCAAGTATTCGTGCTTCTTATCGTTTCGTCTTCGAAATGGCTGAATATAAATTATTTCACTGATACATTTTATTGTAATTTATATTGACATATTTACTGTATCCATTTTGAAATGAAAGCAAATATTTTTTTTATTTGATTGCGGAGAAATTATTATTTACACTCTTACAATTTTCAGCGCATTCAAAATGAGGTCAAGTACGCTTTTCATTTAACACAGTACTTAAATGAAATGTGTACACAGTACCACTTCAGTTAAGCATAAAATGTTTTTTCTTTTTTTTTGTAATTACAAGATTTTTGATAATTTTTTTATAAAAGACTCCTTAAAAAGGGAATGAAAAACGTTGCAACCGTTCAACCTGAATCGTTCGCCGATAAAACAAATATTTATTTATTCGTATTTATCTGAAAAGATAGCAGTGCATCATAAAAAAGTTAATTAGTCGCTTAGCAAATTTATTGCTCCAATAAAACTCAATAAATCAAGCATTTGACTTCCATTCTGCAAAAATGTATGGTCTTATTCCTTAAATTACTCATTTAATTGTGCAATTTTGTTGGCTTCTACTATAAATACAAACAATCAAAAAGTAATTAACAACAAAGTGATTACATTTGCGGGTTTATAACTGCCATTACTATTTATTGGCGATGGCTCACCACGAAGTAGCTGATAAAATACATACTGACACATTCATATATTTATTGACTTTTGTCAGTTTGCAATTAACTGATAAATGTAAAGTACCACCACAAACTGGTGTTTGCGGTTACAAGCATAACGAACTGTATAGCTGTTAGCAGCTGGTGGCCAAAGTCTTTTCTTTCACGCTACGGCGAGTTCTTCACGGCACGCATCATTGTTAGAAGCCACCCGCTGCTGCCCACTAGTCTAGCTCGCCTTGGGTTTATACAATAATTTGCTTATCATTTCATTGATTGCGAATTTTTGCCGCTGATTTGTCTGTGATGCGCTGCAAATAAAAGCAAATTGTTGATTGCTCAGCCTTTCAGTGCTTTTGTAGACATGCGCAACGTCTACGACAGCAGTCATAGTATACGCAGCAGCGGACATAAATGCCTTATTAAGCGTAATAACAATTTTTATTTACACGTACACGTTTAATCCTGATTTTGTTATTGCAAGAAATATTGATAGTCGTCGTAGGTCGTACGTCAGTTGTGAACGCAATCTCAGTTTATGCACATTCGCCCACAAACTGTTGCTTCTTGTTGACATCCATATTTAATTATATTCATAAATTATATACGTACAAGTTAATATACGCAGGTACAGGTTAATGTTTTTATATTATTTTCGAAGCAAAAATACGAAAATTTATATTGAGATTATAATTTTTCACATAGAGCTTTAATCTTGGTTGAATCCGTGATTTTTTTGCGAAACCAGCTAAATTATTGACCAAATGCATAATTGTATGAAAAAGAATATTTTGAGTAGGTTTTATAACTTTCTAAAACGTATTTATATATAATTGAATCATTGAATTTCCAAAACAAGTTTTCCTGTGTTTCCTTGCGAAGTATTTGCAGAAAGATCAAATTACGAGTTTTCCTTTTTCACTAAAAGTATCTATAATGTTTATCTTAACCAAAATATTGGAATTGTTTTTGAATGAGAACTGTTATTATGCTTTTAAGAAGAAACATTTTGTTTCTCTTTTAACCGCCTACAAGTTCCTAAGTTGTGCACTTGCAGATCCGAGCTTAACGAGCCAATATAATTTTATTATATTTAGTAGCTCTACGAGTTCACGTATATTAAATTAAATTTTGCTAAGTTAACAAAATTCGAATTTACAAAATTTTAATGTGGTTTTCCCAGGTTAATTATGGATGACGGGATAATCGAGATTTAAATTTTGAAATTTGTACCTTGGAGATTATGTACCTTGGAGATTATAAGCAATAGTTAAGCGTCTAGCCATCAAAATGGAAAACAAAATATTTCGTATTTTGTTGTTTTTGTGCTCCTGTTTCCACCTGGTCAAATGCATTAAATCCATAAGCAAATGAATTCAACGAAATGCAACGTGTTTTCCATCATGAGTCATGATTATTTTATCATTTTAACTAATAATAAAGTTTTTGAAATTGAATAAATTAATTGATTGACCCATTTTTATTTATACAACTAATGAACGTTATTTCCTTTCAAAAATATTTTCGTAAGCTTTATATATTTAAAAACAATTTCCTTTTATTTTACTAGCGCACTAAAAAACTTTTACTTCATCTTTTTAAATTCATATGAAGATCCTTTTTTACTGCCATCGGCCTAAAATATACCTTTTCTACATTCCCACATTTTCTCCCAGGAAGGTTTCATAGAACACAAGTATCTTGCATGACCTTCATGTCTGCTTGAAAGACTATAAAACTTTGTACAAACCTAAATATTTTACTTCATAAACGTGTAATGTATTTTTATTTAACTGTACTTTGCGAATTGATTTTAAAATATTCTTAACACTTTTGTACACAAAAATTGAAGGATCTTAGATATGATTCACCAACAAGTTAAATTGAAAAATATGTATATTTAGATTATTAACCATAATAAAATTGTTTATGTACACGTTAGTTCTAAATTTATTCTTCCAGAGCAATGATAACAAGCAATATGGAAGCAATTCTCATTTGTTATAACAAAGCAGTTCAATGGCTTTTCATAGCAAAAAAACGCAAACGTTTCAAAACTTTAATTATATTTGCCAAACAAAAAACTTCTGTAAACTCACCGCACCAATAACAAAGGAAAATCTTTTATGAAGAACAACGCACCGTCTCAGTCATTGAGCAAAACATCGCGCAGCAAACACACTCGCGAATGCGAAACAGTGCTCTGAAGCTCAGCAAGGAAAACCAAAAGCGCAATGCCGCGTGCAACACACTCGAACGATAAAAACAAACTGAACAGCACAAAGGCGAAGTGAACAACAGTTCGAAGATCCGGTAGCAACAGATTTTGAGTAGCGAGAAAAACGAACTGCCAGCCAGTATGAGGTGGCATGCTGAAGGAAAGAGGGTAGATAACAGTACTAGCCGTCAAAGAGGTAGTGAGTTTCTCTGCTTCTACTACTAGTAAATGGTAGCGTCAAACATACACACCTACGAATACGTAATATAGCGAGCGTAGCAAGTGAGAGAGAAAAGCGGTTCAATATTTGCTTGCCATGGAGCGCTGTGATACGAGTTTGCAAAAAAGTTCTATGTAAATAAATAAAAGAACTCAAAACAGCTGCTTTCCTCACAACAATATATGTATATACATCCATACATCCAGCACAAATTATGTATTGCTATGTCAGACGGGTTTTTATGCATTAACACAGTAGACCTTACAATGCGTTCCTCAAATGCGTGGAATATTATAAACGAGTGTTCTTCTCATTACGAATAACATTATGTGAGATATGTGAGATATGTGAGATTCTTATCCCTGTAGAAGTAAAGGTAAAGATATAGTACATTTAGTACTCGCTTTGAGAAACTCGCTTTGTAGACATCACGGATTAATTATATTTTAATTTTCTCTGTATTTATTGTAATTGCTAATCTAATCAAAAGTGAAGCTTTTCACAAGCGAAGACATCCACACTATAAACATAACAGTGTAATTAGAATTTTGGTCAATCACCCTTCTTGATAAAGATTGAACATAGTGAAGTAAATTTTCTCTCAAATTCAGATTCAATCAAAGAGGAGTTCTTATCTAGCCTAACTTTTCATTTGTATTTAGGTCGGTTACAATTCATGGATAATATTTTCAGCTATTATTAACCAAGTACAACCAAATCAGGTAGGACCAAGATTTAGTAGTCATAGGTAGAATTGTATTGTTATGAAGGATTGTCACTGATGGTGTTCATACATATACGTTAGCATTTTTAACCATAAAAATGTAAATATGATAAATGACTATATGTAATATACGTTCAACCAGTATAAATCTTTATGTCTATCAACCAGTTTTCAAGGCAACTTAACTGTTTTACCTGTCACTACATCGCTTGCTCGCTCAGCCGTCTATCTAGCAAACAGTACAGCCAGTTTAGGCCGAACAAGTGACTTAGTCGCCTGCAAAACATGGTGAAATATGCGAGGTTAATTGAAATTCCAAGTGCAAAAAATTATTAATTATTTATATTCAGTCAGTTAATAATTAAAAGGCTGCCACTATTTATTTAGAAGTTGATGAAAACATATATTTAAAAAATATACTTACGAATAAAATGCTTTTGTATAGAGAATATTAATGCTTAAAAGTTAAAAAAATGGAATAATGAAAGAGAATATTTTCTCAAAATAAAGACATATAAAAATAGAAAAAACATATCTAAAATTCTGTGTTTTCTGTTTTATTTTGCTTTTTTGAAATAATTTAATATTTTCTATAGTTCACTTCATTAGCATCCTGTAATGTTTGGAAACCAGAAATGGACCTTTGTACTCTCAGCCTTCTGCATGTGGTGTATATACACAGAGACGCCTGCATAAGCGGAATAAAAAGTCATGAATATATTGCGTGCTCATGAGGTGATTAACTAATTTCATTCAATTACAGACGATAAATAATAAGAACACATAATTTTGAACTGATTCAACGAATTAAAATTTACACTAATTTTTACCAGGTGTAGTTAGAAAATAATAAGATTGGGCGAATAGGACAGACGGAACAAAAAAAGCAAAAGTATCGAACTTGGGTAGAAATATCTCAAAACGAGATACACACCATTCGAGAAAAAGAGAAAAAGAGAGAGTCCTTTCTATAATATATATATATATGACTATCAATCGCACCAATCTCCAAAATTCGCGTACATTATTAGATTCATAGATATATGTACATCAAGCAATCTGCTGTAAATAAAGTGCTGCTTAGCTTGTACCATTTATCAACCTCGTCGCACTTATTGCCTAAAAATTGTTTATTAATCATCATATATGATAACACACATACATACACGTCCGTTTGTAGAAAATATGCAAACTAATAAACAAATTTAGCCACATTCAGCGATATGTTTTAGTTGGCGAATAACCTGGAATTGTCAATTGGTTTCGTAAATAAATCACCAAGCGTGCGAAAATACCAAATGAAGCGTTTTTGATATCTACAATTTTTTAACTGTATATGGATATGTATGTATATGTGGGTTCTTGGTACTTGATTTTTATAATACACATATGTGCATACATTTACACATGAAAAGAAATAATACAGCTGGTGGCAGGTGCTATAAGATCACCAATGTCTCGATCTGTTATGCATAATACCTATGTACGTGCGGATATGTACATACACATGTTCATGTAAATCTGCATTTATGATACTTCCCTGACAATAAGCGCTTTCACAATCAGCGCACTCATCACTAAAATAAATATTTTAAACTCTGTTTATTAAACAATTATCATTATTTATTATATGTCTGATAAATTGTGTCACAGAGCTATCTAGATGAAACTCTTCCCTCCTTAATATAAAACTAAACATATATTTAATTGATATATCTCATTCAGATAACTGCTTTGTAATATTTTCTGTATCTTCAATACTGTTCATACAACACAAGAGACTTACTTATCGACCATTCAATATACCCCATTAGCACTTTTCGAGGCGCATTTAACACTTTCTTAGATTTCTGACATTATAGGACCTCATATATACAAATATACTAATGTACGAGTGTATAAAAAATTAGAAAAGATAATTGCGACCGAAAAATTAATTGTAACAATCCCCGTTAAAATCCTTAAACAGAAAAGAAACAACAAATGCAAATACTTATTCCTCTAACATATATAAGTAATGACTGCGACAACAGCAATTAAGTAAAATTTATAATGTTATCCCAGCTCAGTAGAAACAGCTACAACGAAACTGTATGTTGTAAACACCAATCTCAGAAAAAGCGAGAGAATAACAGGCCCTGGCTTTCGAATGTTGTAATGTGAAAGGCGTAAGCAGACGCGTACCATAATCATCATGGTTACCATGCGAAACACTGGAACCGGGAAAGTTCCGATGTGAACCGGCTAAATCCAATAATCTTACATACTCAGATGTAGATATGTATTTGTTTGAAAATTAAAATAAAGTGTAACAGACAACCAAACCGACGGCATTAACAAAAATTGAAAATTCTTATACCGCAAACACAACAACAACCGTTGTCAGCCGCGTCTGACTCGGCAGTCGTTGACATTATAACGTCACTTCTACATATAATGTATTTGTATTTACACATGCAAATATATAATTTATATATTTATACGTAAAATAAACGTTTCGTTAGCTTGGTGACGTTGGATGCTGATCTTTTAACCCATTATTGCCCAAAAAAGTAGAATTTTCATCGCATTGTATATAGTTTTTCACAACCAATATATGCCAAATTAAACAAATAATGTCGGTCATTGATATTATGAATGCTAACCAATAAATTTCAAATATAAATTTTAGACAAACAAAAAGAAAAGTAATTGATATTTTAAAGGTTTAACCTAAGTTATTTCTTCAGTGTTGCCACCTAATATTTATACCCAAATTATTCCGATTAATGTTTAAGCTGGCCTTAGCTGAAAATGCAGTTGTGAATAGCAAGAATTGCAATTTCTTGGAAACGGCGATTGACAATTTGAAACTTTTTCTTATCCCTTTTCTTATATGTTTATTTGAACAAAATCTGTTTTTAATTACGATTTAAGTCTTGAACTAAGTTTCTGTTATTAAGGACTTATCACTAAAGGGTTAATGAGGTTTGATAAAGACCTATAAATATTTGCACGCATCCATCAAGTGTTAGGTTGTAAATATTTCTCCATAACAAAATGAAAAACACTGCATTCCTTTCCTAGAACTGAGTTTGTTTTATGAGCATTTGAGACATATTATATGGAAATTGCATGATCATGCATTAACAATAAAAATCACATACGTAATGCGAAAAAAACTAGCTGACAACACCTCCACAACAACAACTGTAATTGTAAAAATAGTTGAACGAGCGCAAACATTACTTAGCCTGTGTTCAGACGTTTCTCGTTATCGGCAACTTCTCTTTTGGTATTGCCCATTCCGTTCCTACGAGCACCGCGAGTCGAGTGATTTTTTTGCATTTCCTTTCATATAATCTTCTCAAAATTGTGCATGCGTCATTTATGCGGTACACAAAAATGTTTTTCATTAGCTAATTTTCTCCTTACCCACCATTTTCTAAAAGATTTCTTTTATATTATGCATATTTGTACGCATATTTTAATATAACATACAAAATATGGATGATAAAATTCAAATTTCCGAACATATTGTTAATATTCAATTGAAACCGAGCGCAGTTGTAACTATTCACAGAATTTCAAAGCTAAAAGGAATGCCGAATTACGGAGCAGCTAAGAGATACGAATAAAAACAAAAACTTGTTGCTCGAGCACGAGCATCTTGGTGCACTTCGTCTTTCCTCGTCGCCCCTTGCCGACAAACTACGAGTCGTCCCAACAAAAGTCTTGTATGTGTATGAACCCGCACTTACAAAACTAGACATAATAGAAGATAGAAAATAAAAATATACCAAACTTTGTAGAGTGGCGAATCGAACAAACAATTGATATAAATGAAATAGACATAGTCAAAATAGCAAGCATGTGGTTATATCACTTTAAGAAGTTTAAGTTGTTTCTGATTTATTAGTACTCTATCATAGTGAAGTCAATCAGAGAAGTTCAAAACGAAGACGGTACACAATTAGATTAGATTAATCACTACAAATACGAAGCATTATATAAATGCTCATCAGATATTTTGTTTTCGTTAATCCATTCTTACTTTTTTCATACAGCATTCCCAGCTGAGACTAGCATTAGCATAAATTATGAGCAAAAATTAAATTCCAGAGAAAACTTCAAGAGATTATATATTTGAAAATAGCTTAGTATTAGTTACGAATAATAAAAATTTTTATTTTATTACATTGGGAATGCAAATAAATGTAATATTGCTACATAACGGAAAGAAAAATTAGTCACGGGTTTATCTACGTATATATAAATGCATACCCCTTACGGAAATGAAATTAAATTTTATTGACACAGTTCTTTTGCGAAAAATCAAAAATCTACTTATTCAAGGTTAGAAAACTGCTAACCGATAGCTTCGAAGTTATGAAGGAACTCTTCAGTTTTATCTTTAATATGTTCTTATTTTTATCACGCAAGCACATTAGGGTAGGCAAAAACTAATTTTCCATATTTTTAATATTTATACTGGAACAGCAATACGGTATGAGGCAAATTTGATTTAGATGATTATGCAACGTTTTTATTGAAATTGTTTGATCTTAAGTCTACTCAAATTCTTTGCACAGTTAATTTAAGGTACAGCAATGAATCCAAGTTAATATTATAAACAAAAAAATTCCGCAATTTATTCGGAATTTCTAAAAATTAATGCGACATAAATATGCTACATGTATTTCTATCATTTTCGAACCCCAAGTTACTTGGAATGCGTAATTAAAACATGTGAAGTTAAAATGCAATTTATAAATTCTTATTATATTTCTTTTATTTTAATACACACACAACTGCTGACACAAACCGGAAATTTATGCGAAATTCAAAAATCAAAAATTTGCTTAAATGGAATTTTACTGGTTTAAAAATAGCTAAAAGATACTGATACCCAGGTATGTACAAATTTTTCAATAATTGCTTAATAATAACAGCTTTTTCCTTCTTGTTGCTATTGCAGCGGCAGAAACATTGCAAAATAATTTTGTTGAATGCTGCCGAGTAGACCTTGAGCGAATAAAAATTCAGGTCCGCTCCGGTTACGTAGACCATGCTAGACGTGGAGACGTTAGTTTTTCTAATAGCGAACACTTCCCACCAAACAATGTTAAACCCCGGACTTTCTGGCTTATTGGAGATCGAGATGACGTCCAAGTTTAAAATCCACATGTTAGATTACATCTGGGCAGAACTCCAGCCAGATGTCATCATCTATTTCCTTTGACAACACTGTTTCTCCTATTTTTAATATTTTCATTAAAGTCTCATAATTATACCTATTCTTAAATTCTTTGATTTTACACATTCAGTCGTGAGGTACTTACCAATCTATGCCCATTTATTGCAGCGAGCAATGAAAATTACCTTCAATTGCTCAACTAGACAGAATATATATGAACTATATATATATAAACTAAGTAAACTTATAAATAACAAATAAATTAGAATGTCAATACAACTATATTTAAATAATTTACTTCCACCAGCCTTGAAGCAAAAATAAACATAATGAATTTGTTCAGTTCTTATTGAAATGGTTGGGGTGCTTGCACTCACATATCTATTAATTACGAACAACTTAGGCAATAATTAAAACAATTGAAGAGCAAAGTACGAGTAATACAGTTCGAGTCATACAAAAATGCAATATACAAGTACAAATAAAGTCGTCACTTCTTCACACTTATTAATTTCTCATTTCTTATTATTATACCCTCGCAACATGTTGCAACAGAGTATATTAGTTTTCTGCACCTAACGGTTTTCCATCTGTCCGTCCGTGCAAGCGATAACTTCAGTAAAAATTCAGATATTTCATCATAAGAAAGTTGGCATTGCAGATGGGCGTAATCGGGCATCTGCCACGCCCACAAAATCTCATTAATCGAAAACCTATAAACTGCTATAACTAAGCAACAAATTAAGATCTAATCATGGTATTTGCTATGGAAGATCCTAGTTGAGAGCGGCATCCGTGGGTAAAACATTTTATAAAAGTGGGCATGGCCCCGCACCCCAATAGATTTAATGTACATCAAACAGTTATAGCTATATCATTCAAACTTGCTTAGAACAAGTTTTTCTAGAATGTCCTTATATACTGGGAAAATAAGTGAAATCGGTTAATAACCACGCCCACCTGCCATACAAAAGTTATGTTGAAAACAACTAGAAGTCCCTTAATCTGTGTAATCCGTGAATCCGCGTAAAATTTGGACGATAGGAGTGGCTCTGCCCACTTTTAGGGGAATTCCTATATCTCAAGAACGCCTTAACCGATTGCAATAAAATTTTGTATATGACATTATATTTGCATCTTTATGTCACTTTGTGAAAAAGGTCGAAATTGGATAACTACCACGCGTACTTCTCATATAACACAATTTTAAATTTAATCCGATATATTCACTTCAAAATATATAAATCAAGCATCAATTGAGATATGGGAATGAAACTTTGTACAAATAGTTCTTTTAAGATATTCCATTACATTCGAAAAAATAGTCGGAATCAGTATATAACTTTTCAAGCCCCTACATTCTCAATGTAAGACCACAGTGCCTCTATCTGACTTTATACCGAAAATATCGGTAAATGCATGAGACATCGTAATGAAACCCGAAGATTAATTTTTCTGGGTAACAATGTGCTCTTGTGTCAAAAATGGGGAAATGGATAAAATCGGGTAAATACTTCCCCTAGCCTCCATGTATCTAATATAAGAAATTTCAACCTCCCGTTAGACTTTATACCATATATTATGGTAAGTATATGAGATATCGTAAATTCGAGGATTATCTTGCATGGGAATAATGTGCTCTTGTATCAAAAATGTTGAATCGAATCAAATCGAGTAAACACTTCCTAAACACCTAGCCCTCATATACTTAATATAAGAATTTTAGACATCCGGCTGGCGTTATACAGTATATACCGGTACAATACAGTGCAGTACAATATATAGGATTTTTCGGCAAAATGAAGTGAACGTATAATATTGTATATACCATAGTTTAATGCCGAAAATGCCTGAAATCGATCACCGAATTACAACGAATTACACCAGCTCCCATATACTAGATATAATGATTTTCGTTATTCTTTAAGAAGACTTTAAGTCGAATATGTCGGTCGCTTTGTGAGTTCTCTTCACAAAATTGCGTGGAAACATGTTCCCTAGTGTACTTGAGTAATGAAAAGGCTTAAAGCGATAAGTGCAGACCTTCCCTTAGCCAGAATAAGCCCGATATAAGAATTCCCCACTTTCCAGCTGACTTGGAGCCGTTTATGTTGGTCAATACACATATGTGTAAAATTTTAACTAAATTAAGTTGATATGTTTTCTTAAACACAATGCGGTTTAGCTCTAAATGTGAATGAAACTGGCTTAGACCATGGTCTAAGCCTCTTATTCCTAATATAATCATTTCCATTTCTCTGGTTGACTTTTATAATATATCTCGTTTTAGTTAATTTGATAGATTTTAATATAAATATATCGGACAGGAAGCAAAATATAGTAATGAAACTGCGTGAGTCTATGACCTGTAATACTCGTATAAGTTAATAAGATACCAAATATGATTGTAATTCATTCACGGCTTCGTCGAACAATGATTTATATTCATAACTTTATCTCGAAAAAAGCTCCTTTGGCTGCACTTTCAAAATTGTGCAATGTTATTGCCTTCGTTAAAGTTTGTGGACCTTGCTAAAACTAAGCAAAGAGGTCATTGAGCTCGGGAAAGGTGGTGAACCTTGCTAGATGTAAACAAAAAGGTTATTGACCTTGACCTTGGAGGGGTGGACCTCGCTAAAGGTAAACAAACGAAAAGGTAAACAAAGGTGGTGAACCTTGCTAGATGTAAACAAAGAGGTCATTGACCTTGACCTTGGAGGGGTGGACCTCGCTAAAGGTAAACAAACGAAAAGGTAAAGGTGGTGGACTTTGCTAAAGGTAAACAAAGGGGTCATTGACCTTGACATTGAGGTGGTGGACCTCGCTAAAGGTAAACAAAAAGGTCATTGACCTTGACGGTGAGTGGTGGACCTCGCTAAAGGTAAACAAACGAAAATGTAAACAAAGGTGGTGGACTTTGCTAAAGGTAAACAAAGGGGTCATTGACCTTGACGATTAGGTGGTCGACCTCGCTAAAGGTAAACAAACAAAAATGTAAACAAAGGTGGTGGACTTTGCTAAAGGTAAACAAAGGGGTCATTGACCTTGATGGTGGGGTGGTGAACCTCGCTAAAGGTAAACAAAGGGGTCATTGACCTTGACATTGAGGTGGTGAACCTCGCTAAAGGTAAACAAACGAAAATGTAAACAAAGGTGGTGGACTTTGCTAAAGGTAAACAAAGGGGTCATTGACCTTGACATTAAGGTGGTGGACCTCGCTAAAGGTAAACAACGGGGTCATGGACCTTGACGGTGAGGTGGTGAACCTCGCTACAGGCCACCAAACGACAATGTAAACAAAGGGGGTGGACTTTGCTAAAGGTAAACAAAGGGGACATTGACCTTGACGGTAGGGTGGTGGACCTCACTAAAGGTAAACAAAGGGGTCATTGACCTTGACGTTGAGGTGGTGGACTTCGCTAAAGGTAAACAAACGAAAATGTAAACAAAGGTGGTGGACTTTGCTAAAGGTAAACAAAGGGGTCATTGACCTTGACGGTGAGGTGGTGAACCTCGCTAAAGGTAAACAAACGAAAATGTAAACAAAGGTGGTGGACTTTGCTAAAGGTAAACAAAGGGGTCATTGACCTTGACATTGAGGTGGTGGACCTCGCTAAAGGTAAACAAACGAAAATGTAAACAAAGGTGGTGGACTTTGCTAAAGGTAAACAAAGGGGTCATTGACCTTGACATTGAGGTGGTGAACCTCGCTAAAGGTAAACAAACGAAAATGTAAACAAAGGTGGTGGACTTTGCTAAAGGTAAACAAAGGGGTCATTGACCTTGACGGTGAGGTGGTGGACCTCGCTAAAGGTAAACAAAGGGGTCATTGACCTTGACATTGAGGTGGTGGACCTCGCTAAAAGTAAACAAACGAAAATGTAAACAAAGGTGGTGGACTTTGCTAAAGGTAAACAAAGGGGTCATTGACCTTGACGGTGGGGTGGTGAACCTCGCTAAAGGTAAACAAAGGGGTCATTGACCTTGACGTTGGGGTGGTGGACCTCGCTAAAGGTAAACAAACGAAAATGTAAACAAAGGTGGTGGACTTTGCTAAAGGTAAACAAAGGGGTCATTGACCTTGACATTGAGGTGGTGGACTTTGCTAGAGGTAAACAAAGAGGTCATTGACCTTGACGTTGAGGTGGTGGACCTCGCTAAAGGTAAACAAACGAAAATGTAAACAAAGGTGGTGGACTTTGCTAAAGGTAAACAAAGGGGTCATTGACCTTGACATTGAGGTGGTGGACCTCGCTAAAGGTAAACAAACGAAAATGTAAACAAAGGTGGGGGACCAGGCTAAAAGTAAACAAAGGGGTCATTGACCTTGACATTGAGGTGGTGAACCTCGCTAAAGGTAAACAAACGAAAATGTAAACAAAGGTGGTGGACTTTGCTAAAGGTAAACAAAGGGGTCATTGACCTTGACATTAAGGTGGTGGACCTCGCTAAAGGTAAACAAACGAAAATGTAAACAAAGGTGGTGGACTTTGCTAAAGGTAAACAAAGGGGTCATTGACCTTGACCTTGAGGTGGTGGACCTCGCTAAAGGTAAACAAACGAAAATGTAAACAAAGGTGGTGGACTTTGCTAAAGGTAAACAAAGGGGTCATTGACCTTGACGGTGAGGTGGTGGACCTCGCTAAAGGTAAACAAAGGGGTCATTGACCTTGACATTGAGGTGGTGGACCTCGCTAAAGGTAAACAAACGAAAATGTAAACAAAGGTGGGGGACCAGGCTAAAAGTAAACAAACGAAAATGTAAACAAAGGTGGTGGACTTTGCTAAAGGTAAACAAACGAAAATGTAAACAAAGGTAGTGAACTTTGCTAAGGTAAACAAAGAAGTCATTGGCCTTGACCTTGGAGTGGTGGACTTCGCTAAAGGTAAACAAAGAGGTCATTGACCTCGAGAAGAGATCATTGTCCTCGAAAATCGAAATCTGATTCTTTCACTGCCTTTCAGTTTTACAGTACAGTATTGTCTTTTCAATCCCCCATATACCGAATATGTGGACCTCGATGCCTATAGCCGACTTTTTGAGGAAAATAGCTATCAATTTGTTAGATATGTTAGTAAAATTCATAATAAAGTGCCCTTGTGTTGAAAATGGGTAAAATCGGTTCTGTACTTCCCTTAGCTTCAAGCAGATAACTTCTTTTTCTGGTAATAAGGTATCCTGGAGCAAAAGTTTATAAGATCGGGATAGTACTTCCACTATTTATCCCCCTATTTACCTAATATGAGGATTTTCAAAATTCCGTGTATAAAGGCCAATATGTAAGATGTCTAAGCAAATTAAATTGAAATAATAAATTTTGAATATACTGTAGTTTGGTGGTAAAAATTTGTGAAATCGATATACCTTCCCACAGCACTAATACATGATTTGTCATCATGATGATTTGTTTTAGTTAGATTGACTTTATGAGCATGTGACATAAAGTAAGAATTAATATGATGCCAAATATGATTGCAATCCATTCACAATTGTGTCGAATGACAGATGTTGAATTCTTATGCAACATTTTTTCATATAAAGTTTTGACAGCATTTGAAAGCATTTCCCCGACTTCGATCCTTGCCCATTGCGATATTATTCACCCGAACTTAGCCTTTCCTTACTTGTTTTTATATACATTTAATTGGCACTTACACCTCACCTACACACTTGGCAGAGCTTCCCCTCCCTTTTTGGTTATGCGGCAAATAGATGAGTATACGAAAGTTTTACGTGGCCTCCGAGCAGCTGATAGTTATCATGAGAAGAGACATACAGAGAGGCCGACATTTAAAAAATCCTTCTTGCTCGAGGTCAAACGAAAACAGGGATCGATTAGGTTAAATAGACTAACATATAAGAAAATTCATGAGTATAGAAAACGTCCAAATTGATTATTTACCCATTTTTATATAGTTTTAAAACCTTTCAAATATAATTACAAAAATAGAAATGTCGTTAAATGATAAAAGCCTGTGATTTTATTAGCATATGATTACTTGTTATTTATAATTTTCAATAGATTTTCTTTTTCAATATTCCGATATCAACCCACGAAGCAAGTGTGCATCTACACCTGCCTAGCAGATTAAAACTGAGGCTCGTAGTTGTCACTCGCTTCGTGAAGCTTTGAATACACTTATAACAAATTTAAACTACACCGACCATACTATTAGAAAAATTTATTTATGCAATGGAAGATATTTGTTTACACTATGGAACAAATTGTGAGATGTTTTCGCGGGAATGATTCAAACCAAACTCAAGCGATAGTATTTGTTTCGAGAATTTTGTTATGGGACTTGGCTTGTTGGTCTCAAGTTAAGTTATTTGAAAACTCTTATATAGAACTAATTTTATGTTGAATATTGCTCATGGTGTTCCGTGCATTTTTTTTTTAACATTTTAGGAGATAAATCATCAGTTAAAATCACTGAAATATTCATAGGAAATTTTCATTGATGGTTAATAACTGAGAGCATGCTCCATTCCCTTTACTCTTGAATTTATGTAATCGATAGAAATGTTGTAAGTTTTTCTGTTAACAATTCGTCAACTGTTAACGAATAATATCATCTTATTTTTTATGAAAGTTATTGAAATCTTAATTTGTTCATTTGTTCATTTGTACAAAAAGGAAATATAGATTTACTTCGAAAAATATATTCCAACCAAATCATACACAAGTTTCCACGTAGAACAAAAATTAAATAAACTTATAATTGATTAACAAAGTAGAGAAGTAAAGTGTACCACACCTATTTAAACAACAACAAATCATATTAAAGCACAAAAAGTATTAAAATATTTTTATATGTAAAAACTAGGCGGAGATGTGCTTGTAAACATTTGTATAGCCAAGTGTGAAAAATATACGTATATGTTTAAATATTAACATTTTTTGCAATGAAAATATATGTGTTTAACACATAGAAGGTTATATCTCTAACACGTGAGCAGTTTTTTTATTCACTAATGTTAATTTGTATACTTCGCTTTAAAATCTTTATCTGTCAATTTGTTTACTTATATCCAACTAATATGCTGCAGACTGCCGCTGCTGTCAGACCTGCATAAAAATTCCTTTCTTTTCACAACCAACCCAGCTGATTTTTTCAGCGCTTATTTTTTATTCACGTCAACCAAGTTATCAAGTCATTTATCAAAATTGTCGCCGACTATCCAAACTTCACGTTTTCTATTCGGTTTAAATATACAGAAAACATTTTTTTTTTGGTAATTTTATCAAGTCGTCGTGTTGTTGTTGTTCGCAAACACGTTCATTAAAAATTCACGTGATACTCACTTTATTTGATTGGCTTCTTTGCTTTTTTCGATTTTTTCTTCGCTTTTGTATAATTGAACAATTAATTTTTGAACGTTGGTTTATGTGTTTAAAGTGAGCATTTAAATTTTGTTCATTATAAGATATTTACGTTATATTTAAGTTAGTCTTTTCATTGTATAATTTATTCAATTATAATTTATTCAATCAAAGTGAATTTCTGTTATGAAAGCCCTTTTCTTGAAAATCTATATGTTGTCGAAAGATCGCATAAAACATTTTATAACATTCATTGGAGTAACTTACCGTAAAGTAAAAAATCTACAAGCTTAAACCATCTCTTCAAATATAATATGTAATACTGCATCGTTCCATAATATTGGTAATCAAAATAGTCTATATAGTAGGTTATAAAAATAGAATTGTATGAAAATTGCAATGGAAATCTAATCAAAAATTCGAGATATTCTCAGATCGAATCGAATAATTTTCATTATTTGAAAGTAATACGGACCTTGAATTTTAACACACAACTCTTCGGGGTCGATTTCCTGTTCTGACAAGTTGACGTACATGCATACATATTTATAAGAAACATATTTTATGCCACGCACGTTTGAAAAAGTAAACAAAAACGTGAAAAATTTTATGTACAGCAATCAATTTGTGCTTGCAAATACATTTATATGTACATAAGTACACATCTGCAAGTACATATGTATGACAACATTTAGTGCCAAAGTACAAACCAAAAAAGTAATATACATAGTTAGTGGACAAATAACCGGTAAATAATTAAATTAACATAAACAAAAGTACACACATAAAAATGAAGTAAAATAAATGGTTACTTAAAGTATTCACCAAAGCCTCTAACTCAAATAGAGCCGCATTGGAATGGTATAGTACTTAGGTAGCAGAAGAGCTGATTTACTTTTTTCCTAACGTATTACGCTCAAAACTGTAAATAAAACAGGGTTTCAAAGTAGAATTACTTTGATTAGTCATGAACTACAATGAAAATAAACGCGTTATACCCATATAGTCTTATTTACACATATAATAGTTGCCTGGATAGTAGGCAATGCTGATTTGAAGTCAAGTTCAGTGAGATTTTTTCTTTCCGCAAAGACTCTCAATCAAACTGCCATACGTCCAGCCTCACCTTATCTTTTCAGTACTTGTACATTAGGGAGGGACACCAGTTCTAGGAAATCACATGTTAAATGGCCTTCGTAATGAATATACAAAATTACATAATAGCAAAATTTTTGTTCAATGATATATCAGAAGTATATATAAATAAGGATATAAATAATATCTACAATCAACAATATATAATCAACAACAATCAGCAAAATATAATCAACAAAATCAATAGCAGTCAACAACAACATAACAAATATGTATGGCACAACATTTACCCAGCTTTCTACATGTCTTTCTCTATGAAAATTTGAACAATCATTTTCTTTTTCAACCACAGTGATCAAATTTCCAAGAAAAATATATTAGTTTTTACAGGAAAAATTAAGAATTATCAAAGAATATAAAGCTCTAAGCTTTTGAAAACTTAAAACATTAATAGTGATATTTATTCGCATCTATCTAGAATATCTACAACATATTATGTCTAACACCTAGGATGTAAAGTGGTATTTCTTGGTATTAATATTGGCAAGAAAATGTTAATCTCAACAAATATACTACCAATTCTTCACTTAAACAAGATTTTAGAACAAAACACTTTGGAACTATGACATGATTTTATATATATATATTTATACTTATATATAATATATTAATTGGAATAAGATATCACTACAGAAATTGTTGATTGTAAACCCCTTCTTTCCGCACCTAAAAGCTCAACAGAAATTAAATAAATAATATTGTTTATAAGAAGTAGATGTTTAAAAGTCGATAAGTACTTCAGACTCTCTGACATTATGATTGCAATGATACTGAGTGCGGCAGAAAATCAACAATTGCGTGTATAGAACATGTTTAGATATGTATGTATTTTCAATATTTTTTTATATGTCCACCACTGACGTAGCAACAATCAACTTTACTAATGTTATGAAAAATTTTTAGACGAAAAGATTTTCTTTGCTGGGCAATAAGCATTAACGAGATTTATTTAAAGCCTTAATGTACAATATGATCAAATCTTTTCTGACTTTATTACTGAATTCGACGTTATTATCTGAAGGTTTTAAAATCAACTCCCTGAGGGAACAAAAATGTATTTCTTTTATAAAGAAAATCTTATTTTAAAATCAATCGGATATTCCTAGTCGGTTTAATATTTTAAGCTCAGCCAACCATGAGACAGAAGGGTTAGCATTATATGCATTGAATAGAATTTTGAACATTTTGGGGATTTATAGTTTTTAGAATTTCCAATTCGAAATATTAATATCGAAATATTGTCGACAATAATGACACATCTCCTATCCCTAAAGACGTAATGGTATATGTTGCTGCACCAAATTTGTTAAACGTAAAGCCAGCCGTAAAGCATTTTGGTCAAAAAGTCAAAAAAATAAACATAGGTGCATGAGATATTGCTGCGGAAAACTCGAATCGCGTACCGGCTCAATTCTAAAATTGCAAAATTTACAAATTCAAAATTGTAATGCCACAAAGACATGTAAGATTGCATGTACAAATGAGATATGTAAGCACATCGATCCACTTTTAGGTTTATATGTCACTAAACCATTACAAATGGATCGCTATGGAAAATTTAATACAATATAAGTGACAAATAAACTTCGGAACAAATGATTGAGGAAAGAAACTGGACGATCGCACAAACAAACAAATAGTTCATTAACTTTTATTGCAATAAAAAATGAAAAGTTATCGAATGTACAAAAAAGAAGCAAAATAAAAACCAAAACAATTAAAGCTCTGTGGCTTAAATATGGAATATTCCATTATTGAAGGCAATCGCCAGAAATATGAGAACCGATGAATTCGAGGCAAACCTTACGTAATGTCATAAGCAAAAAAATAAATTAAATTAGTTATGTGCGGAACAGTACACAAGAGATATAATATTTCACTAAGAAGTGTGTACGTAAATTTGTAAAGTAAAGTAATGCCAACATTGATTGAGGAAATAAAAGATGTCCTAAAGAGAGTAATCAATACGGTTTCAGTTTTACGAAAGTCTGCTTAAGCTTTTTGAGGCCACATTTCATATCAGAAATGCTCTTAGGTGTTCAAGACTTGCCCCATTGCTTGAATAAGTTTACTTTATGATATTAGATTTCTTCGCGATTGCTATTCAAATACAAAAGCCAAGTGCAATAATTATGCTGCATTTTCTCACAGTGTACCCCTTTTGCTGTTTGCAAAAGCGCATCTGCTCTTGGCTGGTGCAATTCAGTTCAAACAGGATATGCAGATAAGAAAGAGTGACTCTTATATGCTCATAGCACATTACTAACAACCCATTACATGGTTTAAGAAAACGAACATTCACCACAACTTGCTTCTGCTGCAAACAGAGTGAGAGTACAGGCAGCACATGGTACACTCATGAAAAACGTGAACACAACGTGAGTAAGGCAAAAAACGAGTATAACAACAACCATTGTTAGTCATATACTGATAAATGATCATAAAAGCAGAGAGTTAGCTTAAAACTAAAGCTATATGTAGATATTTGAACATAGATACAGTATGTGTAAATATATCTGTGGACACGGACGTATTGAAAAGCAGCTTATGTAGAATATTAATGTTTGAAGATATAGACAATTTAGTTTTAATCCTACTCTTAGTAAAATCTTGTGAAACTCTAGGATAGGCATAAATTTCTTTGAATTTTTTAAAGCAAATAATTACTATAGGTAAACGGTAAGATTAAAAACAATATGTTTATCTTGATTTACACTACTCTTCTATACGATTTACATTTGATCAAATTTCGTTCCACAGCAAATGTGACACTTTAGAAATAAGAAAGTCTAAATCTATTATAACGTAACTAATTTAAAATAGTTTTTTATGAGTATAGTTATCGGTGATTTCTTGGAGAGAATAATAAACATTGAATGAAACTAAAGTGGAAGGATTTCGCCAGTTTTGAACATGGGGTGTGGGGCAAGGGGTATAAGCGTGAACCAGTGCTAGTGCTTATCTCACTTATCACTATCATCAAACCATCAAACAATCACCAACTCGAGATTAATTTCAAGAACTAAATTAGAACAGAAACATTGTCTTTGATCTGGTGGAGTCTGAGAAAAGAACTGAGAGGATAGTATACATGAAAACATGTTTCATAAACAATGGAAATAATTTGCAAATTTTCAACGATTTTAAATTCCAAAAAAATATATCGTTAAAGAGCTGACAAGAGTTTCGCCTTCCGGATCATATATGTAGTAAAAACTGGCTGATTTCCACAACTTTCAGGCGTAATTATAATATCTATAGTCAACGATCTACTTTTTAAATGCATTGATTAGCCGTTTTGAAATCGCTTACCTTAAAAACTATACTTACACTTAAATGAACGTGATATTTCCCACTATGTACATTTATGTAAATTAGCACAGAGAAATCCACTGATATGCGAATAATCGGAATGTCTGTCACTTGACGCAATTAATTAGAATTGTTAAGCAATGTATAGGCCTCTTTGCCCCCCCACTGCATTGCTCTTAAAGCGTCGGCTAGCGTTATACAATACAAATTTTACTTTGCCAATATCAGCGAAGGCACAACACAAAGAAATACTCGAAAGTACATAGGTGAAGAGAGAAATAAAATCTGCAAATATAAACGCTATATGCATATATGTATGCATCCATATATTGGTACGATCAGCAATGCTTAGAGCATACTCTTTAGAACTCACACTATTTTCGGCGCCTCCTTCGTTAGCTGCGCTGTCGTGCTTACAATGCATTTGTTTCACTTTTGTTAACAATATTTGAATATTATATGCACATGCCTATATGTATTTGTTATTGCTCATACGGTGATATTTGGTACGATTTCAAATTGCAGCAAAATGTTAACAAAAGAACCATATTGGGTTGTCAAACCCAGGATTGCCGGCACTATCTTAATTACTTCCGCAACCGAATTAGTTTAACTTTTTCATACACACTGTATGCCCCTTAAATAAATGTTCTCGGCACTTTAGTACACGCAAGAAGTGATTAAGAAATTCGCTCTTTGTCATTATTTATTGCAATCGCGCTAAATGCACACGATCGACTAAGTGACCAATGCAATAGCTGCAATGCAAGGCAACGACAACGACTATGGCACAAGGTCAGCGCCAAAACACATATACATATGCAACTCACAAACAGGAAGAACAGTGAAACACATAAATACCAATCGATTTTGCATTTTATTTTCCCCAACAAGACCAGCGTTGCTGGTACCAGGTACTAGCTGTTGCTTATACGTGTATTTTTCAAGCGGTTGGTTCATAATTTCCTCTTAATTTTCTCGCTTTTTCTTTTTGCTTTTTCTCGATTTGTACCACATTCTGCCAGCTTATTTAGCTTCTATTCCCCAAATAAAAACTTTTCTTCGTTGGAACAGCCGGTCTTGCTATGGGTGCTTTAGATATGAATTTACCACTCAACTGAGACTTTATTTGCCCTAATTACTTAATTGCTTGCTCATGTTTTATTTCATCCAGAGCATAACTGATCCTCCAATGCATGATCGTTTATATGTGAAATACAAAAATTGTTGAAGAGTTAACAATGAAAAGAAAGCTCCAAATCGAGAAATTTTTATAGGAACGGAATTGCATTCAATATATTTTTGAAATGTTTGACATCAAAAAATTTTTTCTAAAAAAATTCGGTTCTATAAGCAATGTTAAACCTTCTCATAAAATCCATCAGCCGTTCAGAGTCAGCTTAAAATTTTTGGATTCCTGGAACTGTATTGTTACTGCAAGGCGCACAACACAAATAGAATTTCCACGAAGAATCTAGCCGTAATGTAAGTGTCAATTAGAAAAAAATAGTCTTTATTCACATTTAGTTTTTAAAGCAAAAAAGAGCACACATGCAAACATATGTGTATATATATATAAGTAATATATTTATATTCAGTGAAGACGTAAATAATAATAATAATAGAGGAATACCGTTTCCTATTGAATAATAACCAGTTTTAGGTAATAAGTGATATCGTAACTTTATATTTTGACAATGTGTATTTTATGATTTTCTCCGAATATTTTTTCAGATACTTTACGCATTAACAAAATCTACGCATTTAAGTCTGAGTTCATACGAACTGTTATGTACAAAAAAGCGTGTTGCCCGAGCACAAGCAACTCGGCGCCATTCGTCCTTCCTCGTCACCGCCTCGACAACAAACTACGAGAGGGGGCAACAAAAGTTTTCGTGTGTCAACCGGCACTAACAGTTTCGCCTTATAACTCGCGCAAATTACAAAACACCTTTGTTAAATACAGTATCAGCTCTGCAGACATTGTTCCAAAACATCTAAGTAAGTCGTAGATAATTTTTCTTTATTACCACACAAAGAAAATTGTTACAACTCACAAAATGCAAAGAAAGTCCTCTACAAATGCTTTCTTCTTCAAAGCAGATGCAACCACCCCTAAATAAAGCAGACACAAGAACAATTTTACACCAATGTTACACCTATTTTCTTTCTTAAGCACTCATCTTCATTTTCACTCTTTGTGCACAGCTGATTCATAATATAATAAAGCAAAAGAAAGCGCACAGCCAGAAATAGAAAGGTATGAGTGCATATACGTACATACATGCATTGTTTAAACGGGTACATGCGAGCGAGATTGGAAGAACAAAAAGTACAACAAATAAATGAATCCCCTATTCTTATGCAGTGAATTACATAAATTTGAATAAAATGTTCCTTCGTTATATTTTCTCAACATGCGAAATAATTGAGCAGAAAATGTTCGAATGTTAAGGCATACATATGTGTATGTGTTTATATATAAACATTAGGGTGGATCGAAATATTCAAACAGTACAATCCAAACAATTGTATTCAAGGTAGAGAAGTGCCCTCATATATGTATAATATGTATGTCGTACACACATACATATGTACATACATGTACGTTATTGGAGTCGAAAAAATCGTAATTAAGTCCTCTGGCGGGAAAAAAACGAAATGACTTTCCGAACAACCCAATATAATATGTATGTCGTACACACATACATATGTACATACATGTACGTTATTGTTAAATTAAGTAAAGTGTGGCGCTCTCCTTACATATAAACAAGCAATGAAGTGGCTTTAAAAATCTATCCAAGACGCCGTAAGTGTTTCCAGATTTGGGCCAACAAAAGACAACGACCTTCAGAAATGAATTACCTGCCGGCGAAAATATAAAAAAATCTGTCAACAGCTGAATTGAAATATCCGCGGGCAGTACAGCTGTTTGGATGTGAGGCATTGCACCACATACTTATCCAAAATCAGCTGCAAGTGAACGCACACATTTACATACATAAATCAAATGTATATACTCAAAAAAACAATTTATAAGTGTACCAACCAGCTCCTTTATTGAAATTTCTATGTAAGTTTGTATGTTTGTATGTTTCTTTATCTCAGGCAAGCAAAGAAGTTATATCTTTCCCCAAGGAAATCAATTACACAGATAGAAAATAGTGAAACACCAACGATTTTCGAATCACATACATATTTACATGTATGTATATCTAGTTTGCATTTTGCATTTTTTTTTTAATATAACTCGTTGGTTATTTGGATATTCCTTCTTCCAATGCCTTACTTACGAAGGTACAATTGCCATAGCAGAATATAGCTCCAAAATATTCAGTCTATTGTACAAAGAATATCGTTAAAAATAATAATACATACCATACTATATAAAATTCGTCGTGATTCATTAACAAGCTGGCCAATTAAACGAATATCGGTTAACTTAATCGGTTTTTAAATTAAAAAAAATTTAAGTTTCAGCTTAAATAAATTTTCGCGTGAACCTGAACCTATAATAATATATAATAAGCCTATACTATTGTATTTTCATTCACATCAGCCACGACAAAAGAACTATTTAACAGAATAACCATACAGTACTGTTTCTACATACATTTTTCCTACAGGAGCAAGGGGTATGTTTATTTGACAACGATAAATTTAATAGATACGTTCTTTAAAATCAATGCAAAGTTCAGTGACAAAATGGCAATACGATGGCCTAGAGATAATCGAAAAATTGCCAAATCGCCAACTCGACATTGCGTTTTTCTCTCGGGAAGTGTTCTTTTTGCAAATTCTGGCGAGCACGTTTCTTAGTTTTTGTCAGAATGAATTATATTAGTTCTGGTATATTTATTTTTCTCACTTCGAACCAAAAAATACACTTTTTGTTTTGTACTTACTTACACACATTTAAATAATTTGCAAACGAATTGCCAGTATTTCAGGTGCACATGTACATACATACAGTTAAGTGTTTAAACTGGGAAGTTTGCGGTTTAAGTTATTAGGTAATAAGTCCAATTTAATTTGCATTTTATTTAGTTTAATTGAGCAAATTCAATCCACACAATTTGAGTGAATTTTGGAAAGCAAAAAATACTCCTCATTGGAAAAGAAATCCTCATCAGAAAAGGAGAACCAAAGAGGTTAAACTTATACTCAAAAACACGAAGCTGCACAAACAATGCAGTAATTATGGATTCACAAATAATCCGAATTCATTCAATTACAGAATCAATGAAGAGCACTTAACTGTATGGATGTATAATATTATTAATGAAAATCCCAAAAAATATAAGAAGCTTAGAATCAAACGTACATATGTACGAATTCACTTAAGTGCTCTGGATTCTTTGAATCTTTCTGACACCGAGTTCAAAATAAATAAAATTGATTATTGATTGCTTTAGTGTTATTAAAAATCTCCATTCCGCGACGAAATATGAGTCATTTCGGACAAAAGTATTGCGTGCAAATTTCAATTAAAATTGATTAAAATCCTGAACTGCGTTGTGTTAATAATAATGGCACATAAAACTAATATCAGTATTATACAAATAAAAATCATGCGGAGACAGAAAAAGCACCGTTTTGTTACTACGGATTTAACCGTTAATTAATAAATATTAGGGGTTTTGATTTATAAAAGCTTTTTGCAAATTAACACCTTAAATTAAAATTATGAACAGTTCAGAAGTGAATGTAAAGATGAAAAAAGAGCCCATCGATTTCAATGGCTTGAATGACACTGACTTGTACGGTTTAGAAGAACTTATTTTCTGTTAACTCATCTAATTTATTTTCTCCTTAGAGCAACGATGATGGTGAAATATGCAAACAGTGATATGCTTCTACCATAGAACTAGACAACTAAAAGCGAATTTTGCTTTAAGATCTAGTTCTAAGGTCTCTTTTTTGTTCCACACAAGATAATGGGTAATAATCGTGGACAATGAACTTACGTAATCTTAAAGGAAATATAAAGAAAACACTTGGTTTGCAAACAACTTGGGATTTTCAATGCGGTACTTCATAATCTCACCCTATAAATTAGAACTATCTAGAAAGCTATGCAGAAAGGCGGAAATTTATTGAAAGTGGCGACATAACCATAAACTGGACAAGGTCGAACCCCGCGTGTATATTCGACATGAAAATTCTTCTTATAAAATCCATTCTATTATAAATTATAAATTGATTGAAAATATCGAACAGTAAGTTCGGTTGCTTCCCAAAAATTCCGATTGTCAAGAATCGATTAGATTTCACCTATAAATTGAGGAAGTGAAATTCCCATTTTGCTTGAAATTGTGTTCAAATAATATTTAATTACATATATATGCTTGAGATTCTGATAAATAACTAACACACACACACACACAAAGCATATGACATAAAGAATATATAACATATGTATATGTTATAAAGTATGTATATACCAGCACGCGAAAACAGCAATTCCGCTTGATTGGTTCACCTAGCCAATAAATAATATACAAATAAACTTAACGTAAATTATGTAAAAATATGAATAAATTAATAATTGTTTGTGTCAACATTATTTAGACAATTTAGCACACTTTTAAAACGAAATTTTTGAATTTGACATGACTTGTATTCGTTTCTGTGTGCGTTATTTGTCAGCTTGAATGTATGTTTTATATTTTTGTAGATTAATTAACTTCGATTTTTGGTATAAATATATGTTTATTTATTTTTGGATGTTGCATTTCACACAACAGCGTTAATTTGGCTTAATTCGGCTATTATTTACATTCCAGTCCATATATAAATATTCATACTATTAGTAATGGAATTTTCGATTTCTCCAAATTTCTAAAATATTGTTTGCACAATAACATATATATGTTCCGAAAGGAACCAAGGAGTGGAATTCTTAAAAAAATGTCTAAAATAAGAAATCCACTAAATACACAATACGATGAGCAACTTTATCTGATGAAAAAGTAGAGCTGCACGCACAGTGGATTATTTTAAAAAAGTTAATTACATTCAAATGACAATATATAACAAGTAAGATAGGGCTAAGTTCGAGTGTAACCTAATATATTATACTTCAGCACTTTTCAAGTATCAAAGGCGGGGAAATACTTTCAGATGTTGGCAAAACTTTATATTAAACAAGTAAGGAAGGGCTAAGTTCTGGTGAATAATATCGCAATGGGCAAGGATCGAAGGCGGGGAAATGCTTTCAAATGCTGTCAAAACTTTATATGAAAAAATGTTGCATAAGAATTCAACATCTGTCATTCGACACAATTGTGAATGGATTGCAATCATATTTGGCATCATATTAATTCTTACTTTATGTCACATGCTCATAAAGTCAATCTAACTAAAACAAATCATCATGATGACAAATCATGTATTAGTGCTGTGGGAAGGTATATCGATTTCACAAATTTTTACCACCAAACTACAGTATATTCAAAATTAATTATTTCAATTTAATTTGCTCAGACATCTTACATATTGGCCTTTATACACGGAATTTTGAAAATCCTCATATTAGGTAAATAGGGGGATAAATAGTGGAAGTACTATCCCGATCCTATAAATTTTTGCACCAGGATACATTATTACTAGAAAAAGAAGTTATCTGTATGAAGCTAAGGGAAGTACAGAGCCGATTTTACCCATTTTCAACACAAGGGCACTTTATTATGAATTTTACTAACATATCTAACGAATTGATCGCTATTTTCCTCAAAAAGTCGGCTATAGGCATCGAGGTCCACATATTCGGTATATGGGGGATTGAAAAGACAATACTGTACTGTAAAACTGAAAGGCAGTGAAAGAATCAGATTTCGATTTTCGAGGACAATAATCTCTTCTCGAGGTCAATGACCTCTTTGTTTACCTTTAGCAAAGTCCACCACTCCAAGGTCAAGGCCAATGACTTCTTTGTTTACCTTTAGCAAAGTTCACCACCTTTGTTTACATTTTCGTTTGTTTACCTTTAGCAAAGTCCACCACCATTAGCGATGTCAATGACCTATTTGTTTGCTTTTAGCAAACTCCACCACCTCAAGGTCAAGGCCAATCACCTCTTTGTTTATCTAGAGCAAGGTTCACCACCTCTGTTTACATTTTCGTTTGTTTACCTTTAGCGAGGTTCACCACCCCACCGTCAAGGTCAATGACCCCATTGTTTACCTTTAGCAAAGTCCACCACCTTTGTTTACATTTTCGTTTTTTTACCTTTAGCAAAGTCCACCACCCTTCTCGAAGTCAATGACCTCTTTGTTTGCTTTTAGCAAACTCCACCACCTCAAGGTCAAGGCCAATCACCTCTTTGTTTACCTAGAGCAAAGTCCACCACCTTTGTTTACATTTTTGTTTGTTTACCTTTAGCGAGGTCCACCACCTTAATGTCAAGGTCAATGACCCTTTTGTTTACCTTTAGCGAGGTTCACCACCCCACCGTCAAGGTCAATGACCCCTTTGTTTACCTTTAGCAAAGTCCACCACCTTTGTTTACATTTTCGTTTGTTTACCTTTAGCGAGGTCCACCACCTCAATGTCAAGGTCAATGACCCCTTTGTTTACCTTTAGCAAAGTCCACCACCTTTGTTTACATTTTCGTTTGTTTACCTTTATCAAAGTCCACCACCTAAACATCAAGGTCAATGACCGTTTTGTTTACATATAGCAAGGTCCACCACCTCAACGTCAAGGTCAATGTCCTCTTTGTTTACCTCTAGCCAAGTCCACCACCTCAATGTCAAGGTCAATGACCCCTTTGTTTACCTTTAGCAAAGTCCACCACCTTTGTTTACATTTTCGTTTGTTTACCTTTAGCGAGGTCCACCACCCCAACGTCAAGGTCAATGACCCCTTTGTTTACCTTTAGCAAAGTCCACCACCTTTGTTTACTTTTAGCGAGGTCCACCACCTCAATGTCAAGGTCAATGACCCCTTTGTTTACCTTTAGCAAAGTCCACCACCTTTGTTTACATTTTCGTTTGTTTACCTTTAGCGAGGTCCACCACCCCAACGTCAAGGTCAATGACCCCTTTGTTTACCTTTAGCAAAGTCCACCACCTTTGTTTACATTTTCGTTTGTTTACCTTTAACAAAGTCCACCACCTAAACATCAAGGTCAATGACCTTTTTGTTTACATCTAGCAAGGTTCACCACCTTTCCCGAGCTCAATGACCTCTTTGTTTAGTTTTAGCAAGGTCCACAAACTTTAACGAAGGCAATAACATTGCACAATTTTGAAAGTGCAGCCAAAGGAGCTTTTTTCGAGATAAAGTTATGAATATAAATCATTGTTCGACGAAGCCGTGAATGAATTACAATCATATTTGGTATCTTATTAACTTATACGAGTATTACAGGTCATAGACTCACGCAGTTTCATTACTATATTTTGCTTCCTGTCCGATATATTTATATTAAAATCTATCAAATTAACTAAAATGAGATATATTATAAAAGTCAACCAGAGAAATGGAAATGATTATATTAGGAATAAGAGGCTTAGACCATGGTCTAAGCCAGTTTCATTCACATTTAGAGCTAAACCGCATTGTGTTTAAGAAAACATATCAACTTAATTTAGTTAAAATTTTACACATATGTGTATTGACCAACATAAACGGTTTCACGTCAGCTGGAAAGTGGGGAATTCTTATATCGGGCTTATTTTGGCTAAGGGAAGGTCTGCACTTATCGCTTTAAGCCTTTTCATTATTCAAGTATACTAGGGAACATCTTTCCACGCAATTTTGTGAAGAGTACTCACAAAGTGACCGACATATTCGACTTAAAGTCTTCTTAAAGAATAACGAAAATCATTATATCTAGTATATGGGAGCTGGTGTAATTCGTTGTAATTCGGTGATCGATTTCAGGCATTTTCGGCATTAAACTGTGGTATATACAATATTATACGGTCATTTCATTTTGCCGAGAAATCTTATATATTGTACTGAACTGTATTGTACCGGTATATACTGTATAACGCCAGCCGGATGTTTAAAATTCTTATATTAAGTAGATGAGGGCTAGGTGTTTAGGAAGTGTTTACTCGATTTGATTCGATTCAACATTTTTGATACAAGAGCACATTATTCCCATGCAAGATAATCCTCGAATTTACGATATCTCATATACTTACCATAATATATGGTATAAAGTCTAACGGGAGGTTGAAATTTCTTATATTAGATACATGGAGGCTAGGGGAAGTATTTACCCGATTTTATCCATTTCCCCATTTTTGACACAAGAGCACATTGTTACCCAGAAAAATTAATCTTCGGGTTTACGATGTTTACGATGTTTATGATTTATGTTTATGTTTATGGTTTATGATTTTACGATGTCTCATGCATTTACCGATATTTTCGGTATAAAGTCAGATAGAGGCACTGTGGTCTTACATTGAGAATGTAGGGGCTTGAAAAGTTATATACTGATTCCGACTATTTTTTCGAATGTAATGGAATATCTTAAAAGAACTATTTGTACAAAGTTTCATTCCCATATCTTAATTGCTACTTGATTTATATACTTTGAAGTGAAAGTATCGGATTAAATTTAAAATTGTGTTATATGAGAAGTACGCGTGGTTGTTATCCAATTCCGACCTTTTTCACTTCTTTGAATTTTAATAATATATCTCACAAATTGACCGATATTTCCGGTAAAAAGTTTGCCATACATTTGCCACATATTCGTATCTGGGATCTTGAAAAGTTATGCTCCAATTTCGGCAATTTTAGACGGTGATGGAATACCCTATTGATTGGTGAAGCCCTATCTGTAGAAAGTTTATACTGATATCTTCATTGGTGCTTGATTTACCAAATTTAGCTGAAATCAGTATAGTAGTTCCTGAGATAGAGCATTTCACCTAAAGGTAAGCATTGCATGACCTTTGTTCAAATTTTATATCGATTCCTTAGAAGCCCTTAGCTGCCATTATGCCTGTGTTTTATTATCACATTGCCTGCGGAGTTGCCAGAGAGATTTATTCTTAGAAAGTTTGGTTAATATAACTTTTGTGGTTTGTGTAATATATACATTAAACCTATTTTGGGGCGAAGCCACACCCTCTTTTCAAAAAAATTTTAACCGCGGACGCTCCTGACGCTGCTTCCTATTGCATTATTGTGTACTAAATTATAGTTTTGTATCTTAATTTGTAGCTGAGTTATAGAATTTTATAAGTTTTCATTTCAAGGCATTCTGTGGGCGTAGCTGCAGATTCCCATCTGCAATACCAGCCTCCTCAGAGTACCAAGGAAAATGTCCCGTCTCGTCATCCTGATCATTTATGTATATATATTCAAATATATATATGCCAATGCCGATCAGTTTTAGCTGTTACAAACCACCCTTTGATGAACAAGACTATTTATACTCTGTTGCTATATGTTGCGAGAGTATAAAAATTATTTTTTTAGCACGATTCAGCAGGGATGGCTTTTAGATTGCACTTTTCCACATCTGATTGGGATGATGAGTAAACAGTTTTCGTTTTACTAAGTATGAATACTTGTGTGCATGGGTATGTTGCCATGGTTTTTGCACAAACCTACATGCATGTATCCCTTCTTAGTTTAAACATGTAAATTTTGTTGATTTCAACGTAAAACAGTTAAAAATAGACACAAGGACACAATTTGCGTCAAGTACAATTATAAAACACGCACATAAGAAAGCGACATAACTCATTGCAATAACAATAACAATAACAACAAGTAATAAAAACAGAACATCAGAGACTAGCATATATTATTTTTGCATAGTGTATAGAAAAGAGCAACTCAGCATTCAACTGTCCATGGGAATGAAGTCACTTTTTTAACGGTTTTACGATTTGCATGGATCGCTTAAAATATCATTTGCTATTAACACCTTGAAATGAACCTTATTGACATTTTAGTTCGAGACAGTTTTAGAATTTTCATAATTATTTAAATTTTTCGAGAAAGTGTTAGCTTTTAAGTCGAATAATCACTTATAACAACTCTGTTTATGATACGCTAGCAACGCAGTTGACGCAAAATGTCTGAATTTTAATCAGATATTGTTGCTATCATTTCATATTATTACTCTCACTTGTTTTTTTTACTCACGGGTATAAATAATTTTTGTAAGCTTTTTAAATATTATTTATTCAAGTTGTCCTACTAATGCGTCTAAGATACACACATGTGCAAATTTGGATTCCTCAAAAAGATTAAAATATTTGCAGTAAATTTGTAAGATTTTTCACCATCAAGTGCGGTGCCCATTATAGCCAACAGTACCTGTTGTGATACCGCTCCGGTATTTTTACACAGCAATTGAGTTGAATGTTGATTGCATACAAGTAAATGATAATAGCTTGGGGAGCGCATGTGTGAATAGTTAACGTCGATATTTGTTGTTAATTTTTATTTATTTAGTTAGCACTTACTTGTTTATCATAAACTAAGGTTTGGCGCCAAGCAAATATAAGAAATGAGGGCAAAAGTGGAATTAGCTTAAATGGATGATTAAAGCTAATTACGAATAAGTCAAGTTGCCTTGTTTTATGATTCAAAGATAGAGGTTAATGGGGAAATGTTGTTGTGATGATGATGTTGTGACAAAATTCCAATTAAACATAACCTCTACGAGAGGGTTGTAGTTGAGGAATTCTGCTCCAGTGCTCCAGTGCTCCAGTGCTCCAGTGTTAGTCTTGCTACATGCTTTGCTATGCTACATAACGCTTTATTTTCGATTCAAAGTTGTATGTGTGAGAAGGAAGTGGTCGCTGTCATACCTGATGTACATTTTATACCATCTAGACCACTAACTTTATAAATTTAGTTTGCAAATAAAAAATATAGTTATAATATAGTTATTTAATATACAAATATATTTTAAATAAAAAATAGATATCAATGCAGGGGTGTTTTCGTATAAACCGTTACAACATTTTCAAGTTGATCTGGTGGTACCTGCTACCTGAACTAACCATCCATCTCTAATCATTCCAAACGTTAAAACACTGATCGGTGTATATAATTCAAATTATCTCTCGATATCTGCTGAAAGAGTACGACAAACGAACACAATCGGTGATTGAAAACGAGTGTTAAGTTCAAGGACTGATGAGCATGATAAAGCCTAGTCATTCCATTGCGTTCTATTGGGTTGTTCGGAAAGGCATTTCGTTTTTTCCCGCCAGAGGACTTAATTACGTTTTTTCGAAACTAACTTCACACTTAAGCCCCATAACCATTATATGTCATGAGAGCTGATATTGCAAGGCTTGTGTGTGAAAAAGTTCTATTAATTCTACCCAGTAGTTTTTGGTTGGTGCCTTTTTAAATATGGAGAGCAATAAGCACCATTTTCGTCATATTTTACTTTTTAACTTCAGAAAAGGTAAAAATGCTGTCCAAGCGAGAAAAAAATTGACGGATGTGTATGGAGAAGGCGTGTTAACAGTACGCCAGTGCCAGAACTGGTTTGCAAAATTTCGATCCGGCAATTTTGATGTCGAAGGTGCACCACGGTCTGGAAGGCCGGTCGAAGCTGACAAAGATGCGATAAAGGCATTAGTTGATGCAAATCGGCGAATCACCACACGAGAGATCGGTGAGAGGTTAAATTTGTCGAATTCAACTGTTTATGGCCATTTGAAAGGCATGGACTTAACCTCGAAGCTCGATGTGTGGGTGCCCCATGTCCTTACCGAGCGAAATTTGTGTCGTCGTGTTGACGCGTGTGATTCGCTCCTCAAACGTCTAGAAAATGATCCATTTTTGAAGCGGATTATTACTGGGGACGAAAAATGGGTTGTATACAACAATGTTAAACGCAAGAGGTCATGGAGCAGAAAAGATGAACCGGCTCAAAGCGTGTCAAAAGCCAACATTCACCAAAAAAAGGTGATGCTCTCCGTTTGGTGGGATGTCAAAGGAATCGTTTTTTTTGAGCTTTTGCCGGACAATACAACGATTAATTCAGAAGTCTATTGTCATCAGCTGGACAAATTGAATGATTCACTTAAAGAGAAGAGGCCCGAATTAATCAACAGGAAGGGTGTAGTGTTCCACCAGGATAATGCGAGACCTCACACAAGTTTGGTCACTCGCCAAAAACTTTTACAGCTTGAATGGGACGTACTGCAACATCCACCATATTCTCCAGATCTGGCGCCTTCCGACTACTATTTGTTCCGGTCCCTGCGGTCCCATTTTTTGGATGGCAAAACCTTTACCTCAAATGAAGATGTCAAAAACCACTTGGACGAGTTTTTTGCCAGCAAGGACCAAAACTTTTATGAGAGGGGAATTATGTTACTGCCAGAAAGATGGCAAAAGGTGTTGGACCAGAATGGCCAATATATAATTTAATAAAATATTTATTCATTATACGAAAACTGTCTTTCATGTTCCCCAAAAAAAACCAAATGACTTTCCGAACAACCCAATAGGTGCGGATAAACCCCTATATATTAATTGTCATTATCTCTCGTTCCTCTCAAAATCATTTTTAAATCCTACATTGAAATAAATGTACACGTTGCACGTCAGCATACAATTATTAAAAAACTCATAAAAACTTCAAATATTCAATGAACTAATGAGCAAAATATCAAATGAACTGGAAAGTCTAAAGACAGGAACATGTGCACCGGTGCGTATACGCAACCAATATATTTAAGCATTGCGGTGCACCAAAACGTAAAGTAAATAAAGTTGTACACTTAATCATACCCTAAATGTGCGAAAAATTAACAAATTTAAAGTGGGAAACACGTGCCAATAAAAAAGAAATTGATAGCCTGAAAAAGTAGAGCAGGATGAAAAAAGCTTTGGCGCAACTTCAATACAAAGCTATGCAAAGTTTATTATTGATAAAATAAACCTTACTTTACAACAACAATTCCCAAGACAATCAACAAGACTGTAGAAACCTTATTTTACGGTAAATTTTCCGATTGTCTGCCATGCGTGTGTCTTCCTTGGCATGTTAAAAATCAATACAACAGATTTATTACATATATATATTACAATATATTTTCTTATCGCTTCGAATGACTATTTAATGTAAATTAGGAGCCAGTGTTTGCTTGCAAAAATTTTTATTGATCATATTATATGTCAAGGAAGCACGATTTAATAATTTTTTTTATGCAATCACGCCCTAACTTGCAAAAACAGCCCGAGCAAAACCTTTACTTATGTCTCCCTAATATGTATATAAGAGTATGTGCGAGACCAAATAACCCATGTTGCACGTGGAACTGAGCCGACAGTTGCAAATACCGGCGGGACATTCACTTACATTTTTCTTCTCTGTATTCCCTTATTCTGGGTATTGTCGTCCTTCGTTGATGTGTCGCCGCTTTACTTCCTCTACTCGTGTCTTTATTGTTATGGTTTTTATTTTTTATTTTTGCTTTTGCTCTTGCTGTTACTTTACATAGTCAGCGTGAATTCAGCTTTGCATTGGTATAATATTTTCGCACAGAATGACTTATTTAACTAGACTGTGAAATCATGGGCATATTTGCATACATATATATCTGTATTTGTATATTCTTGTATATAATTTGCATTTGTGTATAGCTTGTCAGGCGATGAGTTGCACTTTTTGAATTTTGTATTTCACTTGTACGTATGTATACTTAATAATCCCAATAGTACTATGCTAGGCCGTTTGTTTGTATTAATAGTTTTACTAGTTGCAATAATATTTCATTTAAAACTCAGACTTTTTAAATTTATCTCTTCAAATTTTTTTTAGTTTTTACATTTTTTACAATCTTTATCGCTAACTTTTCATATACATCCCGAAATGCGATAAGAGAAATGTTAAATTCACTCCCTGTAGCATTTATGTTGTAAAATTTTGCTTTTATTAATTATATTTTGACATTGTTCGATGTTCAGTGTTTGCACCCGAAAACCCAAAACTGAACTGATTCACTGTTCTCTTAAATTTCCGCGAATGTGGAAAAGCAATGCCGTCAACAGTTTCTAAACTGTTTCGAATGCCAACTTTTGACGCGTCGACAGCCGGTAATGCAATTCGTTATTTTGTTTTTGTTGAGTATTCTTAATTCGGTGTTTGCTTTCAAGACATTTTTTGTTTTGAATTTTCTGTGTGCAGAGCGTCTGCGTGCGTCAGGTTAGTTGACCCTGTAGGAAATTCGAAATTGTAGAACTGTATTTGTAGCATAAGTATGTAAGTATGCTTCGAAGCGATTTGGAATTTTTTTTTAACTGAAAAATTTAATAAATTGACTGTCATACTACGTAAAACTTAAGTTATGCCGAGATCTATAAGTATATTTGGAAATCGATGCTGCTGCCCGGTATGCTCTAATAAATGTAGCCCTGTAATATACATACATAGTTCGCCATCCCTCATATACAAACTGAAATAATTCTCAAAATCCGAATTATTAACCACTGGGTTAAAAAAGAATAGTACGAATGTGTATTTACACGCGTAATAATCACTTAATATGAGATTTAAAATATAGATTGTGACAATCAAAGAAATGGCTAAATTCCAAAATCATGTATGTACATATGTATGGTTGGACAGCCATCTGAACTTTTTAACACCAAAGAATTGACAACAAATTATTATAGAAAAACGTGCGGTCGCACTGCAACGCCATCAAAATTCGCCAAACAAAAATACCCCCCGTATGATGGCACAAGAGACAGAGAGTGAAACGCGGCGAACTCTCAATATTGGCGACAAGGACTACAACAACGCTACTAAGAATATGATATAAACATTACACCCTAAAGTTGTTGACGTCATTACATTGCATAGCACGCGCTAGACGATGGCGTCAATTCGCCGTTAGTATTGTTAACAGAAAACAATAACAACAACAGTGCACACCTACTTTTTTCCTTCGGAGACGACAATGAACTCAAACATATAGTTTACGTAAAGGGGGTTTACAGCAAGCGTATAGCGTCATCAACAACAACCAAATATGGCGCTGCATATAAGGGATTTATGCATTTCTACTGGCGCGTATGACAATTTTTGTAAGTGTGCGCGTATGTAATTAAGGAAAGGGCATATGTGAAATTTTCTAAGTACTGAAATGTAGCTGTCACTATGCTTGTAGCTCTCAAAAATTCCGACGCTTGCATATCTTTTGTATTGCTTGCCGCCCTTTTTTTTAATTTATGCATTTACCCAACAAACGAAATTGTTTGAGTTATTTTAAACTAAATGTAAGAAATGTTAGTAATTTCCCTCAAATAGTATTTACAAAAAAAAAGTATATTCAATTAAGCCAAAAAAGTTATTTCCTTACGTTGTTTCATAATTTTGCAATCTTTTAGCGCTTTCAATCAGCTTTAAAAGTTAAGCTTGAGCTCTCCGTCGAATACTTTGAGAAATAAAAAAAATATTTATAAATTACAAGCTTTCATTCATTAAATATTTATTCCAATATAAATATTATCTAATTTATCACAAAACATTTCAATTTCGTTATCAAAATTTAGGTATAAATAATTTAGTCAGTAATAAGATATCTAGTTCAACAAAATCTTCACCCTTCAATTAACACGAAAAAATATTATTTCAAACAAATTTACATAGAAACCATTAAAATACAAAACTAACTTAATTTAAGTACAATAACATACAGTAATTGGAACTATTAATATTTTTCAGTTTTTTTTTCGTACATTTAATAGTACATATATAACCGCGTTTTCCGTTTTCTTCAATGAAGCACTTTAATTTCAAACCACAATCTCAGTTTGAATAATTATTTTGTGGTTCATTCCCTGCTCGTCAAAATCACAATTAGTATTAATTATTAATTGGGTCTCTAAGAAATAAATATCAAAATATAATAGGAACATATTTCAAATTGAGGTTTACTTTTTTTAAACTATCACCAATCGCAAGAATAAGTTACAATATAAGAAAATATATTTTTGGTTTCTAGAGCCAAGTTAAAAAATTTTAATTATAATTATTATTTCACTGATTCGAAAAGTAAGATGAATTTAATTTTTTTCTTTCTAAACCAAATAAACTGTATGCAATCATAATGATTTTTTTTCTACTTAATACATTTATATTAAATACTTCTAACAGCGAATATTTTTAAAATTAAAATATATGTGTGCACACTGAGAGCAAGCAGTTAAGCAACCTGATTAACACAATTTGTTTAAAGCTTAGAGCAGATATAAAGCTGTTCTTTCTTAAGGCTGAGAAAATTTAGTAATAACTAAACCGAGGCAAATAATAAATTATTAATAATTGAAGCAAAATATTTTCAGTTGCAAAAAGTCCAAGTAAATACGTATATGCGTAATTATATGAGATTTTATAGGAATATGATTTAACATAGATCCGGAGCGCTTTCAAAGCAACGATCCTTAGTTTTGGAGATTACTCGTTATTAAATACTAAAATCAGTTTTAATCAAAGTGGCAAAATTTAATAAACACAAGATTTACTTAACTTAAGTTACCAAAGCAAACTTACATTACATTTTTCCAACATTATCCACATTTCAATATTTATATTAAAAATAGATTTCCTTTTCACACAGTAATATTTGTGACTTTTTCTTAAACGTTCTTTTTATAAAGAGATTCTTTTGTGATTAAAATTTTTTGTGTACTTCACATTGTGTCCGCACGGTAGTCATGGCCACAGACGGAGCAGCTACGCCTGTCTAACCCTGCAATTGTGATAAAAATATTTTTCTATTAATTTTAAATGTTTTCCGATATATTTTTGTAACAACTCACCCAATCGCGCACGCTCAGCTTCCTTGGCAATAATTATTTCATTAGTGAGATAAACTTCACGTCGTATCTGGTCGCGCAACTCAACGCTCATTTCGGGTATGCACCAACGTACCAAAATCATAACAAGCGCAACGAAATTCTGTAAGGAAATTAAACAAAGTAAAGGAAAATAATATATTTTTTGCACCTAATTATAATATTTCACGTTTATGTTTTTATACTCTCGCAACATGTTGCAACAGAGTATAATAGTTTTATTCACCTAACAGTTGTTTGTAACACCTAAAACTAATCGATATAAAGAATTATATATATATAAATAATCAGTATGACGAGTCGAGTTGAATTCCGGGTAACAGTCTGTCCGTCCGTCTATCCGTGCAAGCAATAACTTGAGTAAAAATTGAGATATCTTGATAAAATTTGATATACTGATTTGTTGGCACTCTTCAGGAGGTTGGTATTGCCGAAGAGAGGAATTGGACCATTGCCACGCCCACAAAATGCCGTTGATTGAAAACATATAAAGTGTTATAACTAAGCCACAAATTAACCAAACTCTCTGAAGACAACTCATTCTAGCACCACCTGATCAGTGTGAAATTGGGTGAAATCGAAAACCACGCCCACTCCGTATAACGATTTTGTTGAAAACATACGTCAAAAGCACTAAATTTTACAGTAAAGATGGTCCATAGGTGTCAGAGAAAAATACGGACAATGGGCCTGACATCAAC
The DNA here is from genome assembly GCA_021498325.1 of Bactrocera minax. NCBI lineage: Eukaryota > Metazoa > Arthropoda > Insecta > Diptera > Tephritidae > Bactrocera > Bactrocera minax. Next base: position 421,951 of record JAKEEE010000044.1, on the reverse strand, counting down.
CCATTTGAGGTGACATTCCATATCTTAGGAACTACTTAACCAATTTCAAATTCAAATTTCAAATTCAAATTTCAAATTTGGTACTTAACATTATATTTGCATCGTTATGTTACAGCACAGTGCTACCACAACCACGCCTACTTCCTTTATAACACAATAATAAATTTCATCTGACTCTTTCACTTTACAGTATATAACTCAGACACCAATGAGGATATTGGAATAAAAATTTGCAGAAATGGTGCCTTTCTTTTTGCATCTCTTGTCTAAAAATGGTTGAAATCGGAACATAACTTTTCAAGCCCCCAGATACCCAATATATGGACTTAAATGCCCATATCTGCGAAATATCTTAATGACATTCAGATAACTTTTTTTTCTGGTAATAATGTGTCCTGATGCCAAAAACTGATAAGATCGGGCCTATGCTTCCCCCATATACCTAATATGACAATTCTCAAAATTCTGGTTGACTTCATACCCTAGCAAAATGAAATTAGCAAGTGAACGTTTAGTCTTGAATATAGTATAGTTGGGTACCGAAAGTTAGTGAAATTGATCTACGAATTACCCCAGCCTCCATAGCCTACATATAATGATTATCGTTATTCTAGTAGACTTTAGGCCGAATGTGTCGGTCAATGTGTGAATCATCTTAATAAAATTGCGTGGAAACATGTTCTCTAGTGTACTTGAGTAATGCTAAAACCTAACGCATTCAGTCCAAACCTTTCCCTAGACCAAATATACCCGATGTAATGATTCTCGACTTTCCAGCTGACTTTAAACCGTTTAAGATGGTCAATATGCGTGATATTTTAATGAAATTAAGTGGGTATGTTTTCTTAAATATAATGTGGTTCAGCACTTAAAGGAATGAAATCGGTCTAGACCGTGGTCTGAGCCCCTTATTCCTAATATAATGACATCCGTTTCTCTGGTCGAATTTTTTCTCATATACCCAATATATTTAATTAAGCCACTTTCGTTAAGTTTATATCGCATATATCTCCTTTAAGTTAATCGGATTGATTTTAATATAAATATCTCGGTGATATGACTAGTAATATAAGTTAATAAGATACCAAATATGATTGTAATCCATTTATGGATTCGTCAATTAATGAGTGTTGAATTCCTACGCAACATCTTTTAATATAAAGTTTTCCCAGCAGCTGAAATCATTTCTCCTCCTTTGATCCTTTAGCATTGCGAGAGTATATAATAATAAATAAAATAATATTCGGTTACACCCGAACTTAGCCCTTCCTTACTTCTTTTATTTTATTTTGTTTTTTGTTAAGCGAATAATATAAATTCAATGTTGCAAAGAAAGCACTCTAAACAAAAATGTTTAGCCTGCTTTTCGGTGTTCATAGTGGAAAATGGGGTCATGTGCTAAACATGAAGACATAAGAATGCATTTAAATTCATTAAAGAAAGCGGGTAGTTAGCGAGAAGGGGTTAGTGATCATTAATGGTTCTGCTCAAATTGTTTTAAAATATGACAATTAATATTTGTACTTAACAAATGGTTACGTTAATTGCTTAAAATTGTTGTTGTGTAGTAGCAGCCTTAATTTCGCCTTCAACATATATTAAGGCCACCGTCGAGTGGGCACAGTTGCAACTACGAGTAAAGAGGGTAAGATTATGTGGACCAAATATTTTTTATAATAAAATATTACTTATTTTAAGGAACTAAATCTTCACAAAAGTTTATAGAAAAATACCTTTAAAAATTCAGTACTAGTATTTTCATATACTAAATTAAACTCTAAATCAACTCTATGTACGTGTTGCAAGAAATTCGCCAGCCTAATGGCAACAGCAGCAGTTCTTAAGTAGCCCTGTTTGGAAGTATGTCAGATCATTAAACTTTAGTGTTTTCACTGCATCTGTAGCCCTGACGCCACGTATAGTCGCTAATCACTCAACAATGCAAAGCGGTCCAACTAAATAGAATTAGCCGTCTGCAGCAGAGTCATGTGTCTCGATGTCGTGGCAAATACAATGGGAATACTTTAATTCAGTGCAATTGTAAACATCAAAGCGTCAACAACGTGTCAAATGCAAGAAATATTTTTAAACAAATTTTGAAAGGTGTAAATTTAAAATTTTATAAAAAAAAAAATTAAAGTGGATTTTCTCAAATCGCTTTTTGAGATACGTTCATACTCTTTTGCGCCGGATTTTGAAGAAAGTGTAGCTACACCAGCACCACCACCGTGCCCGTCCACCATGAAACGTTTCAGTTGTTTCAGTTTACGTTCATTTGGCATTGTTGTTGCCGGCTTTGATATCATTGTAGGCTTATGCACGCTAGCACTGTGCTCCTACTATCTGTGGACCGACTACGTGCATGTGTCATATTGGCCACAGGACGAAGTGAAAATATTGAGTCCATTAAGTAATTTCATTGCAATAGTTGGTGAGTTTTTTAGAACGTTCGGAATGAACGTTCGGAATGAAATTCAATACTTATCATGTTACTTGCTTCAGTAAATTGAGAACTAAACTTTACAATGAAATATGCAAATTGCCTCAGAAATACGTATTCTTAAAATGTATGTGGCAGAAGGGTATTTAGAAAACATATTCTTATGTTTTTAATTCAACAACATTTGTTGTAATGTCAATAAAAACATACTTTCCAGTAATCTTCCTGCCTTTATAGCTATGGAAGGATAAAAACATGTCTTCATTTTGAACGAATCAGAAATGCTTTGAAATTCCGTAAATTTTTATCAAACAATCCGGTCGACACTGCCCACAAACCATACAATATAAAAACGACATATTTTATTATTCATAAAAAAGAAAATTCATGAAAGAATTGTGCTCACTTTTTCAATATTTTGGTAGCTGATCGGATTTTGAAATTGGTTTTCTAAATTAATTTTCACTCTTTTTTATTTGTTTATTTATTGCGTTATGTCCAAAAATTAAAAAGACACTAACATTGTACCCCTAAAATATTTGAAATATAAAATTTTATTTACCTATTACACAATAACATTTGCAAATTTATACTTTACAGCTGATTATCTACTCGTACATAACTTTTCCAATGCGTTCTATATGGTACTGGCTGTTACTATTTGGGTAAAATCGTTGATAAATTTAGTTGTTGCTTCAATACTCATGGATGGTATAAGAAAGGTAAGACTATTACGAAATAATTACTATAAATCGTATCAGAAAACATATGAATGCCTCTGCCTACTATTGCAGCAACGTCTTCTTTGCATTGCTCCCTGGCTCATTAACACCACGATTTCAATTGGCATTGAGATAGCTGTATTTGTGTTCATGGAAATTAAAATGAATGAATTCGAAGAGGAAATTGCATTGGATCGGCGCATTGTGCACAGTGTGATTTTTGGCGTACTTATGGGTAAAATAAATGAAATTAAAAATGTCTTCACAAACTTTAACGCACTCATATTTTCATCTTTTAACTTAAGTCTTCAATGCGCTCTCTTTATTCGCCATCTTTGCACTATACAAAATGCTTAAGGCAAGGGCCAATGAGAATCGTACATTACAGGAGAGTATTGTGGAAGCAGCTGGACTCTATCAGCACGTTAAGGTTTAATTTTATCGTAGACCCTGGCAAATTTTGGCCGCGTTTAGTAGTACGGTAAAACAACAGTTTGGTTATGGGCGTTTTGTTCATTGAATAATGCATTTATTTTGCAAGAAATTTTAAAAATTGTAATATAAAAAATGTAAAACTGCTATAATAAATAAATCAGTGCTCTTGTGAAACATAGTTTGAAAGAGTTGGGAGTTGGTGTACAATTTTTGTCAACAGAAATTGGACGAGAAATTTATTTTATGTCATGCCATTTAAATACTCTTTTATATAATATCGTCGATACTTTTTCCTCAATTTCTCTTACCCCCAATATTTTGTCCTTCAACTCACCTCAAATACCACAACGAAAGCCAATCGACAAGCTAGTATGACATAAAATGTACTTGTTAAGTAATATTTTCTAGGCGAAGTAGGCGGTTCTCGAAAATCGGCATAACTAAGATAAAATAATAATGTAAATTATGAAAATATTCAATTATTTGAAAGAACTTACAAGCATGTTTTTATATTTGAACCATCACCAGCTAAACTACGCAAATTATCAGATTCCGTTATATTATATTCGGATAATGTAAAATTCAGATAGCCAGCAAGCGTATGACCCTCAGAACTTGCACGATAAACTAACCGCGGTATAAAGTCGGATGTAAAGGCAATAATGAAGCCCTATAGAAGAAGTCAATAATTATAAATTAGGAAAAAAAACATTCATTTTGTTTTCACTCACATTGCTAATCACGCTCAGCTTGCCTATGCTGTCCAATATACGATACCAAACACCAATATCACGCACACGCTGTGAAACGGGACGCCTGTGGTTGGCCAGCAACTTTTTCGCATCCAAACGCATTTCGAAAATATTATTAAGTAATGCAAAGAAAGGTGCCAAAGGAAAAGCGGCCACAAATAACGTAACGAAACCATACTGCAAAACTTCAAGTGTAAGTACATTGTTAGATTATTTATAGCTAAAGCAACTATTGCGCAGGAAAACCAGCTACTCTTACCCATTTCCAAATACTCCGGAAATAAGCTGCGTGGACCCCAATCAAGTAATTTTAAATCACGCAAATAACGTTCCACTTTCTCCTTATTTATATCATGAGTCTTACTGCTGAACAAACGCGATAGACCAACTTGTATAGCCATGATTTTTCGCCAAATCTTTGGCATTATTACTTCAAGTATGGTGTTGAAAGCTTGTTTTCCAATCATTATGATTGCCAGTTGAATACAGAGTTCAGTCAAGCATCCGCCGGAGGAACACTACAATAATCATATTGCTAAACATGTGGTATAACAGGAAAGTCGTGCAATTTGGTACAAAAATTACCTCTTCTTGTCGATAATCAAATATTGTGTTGTATTTTCCCGGATGTCCTACAAATTTCCCTTTGAAAAATGCTATATAAAATATGGATGCATAATAATTTACAAACTGCAGTAAATAAATCTTCAGTGTCAATGAATCGTCGAATTGTGTTTGCGTGCGCCACATTTCCAGCTCGGTCAGGTACTCAGCGAGTTGAGTGTACATCTGATAAAGAAACAGTTAGAATCAGCTAATTATAGAATTTTTGAATTTCATATCTTACATAGTTCAGCAGATATAGCAGACATAAGTTGATGAACGCTGACGATGCTGTAGCCAACATGATGGCGCTCGAAGTAGTCATCGTATTAGAATTAAATTTTAAAGTTCCTAGCATGGACATCCGATACACTACTACCGCAACAAGCGCTACGAAAGCCAAAAGTATCAACAGAAAAACAACCGAAACGCTTAGAATTGTGGCAGGAAATTTCATACGCCAAAAGGGCACTACTGGTTCCTGTATATTCGTAACGTAATCAATACGCGTACGTGTATTTTTCACATTCCCCAAACGCGACAGATACTCGGGACGCGGGTGCTCCTCGTGCACATCGAAGCCAGTTAAATCCCAACGATGCGTAATTTCCGCCGAATAACGTTTCCATAACTCTAAAAAAAGTGTGGCCCAAAAGGACATGAACACGGCGAAGAACACAGTACTGGGATTATCAAAAAGGTAGGTAATTTTGGCATAAAAACATGTCTCCTTGAGGTACCAGAAATTGCACCTATCACAAAGAGGACACATAGTGAGGTTATTAGTATGCTCATTGGAGCAAACATCTTGACTGTGTGTTAAAATAAAAATAAAAATAAAAAAAATAATTTAAAAAAATTTTAATTAAATTTTTAGAACAGTGGCTGTGTTAATTAGTAACGATAAAAATATACATACACTGGCACATAGTCCTTTAACGTTATTAGTGAATACACAAAGCAAATGATGCCAATCAGGGAGGCAAGCAACAACATGTAGGTGTAAAAGCCCAACCAAGCGAAGTACAGACCTTAAAGGAACATTAGTTAGTAAGTGGCAATTAATTGTATGCTGGAAAATATACCAATTTTAACGCCAAAATATTCTTTCACATAATCAAGCGGCTGGTAGCGATACCATTTCTTGACGGAGGCCCAGTGTGTATAAAGAGCTTCGCGCATTGTACCTTTCTCTGTGATTTCGCCCTGAAATTACGAAAATACAATATATTTAAATGAAAACAATTATTGTTAGATTTTTCTTAATTCACACTCACATCATGCAGCGGATAAGCAGCGCAATAAACATTCGACTCTACCATTCGATCAATACCGAATGCTCGGGGATCCTTGTCGGGATTATCGAAATATTGCCGATCCAATATAAACTGCACAATACGTGAGCACACCGCATTTGTGAAGAAACAACGATGATGTATATCAAATCTGTGTTAGAAAAAAAAGAAATATTAAAGTAAATATCAAATTTAATTAAAAAAAACATTTCCAACTCACAAATACTCTTTATCACGACTATAGATGGCGGTAAAACGATACGCACGACGGGGAAAATACTGTTTATCCACAAATATGTGACGTAGGAAGAATTGCACAACACTTTTGAAGCTAGAGAAGGCACTTCGAGTTGAGCGATTCACTGCAGACATGCCAGGTATCTGTAAATATAATTAAAAATATTTAAAATAAGCCTTAACTAACTGTATAGATTAGTAGAGTAGCAAAAGGTTTCCACAAAAGCAGCCACAATATTTTAAAAATTTATTTCAAAAATACAAAAAATTTTAGCTTCTTAGAACAGTTGGTACAAATTTTAAGCCGCATATTTTATATACAAATACAAAAAAGTGGAAATGAGCAGAAGCCAGTGAAAGGTTTGGAAGGAATAGCCAATAGTTAGATGCGTTCTTTTTAAATTAAATGCAAAATTTTTTGGTATGTACGTAAGTAATTCAGACCTTTCGTGAGAGATATTGCGCTGCCAGTAGCAAACGACTGTATTTGCTGTAAACTGTGGTACTACAAAGATCCTGTAATAGTAGTACATTAAAAATAAATTAAGTTTTGTGTGGAATGAAGTAATAAGTTGTTTTTTAAATATATGAAATGCTTATTATCTCTACACATATATATACATACATGTCTAGTATAAGAAAAGCATGTACTAAAATTGTAGATTTGTGTAATGAAAACGGTATTAAAGACTAATATATGATATTTGTGGTCTCTAAAGTGGGTAAACTACATCGAGATCTACAACACATTCAACACTTTTGTATTTTTACCTACATAATAAGAATATATAACTCCCAAACATAATTGCTGAAAATTAAAAAGAACGAAAATTTATAAAGTAATAAAAAAAACCCATACGAAATATATTTAAATATTGATTCATAACTTTTAAAATATGGAATTAATAATCATTAATTTATATTCAATCGTTTTAATACGATTTAAAACTTTCCTACTGACCCTACTGGAATCAATTGTAACCCCTTATAAAGTATAACAAATTTTGAAGAATTCCAATATAAATTAAATTAATACCTGCAGTAGCTAAGATATAAATTAAATGTTACTAGTATAATTAAGTTTATGTACAACTTTACCGTACAATTTAACGAAAACTAATTTGAAAGTTTTATAATAATATAATATACAGATTATATTTACTTTAAATAGTATTCTATCATGTTATAATTAATAGCTGACAAGAATTCCAAACTATCGAACTTTGATTCCTTAGAACGAATAGCGACCGGCATTAAATAGCACATTGTACTTAACCATCTGCAATAAAAGTGCTCAGAACTTTAGAGCACACATTTTTTAATAAAATCCATCAGCCATCAAGTAACAATTCAGTTGAAAACAATTACTATTTAAACAAAATGCAGTTCTTTATTTCAAATGTATGTATGTACTCGCATGCCCATTTTAATATTGTGTCTTACAAAATAACGTAACATTTTCGAATATCTATAAAAATAACTAACTTTGTCTTACCTCCTTCATAGGCATACGCAGCTTTAGAATTTCGGCATAGCGACGTAAAACATCCAATGGCGCATGTATCTATAGAGCAAACAACAAACTGAATATTCAGCAACTATTATATACATACATATATTTTTTCCTTACTTACTTTCACAAAATGTATATGCTGCTGTTCCTTATAATCCACTTCCATCTGTAGTCCATGTTGCAACAAATTGGCTTCGTATTTGAAACGCTTATGTGCATTAAGCGCTTCTTGGCTTGGGTCCGGATCCACCTTGTAGGCAAGCACAAAATCAATCGAACGCACTCCATCCGTAAAGAAAAGTGTTTCATTGTATTTTGTTGGTGCGCAGCAGTCTTCTTCATTTACAAAATTATTTTCTAAAATATCATCAGTCATTGTCGCATTGTCAGTCGGTAACGATGTTTTGAACTTTGAGCTATTATTATTTGAACTAATATTACGGCCGAAATAACGATTAATATTTACAAAATTATTGCGTCGATATCGCGAAGTCTCTGCATCGAGTGTCAAACTCGTTGTGTGCTGAAGTTTTCTGAAAAAAAAAACAGTTATATTGATTTGAGACGGATTTCTGATATGGTAAACATTTGCCAGTGTTTAGACTACCACAGACTACCATACATTAAAATTGAAAGCAATAACCAAACTATACACTATTTTTTCTTCGTTCGTCAAACTCCCACTGTAGGGATTTTTAGCTTATACACAACTGTCATTATATTCTAACACGGAGGGTGCGTCGCCAGACATAAAATATATTGTATATCATCATTCCATATCGAGTTGAGCACGCATATTGTTTAAGTATCAAAGAGTTCAGCCTAAATATGCCTGCCAACGATATACGCATATAATATCAATTCCAAAAAATATTATTATTACTCATGCGGATATGTTCTAATTTGTATTGTCATGACTACCCATAAGAATGTGGGCATATCCTTAAGCATTAGTTCTTCTCAGAAGATCATTCAAATGAATTTTAAATTTGATTTTCGTTCATTGCATTGTTTTTGGCCCTAATTCAGAGGATAAGAAATTCATTGAAAAACCCCTGTAAGGCATTGGAATATATTATATATTAAAAACATTTATAAATTGTTTATTAAATCAAACAAGTGCAATGCAGCACTTTCATCGGCGCACTTAATTTTATCTAATTTCTTACTTATTATTGCATAAAAAATATTCATATTAATAACTAAATGAATAATATGGAATTAGTAAAAAGTACCTCTACTCAAAAACTAGGCAAAGAAACACACAATTTCCTTGAAAATAGTCTTATTTTACTTCAAATAAACATTGACACAAAAGAAGAGAAAAAAAGCGGAGGCGTGCTAACACGAAAAGTAAATAGATGGACACCTACTTAACCGACACAAATCATATAAAAATTAAAATAAAAATAAAAAATATCTATAGTGAAGAAAATATTTAATACCAGAAAAAACAGCACACATTTATGAAGTGCAAAATATGTTCTTAACACTTTTTCTGCAGCACAGAAAATTTAATGACTCGATTATTGGCAAATGCATAAACCTGCAGTACTCAAGGCTCCATTTACGTACTCTCTCGACTTCACAATTACTTTTACTTTATTTTGAATAGCATTCACGGCACTGCGTGTTGATGATTAATACGGTAAATGTGAATTGTGAGTTGGCCATAAATCAGAAGGCATAACTATATACATAGGTATGCATTTGAGGAAAAAGCAATTAGCGATGTGAGTAGGGGTTTTATATTTATTTATATATTTATTTGTAAATTTATTTATATATTAATGTATATATATGTACATAGGTGTATTTGAAAAAAAGTAACATTATATATCACTGTTTGATAATAAATATTAAAATATTTTTCGAGAGTTTTTCTGCTAATATCACAAATATTCAAATTATGAGTACTTATTTTTTTGGTTAATTAATTACTCGCGCCGCGTCCGCATCTACGTTGGAAAAGCAATTGTAATCTCACATATATCACTGTTAAACAAGACGTTTCACTACAAACTGATAAAATTTAAATTACCTCTGAAATCGAAATAGCGCCGTACAACTCGAAGCAACCTCACTCAGCGAAAGAGCGAAGCGCGCACACATTTTAAGAGTCTAAAAATATGTACGTAAGAGTAGCAAGTCGGCACATTAAGTGGGCACATACACTAGGCAGAAAAAGCCTGCGTATAAAGTACTAACAAATGTAACTCTTTGAAAAAAAGGCTTTTATATACTTTTATAAAATCCAATTTATTTTATATTTATTAAAGGATATTATATTTGTAGTTCTATGAAAATAAAAGTGAATAATTTTCTAACAATAACATATAAACAAAACATTCAGACGACTAGAAAATCCATTCGAAAAAGTCTGCGTATAAGATACTTAAGTAGAACAAAGACATTCTTCTTCCAAATTTCGCTTAAAATTTAATAGGAAGTCGGATATACCCTACGTTTTAAAAATTCCGGTAGGCGTTTTGGCATGGAATCAACAAGCTTATGGTTTCTGTTGAAGGGATATGAGCCCATTTCTCCTGCAACACATCCTTGAGCATAGCGTTTGAGGTAATTGTGCGTTGACATATTTTTCGTTCAAGTGAATCCCATAGGTGCTCTATAGGGTTTAAATCTGGCGATTGTGGTGGTGTTCGAAGCTACTTGGAAACGTTATAGAGTAACCAAAGCTTAACTATATCTGCTGTATGCTTCGGGTCGTTATCTTGTTGAAAATAGTAGTCACTTCCTAGACCCAATTCTTCCGCGCTTCGCTCCAAATTTCTTTTCAAGATATAAAGGTGTGTATATTTGTCCATGGTGGACTCCACCATTCCATTCGGCCTACACCATTACTAGACATGCACCCCCATATCATTGCTCCACCACCACCGTGCTTCACAGTAGGCACCAAGTTTTCCTTATCGAGTGCCGTTCCTGTTTTTCGCCACACAATCTTATGCCCCTTGATTCCAAAGACGCAAAACTTGCTCTCATCGGAAAAAATAACCTTCTGCCAAACCCCTCTGGGCTTATTTAAGTGTCTTTCGCGAAAGCAATACGCTTTTGTCTATTGACCAGCGATATGAATGGCTTCTTGCCTGCGACATGACCATGATATCCAGCTTTTTCGAAATTTAGCGGACGGTGTCAGTGCAGAGGGTCCTCTTAAAAATTTCCTTAACATTTTGAGTGATTTTGGTTGTCGAGGGTTTTGCTTCGCACATTGCAAAACGTTACGAGTTTCACGCTGTGTTAATATTTTTGGCCGCCCTGGACAGGGCCAAGATACAAAAACGCCGGTATCTTTTTAGTTAATAATCACCCTTTGTATGGAAAAATCTTCTTCCAACAATCTGACCGATTTCACGGTAAATTTTTCCTTCTTCGAAGAGTTTGCCCATAATTTCCCTTTCAGAAGGTCTTGTTTTCTTTCCTTTGGCCGACATTGCATATTATAATTTTAATAACGAATTGAATGGATCTTTTAAAATTGATGCTTCTTCAAAAAAAGTCAAATTATAGCTTCCCGACACTTTCACAATTGGTTATTGCGCGGAGAATTACCATTTTAGTACTTAGTATATATATATATATATATTAACAAAAGAAAATAAGACATAAGCATGTACGCAGACTTTTTCTGCTGAGTGTATGTAAGTAAATATAAAGTCTAATAAAACGAAAACCACGAATTTTTCAATAGATGGTTAAAAAAAATTTAATTTCGCACATTCTCGCGCTGTATAATTACGATCGGGTTAACGCGATAAAAATAAGGGAAATTATTGAGTCCAAGCGTCATGTAAGCACTGTTTCGATTGCATAGGAGCTAAAAATTGCACAAAAAGCCGTTAGAAAGTATTTAAATAAGGCTGGATACAAAAAGAATCCCAATGATGCTGAATCGCAAAAAATCCATCCATTTCTCCAATCAAATTCATTTCTGAAGCGAATGGTTACTGGTGATGAAAAGTGGGTCACTTACGACAACGTCAAGCGAAAACGGTCATAGTCTAATCACGGAGAGCCGGCGCAAATGGCGGCCAGGCCATGATGCCATTAATGGTCAAGAAGATTCTTTTTGTGTTTAGTGGGACTACTATGAGCTACGCCCAAACTCTTAAGAGGGACCTCTACTGTAATAAATTGGACCATCAGAAAGAAGTAATCCCCCAGAACCGGCCAGCTTTGACGATGTTTGTGTTCCATCAGAACAACGCCAGGAAATACATATCGATAATGACTCGCCAAAACCTCCGAGAGAGAGCTGGGAGGTTCTTCTGCATCCACCTTATAGTCCGTACCTGGCACGAAGTGATTACTACCTATCTATGTTTCTATCTATGATGAATGATTTTGCTGGTGAAAAATTCGCCTCAAGAGAAGCTTTTGAAAATCGACTGTCGCAGTTTTTTGTCAATAGGGACGAGGGATTCTATGAGGGTGACATTACCCACAAAATGGCAACAAATTATCAAACAAAACATTTGACCTAAATCGCATCATTCTAACTATGTTAAAAAAAAGATTCAATTTAATGCAAAAATGATGGATTTCTTTTTAATAGAGCTAATATGAATTAAAGCTTATGGAAACATTGATCTTAAGAAATAGTAACACACCGTCCGTATAATTCACTGACCGCACAGAATATTGTCAAGTAATGACTGGCTATGAGCTTAATAATAATATTTTTTTTATTTTACAAGCACAATAAACTGCGTTTTGTTTTGTGTTCCCAAACTCACAAACAAATAGATTTGTAAGTTTAGTTACTTTTAATGTTTCTTTTAATATTTATTTTTGCATTTAGGCAATAAGCAATTACATAAATTTTGTCCACCAATATTATTTAACAATAAGATATTAAGTTATATTTGCTAATTATTATAAACAAGTTTTTGTGTAGTAGACGATAGAAAGTTGAATAATTCAATTATGTCGGATCTTAACATTATAAAAAAAAGCAATTAACGAAGGCCTAAGTTCGGGTGTATCCGAACATTTGTACTCTTACAATTTGCGAGCCTGAAAGAAAGGGAAATATTTTCAGGTGTTGGAAAACTTTATATTAAAACATGTTGCAAATAAATTCAAAATTCATTATTCGACGAAGCCGTGAATGGATTACAATCATATTTGGTATATTATATACTGTAATATATCCATATTATACGTTCACTTAATTTTACGAAGTATTGACTTGATTTTATTCATTTTTGGCATCACGACATATTATTTCCAGAAAAAGATGCTCTCTGACTTTCATTAAGATACCCCACAGATTCACAGATATATATGGTATAAAGTCAACAGGAAGTTTGAAAATCCTTACACTAAGTACCCAAGGGCACATTATCAGGAAAAGATTATCTTTGAATTTTAATAGTAAATCTCATAGAATGACCGATATTTTCGGTAAAAATCAGCCAAAGGCAAGTAAGCGAGATTGTGGTCTAATTTCGCCCATTTCCACACTGTAACATAAGGATGCTTATATATATATATATGCACTAATATAAAATGTTATGCACTAAAATATAATGTTATGCACTAAATTTTGTTGAAATTGGTTGAGGTGTTCCTGAGATATAGGAATTCACATAAAAGTGGGCGATAACACGCCCACTGTCCAACTTTTATACCGATTCCTATAAAATCCTTAAGTCCCATATTTACTGTAAGACTTGATGTTTCTGATGTGCTTCTATAGTGAGTTATCGGACCTTTACTAGTTTTCAACATAACCGTTATATGGGGGGTGGGTGTGGTTATCACACGATTTTAGCCATTTTCATAATTCATAAGGAGGTTCTAGAAGGAGTTGTCAGCAAGTTTGGTTGATTTGTATCCAACTTGTGGCATAGTTATAGCACTTTATATGTTTTCGATTAATGACATTTTGTGGACGTGGCAATTGTACGAATCAGCTCATCTCAATTTTTACTCAAATTATCGCTTGGGCGGACGAACACGCGAACTGACGGATTATTAGACATTGCGAATTCAACTCGTCCCGTCATCCTAATCATTTTGATATATATAACTCAATATCTATCTCGATTAGTTTTAGGTATTACAAATAACCGCTACGTGAAAAGAACTAGTATACTGTGTGCAACACGTTACGAGAGTATAGAAGCATACTATATATATAAAAATACTTATAGGCATGTTAGCATGCGTTTTTAAACCAATGTTAGCTATGTTTTGCATTATCTTATTTCTTCGCTTGTTCTTTAAAATGGGATCTCATATAAACAACACATAGGCTGACATACACAAATATTTTGCTGTAACGTACTGTATTAGTCTCACCTTTTATCAGCGTTTCGGCATGTACGTCCTTCATTACTCCGCAGTAGTGCGTCATCAAGTTCAACACATTCGCCAACACAATTATCACCTTTGCCATAGTAATAATTTTTGTCTCTTCCGGTTACGTTATCTTTATCATAAGTTTCGATCCCCAACTCACTACCTGCATCTCCGGATGCACTCGTATATCTTTCATTCTGTAAGAACATATTACATAGGCTGTCGTATCTTTTAAATTTTTCTTTGGAAGATTCTCGCGGCGATCGTCGTTTACTTTTTAAATTAGTCTTCGGCATACGCGTACTGCCCTGTTTTCCTTTAATACTCTGTGTTATGCGCCACTCTTTTGGTGTAAGCAACGGTGCAAGAGGCGCTGTGTACGGTAGCTCAAACGCGACTGCTGGTAATTCGCCTTCGCTAAAAAAAGCCAGACTTGAATCTTCATCGGGTTCAGATTGTGAGTATGCTGAACTGTGATCGTCACGGTCGAAATTATTGTGAAACTTGATGTTTTCTCTCACATTGCGATTATAGCTGTTTATGCTAGCATCGCTGTTTTCAGCCGGTGGCGTTTCTGGTGGAGTTTCCAGCGATGCTGTTGTCTTGGTTGCATATAATTCATACGATTCATCCGTTTGTAGCGGTCGAATATGCTTGACAGGTGTATTTGAATCTCTGCCAATTGGATCCTTCTCGTCGGTTTCTAAAATTAGAATTTTTATACAAATAATTTTGCAATTTTGGTAACATTGCTAAACAATAATCATTTGAAACGCACGCATTCTTGCAAATAGCTGGTACTATTTATGTCATTTATACCAGGTCATCATAAAACTTTTCCCACCATATGAACTACACAAATATGAGTTTTGAAATGTGAAAATTACGACTAAATGCTGGAAAAGCAATTCAAGGAGCCGCAATTACACCATGACGCCCGAACTTGTCACAATTTGTTAGTTTCTTTTCGGCAACCGAAACCATAGATCACAACGAAACTCGGCAACAGAATCACCTCCAAGACAATGTTGATTGAAATATCTCTAAATATTTCATTCTTACTCTAATAGATTGCACAACTTTCCATGAACAAATGATAAAATTGCAAATTACCATTTAGCCTACCTTTTCCCTCTTACTAAAAGTTGAAGGAGAGAAAGAAACAACCAGGTGTTATGTTTGAACTAATCACGGCTGCTTGTGGTAAGACTTTTTTTTTTAAGAAAATTGAAATGCTTCTGTTCTAGTCTAACTATTATTTGCTAATAAATAACTTAAATCCCATGTTTTGGATATTCAATAATTTGTTTATTTTTAATTCATTTATTTGGGATATATATTTCATTTGGGATTTATGGTAGTACTACCAGATTTATAAAGCAGGGTTACTAAACATAGCGGTTATAGCTTTTAGTATTCCGTGTGCAACTTAACAGAGAGAATGCACGAAATTTTGGTTAGGTTTCACCGCTTTACACTGTAACTGTTTCATGTTTCATTATGAATGCTTTTTTAATAGCGCAAGGTATATGTATATTTATTACCAAAGGCTGAAAGCTATATGAAAAAAATAAATGATCGATCACACATGTACAAGTATATCGGTTAGTTTTTTCAATTCGGCCTTAAGAGACTCATAAAAACCTAAACAAAAATCTCTGACAACGTTTTCAGCTAATAGTTAGCTTGCAAAATAATATTAATATATAATATTATTAATAATATAATAATAAAATTATTAAATTGGATTTATATACGTTATTCGAAAAATGGCTTTAGTCTGGCAATGTCATATCACGTGTTCGAAATTAAAATAAAAGCCATAGCCATCTTTTTCACACTTATACCGGTTACCAAAACGTCAAACAAACGCGAAGTACTAGCTTTGGTTGTAGCCATTTTAGTGAAAAATCTTTGCTCTACGGTAAATTATTCTTGATATAGTTCTGGTACATATCGAAGTTTTCAATTCCAATAAACAATATGTAAGTGTAAAATGTTTCTTCTCTGCACTGTAATATATACTATATATATATACTAAACAATTTACTTTGTAACATATCGTTAATTAAATAGGGCTCATGAGCGCTCGCCATCTGCCGGAGTAGAAAAAGATGGAAAGGATGGAAAAGAATCGTCGACAAAAGATGTTAAGCCAAAAGTAAGCTCGTCATCCAATTCTAACCGTGGACGAGAACGTGATCGCAGGAGGCGAGGTTCGGCATCATCTAGCAGCGACAGTAGTGGCAGGTGAGTTGTGTCGACATCAAAACATATTAGCAAAACTATAAGTATTTATTTATTATCAGTTCGTCAGATAGCAGTTCTTCTAGAACAAGTTCAGGGTCAGGATCACGTTCAAGTTCTTCGAGTTCTAGCGGTTCATCATCTTCTACTACATCTTCAACCGATTCTGATCGCAGTGTAAATAAGAGACGCCGTGGTGCAGCTGGTAACTCAAACACAGCACGAAAGAGTGGGTCTCGTTCACCACGCCGTTCAAAATCTCCACGAGACACGAGTAAGGCACGTAAAGATAATTCCCGTTCTAAGGAACGCGATCGTGACAGGGAACGGGACCGCGAGCGTAATGAACGCGACCGAGATAGAGACAGAGAGCGAAATGAACGAGATCGACGACGGTCGCGTTCCCGATCCAAGGAACGTGTACGACGCACATCAAATGATCGCGGCGTTGGAGTTGGAGGTGGAGGTGGAGTTGGAGACGTT
The DNA here is from genome assembly GCA_021498325.1 of Bactrocera minax. Taxonomy (NCBI): domain Eukaryota; kingdom Metazoa; phylum Arthropoda; class Insecta; order Diptera; family Tephritidae; genus Bactrocera; species Bactrocera minax. The sequence continues at coordinate 404,897 of JAKEEE010000044.1, read as the reverse complement.
CCCAATGTTAAACGTGAACGTTCTAAAGATCGCGAACGTGAACGTCGATCGCGCTCTCGTTCGGGTTCACGGTCTCCACGACGTCGTGTACGCAGTTCAGGTGAACGCAGTCCTGCAACAAAGCGACGTGATCGCTCGCGCTCACGTTCAACTACACCGAAACCCACTCGAATACATGTTGGCCGATTAACCCGCAATGTTACAAAAGAGCATGTTGTTGAGATATTCAGTTGCTTCGGAGAGGTGAAAAATGTAGAATTCCCAACGGATCGTTATCACCCTTCATTTGGACGTGGTATTGCATATGTGGAGTACGCAACAGCAGAGGAATGTGAAGCTGCCATGAAACAGATGGATGGCGGACAAATTGATGGTCAAGAAGTCACTGTGTCACCGGTATTAACACCAAAAATACGTGCACCTGCTAGACGTCCTTCTCCCATAATGCGGCGCCCGGTAGGCAGATGGCGTTCACCACCTCAATTTAACAGATTCAATAACCGCGGCAGGCGTTCACCCCCGCGTGGTAGACGTTCGCCACGGCGCCGATCCCGTTCACCAATCCGCCGTCGCAGACGTAGCAATAGCTCGGACAGTTCTCGTTAACGGATAATAGACAAAGAAACAAGTTATTGTACAAGTTTCAAAGATAATACTACTCCGCAATCAAGCGGGACCAATTTCTTGATTTATGGCTTGTTCTAACTTTTATTTAAATGTATCTACTTTGCAGTTTACGTCGAAGTCGTCTACTTGATGATTTATATAAAATCAGAATTGTGAATTATCGTAATGAATTATAGTATTCACCTTTGAATTTCAAGAATACATGTAAACAAATTTCTTCAATATCAAAAAGTTTGTAATATATCATCTGTAAACAGTAACGGCTTAGGATACTTTAAAAAAAGGAATGTAAACTGCGATGTATAGTTTCTAAATGTGTAACCAAAATACCGGAAATTGACACTTTGATTAAAAGCTTATTTAAATATATGTCTGATTATCTTTATTAAAAAGGAAATATTTCAATGAATAAATGTGCATACCTCGGCAGACAAAGGGCATCCATCTGGGTGATGCATGTGAAAAAAACAAGAACGTTTTTTAATGGTCTGCCGATTACCTTGGATGTGAGATACATTAGCTTTTGGTTTCCTTATTCCAATGAAGTCTCCACGATGAAACTCAAATATTTCATGTTTATTTCGTAGTAACGTTTTAATACCACCGCATTCAGCTTTGATACTTTGCAGATCACTTTTAGCTAGATTATGAGCAATGTCTCTCATATGTAAGCGGACACCAGACCACCATCTAGCGCTTTCAGCATTACTTGTTTTTATTGTGTTATTGGCGGGAGACAATAGCTGATGGAATATTTTTAAAATTAAAACATCTATAACTGTTTTATTGATTTGTGTGCAATTTCGAACTTTTTCATGTGGTTCACGCAATTTTATATCCACAACTGATATGTAGTTTCCATATTTAGTACGCTCTTCTTCAACAAAATTTACAATGTGTTGCAATTGTTTTTCATTTATGTTCGATTCATAGGAACGTTCGATTCCAACTAAAGCTAATCGTTTTGTGCTCGGTATTTTCAACCGATCTTTTAACGTTATAAAACCACAATTTTGTGAAACAATATTCAAATATGAGTAAAAATCTTGATATATGCTTTTACCCGTATTGCGACGTTGAAACTTTGCACCAGAAAATTCGTAAGCGCAGCATGGAAGTAGAAAATATCGCATTTGATAGCTACTAGTAGCGCTTAACACAGGTATCCATGGGGACAGTTCATCAGAATGATTACCAATCAACCAGTCTACATCTTCCGGTAGCTTAAACGTCAAAGGTTTAACTGTTTGTTCAATTAACCTTGTGGAGTGCGAGTAATAAGCCCAAATTTTACGTCGTCTTATGTCATACCCATAACCATTGAAACCCTCCTCAGAGAGTAAATAAACTAGTAAGCCATTTCCACATCCCAGGTCGGCGAAACCAATCGGTGAACCAACACGTTGCCATAGACAAATTAAATAAGCAGCTATCGCCAGGTCTTCATAAATGAATTTTAGAGGATCGGTAGATTCTTTTGCATTGTTCCAGATCTATAAATAAATATACTTGGTCAAAAGTGCCGATATTTTGGGGCCATGTGTGCTTTCTTACATTCAAAGCTTTTTCAGCATATTTGGATTTAAGCAACTTATAAAGTTCATTATAATCTTCTAAGTCCACCAACTGTAAAGATTTCGTGTGTTTTTTTTCGTTAACTGAATTGAAGTTTTCCAAAGCTGCAGTTGTACTCCACTTCAACAGTTTTGGTTTTAGAATAAACTCACACCATCGCTTACTCCTATCAGAAAAACCACGTTGTGTAAGTATGTCAACTGTTAAGTGGTTGTCAGCAAATTGAATAGCATAATCATCCAAATCTTCACACAACATGAATCGACATGTATATTTTTTCTTCAGTAAATCTAAATAATATTTTATATTTTTGGCAATAGTCCGAGTGAATACAAAAATCTATTAAATTACGTACCAATCTTGCCCACAGCTTTGATATTATTTTGCATTTTTTTAGTCAGAAAATTATAAAGTATTAAAAAGCCCTCGCATTCCTCTTCTAAATACTTATTCTCCACCACACAACGAAGTACGTGTATTAGGTCTGCTTCAGATTTTTCAGAAACCAAAGTATCCTCATTTTTTCCTAATTCAAAAAAATCAAATAATTGGGAATCACCTTCTTCAAGGAAATGTGCAATCCCCTTCTTTACTTTCAGCACTTTATGTACTACACAAGCAAATATACTTTTATTAACAGCATTGTAATTTCTAATCAATATAATAATTCCAGTCCAAAACTGCTTCTCCGTAATAGAAGACTCCATTCCAAAATTTTTGGTGTTATGCACAAATTGCTGTATATACTATGCAAATACATCAAAAAATAAACCTGCAATGATCAGAATATAGGGAGACAAAAAATAGATTTCAGATCTGGTTAGATTATCTCCGCAGTTATTTAGAAAGAAATTATGAATTTCGTCTCATTTTTCACTAAAAATGCAAATAAACTCATGAGGTCCACATAAATATGTTTACGCCACAATATAAATGCCTACACAATGGACATGATTCAATTGTAAAAGGATGTGTCTTTAGCACAAAAACAACAATCTGTCATCAGTGTTTTCACTCATAATGAAAAAATCAGCTGTTTTATTTTCTTTTTATGATTGAAAAAAATATGGTATAAATATTCCTATCTATAAGAATGTATTTTTTAAGTGATAAGAGCGCGTTCTTACACGAAGACATATATTTATATGTGGAGACTCATTTTTCTAACCTAAAAATTTGATATAAAAAATATTTCTATCTACCGCGAAGTGACACGAATTTGTGAATATGGTATGAGTGAGAATGTAGAAAACTGCGCAACTCGAGGTGCTCGTGTGATTGCAATGGGCGACACCAAAAGGGAAGTTACAGATAATGAAAAGGTGATGGAAGTTTACGTGTTTAAACCCAGGCTACTTGGTTTGCTATTGTGAACTAACCTCATGTTCCGAATACTTTTATCGTTGTATAGGCTAACAAGGAAGAAAAGAATCATATGGTTGTTAATATTTTCATACAGCTGAGATCACATATATAAAAAAACCTTCTTAGGCACAGAGCTTTAAATAAAAGGACTGTAAAAAAAGAACTTCACTTATGAGAGTGTATTTTTGATGAAAAATATTAAGAAAGCTTAAAATTAATGTGTTTTGAAAATTTCAAATGCTTCTTCTACTTACAATACTTAATGCTTAGAATTTGCAAGCTGCTACACAATTGTTCGGTAAATATTTTTGATAAAATTCCACTCCATATTCCAAAACCATACTTAAAGTAATAAATTGTTTAGCATAACATGGCAACACAATATAGCAGATTTGTGCCGTTTTGAGGCATTTGGCCGTTTTTGTAGTAGAATATGTGAGGCACACCTAATAAAGTGCCTAGTTTTTTGCTCCTTCTCTCCCTTATTCTATTTCATTCTTATCGTAAATTGTTTCATATTAAAAGCCTTCGTTTGCGTATGTATGAGTGAAGAATTTTTGATTTGTTGCTTGTAGGTTTATGCAATGACAATGACTCTTATATAATTTTTGGCACTGTTTTTATGATGTATTTACGTTTCTACATTTTCGTGCGTTTTGTAATTTCGTTCATCCTTCTATTATTATTCGTTATTTAGGAAACAACTTTCCGTTATGTCCTTAATTCAGCAAATGTTAAAACACTCCGCACGTAATAGTAACGCTGTATTGATAAAGCTAAAGCGATTAATAGTGAGTCGGAAAGTCATTTACTGAAAAAAAAGTCTATTATTTTTTTTACAGTCCCTAGATAACTCAAACATTCCGAAAAGATATAGTTGTACTACTTCAACGGATGATCCCTCACAATTTCCTGGTGCTAAAGCACCCTTTATTTCCAATTTAAAGTTGATTAAACATACTGACTATAACGCCATCCCTATTTACCGGGTCATGGACAGTGACGGATACATTGCCGATGATTCGCAAAATCCCCAGCTGAGTAAGGAAATAGTGCAAAAAATGTTTAATGATATGGTCCAGCTTAACACTATGGACAAAATTTTATACGAGTCTCAACGCCAGGGACGCATATCATTCTACATGACGAATTTTGGCGAAGAAGCATCACATATTGGAAGTGCAGCTGCTTTAGAAATGCGTGATTTGATTTATGGTCAATACAGAGAAGCTGGAGTATTAGTGTGGCGCGGTTTTCGCATAGATCAATTCATTGATCAATGTTATGGTAACTGTGATGATAACGGTCGTGGCAAACAAATGCCAGTACACTATGGAAGCAAGGAACTGAATTTTGTTACCATCTCTAGCCCTTTGTGTATGTTTTTGTTTTTTTTTTTCCGTAGAATAGATCTACGTCTGGCATTATTTAATCATTTAATCTTCGTTACTTAGCAACTCAAATGCCACAAGCTGTTGGTGCTGCATATGCCATGAAGTTACGTCCAAATAATGATGCTTGTGTGGTGTGTTATTTCGGCGAAGGTGCAGCATCTGAAGGTGATGCACATGCCGCTTTTAACTTTGCCGCAACGCTGGAATGTCCAGTTATTATGTTTTGGTATTTTAAACTATATTTTGTGGTTTTCACTTGAATTAATAAAATATTTTCAGCAGAAACAATGGATTTGCAATTTCTACTCCTTCGCACGAACAATACAACGGAGACGGGATCGCTGCACGTGCTCATGGTTATGGCATGGCAACGATTCGTGTCGATGGCACTGACGTCTTCGCCGTTTACAACGCTATGAAATTAGCTCGTGAATATGTACTTCGTGAAAATAAACCAGTTGTTTTTGAAGCTATGGCATACCGGTAAAGTATGGATTTTATACCTTAATTGTTTATGTAATGATTATTTTTATTTAAAGTGTTGGCCACCATTCGACATCAGACGATAGCACTGCTTATAGATCTGCTGATGAAGTTGAAGTATGGAATTCAAAGGAACATCCTTTATCCAAACTAAAGAGCTACATGGTTCGAAAAGGATGGTTTAATGAAAGTGAAGAAAACGAATTTGTAAAAGACGTACGAAGAAAAGTTTTGAAACAAATTAATGTATCAGAAAAAAAACTTAAACCTAACTGGAAAGAAATGTTCGAAGGCGTTTACTCTGAAATACCTTCAAATTTAAAGGAACAAATGAAAGAATTGGAAGAGCACATCAATACACATAGGAACCACTACCCTGTAAAAAACTTTAAAGCGTAAGCTTTCCAACCTATCATCATTCTTCTAAACAAACTATTGTAACGTAACACGGTATAAAATGGTCTTTGGTGGTTGGTTGAAACGGTTATCACGAAGGTTTTGCCATAACTTGTGATACTCAAAGTGCATTTATTAGTTTTAAGAAATTAATTCGAAAACTTACTTACGTGTTAACGTAAACATCTCGCTACAAAAATCGGCAAATGGGAAAAAATATAAAGTCATTATATGATTGCGTAATAATATATTGTATCATGTGTGTAAAAGTTTCGAATTAAAATTTATCTGTTAAAAAATATAAGTAAATTCATCTGAAATAATTAAGCTGAAATTGCATGATTTGTGGCATTTTAAATTTGTAAGATAAACAATAAAATCTTTTTGAATCCAAAAATTGTATAACATTGCATGAACTTTATTAAAATTGAATCATGAAATTTAATGGAATGGTTTTATTTAAAATTTCGACAGATTTGTGGAAACAGAATATGGGTGCAATACGCTTTACTTAAACTACAGCTATGTTTATGTATATTTATTTTCTTCGTCGACATGTTAATTAGTACGAAGCTGGTAATCGCCGTTTTGCGTAATATAGCGTACCCAAGGTAAAGCTTGATAGCCACTCTTCTCGATTATTTTTAAATACCGAACTTGTATGCCCGATGTTGTAAAGTAAGGAATTTCAAAACGAACTTGTATTGGAGGTTTTCCTTCATTATTGTCTTCACTTTCAACGCTTGGCAGTCCAAAATGTGCACGCATCAAATACTCCTTTCCACCAGGAAATGACTTAATAGTCCATATTATGGCGTTTTGCTCTGGAGCATATTTACAACTACCAATAGTTGTTTTAAATTTAGGAGAGTCTGCATCTGCGGGAACAGGAATGACAATTTCGACGTTGTTCGCGGTAGAGCGTCGTTTAAATTGCGATTTGGCTTTAATCATGTATTCGACACGGGAGTGAACATGGCGTTCAATAACAGATTCAATCCAAATCAAGGGTTTTACCTATTTGTTTGAACATAATGTAAGGAGACAATCAGTATTTGCAATGTAGTGTATTTATAGAGTTATGTTTCTACTTACGTGCGTATTAAGGCGATAGGACATCAATTCAAATTCTCCATCGGGTGGAATAAATGATATAGTACGATCATTCTCGAATCGAGATAAACGTACGCATTGATGAAATTTCACATCTTCCAATTCAACTGACTTCGATTTGCCGCGTCCGGTACTCTCAAATAATACTTTGTCATTCAATCCCAATCGTAATTCAGGCATTCCAGACAAGAACACCCTCATTTTTATGGCTCCAACTATTTCGCTTCGTAGTACATTCCCATTGGCGTTGGCCAAAAGATTAACTGATTCTATCACATCAAGAAATACTTCATTTTTACGGTATTTAATACCTTCAGAGCGCCAAGAAACTGCGTTAGTAACCGCCAGAGGTGGGCGGGGTTGGAGTTCCAATTTATGCCCTTCTTGTGTAATGTATTCCTGCAATATTTTCGAATCCGTTGTCTGTGGGTATCCAAAATCAATCAACTCATCAAGTAATTCATAAATAATTACAAAATTATCGCGAATTGACTCTTCTTCTAATTCTTTAAAATACTCCACAAAAACTTGTGCAATTTTATGCAGAAAAACAAAAACCAATACAATATTAACATTCTTGTTGCGTGGAGTAGTTGAAACAATGTACAAGTTGTTCGTCTTAATGTACGCAAAGGTGCTGGAATATTTTTAAAATTAGTCAATTTGTTAACGATTAAAACAAATAATTATTTTGTACTTACTGATCAGCAGTCTGCAATATAGGGGTAATCAGACCCTCTTCTTCGCGTTCCATTAGTAGTGGCATGAACTTGTCAATTGCAGCCATATCCATTGTATCCCCTCGATAATTACGAGATATCAATACTTTACCTTTGACATCCAGTACGTATATTGCTGATGAAGACATTATTTCACCTTTTTTCTACGATAACTTTCAAATACCCAACAATACAATGAAAAGTTTCACCCTTACTCTGAATTTATTTTATTCTTTTAAGCAAATTTACATTTTCTAGTATTTGTACAAATTAGAAGAATGCTAAATTTCTCATTAAGGTGCCACACAAGTTGCACTGATGACGACAATCACCTGTCAAATTGCTTGACATTCGTAATTAACGATATGTTGCCATGTTAAGAAATATATTATTTATATGGAAATATTTTGTATAATAAACAATATCTGTAAGCATAAAACAATGTTCTTAAGCTTCTCCCACTAACAAGTCCCGCAGATCTATATGACATGTGTTGTGAAAGAATTTCAAATTCTTTTACTTTGGTAAAAGTGTAAAAATTTTAGAATTTTTGTTTAATTTCAAAAATGTTGGAAGGAGTGTAATTTGTTTTTATATGCCCTGGCATCATTTATTGTAACACACTTTTATTGTGAATAGTTCTTACTGGAAATATATATTCGCTTGGTAATTCCAAAAAGTTTTATGACCGCTTCAGCACTTTTTTCTTTCTTATAAGCGGTTTTATATACAATCTTAGAATTCTGTATGATCTTAGTTGTAATATCGTTTCATCAGGAACATAGAAACCGTTTTCAGTTGGATATTAACAGGACAATATAAAACAACTTTTGGTAATAAGGAAGGGTCGAACGTCTTCGAGACACCACCCTTCACCAACTCTGCAAACCTTAATATCGCATAAAGTAACTAACTAGTAGCTCTGGATTAATCCAAAATATGGAATCAATTGATATTTCACGTTTGGAGGAGGCAGTTGTTGTTTTTTATCGATCAACTTCTCAGGAGCAAGCTATAACACATGATTGGCTTACGAAAGCTCAAACAAGTCCACAAGCATGGCAATTTTCGTGGCAGCTAATGGAGCTTGGCAAGGTGAAAAATATGCATAATAATAATAATTACCCGTCATCTATTAGTAGTATTATAAATTTAATAAAAATTAAATTTTAGAGTCCTGAAGTCCAATTCTTTGGGGCCGTTACATTACATTCCAAACTAATGAAGTATTGGCATGAGGTACCTCGGGAAAATCACGATGAGCTAAAACAAAAAATATTGGAAAAAATTATACAATTCGCTTGTGGTCCTAAAATAGTTCTTAATCGATTGTGTATTGCTGTAAGTTCTTTTCAAATGTATTTATATTAAATGTAATAACAGTACTCTTCAGCTCAGTGCTTTTATTGTGCATATGCTCGGAGAATGGTCAACAGCTATAGAGGATGTCATAAACACATTCCAGAATGAGCAAATACCAAACGTCAATAAAGAAATGCAATTATGGATAATGTTAGAAGTTCTGCAAGCTATACCAGAAGAAGTTGGGTTCACTGTTTTTAACATAATATGCTACATTAAGTTTCATTAAAGATTTTTTCCAAATAGATGCAAGCAATTTTCACGTCGGTCAAAAGAACGACATTGCGAGCTGAGGTAGCAAAACGTGCTCCATTAGTAATGGAGACAACAGAAGCTTATTTAAAAATGCAATTAGATCGTGATTGGGATAGTGAATGTTTTAACAATATGACTCGAGCTGTTAAATGTGTTGGTACTTGGGTAAAGTAAGTAAAAGTTGTAACTAATTTTTCATTGTTTACTGCTTATTTAATAATAAACATTTTGATTTTTTTTTTGCAGACATATTGGGTTTACTATTGAAAATTGTCAGAATATTTCTGCAATATTGCTTAAATTAACGAACAAATGCTACTGGCCGTGCATTCAAGATTCGGATGGGGATGGATGTATGTCTGCTGATGAAAATGAATTAGCCGAGACGTGCCTAAAAACCTTACTCAGCATAATTATTCAACCAGATTGTCATTCCTATCCTAAAACGGCATTTATATTGATCCGAATGTTTTTGGACTCGCTATGCGATATAACAAAAATGGAATGGAAACGTGATAACAACAACGAAGATATTGTAGTTAATATTTACACACTCTTTGTATCTGCCGTTGAAAGACACTCACAGCTTTTGTTGGGTGGAATAACAACTACAGATCCCGAGCTTTCTGCTCTCTATGGGCGTCTTGTTAATGAGATTCTTCAATGTACAGATAAACCGGGAATATACCCAGTAGAAGAGTCCTGTAGCAGCATGGCTATGGGGTTTTGGTATTTGCTGCAAGATGAGGTTTTTGCTATGCACAATGAAGAAGAACGCATAAAATGTTGGGAATATATAAAACCATTATATGCACATTTGACTCGCATATTAGTCCGTAAATCAGAACAACCTGATGAAAATTCTATTGAGAAATGGACATCAGATGATTTGGAAAGTTTTCGTTGCTACCGTCAAGACATATCAGACACATTTGTAAGTTATGTATTATCATGTTGGATTACCATTTATAAACACGTTTTCAGATGTACTGTTATGATGTTTTACATGAATATATACTTGATATATTGGCCGCAGTACTCAATGAAACTATCGCTGAGTTGCAAAATAATCCCACACAATGGACCAAACTTGAGGCTTGTATTTATTCATTCCAGTCGGTAGCAGAACATTTCGCAAGTGAAGAATTAAAGCAGATTCCAAAGTTGATGTGTGTTCTTTCCGAAATTCCCTATAATAAAATGAACGAAAAGCTTCTCGGGACCGCTCTGGAGACCATTGGCTCTTACTGCCAGTGGTTAAAAGAGAATCCGACCTATATACCACCCGCTATTGAATTGTTAGTGCGAGGACTGAATTCCAATATGTCTGCTCAAGCCACTTTGGGGCTTAAAGAGCTCTGTTGTGATTGCCAACTTCAAATGAAACCATATGCCGAACCACTTTTAAATGCTTGCCATACTTCATTAACCTCAGGTCAGATGAAAAACTCTGATTGTGTGCGTTTAATGTATAGCATTGGAAAACTTATGAGTTTACTTCCAGCCACAAATATACCCAACTATTTAGACATTATAGTTGGCCCATGCTTCGAGGAGCTGCAGACCATTTGTCAAAATGATTGCGTAAGGAAGAAAAGAGTGATTCTATTTAGGACTAGTTCCAAACTGTGTTTTGTCTATTTTTAAAGAAAACACCAGCAACGCGAATACGAACAATTTTTCGACTGAATATGATATCAACATTATTTTCCTCGCTCAACACGGACTTAGATGAAGATGACCAGATCGAAGATCTAGAAAACGTCCAACCCGTATTGATTGTAATGCAAAAAACAATGCCTATATTTCGGCAAATCGCAGAACTTTGGGTGGAAGAAATGGATGTGCTTGAGGTAATTCATTCTGGTAAACTATGAAACTAATATACATATGTATTAACTATATTTGTATTCAGACGGCTTGTACTGCTTTGCAACATGCAATTGTTAACCTCAAATCCAGTTTTCGACCTATGTTGCAAGACCTTTGTTGCTTCATTGTTGCTATTTTCCAAACGCGTTGCTGCCCGCCAACATTGGAAATTTCAAAAACGGTTTCTAGTTTCAAATTTGAGCTTTAGTAATATTTTTAAATCTGATGTTTTGTTTATTTATTGCTATAGGCTATCATAATCTTCTATAAGGACGAGGGATGTAAGTCTTTAATGCAACAACTTCTAGTTGAACTCGTGCTTCACAGTTTTAAATTATTCGAAGTGAGTTAAACTTCGCCATACAATATAAAGTATACTATCTGTAAACACTAATTTTTATGTTAATTACATTACTACTGAAAGTCCACACCGGAGAACGATTTTTCGAATATCGCCGACACAATTGAAGTCTTTTATGCATGTCTCATGCAGATCATCAAAAAATTGCCACAAGCCCTAGATGACAAAGCGATTGCCTTTGATAGGCTAATATACTATGCGTTGAAGGCAATGACCTTGCCAGAAAATGGTCCTATACGTACTGGTGTGCAGTTCCTGTCGCATTTTATTCTACAGTCACGTAATTACCCGAGTATGACACAAGCAGTACTTAATGCTGGTGAGGAGATTATTCGCACTGCAGTGTTATGTGTTGGTTGTGTCGCCCCCCGACAACAAGTGGAAAAATTCGCTGATATTTTCATGGCAATCAATAAAAAATATCCAGCCGAATTAGTTGCTTGGCTGAAATTAGTTATGCAGATACCAAACTATCCCACACAACTTATCGACGAAGCTGAGAAATCTAAATTCGTTACATTGATTATAAGGTAGGGAAAAGGAGTCAAATACAAATGAATTACGAGCTCTAATGCAAATTTCTTTTAGGGAAAAAGTCAACAGACGTTTGCTGCAGAAACATCTTAGCGATTTCGCAATAAAATCGCGAGGCTTAACAGATAAATTTCAGTAGTAACGTCAAATAAGCGCCAAATAAAAAGAAAACTTTAATTTAAAAAGTTATGAAATGTACGATTGTATTTCCTTTTTGCCAAATTATGTTAATCGTAAATTGAAAAGTCACTAACGGTAGATGTTTGATCTAGTAGTGATATGCGAATTTGTTATGCTCCCCGTGATAATATTTGCCGTATTTTTAGTGATATTGAGCAGATGTTCTGCGAGAGTATTAAGAGTCGAGTTAATTGGTTTAATTTTAGGTTTATCAAACCACATTTTAAAATAAGCACTGGGTTTATATTTGTTTATGTTATATAAATATCGTAAATTTTTGTTGTAAAAATGTTTACAAAATAACTAAATAAAATTTTTTTTTTAAGCTGTAGTCTTAATACAACAATAAACCAAAAAAATTGAGATTTACCATTAATTTTTGGACTTAGTTAATTTATAAGAAAATATGAAATTTTCACAGAAGAAGCCGCAGAATATAATTATATAAAAGATATAATTAAAAAATAAACTTAAGTATGCTTTAAAGAGTAATTAGAATGTTGCGAAGGTAAGTCTCCCACATTTGCCAAGTATATATAAATCTAATTACTCTGGATACATACATGTATGGAAAGATTTTGTGAAAAATATGGCAGTAATATTTTAGAACAATGTCTTTTCAAATCAATAAAAACGGTTTCAATCAATGTATACGAGCATAATCTACTCTGACTAATTATTTATTTAATCAATAGCATACATTGTCACCAACAAAAGCGTTGTTCGAGTAAATGCTCATATACTCATATCAGTCAGAATTATATATACATATGTACATTAATCTGAATAGCACTGAAATAAATATGAAAGTGCGTATAGAATTGTTAACGATATTTTTCATTATATACGTACAACTATGCATACAGTATTGAAGCGTTTCACTTTAATGCATATATAGTGTGAAGTGTTGGTTATAAAGAGTGACAAGTGTCATTTTGAACCAGTACATCGCAGTTATGGAAATTCATTAAAATTTTTTGGAAAAGAAATCAGTATATCAACAAAACGAAAGTTAAGGATGAAGAATTTAATAAAATGCCGTGGATAGATATTTACATATGTACATTACAAACATATATTGCAAGTACGTTTCAATTTATGTACTTTCGCAGCTTAAGAATAGTGGGCCTATACGGTTATGTCCTCTATCCATCTAGAACTTTTTAATATCCTAAATGCGAAGGATTACACTGAAATGGATGACATATGTATGTTTAAAATGAAATATCTACATCTCGCTTCATTTTAGGAATTTCCTTTTTCACTATAAGGAACAAATCACTCCCCCATGCGAAATTCTCGACGACATTTTTTACCAACTTAGCGATGGAACACAATTCTTCACACCGACTTTCTGCCTGTAAACCATCTGCAGATAGTCGATTAACTTTTAGCATTATGGACTTTTTTATTTTATATACGACCGCGATTATGACCAAACTTTAAGAGAATCTTTTAACCGGTCATTAATTTCACAACACTAGTAAGGGACCAAAATGACACAGATAAGAAAGTTACAGGTTTACAAGAACACCCTGTACTTCAGACAGTGGACTTGATGCCGTCTATATAAAAATGCCTGCATGCTACCTGTCAAGTGTATATCGAAAAACCCCCCAAGCAGTATCTGAAGGACCATTTGTTAGAAGCAGAACCAACAAGTCCTTCCTTAAGTAAGCCGGACAACTCATGTAACACCCATAAGATGTAATGTACTATAAACAAACACTCAGCATTATCCACCGAAAGACTAACACCATTTAAATTGACTATATCTCCGTGAATAACATCCTAAAGTGTTTGCGTAATGTTTTGCCGCTATAAAGAAGTATGGAACAAAACTTAGAAAATAAAGTATCACTGATATTCCGCAACTGAAATCTAAAAGTGGGGGGATTCCGCCATTTCGCAGTAAAATCGTTAGAGTAAAATCACAAAATAACTAATATTATGATTTCCGACTGGAAAATTGATTTCACAATGAAAGTTGAATTTATATAAATGAAATAATTAATTAAATAATATTAATGAAATGAATAATGAAATAATATTACACAATTACTATAATCAATGATGCCAATCAAAAATATTCTTATTTCCGCCACTCCTTCACACCTAATATTCAGTTCCGCCCGACCTCAGCACTTTCTTATTTATCATAATAAGCCGTTTTTATCTATTTTAAATTTTTTATTATTTTCCATGATGATTGTTATGCACCTAACGATAGTTTGAAATAACTAAAATTAAGGGAGATATAACGAGTTACACGTATCAAAATCAGATGTCGAGATGAACTGATTTCAGGACGTATATCTGTATTTCCGTCCCTAACATTTAATGGTTGTTTGTAACACCTAAAACTAATCGAGATAGATATATAGTTATATATTAATCAGATCAGGAGGATAAGGAAGACGAGGCGAATTGAATTCCGGGTAACTGTCTATCCGACCGTCCGCGCAAGCGATAATTTGAGTAAAAATTCAAATATCTTGAAGAAACTCGGTACACCCGTTCTTTGTCACCATAATACTGGTATTGCATATTGACGTAATCGTACTATCACGCAGACAAAATTCCGTTAATCGAAAACCTATAAAGTAGTATAACTAAGCAATAAATTAAGACACGAAAGTGTAATTTTTTTAACTGTGCTGGGGTTCTCAGTAGGCAGAGGCATCTATGGTTAAAGGTTTTTTAAAATATCCCCCGTCCCCCCAATAGGTTTAATGTACATATCTCATAAACGTGGAAAGCTTTATCACCCAAACTTGCTCAGAACAATTCTTTCTAGTATGTTCTCATACTTTGGGAGAATGAATGAAATCGGATGATAATCACGTTCACCTCGCATACAAAGGCTATGTTGAACGCTACTAAAAGTACTTTAACTCGCTGACTAATGAACTAAATGAACTAATTTGACAGCCGAGATGGTTCTTAAAGGTTTCAAAAAATTGGTCTAAAAACTAGACAATGGATGTGGCACAGCTCTCTTTTAGGTGAAATCCTATATCTTAGGAACCACTTAACCAATTTCAACCAAATTTGGTGCATGGCATTCTATTTGCATCCCTATGTTACGTTGTGAAAATGGGCGAAATCGGATTACAGCCACATTTACTTCTCCCACAACAGAATTTTAAACATTTATATATTTATAATTAAGATATTGGATAAATACTTCCCCTAGTACCCATATACCTAATATAACCTTCCGGTTATTATACCTTTATAACACATATATCGGTCAATATATGAGTTATCCCTGTGAAATTCAGAGAAATTCAGAGGACTTCAGAGGAAATTCAAAGAGAGGTTGTCTCTTTCGGACAACAGTGTGTCCGTGTGCCTAAAAGGGATAAAATCGGGTAAACACTTCCCCTAGTCTCCATATACCTAATATAAGAATTTCAAGCTTCCGGTTGGCTGTACACCGTATATATAGGTCAATCTGTCAGGTATATTAATGAACGTCAGGCGGCATCTTTTCCTGCTAATATCAACTATAATTATCTCAATAATTATTAAAATCGGATTAATGCTACCCCTAGCCCCATATATCTAATATAAGAATTTAAAACTTCCACTTTTCTCTGTAGCGTATGTATCGATCAATATATAATGTATATCAAAATTAAATTAAAACAAAATTAAGTGAATGTATAATATTGGATATACCATAGTTAAATGCGGAAAATGTATGAAATCATTCAACGAATTACTCCAAATATTACATATAATAATTTTCGTTATTTTAGCAGACTTTATGCTGAATATGTCGGTCAGTATGTGAGTTATATTGATAAAATTGCATGGAAACATATCCTCTAGTGTAATTGATAGTAATGCTAAAGCTTAACGCATTCAGATCAAACCTTCCCCTAGCCCAAATATACCCGCTATAATGATTTACGACCTTCCAGCTGACTTTAAACCGCTCATCTTGGTCAATATGTGTGATATTTTAACGAGATTAAGTGGATATGTTTTCTTACACATAATGTGGTTTAGCGCTAAATATGAATGACATCGGTTTAGACTTTAATCTAAGCTCCTTATCCTACGTCTTTAAATCATACGATTTGCGAGAGAATCTAATGTTCGTCTGTATTCAAACTTAGCGCTTCCTTACTTGTTTCAGTTAGTAAATGATTTGATCATTTGAATTGTGTGATGCAGTAAAGTTCTGTCCGGTAAATTTGCTGGAAATTTACTAAAATAATTTCTGGATATTTCCTTATCTTTCAAAAGAATTGTATACACTGATGCACAATTTTATTAAATCATTTCCAAATTGTTATTTTTTTATATCTTTCGTTAATTTTCATTTTTATTCATAAATTAGATATAGTTAATCTTTCTTAAATTTAAATATTTGTGTATTAAAAGTAGTAACACATTTCACTGTAAAAGAGAAGAGAAATAAGAAAAATTAGTTTTCAATATTAAGGTCCATTTAAGTTTCATATGCATGTATATGGATAATTTATTTACGTGTATGAATAATTTGTTGTCTTTCTTAAAAAGAACTAACCAATAAAATATCAAGTCATCTATTAGTGCAAAACCACGTTTAAAGCATGCAATAATCTATTTTCAAGACTCTATTGACGTTTATCCACCATAATATATAAGAAATGTTCTGTAGAAAGACCCACTCGTTCAATATCGTTGATGAAACAAATGCGTTTATCTCTTGGGCTCTTGGACTACAAAACTGCACTGAATAAAAGAAATATACACCAGTACCAGTACACACCCACTGCAAACTTTATGTACATAACAATCAAGCAACGGCAATATATAATTAAGATGGTACTTATTGTTTTTCTTTATTTCAGTTTCATTTTTGACATTGATTAAGTTTTATCATAAAATAGGTGTTGTATCGATGTTGATTCATTGGATTAAATATTCATTACAGCTAATATGAAATCGTATTCAAATTCATGTACAATATAAGGCGATCTACAAAACAACATCTCTGATACACATTTATAGGTCTCCTAAATATATTGTATTACAAAAGTTTGATATTAAAGTTATACATATGTACTAATTAATTATAAGTTACTTTTAGTAAAATTATTTTAGATTACACTAAAGCAAAACATTGGCTTAAAAGTGTAACTTTAATTATAGATTTTATTATGTCCGCATTTGCATATATTTAAACAGCATAAAACATTTGGTGTTTTTTACGCTTAATTCGTAATCTATTACATTGATAATATTAACAATAAAATTTTCGTGTGTGTGGTTAGATATATTAGCATGAGAATATACATAAATACGCCGACATGTATTTGACTTAGGTAGAATTTGAAAATTAATTAATTTGCTTACAAAAAAATTTAACTATTTTATGTAAAGGTAGCAAACTGAATTTAAATTATTTAATAGAAAAAATTAAATTACTGGCGTTTTTCATTGAACTCGGTTGAAATAACTTTTGTAGGTTTCTAATGCACTCATGAATGAGAAAAAACACAAATTACTTTTTAAATATTACAGATATTTCGATTTCGATTACAAAACATAACGTTATCTGTAAAAATGTAACTACCATATCTTTGTCAACCAGTGTATATATATTTATATGGGACGCATATGTACGTAGATATGTAATGTTCATGCTTACCATATTGGTAATTTTTTCAAATATCAGTGAATTAATATATATATTGGGTTGTTCGGAAAGTCATTTCGTTTTTTCCCGCCAGAGGACTTAATTACGTTTTTTCGAAACTAACTTCACACTTAAGCCCCATAACCATTATATGTCATGAGAGCTGATATTGCAAGGCTTGTGTGTGAAAAAGTTCTATTAATTCTACCCAGTAGTTTTTGGTTGGTGCCTTTTTAAATATGGAGAGCAATAAGCAGCATTTTCGTCATATTTTACTTTTTAACTTCAGAAAAGGTAAAAATGCTGTCCAAGCGAGAAAAAAATTGACGGATGTGTATGGAGAAGGCGTGTTAACAGTACGTCAGTGCCAGAACTGGTTTGCAAAATTTCGATCCGGCAATTTTGATGTCGAAGATGCACCACGGTCTGGAAGGCCGGTCGAAGCTGACAAAGATGCGATAAAGGCATTAGTTGATGCAAATCGGCGAATCACCACACGAGAGATCGGTGAGAGGTTAAATTTGTCGAATTCAACTGTTTATGGCCATTTGAAAGGCATGGACTTAACCTCGAAGCTCAAAAAAAACGAAATTACTTTCCGAACAACCCAATATCTATGGTAAATTTCATGTTATATACTGCAATAACTGTGTTTTTTCTTAAATTGGGTTCATTTGTGTAACTTCCTTTAATATTTGTTTACATCCGGAAGAGTCTTCAAGAAATCCTCTGTCCGCTTATGTTCGAATAGGGCGCGAATTGTGCCACTATCAGCTGGCAAATCCGACTTTCGACGCAATAACGGCTTGTCTTTATTGCGTTCCCCTCGTATCTGTTTGGAATGAGTAGTTTCACAAGTAGCAAAATGTCTTTTAGGTATGCTTGAAAATACCGATGCATACATATATATATATATATGTTTGTGTGAATGTGTATGTTATAAACGGATGTCCATAATGTATATAGATATTTTGATTATTTAATTGTTTCCATCACAACAGAAACTTTATACTAAAATATGTTCAATATTAGTTAACTGATTTACAAATGTAGATTATATGCGCACCACCATATGTATATACAAATATAAATAATACACATGTAACTGATGCAGGTACATATTATGTACATATGTATGCACGTGTTAATGATATATGTGTATAAAATGTTTCCTCTTCGTTAAAATCGTTTGACTACCGGTAATATGAATTGAGTTAGTTGAAGATTTGTGCACCTATTACAACAAAATAAAAACAATCTGTAACAACTGTTTGTATTACTTTCGAATAAGGAATACATTTCAGTTCGGAAAATGCTTCATATATACGAATTATAGTTTTTATACTTTTGAAGGGGAATTTAAAAAGGATTTTGGGTTGTAAACTTGTTTTACGCCACAAAAACCACAAACTTTTGAATATTTGTATGTATAGAGACTAATATTACATACTTAAAATAAGTAGCCAAGCTATAACATATAAATAACTAATAACTTATAAATGTATATGCATAACATAACATAACACTTATATAGAGTGGCTCACAGCCAAAGTGATGCAACCGTATAAGAAATACTAAAGCAAGTATTACCTAAAAACTAAATACATCTTCCAAAAAATATAAATACCACTTAACAGCGGCAGATATACACAATTAATTTATGATTTAAAAATTTCAGATTTTATTGTTATTTTATTTAATTAACAAGAAAAACAAACTTCAGTATTAAATTGCACCTCATAGCGAAAATGATGCTGATAATGAAATGATTTGAAAGTGATGATGATAACAAAAAATAAATTACATTGCAATTTTAAGGACATAACTAAAAATTTAGGTCGATTAATACTTTTTGGGATACCCCTTACTATCTATAACTGCTTTTATTCGTTTCGGCATGGATTCCACCAATTTCTTTGTATAGTTAGGAGTAATTTTATTCCATTCTGCTTGCAGGGCGATTTTCAAGTCGACTTCATTTCAAATCTCGTATTTTCGAATCTCTTCTTCCAAAACTGACTACAGATTTTCAATTGCATTTAAATCTGGAGACTGTGCTGGTGTTTGCACTATGTGCGGACAGTTCCAAATAAGCCAGCTTTGCACAACTCCGGATTTGGGTTTCGGATCATTATCTTGATAGTACCGAAACTTATCGCCAGTGTTTAATTTCGCGCACTTTGAAGCTAATTTCGTTTCAAAATGTCCGGATACACATTCTTGTCCATAGTTCAATCGATGAATTCCAAATTCCCTACTCCAGAAGACGGCATGCATCCCCACTCCATTACATGTTCTCCACCATGTTTTACAGTGCTACGTAAATTTTGCGGTTGTAGCTCTGCATTTGCTTTTCTCCATACATAGCTCTTCCCATCCGATGTAAAAAGGTTGAATTTACTCTAATCTGCAAAAATTTCGGTATTCCAGAAGCTTTCAAGCTTATACAAATGTTCGTTTGCAAACTTCAACCTTGCATTTCGATTTTTAGCATTGATGTATGATTTATTTCGGGCTGTGCGGCCATTGAAATCAGTTTATCTGATTAATCTTCGTATGGTTTCCGGATGACTTTTCTTCCATGAAAAATTTCCACTTCGTTGCCTAAAGCTGGAGCACTTAATTGGGGATTTGCGCGTATTTTCCGTACAATCCAACGGGAATCAGTTCCGTTAAATATTTTATTATAAGCCGACTGCTTTTTATTTGAGATACGATTTTGACGAAAATAACGTTCAATGATATGCTGAATAGTTCCTTGACTCAGTTTCACAATTTCCGCGATTTTGCGTTGACTTTTGCCGTCTTTATAATCATTTAGGATTGATTCGCGCACTTCAATAATTATTTGACAACCCATTTTGAACTGCACTCTACGGATGACAATACTAAAATCTCAAAACTATAAAATATTATTCCAGGATTGCTCGCATTTATAACAGTATTTAATTTGCATTCAAAAATCGGCGCCAAGCTGTCGCCGCTAAAGGTAAACATTTGTGCATCATTTTGGCTGTGAGCTTGCATTTCGGTATACGAACATGTTTTTGCTTTACGTTTGTAAAAAAGAAATAATTTTGGGTTTTTTTTTATTTTACAAGATTTAACATATATGTACCAAATCAATAAATTACTAAAAAAAAAAATTATTTTGCAATATAAAAATGATTTTTTAATAAGCACTTTATTTCGTTGCTGCATCATTTTGGCTGTGAGCCACTGTACATATATTGAGTAACCAACTTCGGAAAAACTGAGAAAACATTATTTAGTAAACTATGGACAATAAACTATAGACATTGTCAATACAAGAATGTACTCGTAATATGTTCTTTAATACAGTGTGTGGAAATTTTATCTCTATACCACGGATTTTTCGTAGATATTTTTTAACTACGACTAATATTTGGCTTACCTCTCTAGTGTCCTGTGCTGTTTGTTGCTGTATCTGCGGTTGTCTGCTTTCTTGTTCCAATTTGTCATAAGTTAGATCACAATTCTCATTCTCTTCAAACTCATTTTGACTACTTGAAATACTTAAATTATCCATTTGGCCACACATTTTAGGCCACTCAGGATTGTTTTTGGCTAAAGACTCTACTTGCATCCAAAGCTCTTCACGTTGTGACATCTTTTCGCGTTCCCTATTTAGTAAAGTAGATACATAATTTTGTAGGTGTTTCTATATATATACTTAAAATATAATAAATGTATGTATTTACAGTTGCTTCTCCTGGCGATAGTTTCGACTACACTCGTCGAAAAGACGCTGATTCATCTCCATAAACAATTTTAGTGCATTATAAATCAGTCCGTGTATCGTTTTATTCCAATGCGTTTTTGAATTACGATTTAAAGCCGGGAACATTATCGGCAAAATAACTTGCGAATTGTCTGCTATCAGCGACATTATATACTCGTTATTCCAGTAATAAAGCGCTCGTTCAGCCACCTGAAAATGCGGCGACGACACACACTTGGCAATTTGTCGAAATAATGGTTCCATGACTTTTTGAAATTCAGCCGGTTCGATGACATCGAGTAGCTCCTCTAGTTCATTTAAAAACATTACTTCCTTAGGACTATGTGTTTTGGGCCAAAATTTTAAGAGGCTCCTTTAAAAAAAAAAAAAAAAGCAATGCATTTATGAAAAATCAGTTATATATATGGCACATTTATATTTCAAACCTTATGACTGGCTCCGATAAACTCGGATCTTTTTCCAAAAACTGTACAACACAATAAGTCAATTGCGGATGATAAACAGACAAGCTTTTCGCCTTGTGCAATGGTAATAAAACTTTCAGCAAAAATTGTTTATGCTCCTCTTTTAGTGGTAATGCGAAACCATTTATAATACTACCGAGAATTTCTAAAAGTTCGGCAATGCCATTGTGATGCTCGGTCTCATAAATGAAACTATATATACATAAATAAAAATATAATATTACAAGTGAAAAACTGCACAGGCCTGAAAGTTCATTCATACCGATAAAATACGTTATTGATTTGTTTGCGTATAAATGCTCTTAAACCCAAAAACTTTCCATAGATCCGATGCAGTACAGTCTTAAGGAAATCACGTTCACGTGGATCCTCCGAATCAAAAAGGTCCAACAACTGCAACACAAATTGATGATCAATATAACGCTTAGCGATGTTCGGCTGAAAATCTGGTGACTCAAGGAAACGTAAAAATAGTTCGTAAACAAATTGTAGATGGGGCCACGATGATTCTAGCGTAGGCTCATCCTCTTCCGGATCGAATTCAGCGCCATTGGGATTTGATGATGGGGGTAATGTGCGAAATAAATTTACCGCAAACTGCAGAAGAAATCATGTTATCAATCACATAAAAGTATGCCATGTACCTATGTATAGAAGTGCTAACCATATTTATTGCCTCCGGATAAATTGCCTCCGTGATTACACCATTCTGGTTAGAGAGATACTCGACCATTTCGTGTAGCGCAGCGCGCTTCACTTCCTTCCATTTTAGATCGCTTAAGGGCTCGGAAAAATCGAAGAGCGTGCAGCATTGCCTTAACTTTTGAATCAAAAGTTGTTCACGCTCATTTGCAGGCGTTTCTATGATTAAAACAAAAATCAAGCCCAGTTAAAAAGTTCTTTATTACACGTACATACATACATATACTTAAATAGAGAAAAAACAAAAAAAAAAAAAAAGGAACAAATAATATATAATAAACTCGTTTAATTCTGGTGTATTCAATAAAGTGACTATATTTAAAAAAAAAAAAAAAAACGATTTAACCCTTTCTGACGCATGAACCATTTAACACCTCCATTTTATGTATCGTATTCATATTGATTATATCTTGGTTTATTTCAACTAAGTGAAATATTATTTTTTCATATCTATCACAATTTGTGAACTTTGCCAATAATAAATTTATTTCGACACTTCAACTTAAGTTTAAACTCCAATATTCTTAGATTTTAAGTCAGGTTTTGCAACTATAGCAAATGTAAATATCTTTTGCAGCATTCCAGAATCAAGGACGGTGATATAATGTAAAAAGAATGGGGGTCAATATGACAGTTTTATTAAGATTAAGTTTTTATTTATTTATTACAACTATTACTACTTTTTTTAAATGATTTGTATGCAGCATATACTCAATTATGCATGCATCTTGTAAAAACTTTAAGGATAGAGCCAGTTTTTATTACGTATATTATTATTACGGTTTACAATCCAACCTGTTAAAATACTACCGAGAATACACTTTTTGAGTAAAATGCAATTTTTTAAGCATTTTGCTCCCCTTTAGCCAAATAACTATAGAAATTGTACTTCATTTTTGATATCTGCCGACAGCAAGGAACCGATAAACAGGCTTAAAAGTCTGTAAAGATATCAAAGAAAAATGTTAACCATATTGTAAAATTAGGCTATGCGAAAACTCTGTATGCGTGCTCACAATTGAAAGAGAAGAAATTGCTGCTTCATCAAGACAATAATATTCCATGTAACAAATCGAAGATCTTTTTTTTTTTAAATTTTATTACATTTGTACATTATTGGGTGATTACTGGCTTTTTATTTTAAATCAAAAACTAAAGAACGCGCTTATTTACCAAATGAATTAAAAACAAAACAAACAAAAAAATAACCTTGGACTTGTAAAGTATCAGTGTAAAAATATCAGCCAAATGTGTTTAAAAGTATTAAAATGAATATATGAGATGCGATAGAAGAAACAAGTGAACGACGGGCAAGTAGTAAATAAACGAAATGTTAAGAAAATTAATCACAGCATACGTATAGCGCATGGAGAACTCGTAAAATTATTCTATGGCAATGCACTTGATTTAATGACATTTTAAAGTGGGTGTCCTGTTTGCTGAAATGTGTTAATGAATATATGAATGCTCTTATGTACATATGTAAATTATGTGACAGAAAATATTCATTAAAAATAATTGCAAACACAGGAAATACCTGATAATCGAGAGTTATTTCAAGTGAGGAAGGTGCTGCAATCAAGCTATTGACGTTATCTTATTTCTAGTACACCAACATAACGTTTTCAACTGTTAGGGCCATTGTAACAACCGACAGATAACTCAAATAAAGGCTTATACGTAAAGGTTTTATAGGTAATATATATGCATTAGCTTATGGATAGTTAAATTGATGTTTATAAACACCCCATAACTATTGACGAAAATATTCGTCCTTTTGACTTTTTATGTGACATAATGATACTTACTCACGAGTCTTGATTGCCTTTTGAACTTAGAGAGCTTTCAACTCATCAATAAACAACGCCGTCATTATTGGTAAGGCGAATGGACGCACTCTGTTATTCTGTGTCGTTTTGTTTATTTGCCTGTGTATTCCCATTTAAATATCGGTGCCAACGCGCTAATTTTAAAACGCCAAAATATATTGCAAAATTACAATTTAGCGTAGATTTCTACCGACTGCATTCTCAGCAATTGGCAAGAGCTTTAGTATATAAAATAAATTAGCAAAAACATTGCGCTAATTTGCTGCCGCACCGCAGTGGTATGCTTGCGACTCTTAGCTCTTTATTTAGGCATAGCGATTGGAAGAAAAAACTAACACTGGTGCATGAAGATCAACTAAAAAGCAAAGTTGTATGCTCATTGCTATATGTATATAATAGCCAAATTAATCCGGAATAAAGTAAGGTAAAGTAACTTTAATTCTCATAATATTGTATATATATTGTATATATATATATATGTATATATGTATGTATGTATGTATGTATATATATATCCACAATACAAACTCCACAATACGTTCTGACGTTAAAAATTGATCACTTATCGTAAGGAGTTCTAAACAATCAATAAAATCGTCATGACTTTTAAAATGCTTCGATTCACTATAATCAGTTGAGAAATTTGCAAAACTATATTCAACACTAAGTACATATATATTAAAAATTATACATAGAACAATTGGATCCATATTTTTGGTCTGATTTTGTTTACCTTTGGAATATCTTTTGGTATCTAACATCATGCTAGTATCCGTTCTACTAAATATGTCTAAAACATTATATGTTATAATATGTTTAATGTTCTGCAATATCCCCAAAATATATGGATTATATTTTTCCTGATCACTCTTTATTGTTGAAAGTGTATGTAATAATTTTTGTATTGTAATTTTTCAACAAAGACCACTTTTTCAAATAGCGTGGAGACACTTAAAAATCTTAATATCTACAATAAGTATTTGAAAGGTCAAAAATCATTACCTAATATTTGTTGTATATTATAAGAAAAATCTAGAATAGATAAATTTCCATTCGCACTTATAGGTTAAATAATAATAAATATATAATGCGTTAAATAATTACAAAACGTTTTTAAATATTTTTTCATGCTCAAAAATTTTAACCAATTTATTATTTAATCAAGAATATTTTTATTTGAAAAAAAACAATGTTACAACAAAGATAGTATGTGAAAAGCGATAAAAAAAAATCGAGTACATAAAATATGCAAACGCTATGATAATTTTTAAAGTAAATTAATAAAAACTATGCAGATAATTATTGTCAAAGTAAAGTGTGTGTAATGAAACCATGAAATCAAGACAAGCAAAGTATTGACATTTCAGTTATAGAGGGAAGAATATAAAAGAAAATTTTGTTGATAAGCACCTCGTAGGAGCGGCAACGGTGTGGCCGCTGATGTTGTGGATGGTGAATGAAATAGATTACGATCTCTTGCGCGTCCAGGACTTCCAGTGATTTGTTGTAAAGTTTGCGGCGATAAAATTCCACTGCCGCTTGTGCTGTCCTTGCTGCAGCTATCACTATCAACGCCATCAATCCCACCGTTACAAGTAATGTTGCAAACGCCGGTGCTGATGGCATTATCCGATTCATCGCCATTTCGAAAATGGGCCGATTTGGTATTATTTAATGTTGCTGCTAAAGACGTACCATTTCCGCTGCACAATGAAAGCTCGTTTGTTATATCATTATTGTTAGCCGACCCTCCGATTCCCAGCGAAATACTAATACCAGAAACGATATTTTTTGCCACATTTGTATTACCACTTCCTGCAGAAAATAGCTCCTGTGAGCTATTAAAACTACCCGTGGCCACAGACGCAGCCGAGTTTCCAACACTTTTTGTGGCATTGAGAATACTTTTGATTGCGGCAGCTGCACTCACCGGCGACTGATTACCAGCAATCCACGAAGCGTTGTAAATGTTAAGTATTAATTTTGGATTGTGTAGAAACAGCAAAGAGATGATAATGGTGTGATAATGGTGATGGACGCGAACATGATTTTTTGCCAGTGGTCGGGAAAAAGTTGAAAGTAGTGGTATGAATTATGACATTTGCATTTGACATGTTATATGTAATGTGTGCCATCAAATCCCGATCGTTCGTTTGGTTTTATTGATTAGGAAAGATTAAGTAATATATTAATACATTTTTCTTTTTAATTAATTTCAAGTTAGAAATGGGCTGTATGCGAGGTATATTATTTCTTGTAGGTGCATACGTACGACCGTATTTACACAAATACACATACGTAGTGTGCTCAAAAAATAACGAGAATTTTCGTTTTTTGAGAAAAAAATAGTTATTCATTCGTCTACATTAACTTTGTCGCCTTCAAAATAGTCTCCATTCCAATCGTCGAAACACTTCACAAGCGTGATTTTTGGGATAGCCTTTAGCTCTCTCAGCGATGCGCTTTTAATATCATCTATACTTGTAAAACGACGGCCCTTTTGAGGTTCTCTTTACTTTTGGAAATAGGAAAAAGTTACACCGAGCCATGTCTCGCGAATATGGAGGCTGGGGCATCGTTACAATATTGTTTTTGGCCAAGAATTCACGAACAAGCAATGAAGTATGAGCAGAATTGAGCAAAAGTGATTGTTTTTCCACAAATCCGCACGTTTTTTTCGGATTCCTTCACGCGAACATCGTTGAACTTGTAGATAGTACTCCTTATTGACCGTTTGACCTTGAGGCAAGAATTCATGATGCACTATGCCATTAAAGTTAAACACAGTCGAAGAACATTCCCGTTATTTTTCGAACACACCTCGTATGCAGTACTGACCAAACCTAAAACACCTCCTTAAACCGATTTTTTAAATTTAAATTTTCTTCTCATTTTCTTAATACATATAAATCAGAAATAAAAGACTTTTACATCAATTATTAGGTTATATATTCACGTACAATAAAACAACATAATAATTACTATTTTCTTCGGATTTTAATAGCTTCACTTAAAATTTTTCATAGTAGTCAAAAACTCTAACTCTAAAAAAAAAAACTCATTGCACTGAAGCACCCCCCTATACTTGATGTCAACAAATACGTTTCTGTGTTAATATTTTTCTTCATTTTAACGATATCTTAAAAGTTGTGAAAGAGTTGAGATCAGAATGTTCAGCTCCACATTTTAAAAACACCATGCTAATACCTTGTAATGAGGTTTTACTATGGTTTCAGGAGTATTTATAATCATTATCCCGTTGGTACGTATCTCCATCTAACTAACATTATCTCTTTAAATTATGGCAACTACGTTTTACACTACAACTACGTTTTATAATGTGTGGGTATACCCGATTTGGTTATTTTGTATATTCTTGTGATATCTTGCCCCAAAAAAGATTTCACACCATCAAGTTTCCCCTACTGTTGATATAAAACAGTTGATATAAAAATTATGATCGAAGATCCGGCGTTCCGGTCGTCTCCCATGTCATATATATTGTTCATCGATTCAACTAAAAATAAAACATTGTTCCATTTCTGGATCGTCCAATGAAAGTGAGCTTTGGTAAATTCTTGATTGACCTTTAAAAATTTTGCTTAAGCAAATGGCTACTTAGTCGATTGTTTTGTTTCCAAGACTTCGTTCAATTGAGTTTGGGAGAAGTTCCATAAGTGCCCCAAAATGTTTGCAAATATATAATTGATATTCGTTTAAAATTTAATTTGATTTATTAAAAACCAATGAATTTGACCAATGAGTTATTGATGTTCATCATACTTTTAAAATCGAAAGAAAAGAATAACAATTATGTTGTTTTATTATAAATGAATATATAACCTAACTAACAATATATGTGAAACTTTATATTTCTGATTTCTTTGTTTTAGGAAAATTAGCAAATTTAGAAAATCTCATTAGGGGGTGCTTTAGGTTTGGCCAATACTGTATATATGTTCATCCAAATGACTGCGTCTCTTTAAACTGAAGTGTATTTCGTTACGTTATTTGACAAGAGGAAATAATTTCAAATTCGTTTCTCAATCACTGTATTAACGGAACTTAGTATATTACTTAATTAATTTTCTTACTATGTGTATCCTGGTCCTCTTATCTCTGGTTCTCATATTTTGAACATCCAACAAACACGTGGAGGGTCCTACAAACACCTGAAGTTTGACATTTAGGATGCACATAGGTCTATATTATCACATGATTGTTTCTGTTTTTACTTCCTATAAATTAGTGTTAACATATGATTTCATGGAAAAATTACTCGACTTTGCCTCACTTAATATGATTCAGAAGGATTGATTTTTTTTTATAAATCAAGGCCAGCCAAACTACACATTCAATAATACTATTAAACATTTTCAAAAACGTCAACATACTTTTTACTTAGTTTCGGGCGTTTCAGGTGTTCTATTGAAAATTTTATTTTAACAAATGCATTGGGCTCCTACTAAACTAAATATTGATAATTTTTAATGCTTTATTGGTTAATAATGCAATGAAGTGAAAGGAATTTAAGGAGAATGATTAAACATACGTATGTACTTTTTAGGGCTATGCAAATATTCATTAAAGAATTTGCTGAACAATTAAAACTAAAGTATTTCAATTATTAAACTCGACTAAAATATTGATTTATAAAATAAATACAGAAAATTAATTGTGGGGGCAATATTCGAATATTTTGCTGTTTCATTAATGCAATTTTATTATTAATTACAATTTCCAAATAATAAAGTAATTTAATTATATATGATTGTATAAAAGAATTAAATGCTCAATTCATGCCATAACCTTAGTTCTCAGGTATGTACGTATATATGTATTTACTGATTAAATATGAGGGAAATATCATTCAAACCTTATTATTAGTGTTTAATGACGATGAGGCAGCCGTTGAAAGCAGTGAAGTAGCCGAGGTGGCAGCAGAAAAGTGTTGTGTCAGTGTCGCAACCAGTGAAGATGACGTTGCCGTCGTTGATGAGGTGACAATAGCAGTGCTGATGCTATTGGGGGCAACCCCGCCAATGCCAACACTGCCAATGCCACTACCAGGCATTCCACCAACAACTGACGTACTTGTTCCGGCCGTAATCGATATACATGCAGATGAAGATGAGGAATATGGGGATGTACTGTTGGAAGCGTACGTAGAGGCTACGGTATTGGGATTATAAGTATGTGTCGTCGAAGATATGTTGTTTGAATTGCAAATAGACACAACGGGAGCGGAAACCATACCTGAGCCAATGGAATTAGTTGTTATAGCTGATAACACGGTGGTGCTTGTTGCAATTGATTGTGATGCTGCCGCTGTTGCCTGTATTTCGACTTTTTGTCGCTGTTGACGCTGTGACATTGTTGACGTGAGACAATTATGATTATTAACCAAGTGTGCTCCAGAAGCCGACGATTCGTCAACTGGAAATTTTGCTTTGATTTCTTCAATGTTCGTGAATTTGAATTTTATACCGCTATTCGATACTACAATCCCATGCTCTGTTAAGTCGCCGCTCACAATGTGTGCTCTAGCGTTGTCTTTACCACTATTCGAATTTGACAAATGTGGTCGACTTATATAAGAGTCGTTTTTCTTACTGGCCAGCTGATCAAGTCCACTGTGAAATGACGGGGACTTGGGTATACCTAATCCATAATAGTTTGCCAAGGAACTAGCCGCTGGATGTGTTGAAGTGAATGTCCCTGCCGAAGTTATTATTGTTGAGTTGGATGCAACACTTGTGTTAATAGACACCAATGTCGGGTTTTCTAGCTTTGGTGCTAAAGAGCAAAACGCACGACCTACAGTTGGATGTTTTTTGTCGTTAATGTACTGGTGGTTAATTTGATGATTATGACTCGATTTCACTGGATCTGTATACACAGTAATTGAGGTTGTTGTAGTGGAGTCACGCCCACACACAGTCGTCGATAGTTTTAAATCACTACCTGTATGTCGAGTTTTTGTTGAACACAATTGTGATTGCGGTACGTGGGATTGTTCTTCACAGTGTTGTTGTGGTAGTTGTTTAAAACCGGCTGAATTGCCCGCATAGTACTTAGCATTGAATACCATTTCATATCAAAACTGTTGCTGATTTGGTATTAATTCGCATTGCAACTAAAGAACACTTTAATACGCCCTTAACTATTTTCGATTTTCATACTACGAGAAGACTTTTTTGAAAATTTAATGCTGACGGAACATTCATTTTCATTTCCTGTGACTGTTCTTTGTATTTAATTAACCAAACATTGAATTATTTCTATTTCACTTTTCTTACTTAATTTCACTTATATTGAGATAATTTATAAAATGCTTGAATTTTAGATGCTTTATTTTTAGCTTTTTAGTCGTCCTTAGTGAGGGTCGCTTGATATGTTCATATGTATCAATATTTGTATTCAACTATTTAGAAATTTTCGATTTTCAAGTCAATTTCTGTAAAACTTATTTTTATTTTCTTGCGTTTGGTTGTATATTCGTATGAACTAAGTGAACATATTAGAAAAATATGTACATATGTATGTGGAATAGCAATATCACTCCTAAACGAAATAAACCAAGATAATTCTACGTTAATGTATATTTCATTGTATTTGTATATGCATTCAAAAATACTTATGTTCATAAGAACATGTGAAAGTGTTTTTTTTTTTGGAATTGCGGCATATAAGAACGAAGCTTAAAAAAAACTACAATTATTTAGGAGACGTACTTTTCTCATGTTTTACGGTGCATATAATTTTTTGTTGATGTCCAATGTTATGTATGTATATCAACAGGTAAATGAATAGAGTATTGGATATCGAACTGATATTTTTCAAAACAGCTAGAAGAGCTAGGTGTCAATTCATATCATCCTATTCGAAGCACATATTGGTAATAAGACATTTTAATTACGGTCAAAGCAATTACATATATGCAATATCGTTGTTAAATTGATAAAGTCTAATTTTTAATAACATATTTCCATGTAAATCCGTAAATACATACAAATAATACCTACTGGATATATTCTATGTATATAGATACATACATATAACACATATACATTTTTACTTTCTTGTTTTATTTCAGCCGGTACTTTTGAATATGACTAAACGTCGCACATTATATAGTTCAATAACATTAAATTTAGCACTCCCGGATCCACGACCGGAAAATTCGAACACCAGAGCAGTCAGTATAACAAAATAGGAATGCAGAAACAGCTGAAGGCAATCATATTTAATACGCAGTAACTTAGTATGCGTTGAACAATATGTATTTTTTTTCGCCGCAACACTAACCACTAACCAACCCTTGATAGGTGTTGGCCATCAATTGAGCAGACAAAAGTGTAAAATTCCTACTTCATTTACCAATCCTTATTGTGGCTTGTTATATTCAATTATTTAACGAACACTGAAAAACGCTTAACGGTTACCAGAAATATTTCTACTTTTCGGCCAAAATTGTTAATAAATATGCATGTATTTTGACTTCAGCCAAGAGCAAGAACACTCTGTGTGTTCACTAACGTGCTCTGTACCGTACTTGTCGGAAAATCAATATGATTTTCCATGTTACCCCCTTTATGGAAACAATTTCAGGGAGAAGTTTTTTGACGTCGCTTAGAAATGAATTCATGCACACCCATATGCACAAGTGCTCGAACATATTCAGTGTATGCACTCACATAGGGAGAGTCATACAAAAGGTGCTCTCGCATACAACAGTTGATTAAAAGGATATCCAACGATATTGTACACGAGACCATGAGAGAGAACAAAACAACGATATTTTTATACTCTCGCAACATGTTGAAGCAGAGTATATAAGTTTTGTTCTCCTAACGGTTGTTTGTAACGTCTAAAACTAATCGAGATAGATATAGCGTTATATTTATATAAATGATTAGGATGAGATGAATTAAATTCCGAGCTATCCGTCTGTCCGTGTAAGTGACAACTTGAGTAAAAATTTAAATATCTTAATAAAATTTAGTGGAAATGTCCTTGACACTCAGCAGAGGTTGATATTTTAAATAGGCGTAATCGGACTACTGCCACGCCCACAAAATGATTTTAATCGAAAACCGTAAAAAGCTATAACTAAGCTCCCAATAAAGATATAAAAATGAAATTTGAAACAGGGAATCACAGTGAGGGGCATCTGTGATTAAAAAATTTTTTAAAAGTAGGCATGGCCCCGCACCCAATAAATTTAATGTACATATTTCACAAACCGCTATATCAACCAAACTTACACCGAACAGGTCTTTCTACTACCTCCTCATTACTACTTTACGCGGGCACCTGCCGTATGAAACAGCTTAACCCCACGGTGCTCAACAACATAGCGAATCAATACAATGCGTTGATCAACGCGCCCCGATAATGATACCCACCTTGGTAGGGCTCGAGGCCCATCTAAAACCTTGAGGTACTTTGGATCCGACACCCGGTTGCAATGCAGCGCCACATTGAGCTGTACCACCCAACAGCTCTACCCCCATTGAGGTATTGAACCACAGCCATCAGGATACTCCTCGAAGAGCCTACCTCAATGAGCAGGTTGGATCGAACACCAACGGGCTCCTGCTCCCCGTGGTACCAGATTAAATTCTCCGGTCAGACCTCGTAGCCGAAACTACTTCCAGTTGAGCTACGCATTCAACTCAGACTAGTGACATTTGTAGCTTGAACTCAAATATCTTTAATTGCTTGTATAATACATTTAAAGTGTTATAAACTCAGTTCAAGTTAAGTTTTAAAGCACTATTTTCTGGCACGACTAAGCCTATTTTTAAAGCAAAGTCTATTTCGAATGCAGTGCATTTTGTAGTCGCCTCTTACGAGAGGCATGCCTTACCGCGGGTTATTGATAAATCAGATAATAACCACCTCCACCTCCCACACAAAGGTTACGTTGAAAACTACTAAAAGTATGTTAACTGCCTGAAGAAAAACGTCACAAATATTAAATCTTATAGTGAAGATGGTACGTAGAAATGCTTGGAAATTCGTACTAAAATTGGACAATGGTTGTGGCTCCGCCCACTTTTAGGTGAATTTCCATATCTCAGGAACCACTTAATCAATTTCAACCAAATTTGGTGCATGACATTATATTTGCATTTTTATGGCACGTTCTGAAATTGGGCGACATCAGATTACAACCACGCCTACTCCCCCTATAACACAATTTTAAATTTCATTTAATTCTTTCACTTTACAGTATGTATAAATCAAGCACTGATTAAGATATTGGGTAAATACTTCCCCTAGCACCCATATACCTAAAATAAGGATTTTAAACCTTCCGGTAGACTTTATACCATATATATCGGTCAATATGTGAGTTATCCCTGTGAAATTCGAGAGCATATCTTTCTGATAAGAGTGTGTCCCCTAGTCGCCATACCTATACCTAATATAAGAAATTCAAACTTCCGGTTGGCTTTATACCATATATATTGGTGAGTCTGTGAGGTATCTTAATGAAAGTCAGACGGCATGTTTTCGTGGTATAATAATGTGTTTTAGTGCTGAATATGAATGAAATCGGTCTGGAGCGTAGTCTAAGACCCTTATTCCTAATATTATAATTTCCGTTTCTCTGGTTGATTTTTTCCTCATATACTTAATATATTTAATGAAGCCACTGTGGTTGAGTTTATATCGCATATATCTCATTTGAGTTAATTTGGTAGATTTTAATATAATTATCTTGGACACGAAGCAAAAAATATAGTATATATAGTTTTGCCAGCACCTGAAAATGTTTCCCCTCCTTTGATCCTTGCACATTGCGAGAGTATAAAATGTTCAATTAAAACCGAACTTAGCCCTTCCTTACTTGTTATAATTAAAAAATGTATTTGAATGTAAACTCAATTTAAACCGTAGAAATAAAAGTATTTACAATACAATTTTAGTTTCATTTTCGAGTTGTTTGCCAAATCTGTTTGATTCTAATTTTCTTTTCTACCTATCATGTACATACATATGACTGTTGATATTGAAATGGAATAATTTCGTGTATTATGGGAATTCTGGAATCTTAGTAGCAATATATGTATATGAGGAAAATGGTCAGGCAAAGACCGGAGCCTGGCTATTTATTGAATTATTAAAAAATCTCTCATATAATATAGGTTATATAAATAAGGTTTCCAAGGAAAGATTGGTATAAATTTGTATATAAATATGTATAGCAGTGTTCCATTTTAGAATAAAGTTTTAGTAAAGTAGTTTCTGCAGTTAAAACCCGTACCAAATCCAAATATACAAATTATTCCTTTTAGTACTCAAATAATACTCCAATTGAGGTGATTATATTTCCTTGTGTTTTTCCTTAAACTTTCGGTAAATGACATGGGAATCCTTGTGGAAACACTGATATACACATGTATGTACAAAGAACTACCAGCTGTTTGCAGTTATTTAACGTTAAGGTATATAAACAATTGGACTGCAAGTGTCTTCTTTTACTCTTCCTAAAATTGTGTGAATAAATAAATATATTTGTTCATACATAACATGCACATGAGCATATATGTAAATATATTCATTTAATTATGTAATATGTATTAGCATAATTCCATTAGTATCATTCCCATTGTCAATTGACATTATAAAGAACTAGGAACTCGTTTCTTTGTAAGACCTTTGTAAGAGTTTCAAAGAAAGTTAAATCCTTCCCACGCTACATTTCGTAAAATGAAATAGAACTTACAAAACTGAAGTATAATTAAACGAGGTCAAAAAAGACTTAGGTACTTATATATTCCAAATAGTGCAAACGCATATTAAAAAAGTATGAATATTTTAAAACTCAAAAGTAATATAATATAAATACATACATATGATATTTTAAATATACTCCAAATATTCCAAATTTTTATACGCAATTGTTTTTATTTCAGGGTTTACTCACTTTCATTGAGAGGGCTTAAAGGTGTTAATTCACAATTTTTTGCAACATTGTAACGGGAACTAATTTGGCGTTTCTCCTTTTTGAGAATTGGCGTAGCTGATAAGTTTAAGCCTTTGGTGATTGGTGTCGGCGGTGGACCATCGCGGGGAGGCGTGCTTTTATTATCCTTATTAGTCTGGAAAACGAAATACAGCAACGAAAAATAGTTATATTAAAAAAGAAATTAAATTATAAACGTGTATATATAACATATTTATAAAGATATGATAAAAACTCAATGTCATAAACAAAAGCATGCGCAGTTTGTACTAACATTTATACTACTTATGGACAGAGTTGCCAGATACAAGTGATGCCCTGTGATTGTTGGAAAATTTGTCAGAGAATCTTCAAGCGGAATACTAACATCTAATTCTATGGCATGTTCAAGGAAAGCGCAAGGATTTTAACTATAATTTTATCTAAATGATTTACCTTGGTTCTTGCAAATCCTTGCCTCTTAAGTTTTGCTGACTGTGAGATTGTGGAAATCATTAAAAATTGTACGTAATTTGTTAAAATAATTAAATAAAACTAGAAAAAAGGGTTACGAATACTTTCAGACTAAAAGCGTCAAAAGTTCCTAGAACTTGTATTTATAGAAAAGACAATGAACAAATGGCATCTAATTTATAAAAAAGAGGAATGACGCTTGCTATTAATTATGATTACTTAAGAATAGTACTGAAATAATTCGCGTTGCATCTTAAGCAATAAAAAGTAGGGAAGGGGTACATTCGGGAGTAGGCGAAGATTAGATAGGAAATCATTTACAGAATCTATTTAGTTCAGGAATCCACTTCTTTATTTTTTGAATTAAACCATTGCATTAAAATACCTCGCTTATTGACAATTGACGGATAGATACATATATAGATTGAAGTCAATAGAAAAACGGAAAGTATTACATTGAGTGTACGGGGGCTAGGAAAACGTACGGACAAGATTTACGGATATATCCTCATATATCGAATGAGAGCTTGGGGAAGGTTTGAACCGATTACTTTCATTTACACGCCTAATTATACTATACTTAGGAAAAATTTTAAATTAATAAAGATACCTCAAATAATGACCGATATATACGGTATAGAATATGTGGAGGCTAAGATGGGCCGATTTTACCAATGTTTCGTAATAAAGCAAACTATGCTTAAGAAAATATGTTCATATATATGTATAATGACATTAAGAAACCGCACAACTTACCCATGTATTGGATATATAAGGGATAGGAAAGGTAAAGAAGGATTTCGACCATTTTTGGATCAGTTGCCAATGTCAGCAGAAATATGTGTGACAAATTGTATTCATTAATGTTGATTAATTATTGAAATTTCAGCAGTTTCGAAGTGTTTATATATATGTGTATACCTGATTTCTTTTATTTTAACAAGGTAGTATGAAATAGTGAAGTGTAATGTTTCCACCTACTTTGCTTGGCCTAGCTTTAGTATTTTATGAGAAATATAGATATATTAAACGTATAGAGGACTATTCAAACGATGTGTGCTCCTCCTCACTGCGACCCTATTATCCAATTTTGTAGCTTAATGGGTGACTGAGTTATATCATTTATGTTTTCAGGATACGTTTAATAAAGTTATTGCTGTCACGGACATAAGAATGGACGGATATCGCGACATTAATTTATCTCATTCCGATCATTTAAAACCTATATTTTTTCAATTAATTTTTGGCGTTACAAAAAATCTTTAGGTGTTGAGGTGTTTTATTAAGTAGTTTTTTTTATGTTTTTTGCAGCTACAACACCAAAAAGAATAGTGATTCCGGCTTTTATGTCAAACTAAGGGATTTCGAAGACTTCTTGTCTAGAAAAAAAAAATATGTTTGGCAACGTGGTGCAGAACATTATACATCGCAGATGAAAGATTTGTGAACGGAGGACAACTCACATATTATTAACAATTTAAAGTTTAATATTATTTTAATACTCTTCACTCAATACGGGGAATTTTTGCCCATGTTTTCTTACTTCCGAAATTCATGGTAGAACTATGGATATCAAAACTAGACCTCACAATACATATTTCTTTTAATTATTATTACATCATAGTTTATCGCGATGTCGAAGCACTCACACTTATACACAAATCCAAATTGGAAACAGGTGGCGAATTTGCAAACTATACGTTATATGATATTATTTATGGACTTTTAACAAAACAATATATTTCAGTTTAACAGGTTTTCCTTTATATTATTAAATTTTATTTTATAGTATCAAATCCATGTCGTTAAAAATGGTAAATTTATTGACCGATCCTGAATACATATAAATCATGCGTTTAGGATAAGAAATTAAAAAAAGCAGGCGGCATACTCATATATTTCACCGAAACAACATTTAACAAACCAAAAAAGTTTTAGAAGAATAAACACAATCGAAGTAGACCAGGTAAGGTAATTTCAATTGTGATTAAATAATTTTCATTACATTAATTACATGTTTTAGTTTAATTGTGTCAGATTCGTTCTTTTATAGAATTGTGAAAAACTCACCTCGCCAATATTTTGGGTCGCCGCTGCTGATGCCGCCGTTAACATTATTGAATCTATTGTAGGTGATGACGTAGATCCAGCTGTGATAGCATTACTACTGCACTCTGTTCCGGCGATTGGTAACTCCACTGTTGCTAGTGAGGCTGATGATGAGGAAGATTTTGGCAATACGGTTGTTAATATATTATTACTGTTATTCTCTTTGATTCCGTTAGTTGTCAATGTTGTAGTTGTTGTATTATTATTATTATTGTTAACAATTCCGTCTGTCTGTTTTATATCCGATGTTGACGTCGTTGCTGCCATAATACCACTTGCTGCTGACGGCGACGTCGCTGCTGCTACCGTTTTTGTCGTACTATCCATAATATAACGTCCCAGCTAGACCAGCTAATGCTGCTAAAAGCGAACTCTCTTTTCACAGGTATCGTTGTGACGATTTCGTGAACAAAGACGCGTTTATTGATTGTGCAATTGATGGATATGATGATGATGACGACGGCAACGACAACGGCGATTATTACAGTGCTGTTGTTAGCATTAAAGACCTTAAATAATTTTTACGATAGTAACAGCGACGACAACAGTAACAAAAAAGAATTATTTAACATCATAAACAATACAAGTGTATATTTTTTACAACAGAAAATGCATTATAACAAGCCGACTGAATAGTAACAAACTAGCATTCAATACAACACGACTAATGGATATTTAAAAGGTACCAGAATAATTGTACAAATAATAAATCAAGATAGTCATCTCCATAAATAACGAAATAAGATTATCCAACGAGTGTACGATTGAGATTGCGAAATGTGCTGTTAAGCGCTAAGACACAATAATATGTGAGAAGAAATTGTAAAATATAAACAAAACAAAACATCTCATACGTACGTCGTCC
The DNA here is from genome assembly GCA_021498325.1 of Bactrocera minax. Taxonomy (NCBI): domain Eukaryota; kingdom Metazoa; phylum Arthropoda; class Insecta; order Diptera; family Tephritidae; genus Bactrocera; species Bactrocera minax. The sequence goes on along the minus strand of JAKEEE010000044.1, from coordinate 365,863 downwards.
ACAATCCAAACAGGTGCGATCTCGTGGACAAAGACGATATTATAATCTCATGGACACAACTCTTTGCCCAACTCTTGTTAACCCGCCAGAAATTAATGGACATGGTTAATTAAAATATATACATGTATATGTATATATATATATATGTATGTATGAGTTTTAAGAAAAAAAAGCAAAACTTGGTTATCATAAACACTTGGTTATCATAGGCTCATTTGCTGCTTTGAGCCCGAAACAATCTGTTCGAAAAAATAAGAACAAAACAAATAGTTGCGATAAATAAATGCGATGTAAAATAAATAGTATTGTGAGGTATGTTTATTGCTCTTTAATTAGTTCGGCACATCTGGCTAGCATAGAATCTACAAGAGCGCTGCATCTAGAGTGTGGAATATTTTCCCAAGTATTTTTTGCTGTTATCCATAATTCTTGCAAATTTTTTAGTTTGACTACCTTTACACTTTTTTTACCATCCATCCCCAGGTGTTCGCTTGGATGATTATACGGAGACTGTGCCTGCCAATTCATTATATTAATAATTTTGCTACAAAACCACTCCTTAATTCTTTTCGCGGTATGCTTTGGGACGTTATTTTGTTCGTAGGCCCGTGGGAATGGTATATCCTCTTCGACATATGGTAGAACAACGTCTTACAGAATGTTACTAACATAAAAAATGACATCCATAGTCCCGCTGACCCTTGCTAGAGGCCCAACACCATTCAAAGAAAAGCATACCCATAACATCAGCTTGAGGCCTCTATATTTTATAGTCTTCGATGTATATTTTGCGTTGATTTGTATATTAGGGGGTCGTCCAACATATTTTTTTTCCTTACCAGAGTGGATTTAAACAATCTTTGTCGAAAAACAATCGGTCTATAAAATATTATGCCAAACCTTAAATTAAGCCATTTCCTTTATAAAATTTTCTAGCAAATTTAATTCGCCGTTTTATGCGCACACTTTTCAGTAATGGCACATATCTGGAATTAACTTCCTGGAAGTTACAAACGTGCGCCTTTTACCGATTCTTAGGATGAGCTTATCGTGCTTATCTTAAGTCTTTTTGTGTCTTCTCCTCTTTTCAACTGCCAGCGATAAATTTTTTCACTTTGATATTATTCCATTTAAAACGCCCAAAAGCTTCCTTATATATAGCATTCCTTTCCGAAAGCAATTTTTTAATAACTTCCCTTTGCTCAGTAGAACAATGTCGAGCCCTTCCCATTTTTAAACGATTAGCAATAATTTTAACTCCCTACTCGCTCAAATTTGTACGCAGATAAGAATATTAGAATGTAAAGAAAATTTGTACAGCTGAGTTCCGAAAATTCAATATCAATAACGGGAGATAAACCGCCTCCTTGATTTTGTACTGATTTTTTCGAACAGGTTGTTTTGATCATAAAGCAACAAAAAAAGTTAAACATACTTAAAACCAAGTTTTGCATTTTTTAAAAACTCCAGCCATATATAAATGTTTGTCGAAAAAAGTTTCAATAAAATACTTGTGGGAAAACTTTATTCATGAATGTCCATATTCACTTTGGTTGTTCTTATTATTTCGAACACGTATGCATGTACATAAATGTGTCGTCGTGTCTAGATATCCGTGTTATGAAGAGTTTCAGCGTTTCACAATTACTAGACCGCGTTCATACACGGAGACTTTTGTTGCTCATTATCGGGAAATTCTCATTTGATGTTTCCCATTGCATTCACATGGGCGATTCGCTCATATTCTTAAATCCTTACACGCTTCCCTTAAGCGGTACATAAAAATGTGTTTTTGTATACATATTTGCATATTACGTAAAGAAAATAGCCGATAAGAACTAAGGTTTCCGAACATATCATAAATATTCATCTGAAACTGATCGCAATTGCAACCATTAAAAAATTTTCAAAATTAAAGAGTTTGCCGACCTAGGTAGGTTACGAACAAGAATACAAAGGGTGTTGTCCTAACACGAACAACTCAGTGCCCTTCGTCTCTCCTCTTCGCCCGCTCGCCAACGCATTACGAGTCTGGACAACAAAATTCTTCATGTATGAACGCGGTCCTACAAGTCTTACAGACATATTAGGTCTAGTAAGAAGAAATCTATTATTTTTCCAATAGATCATCTCGCGTTGCATACATACAAACGATTTACGCTGTATGGCGTTAGAAAGATAAAATTTCGTACTAAAAAAAAATCAATCTCAGACAGTTTTGTGATTACTTGACTCGGTATTGTTTGAGCACGCGTCAAAAATGGACAGCAGTAAAATACGCCGTATTCTACAGCTTTTCTTCGATTAGGTGAAAACAAAATACGAATATGGTCCTGATGCTGTAACAACCACTCACGCGCAATTTTGGCTTTGTCGATTCCGTTCCAATATTTTTGATGTCAAAGATCGTCGAGTCCGACCGTCATCTAAGCACCGTTTTGATTGTCCAGGACCTAAACATTGCACAAAAAACCGTGTGGAACAATTTAAATAAGGCTGGATGCAAAAAGAACCTCGATGCACGGGTGCCACACGAATTAACGCAAAAGAATTCATTGACCGAATTTCCATCTGCGAATCGCTGGTGAATCGCAAGATAGTAACTCCCCAGTTCCAGTTCTGGGAGCTTGGTTGGGAGGTTCTTACACATCCACCTCCAGTCCGGACCTGACACCAGGTGATTATTATCTATTCCTGCCTATGGAGAATGATTTTGCTTGTGAAAAATTTGCCTCAAGAGAAGCTTGTGAAAATCGACTGTCTCAGGTTTTTGCTTTTCTATGCAATTCTTTTTTATTGTAATTAAAAAATTTATGCAAAGAAAATATATTCTTGCAGTTTCTATGAGAGTGGCATTATGAAATTACCTTCAAAATTGACCTGAATTGAATCATTCTAACTATGCTAAATTACACCTTCAGTTTAATGAAAAATAAGGGTTTTTTTTATTTATTAGACATATTATATACAATTTACATGACTATAATTGAATGTATATTATTCCTTAAACATTTTTAGTGAATTTAAATACTCGAAGAGCAAAACATGTATTTGGTATTCGTAGTATGAATACCATAAGGTCGACTGTAACAGTTCCAAGACTTTGTTTCCATCGCTAAAAGTTTATGGTTTTAAAGCTTGTAGAACATTTAAGATGGGATGTGAGAAATTGAGGATGTTGTTCAACACTTTTGAGTTTAAAGCTCATGGCGTTAAACTATATGTAAACTATAAAGTATGACGGTGCTAGCCTGATAATAGCGACTGTATTACGACATTCGGAGTTCATCTCGTAGTAAAAATATCGCTTCACAAGATAATGTTTATGAACATACGGGAGAGTTGAGAACATTTCATTAAATTCATTCAGATTTGAAACAATGGAGTGACTGCACAAAACCAATTTCTTGTGAAAATTGTATGATAGTATGCCATGGCAAAAAGCTTAATTGAAAGCTCGAATGGCCTGTAAACAAAATACAAATATCGTACAAAATTCTCTCGCTTTTAGGATCAATGCAAAATTGTAACAAAGCGATTGTTCCACATTTTATTATTACAGTTTTTTAAATATGGTTTTTGTAGATGTTTACGTAGAATATAAGACCAAACCCTTCTTTGGGAATGCACAAACCAAAACTTTATTCCAAGCATATTTTGAAAGCTATTTTTCTTCTGTACAGGCAACGTAAGAGTAGAAAGCCGTTATCTAAAATATACTCACATATTTTGGTTAGAGCTACATTTATTTGAATTTGCATACCTGTTCATTCTTTCTATTTATCTAGAATACTAATAAGAGTAAACATTTCACACATATATCCCCACCCTATTATACTCCCCCACCTAACCCACAGTTAACTTCAAAAGTAATCTATGCTTCAGACATCAGGGTTAAATTAATCGACTTAAGCTTGTGCTTATATTCGGACCTCAGTACTATCCGTCGTTATGTGCCGTTTTATGAGAGAGTTTATCCAGTTCTTTCAAATATTATGTTAATGTTATTAATTTATTTATGTTTTATCGTATTATAGGAGGTAGTTGAATATAAAATCCTCATAACATATTTATGTATGTATATTATTTTAGTTACATAAAGTCTCAATTATTTAATAAAGTAATTCTTATTTACAAATATATTTGCCAGTAACTTTTAAGCAACTTTTCGAATGTATTTCTAGTCACTTGTCTAGAGGAAATCTGTAAACACATATGTTTATGTTGTATTATACTATTATTTGTTGTTTTTACTACTACTGCATTTCTATAGATTTGCTTCGGTTAGAATCTGTTTACATGAATTATATCACACATTTCCATTCACATTCGCATTCCGCTATAACATACATATATTACAGGTCTCTTGTTTTATTTTTAATTACGCATTCACATTCGCAGAACATGAATTTGATTTAATTTTTGACATTTTGATGAAGATGTGAGGTTATTTCTGCAAAGATGAGAAAAAAGAAAATAACAACACTTTTATTAGAAATAATATTAAAGTTTGCTAGTTAAAAGTTAAAAAGGTCTAAATTTGATTTGGTTTATTAATAAAAACACAAGTAATATGGACGTGCTTCCGTTAAAAATAATACCATTGAGTGTTTGTAATTTAAAGTATTAAATAAATTTTTAAATGTTTTAGAATAATTATATCTCTAGTAAATTATATCATAATTAAATATGAAATGTTCCAAGCAATTAACTAGAATTTGTGTAAGTCTTATGATCCACATGAAATATGTTAACATTTTCACAAGCGAAATAATTTTTCTGAAGCCCACTGTAATGGGGAGAAATGGGGGAAACAAGCGAAGAAATTATTATACTCGTAATAGATTTCAATAACGATTACGATTTTAATTATTTATTTAGCGGTTGCTTGTAATGTCACTATATAATACATATAGTGCAAGCTCACTAAGTCAAGTCCGAATGGCAATATTCCTGTAGGACAAAAAATGTAGCAATGAAAAAAAGTGAGTGTCAAAACAAAAACAAACAAAAAATTAAAAAAATAAAAAATAAAACAAAAAAAAATAAAACAAGAAAGAGAAAAATAAAACAAAAAATAAATAAATAAAACAAAAAATAAATATATCAAACAAAAAAAAAAGTAAATAAAACAAAAAATAAATAAATAAAACAAAAAAAAAAAAGAAATAAAACAAAAAAAAAGAAATAAAACAAAAAAAAAATAAAATAAAACAAAAAAAAAAAATATATATATATAAAAAAAAATAAATAAAACAAAAAATAAAAAATTAAACAAAAAAAAAGATGAATTGAACAATATATAGTACTAGCAGTCGATGATTTCATCAATAACATTAATTTTGGGCTACATAGGATCACCGTATTGCAGTGTTGTGGTCTGATTCATTATTCCATCCATTCAGGCGATCTCACCATTGAAACCCTGAATATTAAATTTGCCAAAAACTCTCAAGAGTTCACGTTATGATTTTAAAATGTCCTGGTGAAACAGTGCAGTTTATGAATGTCATGTTTGCTTACCTAAGCTCAGACGTTGAATAAATGGTGGGAGTAATGTGAAAGTAGGAAAGGTCCTCAGGACAGGGGAAGGAAGATATATCAGACACAAGGCATATAAAGACTGGCATGCCTAAATTAAGAAGTGAGTAGTATTATAATAGCAGTAAAGTAGTAAAAAGTATATTAATGACCCATCATGTGAATGCCAAAAGATTAGGAGCCTAGTTAAAATAAATGACACAAAGTTGTTTAGCAGACGCGTTAAGTTCAGTATCCAAAACTGTCGCTTATGTTGGAAAATCGGTCGGAACTTCTTTTTCTACTATTTCTATTATTGTTTCATCAGCAGTGATGGGGAAATCAATGAAAGTGTTTACAATAAAATACGTGAAGACGGTTTATCAATAGATTAGTGTTTGTTGTCCGATCAAACAGTCAACCCCGATCAACCCCATTCTTCTAAGGTCAATTGAAAGGTACTAGATAGTCAGTCAAAGAAAAAATAGATAATTTTCTTCTACATTTTCGCATTTTTCTGTAATAATAGACATCAATATAATTGTCTTTAATTTGTTTAATGAAATATTTTTTTCATTTTTAATTCGTTTATATCCCTTTGAAAAATACAGAATTTGATATACAGACAGTCTGGGTTTCATTGCCTTGGTAGGCCAACATCGTCCGACATTGAAGGTGTGAAAACATCTGAATGAAAATTGTCGATTCTATGAATCGCAAGCTATTGTGTGCATAAAACCCCTTTTTTTTAAATATTAGTGATTAACTCGAATCTACCTTACTGCATTTTAAAGGATAACGGTGTGGTAGAGAAGCAAACACATACATAACTTGGTGAAACTTCAAGCTCACCACTTCATGCATACTTAAAAAAAACAACAGACATATATACTACAATATGAGATTGATATATATGGTAATTTTTAAGATTTTTTACTCGTTATAGTGATTTAATAAAATTTCATTTCAACCAAAATAACAGTTTATTTATACTTGTATATGTAAATCAAAATGTAATTATATTTTTCTTAAATTTCGGTTTTAGTTTAGTTGGGATATGCTTTCGTTTATTGTTCAAGTTGCTGGGAAAAAGAAAAGATAGCTGGCCGAGTAGTAAGTAGTGTTTGCAGTCACTAATTTTAAACGAAATTAATTTTTAACCAGAACACGTAAATAACATAGCGGGTACATTTTTAATAGATATTACAAAGAGACGATCAACAAATTTAAAAATTTGAAACAAGCTGAATAAAACTGAAATAAAACCACAGGTGAACGGAAGCACTGATCGGCTAGCCCCTCACACATAAGCACATATATATATAAATGTATATGTTTTGTATGCTTATAAATAAAACAACAAATATATAGAACGACCGATCGTTCTTCGATCATAAACACGCATGGCGACCGAAGCCGAAACTACAAAGATTGCAAAAGAGAAAACAACATTGAGTTAAAAAAAATGGTAGACAAGTGCAAAAATTGGTCATAGAAATGATTTCGGAGAAGTTGCAAGCTCATTTTTATGATAAATAAAATATTATACGCACCAGCAATTGAAATAATCGGTTAAATTTTTCCTTGCCCCGGTTTATATTCGAGAACATCAATTATTAATTTTTCAAAAGCATATGCAAAACGAATATACTAAAGCAAAAAAAAAAAACACATCTATAATTAGGAAGAATTTGTAGTTAATAATGCGAAAATTATATTCCGAATACGGCTACCACAATATTTTGTTCATTTTTAGTTGTCACTATTGTCGTCGCTTTTGGCTAAATAGAACCGCGTATCTTTTATAAAGATATTTCACATTTTTAATCTTTATTTTTCAACACGTATTTTATTTTTTTCACGCACACCTATAAAAGTTATCACAAATGGTTTATTTCTCACTTCACAATTTCTTCCCTGAAAATGCGACCGAGTTTAACACGAAATGAATTCGGCAATGTAAGAAAATAGTAACTTCTCTAAACTTTATAATTTCAGTATAATGTATGCATTTTCCTACGATATATTCCTCAATAAATCACCTTCAATCACGCCCACTTCGTAAATTTAAAAAATTGTGGTTAGAACAACTAAAAAATTCAAGAAAAATAACTTGCAATTATACATATATAAATTTCACACACGCTACGTTGCAATCAAAAAGAGAGAGCCGAATGAAGACTGACTAAATGTAGAAGAAGACGAATACAGCAGGCCCTATGATATTGACGAGATATGGCAACTTTGTCATGAAGAACAAAAAGAAAACGGTGATGACAAGCAAAGCGAACTGGAATGGCAACACTAAATGTTATTATTAGAGCGCGTTCATACACAAAGACTTTTGTTGCCGAGACTCGAACATTGTCGTCAAGAAGGCGACGAGGAGAGGTAAAGAACACTGGGTGTTCGTAGCAGTTCGCTGTTACGTAGTTCGGCATTCCCTTTCATTTTGAAATTCTTATGTTGAATATGTTCAGACATTTGAATTTTGTCATAAAATTTTTATATGTAATATAAATATGTATTCAAATATGCGTAATATAGTAGAAATATTTTAGAAAATTATGGGTACAAATTGGCGAATTTAAAATATTTTTGTGTACGACTTAAGTGAAGCGTTCAAGGATTTGAGAATATGATATTAAAGAGAATATAGAAAATTGTCCGATTCGGGTTGCAGGACTCGAGTCGCCCGTGTAAATCAAATGGGCAACACCAAAAGAGAATTTCCCGATAATGAACAACAAAAGTTTTTGTGTATAAGCCCAGATTTAGCAGTTTCTCCAAGAAATTATTTAATTAAAAAGTTATTTCCATGGTACTACTTAACGAAGAATATTTTGTTTATAATGCAAGTGGGCTATAATCGTAATACAGAATCCTTAAATTATGAGGTTTTAATTGCATCTCAACAAATTAATTTTCTAAGTAATTATTATTTTTTTCACAAAACAGCCACGCTGTTCTAAAGACAGACTATAAGTCTGTATATATACTTAGAAAAATTTATCGGATAAGATCAACCAGGCCAGTCAAAGTGAGTTAACAAAAACGTGTGGAAATATGGCATTAGTAGTATTTTTTGAATTCACGATAGATTTTTCTCAGCGGGCCAACCATATGTTAGCAGTATTTGTGAAATAGTAAATATTATATATAAATTATTGCTTAATTATAAGATAAAACATGCAGATAACAATAAAAATTTTAAAAGGACAAGACTTTACATTAGAGGTGAGTTCCAGTAATGCAAATCTAATACATTAATAAGGAAATTTGTTTCTATAGGTCGAGCCACATTCCTTAATATCAGATATGAAAAAGGAAATTGAAAGTAAATTGCAAATACCATTAGCAGATCAAAAATTGCTTTTGCTTGGACGTACATTGAAAGATGAGAATGCTGTTTCCGCCTATCCTAATTTACATGAAGGCTGCAAACTGAATTTAGTAGTGATGCGTCCACGAATAGAAGGACTACGAGAGGTAAAAATATATAAAAACATACTAACGTACCATAGTAACAAATTTTCTTTTATGGTCCTAGATCCTTCAGAAATCGTTTCGAAAATACTATAATGAACAACAAACCGACAACTTGGTTACTGCTTTTATGGTCGATTTTGAAACGAATTTAAAACAAATGAGTGTGGACGATATTGAACGTTTATCTGAGAGTTTATTAGGTGTATAGAGTTGGTATTAGAGTTGGTTGACAGCATAATTCTTTTCGAAGTCAAAATTAATATTAATAGTTAATTACATTGTATTTGGCAGAGCTTACATGAAAATTAAAGGATTTAATGTACTTTTCCGATTGGATGTAAAAAATGTTTAAATATTGCTATTTGTCTTATTTTATTGCATACGTGCTCGAAATAATTAAATAATCGCTTCAGTTAAACTATTGTCGTCATGATGGTTTTTCCTTATATACGTTGTAAACAAAACTAGCGTAATTGTGAACTGAGCCCGTCCAAACAAAAAACAAAAACTCAATATTTGTATATTACCACAGAAAACTAGTACGAGGTTTATTATTCAGAAAAACAACTTGAAATGAACCAACTTTGTCTTGAACTTTATTTCAATAAAGCAGACATATTGTATTATTCTGACAATAAAACAGACATTCGCCGATACAGCGACAGTAGTCTTAACCGGCACCAGATCAAGCGGAGAACTGTTCCGTTGTTAAAAAAGATCAATTTTATTTTAGATCATGCCTTGTAAGAGAAAATTCTGTAACTTATTTCTATAATAACAATAACAAGGTTTATAAACAAGGTTTATCACTTGACTCTTGACACTTGATTATCAACTTACTTACTGATTTTGGTGTGGTTAGCTTTCCTATTAATAATTGATCAGAGTGAGTTTTCTTTAGTTAAGTCGTCGTTTAGGTTTTTGTCTATATATGATATGATGATAATTCTATCATTATAAATCATCATAAATCATATATATGATGATAATTCCATCTGAAACACGAAACAAAAATGAAAAGGTTTTAAAATTCTTAAACGTTTCTCATCATTATTTTATCACACATTTCGATTAATACTACCCCACAGTACTAGATGAATTTTCACTCAACTGTCACTCTGAAATCTTAGCTACGAATCGAAGCACACAAAGTAGACGGAAAGTGAAAAACATATTACAAAACTCTAAAATGCAGTCGCGTGTCTGTACCGTTGCCATTCCTCAATTTTCAATAAATTTGTTTCGTGCGTTCTCCAAGTCAGCAAATAAAATGGCTCCAATAAAGGTTTGTCGTTGGGATGGCATTATTAGACAAATTACTAAAATGTTTGAAAAATTTAATACATTTTGTTATGTCATTACATAATTTTTATTATTATTACATATTATTATTATTGTTATTATTATTATTATATAGTTATTACAAACGAAAAGTGAAAATATTGCATTCCAATTTGATTTCCGAATTCGGTTGAAGAAGAATTCCTTTGTATCCAAAGTCATGGGCTATATCGATCTATTACGGGTGGAATGCCAATGTACAAGAACTAAGCAGTAATTTCGCTACAGCTACCTAAAAATAGTTACAATACACTACAATGTGTTCTTATATATGTATATATACTTATACAGATTTGGTTTGCATTTGTAGGTTGGTGACAAACTCCCTGCAATAGATCTCTTTGAGGATTCTCCGGCAAATAAAATCAATACAGGGGATTTGACATCAAATAAAAAAGTGATCATCTTTGCTGTGCCTGGTGCATTTACGCCTGGCTGCTCCAAGGTGGGTATAATTACTCAAGTGTTCAAGTTTCAATGCTTCAACATACTTTTTTTCAGACCCATTTGCCAGGATTTGTTTCGAATGCTGATTCGTTGAAAACTGAACAAGGCGTCAATGAAATCGTTTGCGTTTCTGTAAATGATCCATTTGTTATGTCTGCTTGGGGTAAAGAACACAATACTGCCGGTAAAGTCCGCATGTTGGCTGATCCTTCGGGCTTGTTTGTTAAGTCTTTAGAATTAACAATTGACCTGCCACCCCTGGGTGGGTTGCGTTCTAAACGTTTCTCAATGGTCGTAGAAAATGGCGAGGTGAAAGAGTTGAACGTTGAACCCGATGGCACTGGGCTAAGCTGTTCTTTGGCAAACAATATTGGAAAACATTAAATATTTTATGTATCTTCAGGTACATAAGTAATTACATGACCTGTAGTTTAAGAGAACACTTAGAAATGAAAATATTGTAGTGGTTATATCCGTAGGTAAATATAAATACGAATATAGTGATACATATGGTAAATATAATGGTATTCTAGTTTGTTGAAGAAAACTTTTACAACGTGGGAACTTAAATTGCTTAAAAAATCTTAGTCAGGTTTTAATTAGTTGAATTGAGTTGAACAATATAAAGCATACTACTAAGGATTATACGCTTATGTCAAGAACGTGATATGTTAGTATTTGTTCACGCGAGAAATTATTGTGAATGGGGGATAAATTTTAATATCATCGTGGTTAAATAGCCAGTTCTGAAAGAATTGTTTACATTTCTACCGAAATGCTGTTCTTAGGTCGTTCAATAGTAATTTGTCTGCATTTTTTGATTATTGCGGATAATAAACAAGTGATATGTGATCAAGTCGTGGAAAATGAAAGTAATAGGTCGGTTCTATCGGCAAATCTTTGTAAGTAAATATTTTTTAAGATTTGAAATAATTATAAAATATACGTACTACAGATTCAAAGATATTTATGGAGCGTCGTAGAGAACATCAAATAATAATAAAAAACATGCTTACATCAAACAATTATGAAAAAAACTTCAAAGTGTTAAAGCTAGCTTATGGCAAAATCTTTCAAGTAATATGAAATCCAATAAATTAGATTTACATATCTAGTTATTATTTTTATCTCTTACCATAGTTTATCAGGGCTAATAATATTACAATAACATCGTATACCTATGAACCGTTGCGGGATGGATTTGCTCAGAATAGTGACTTACAGGATGCAGTCACCATCGTAATGGAGAATTGCTGCATTGCTGCCGAAAGCATCATACATTTTCCAGAAATAAGTTATAGAATTTTTGGTAAACAGTCTTCAGAATGGAAATTATTGCTGAATTGGTGTTACGAGTTTGTTAACTCGTTTCCACTTATAATTGATGAATCTACTGTCAAATTGATGTCAATTTTATTTCAAGAGATCAACGAAGAACTTCGTAACCCTGACTATGTAAATCCTTACTATGAAGCACGTAAACATCAGGGAAGGAAAAAGGAAAATAAACGACATAAGAAGTTTAAGAAAGGTCCGTCTTTAAACGGAGGCAAAATAGAGTTATAATATTTTTTTTTGCATATTATATTATATTATGTATAAATCCTAAAGTAAAATACCACAAAATTAATGATTGTCGGTGTTCGGTGCAATTTTTTGCTGCAGCAATTTGCCGTAACCTCCTCGCCCGGCATCATAATCTGTTCGGTATTCATCACGTACTTGTCCACCAGTCTTGCCGCGACCATATTGACGCCCCTCAATAAAACCTGCATCCCAATCAACTCGTATAAGTCGATCGTCCAGTCGTGTTCCATTCACGTATCTAATATAACAAAAAATATATTTGTAAAACTTTATTATTTGATTATTTTACTTACCGCATGGCCATTTCTGCGTCTGTACGCACATAATATTCAACAAAACAAAATCCGCAGGGTGTTTTTTTGTACTTATCTAAACCCATCACTATACGCCGCACTTCACCGCAGCGGGAAAATAATTCGTGGATTTGTTCTTCGGTTGTGTAAAATGATAGATTCCCCACATACAACGTACACGAGTCACGGAGTGAACGCTCTTGATCAGACCGTGAGCCCTACAAAGGAGTGGGAAAATTAAACATTTTATACTCAACATTAATGTATGTACATTTTATAAACACTTACTTTAAAATGCTGATCGCGGTATGAGCTTAAGTCTACTGATCCCGCTGACATATCTTATGTTGAGAATTTTATTTTAATGATTTTTTAGCGGTAAACATTTGTTCACGATAATAAAATAGTCCGGAGTTGGCTTTCAGAGAAGAAATGTCAAATTTCATTTCAGCGTTATGGATAGTTCACAATAAGATACAAAAATGAACATGGTGAATTTAGTTGCTTGCCAAATACAAATTATCACACAAAAGAATTAAATAAATTAAACTATATCAGGGAAGGATTGTTATAATTAGAATTATTTAATTATTCGAATAAATATTGTACTATACTTCGGATCTTGTCATAGAAATTAATGATATTGATGAATACGAATGAAATGTCACAATTCTAATTGCTGGGGGCTGGAAATTATGGATGAATTTCGTCTCGCAAAGATCACCAAAGGACATCTTTCACAGAAGCAATTGGAAAAGAAATACGAAAGCAATTGACAAATCAAGGTGTGATATTGTTATTAACCATGCTCAGTAGAATGGATGGTAGTGCAGAACTAACGGAGACACAACTTACCAAATATCAAAAGTTGGCTAGTGAATACTCAAAAGTACGCCCCTCGCACGAATATCTCTTTTAAATAAATAAATTAATATTTTTACTTAATTTATTAAAGCTTCGAGCACGGGCTGGGGTACTCCGAAATGCTGTTTTGGATGAACAATCAAAAGGAGAGAGTTTACGTGAGCAACTGCGACAAAGTGAAACTGCACTTCGTCGATCTGAGCAAGAAGTCGACTCATTAGGTTTTCGTAATAGGCAACTAGAATACAGAGTCGCGGCTCTTCAAGATGAAATTGCAAAAAGAGAGGGACGTACTAAAACTGATAAAGAATATGTACGAAAACATACATCAGCTGGAAAAGGCGATGTTCTTGGAGCAGTTGGTGAAGGTGTTTTCGGACAAGACGCTTTAATTTTCGAAGAACTACAAAAGAAAATCATGGAAAATGCAGAACTAACTACAATGGTTATCTTGTGTATTATATTATATTTAATTGACGTAAAAATAACAAAAATTTGCATTCAAGGTTGATGAAAAAGAAAATGATCTGCAAATTCATAGTGAACGTTTGCTGAATTTGCAACAAATGCTAGAAAAACGAAACATGGAATTCACAGAGACCGAAAAGCGCTTCCGCCGAGATCTTGAAGCAATGCAAAAGAGAAACACAGAGCTCGAAAGTAAACTCGTTGACGCAATTAGCATGGTAAAAATGAGAACTGTTTACTTTATATGCGTAACTGATAATATATATTTTTGCAGTTGGGTAGTGAGGATGCTTTGAGTGCTTCTGGTAGTGATCATGCACCATTACATATTACTACACAACAAAATGATCAATCAACATTGTCCACAACATCTGTGGCAACAGCTGAAGAACGTATTTGCATCCTAGAAAAAGAAATGGTTCACTGGCGTACTCAATATGAAATTTTAAAAATTAATGAAGCTTTAATGTTGAAAAACGAAGAAAATGGATTGTATGAAAATAACATTACATGCTCTTCGGATGTTATTCCAGAACACAGCAATTGTAGCTGTAGCAGTACAGCAGCTGGTTTGATTGTTAAATCTAGCTCTTCGGATGCAAAAAGGTATTTAAAGCTTGACACTTAAACTTATAATGTTGAATACAAAAAAACCAAATTATTTTCATTTATATGTATGGGTCTTAATTTACATACTTTGTAAATCGTAGCACACGCGACTCTTATAAAGAACCAACATTACCGCCCACAAAAGAACAACTTGTTTATAACAGTTTTAGCCAAAAATTTGAACATCTTTTGAAATCCAAGTACTTGGCTGAATCGCGAATGAATTCATATGAAACGGAAGTGGAACATTTCCAAATATGCTTAGAAAATGCGACACATGAGTTAAATGCAAAGGATGAGCAGATAGAAAGCATAAATCAGGCACTAAAAATGCTAGAAGAAGATTTGGTAATAATACTATCTTTATAAAAATTACTTTACAATAATAAAGTTTTTTTAGGCTACCACGCGCATTAATTATGAAGAACAAATCAGTGTGCTCACAGAACAAGTAATTAACTTAAGTGAGCAACTTGCCGCCTCAAAATAGAAGCAATTATTTATTTCATTGAAATATTTGGCAATTGTCAATGTAACTCACAAACGTACACCGTTCAAACGATAAACAATAATTGTAAGTTTTTCGAATATGGATATCGTACTTTAACATCATTATAATGTGCGAAAGTATTTATGATCGTATTTTAATTAGCTTAGTAAAACATAATTATTGAGCATTTGGTTATCTTAAAAATAATAATATGTTTTCTTGAAAGTTTATGCAGTAACAACTCGCATTCGCTGAAACAATTTCTATTTACACGTTGTGAATATGTAACTTAAAATATGTAACATTTTGTGTATCTTGTAAAACTTTGTAAATTAAAGAAATATATATTTAATAACAAGCGGAATAATTTATTTTTTCTAAATGTGTAACTTTATAACATTTATAATTATTGATAAATGGTAATATATATGACATTTATGAAAGCAGAATAAAAATCAAATAAAAGTCGATATTTGCGCAGTTAGTTTTAATCTAATTTGATAGAAAAAGAGGAGCCGCATGAACAACCGTGCTCCGCTTGTGGATTCGCTAGTATTCGAAAACCAGATCTGATTAATTCCATATGGTAGTCGACAGTAGCACCAGAACAGTACTCCAAAGATAGATTATCAATTACGACTTTTGCATTTCCCTCGCCAAAAACAACATCATCATTTTTTAACTTGCTGTCCAAATCGAATTTATATTGAAAACCAGAGCAACCCCCACCTTCTACAGTGATACGCAGGAAAGTTTTACCATTTTCTGATATTTCCTGTAGCCTCTTAATACAAGAATCACTAATCACTAACCCCGCATCGCCTAATGAAGGCTTTGTATCTTCAGACGGGACGTTGAGGGTAACATCAGCTTTCATCGTAGAAAAGTTTTTCAATGCGCTTCGTGTAAATATAGATATTTGTCTATGGGAATATTTCACATATGTAAGTGAAATACTATTACAATTAACTTTTTTTACCTGTGTCGCATAGGAATAATCCAGTTTCTTAATGCAAAAGCCATTTGTAATAGGTTCCACACTTGTAAAGTATCCTTATGAAGTTATCCTTTGAATTATAGTTTTACAATTTCAAGTGCTAATAATTTCTTGATATAAGAAAATGAAATCAAAACAAAACTTGCATAATCGTACTGAACACACTGTTCATCAACTGCTGTTTTAATAACTGCCGGTTCATACACTAAGGCTTTTATTGCCGCGAAGACGACGGACATCGAATTGCTCTTGCCCTGGCAAAAATACGCTTTGTGTTCTTGTTCATAACAGTTCGATGTTACGTAATTCGAGATTCATTTTCATTTTATAGGTCTTTGAATGATTGTAGTTGCACTCGCCAATTCACCATTTTCTAAAATATTTCTATTATGTTATTCATATTGGTATACATATTCGCATATTACATAAAAAATATATGATAAAATCCAAATTTCCGAACAAATTGTACATATTCATTTGAAACCGAACACAGTTGCACCAATGAAAAGAATTTCAAAATGAAAAGGAATGCCGAACTAGGTAGCAGCGAATTGTTACGGACAAGAACATAAAGCGTGTGTCAAGAGCATGAGCAACTCCGCACCTTTCGAATTTCCTCGTCGCCCGGCCCCTCGCCTATAAACTACATGTCTGTGCAAAAAAGATCTCTGTGTATGAACACGCTCTTGCATGACCTGTCTACGTGCATGGCATATTTGAAAACAAAGTAAACTTTCCATTTAGTGGTTATTGAAAAAATTCAATGTCAATTCAATTATTCAATTGTTCAATTGATTGAAAACTCTGTCTTACTGATAGTTGGAAAAATATTACAAAAATGACAAGAAGACCGGAACATTCGGCACCACCTGAGATCGTAAGAACATTTCGTAATTTTTCACAGCTAAGCACTAATTTTTTCTTAAACATTCCAGTTCTACAATGATGATGAAGCTAAAAAATACTCTACCAAGTAGGTTTACTTCCTGCATTGTTGTTTTAATTTATACTTATATTTATATATTTGTAAATTTAATATTTTTTAAAGCACTCGGATAATAGAAATTCAAATTGAAATGGCAGAGAGAGCCTATGAATTACTTACCCTAAATGAAGATGAACAGTGTCTGATACTGGATATTGGCTGTGGCTCTGGTCTATCGGGAAGTGTGTTAGAGGACAATGGACACATTTGGGTTGGTGTTGACATATCTAAAGCAATGTTAGGCATAGCTGTTGAACGTGATGTAGCTGGAGATCTTGTGTTTGCAGATATGGGACACGGTATGCCATTCAGGCCTGGTACATTCGATGGGGCCATATCAATATCTGCCTTGCAATGGTTGTGTAATGCTGATAAAAGTACGCACAAACCCCATAAACGATTGTATGAATTCTTTTCAACTTTATTCTCCTGTTTGACACGCACAGCGCGTGCTGTTTTTCAATTTTACCCCGAAAATGCAGACCAAATTGAATTGGTCACCTCACAAGCCATGAAAGCTGGATTCTATGGTGGCTTAGTGGTTGATTATCCCAATTCCACAAAAGCAAAAAAGTATTTTCTAGTATTGATGACGGGGGGTACTGCACCGATGCCAAAAGCTTTAGGTAAGCAAGTATTGCGATTGCGAAAGTTTTGAAAAATATGTTATTTTTAAATTTAAGGATCGAAGGAAGAAGACAAACGAATAAATTACATAAAAAAGCGCGATATGTGTAGAGAAGCTCGAGGTAAACCGATGAAAAAATCAAGAGAGTGGATATTAGCTAAAAAAGAACGTAGGCGACGCCAAGGACGTGACGCCCGGCCAGACACGAAATATACGGGGCGAAAACGCAGTGGAAAATTTTAGTTTGAAAGATCAAAATAAGCTATTATTTATATTATAATTCGTCTAACTTAGCAACCCTTTCTCTACAATTCTTCATTTTGAATAATAAAAACAAAGCCTTTAACCATACAGTAAATAACATTGCCACTTAATCTTTCCTTATCACAATTACGTTTCGGTTGGAGGCGACTTGTTTAATATTGATTTATCATTCCCAATGTTCCGCTCTGAAGAAGCTCGAATGGATCGCTCTTTTGGTGCATCAAGTGAGGATTCTGTGTAGAATATTGCATACATTGCCACCGCTAAGAAAACAAAACCGAATAGTGTCACTTCGTTTTGTAAAATTAATACATTTTCTCGGTTCTGTGCTTGCTTTCGTTCAAATCGCGCTTTAGCATCTTTCCGTCTTTGGAAAGATTTTCCGTAGTGTGAGCGGGACCATTCATCAAAGTCATATATAGGGGTTCGCCCCATTTCATCAGAAACTTGAGATTTTTTAAAACGGGATTTGTAAAACTTCGTTTCAGGATCATCTTCTACCTCTATTTCATATTCAGTTGGGCGAGCATGCGTAGCTCTCGCTGTATGTATAACACCTATAACATGACAATGGAATTAAATTGCCAGTTTTAAATAAAACAACATATATACCTTTGTCATATAACCTCCTAAGTCGATAGTTGCCAAGTACTTCATATGCCTGCGAAATCTCACGAAATTTTTTTGCAGATATTTCACATCCTTTATTTTTGTCAGGATGATATTGCATGGAAAGCTTATAATATGCTGACTTAATTTCATTCTGTGTGGAACTCTTTGCTATTCCAAGGGCTTCATAATAGTTGGCACTTTTCCGCAAAGAACTTGTACAGATATACTTCACATTATTAACGTTGTTCAAAATGTGCGTCGGTAAGAAGCGGCGAAACATTAACAGACATTCGGTGTTAAACATTATACAATCAGTCGAGTATGCTATACTTTCTTTGATTTTCTGGAGTTGTATTTATTATGATTATATCATTATAGTACGTTCAAGAGATTTTAAGCCGATTTTTGACAAACCACATTACAGCTGAAAGTAATACTGCTGTCATTTAAAATTGTTTTTCTTAAGTTCTCTGCAATTAAAAAAATGGAATGAAGAATGCGATGAAATGTGAAAGCAAAATGGAGCAAGAAATAAATGAAAACAAACGAAAGTAAAAAGTGGACGAAAAAGTCGACGAATTATTAATAGAATTTTCATTGGTTTGTATAAATACTTTATGAAAATTCGGGAAATCTGTCAATTTTGCGCGAGCAACGCAGAATGCTATCGAGAATGTTCGACAGTCAGAATATCTAAAATTATTCATGTGCTACCCAGATTTATAAAAGTGACCAACAGACAACAGATGGAAACAAATAATTAAATCTTGAAGAATAGACGTGACATAATATTATTTTTATTATTGTATTCTTATACTTTATTTAAATATAAATTATATTTTGAAGTTTGAATTATTACAAAAATTAAGTAATGATTGTTGAAAGTGAAATGGAAGCTGTTACCTACAAATCTGAGGGCAATAACGCTTTCAAATCTGAAAGGTGGGAGGAGGCTGTAAAATGTTATACAAAGGCTATAGCTGCTGGTGAAAAGCATAAGGAGTTACCAATTTTTTATAAAAACCGGGCTGCCGCTTACTTAAAACTTGGAAAATATCAAGATGCTCTGAATGATTGCACCGAGTCTTTACGCATTTCACCAAAAGATCCAAAAGCATTGTTTAGACGTGCACAGGCCTATGAAGCGTTGCAGAAATTTGAGGAGGCATACAAAGATGCAACTGATTTGTTCAAAGAAGATCCTACAAATAAATCAGTACAGCCGATGTTGCAACGCTTACATCGAATAGTGCAGGAACGCGTGTCACAGAATGCAAAAACTTCAACTAAGGTATATACTACATATAGTACTTAACAGAAATGAAGAGAAATAAATAAGATATTTTAGGTCAATCAAATGATGGACATCACTTTTAACTTGAGAACTCCTTTAGATAAACGTCGTTCGGCTACTAATAATTTATTAGTTCTAGCTAAAGAAGAGGTCGGAGCAGACATGCTTTTTAAAGCTGCGTGTATTACGAAGATTTCTTCAATAACAAAAATAGAAAGTGACCCCGAAATATATTGCAATTTGATTCGTGTCGTTGGTGAATTATGTGGTGGATCCGTAGATCGAACAAAGGCAGTATTAAGGGAATTGGGTGTACCATGGTTTCTACATGTCTTAGATCACAAACATGAAGAACGTGTTACGGCAGCCCAGTACTGTTTACAAGCTATTATTAATTCGTTGTCGGGCATGGAAAACAAGCCAGAAAGCAAACCAAAAAAAGAACTTTGCGAGCAGAATAAAAAGGAAATTGACACACTCCTTACTTGCTTGGTTTATACTATAACTGATCGGACTATTTCTGGGCCGGCACGTGATGCTATTATCGAGTTATTAACGCGTAATATTCACTATACAGCCTTAGAATGGGCGGAGAAGTTAGTTGAAATACGTGGGCTACATCGACTATTGGAAGTATGCTCCGAATTAGAGGAATACAAATACGAGAGTTCCATGGAGATAACACCATCTTCGCGTACAATTGCTTCCGTGTGCATGGCTCGAATTTACGAGAACATGTATTATGATGAGGCAAGAAAGCGTTATTCAGATCAGATTGATGAGTATGTTAAAGATAAGCTCCTAGATCCCGATATGGAATCTAAAATTCGAGTAACTGTCGCTATTACTTCTTTGTTGTCCGGCCCATTAGATGTAGGAAATCAAATTATTGCACGCGAAGGTATTTTACAAATGATTTTGGCCATGGCCACCACTGATGATGAGTTACAACAGCGAGTTGCTTGTGAATGTATAGTAGCTGCAGCTTCTAAGAAAGACAAAGCTAAAGCATTATGCGCTCAAGGTGTAGATATTTTAAAAAATCTGTATAAATGTAAAAACGACAATATACGCGTACGGGCATTGGTTGGACTTTGCAAGCTTGGCAGTTACGGTGGCCAAGATGCTGCCATACGACCCTTTGCTGATGGAGCTACAAGTAAATTAGCCGAGGCATGTCGTCGTTTCTTGATCAAACCTGGTAAGGATCGTGATATTCGCCGTTGGGCTGCTGATGGGCTGGCCTACCTTACCCTCGATGCGGAGGTAAAAGAGAAACTGATTGAGGACAAGCCGGCCATTCATGCTCTCATTGATTTGGCACGCTCTGGCGACCAGTCCTGTCTTTATGGAGTAGTCACGACGTTTGTTAATCTCGTTAATGCTTATGAGAAGCAAGAATTGTTGGCAGAGATGATCGAGCTAGCGAAATTTGCCAAGCATCATATACCAGAAGAACATGAATTAGATGATACGGACTTTGTGAATAAACGCATTACTATTCTTGCTAATGAAGGTATAACAGGAGCAATGTGTGCACTTGCTAAAACTGAGAGTCACAACTCTCAGGAGCTTATCGCTCGGGTACTAAACGCTGTATGTAGTTTACAAGAACTACGTGGTAAGGTTGTGCAAGATGGTGGAGTTAAAGCATTGCTACGAATGGCTTTAGAAGGTACAGAAAAAGGAAAACGCCATGCCTCACAAGCATTAGCACGCATCGGTATTACAATCAATCCTGAGGTAGCGTTTGCTGGGCAGCGTAGTTTGGATGTTATAAGACCATTGTTGAATTTACTGGCTCAAGATTGTACCGCATTGGAGAACTTTGAGTCACTTATGGCGCTAACAAATTTGGCAGCGATGAATGAGAGTGTAAGGCAACGTATCGTAAAAGAACAGGGTGTTTCGAAAATCGAAATTTACCTGATGGAAGATCACTTATACTTAACGCGTGCAGCGGCACAATGCATCTGCAATATGGTTATGTCGGAAGAGGTTGTGAAAATGTTCGAAAAACCTAACGATCGTGTAAAGTTTGTAGCATTGCTATGTGAAGAAGAAGATGAGGACACAGCAAAAGCTTGCGCCGGTGCATTAGCTATGTTAACGTCAGTTTCCAAAGTATGTTGCGTAAAAATATTAGAAATTAGTTCTTGGCTACAGGTTTTGCATACGTTAATTGCCAATCCAAGTCCTGATGTCCAACATCGTGGCGCAGTGATTATATTAAACATGATCAATGCAGGCGAGGATATTGCCAAGAAGCTTTTGGAAACAGATATTATGGAACTTCTTAGCGGTTTATCACAGTTGCCAGATGACACACGGATTAAAGCTCGCGAAGTCGCTCAACAATGCCTAACTGCAGCAGAGCGCTATAATCTTATTGAAAAGTCGACCAATGCTGTGGTGCCGGATGTATTCGAAGAGGCAGCGCGTATTGAGGAAATAGACGAGTAATAAACTACCTAATCGTGTTATGGAAAGATTATAATAAGTGCCAAAATAATTATATTTTGCAATTTACCCGTTAATCTTTTAGTTTTGGACTAGTGCTATTAAACAATCATTTATTCATTTTATGATTCACAAGATTTATTCATTAAAATTTTTTATGAAATTATGTATTTGTTTCCTTTCTGAAAATTGCACCGAACGTCTCAATACATCCGTATCTATCTATACAACCATGTACTTATTTCTGAAATATATTTTTCTGTTACCCAACGATATTTTTTAAAACTGCTTAATGATTGACGCACGCAAAGAATAAAAACGTGGTTTAAACTTACCTACATATTACAAAAAAAAAAAAAATTGAAACGTTCAAATTACTTCCTCAGTTCAAACGTAACTGTGTCATCTGTTGGCAATATTGCTTATGGACATGATAAAAAAGGTGAGGATGTTATGTTATTTATATAAAAGGATCTTGCGGCTGATAAAAATGTTCAATGTTGTAGTTTACGAATGTAAAATGGACACCTTATGGTAAGATGTTTAGTCCATACAAACCGTTTGCGAATTCACCTGTTGTGATTTATTTAATTTTTTTTTGTCAAATTGTTTGCCATACAAGATACTCATACGAATGGGCGAATCCAAAATTGCAGCTTTGACAAATTATGTAACTGCTAGTAATTCAAATAAGATATAACAGTTATTTAGAGCTAAAGTATGTATTCAGTGACCACTTAACGGGCAGACAAATTGTGTGCATTCATGTATGTATATATGTAGGCACATTCCAGCATTAGAAAATGAGAATAACATCAAACCTTATAACACTTTATCTAAAATTTATTTTGAATAACTTTATTATGTCAATAATACAATAAATCAATGAATTCGTATTTTCAAAGTATTCACGCATATATTCATAATGAAATAAATTTTGCAAATCCTAATATAATTCAAATTATTTATGAACACTATGTATGTAAACATTTACTATAATATTATAATCATTTTATAAGTGTTTTTTAAAAGAATCGTTCTATCGCTATTTTGACATACAGACTTCCCAGGATTGCTAAATTTTGAACTTGTTTAATTAAACATATTTATAACTGGTTATTTTTAATACATATTAAATTTCGTATCCCTGGAATTATAACATTTTCAGTTTAAAACAAATTAAGGCGTTCTTATTTGAAAGAATTGTAATATATTGTTTCGGCAGCAGTATTAGTCGTATTTGCATATGTGTGCTAAATAAAAATAAAAATTTAAAGAAATAAAAAAAACGTTGCGAGAGTATAATGAGTCGCTTTAAATTTTATAATACTTTCTGAGAAGATTGATATTTTTTCGAAGTTTTATTGACACAATTGTAAATGTTTAGGTTTATATCGAACACGGCATACAGTAATAAAAAGGAATCTGATTATTTCTGTTTTCACAGAAAAATAATATTTTTATATATTTATGTACAATAAATAAAAAATACTATTCAAGAAACAGTTTTAATAAAATTAAAATTTTAAGAATATTTTCTTTACTCTTTAAATATTTACTTGACTAGAGAAACTATCCAATCAGTATTTCTTAAAAGTTGATTTCTTTAAAGAAGAATACCTCAATGTACATTTATTTATATATTATATAAATACTTACTTATTATAAAAAATAAGTTTAAAACAAAATAAATTGTGATCAATTGAAATGCAGCAATAATATATTTGTGGCATCTACAAAAATTAACTTGCAGAGTTCTAATTCTTATTGTGTTTTTTTTTAGAACTTAAGCCGATAATTTCAATAAGTCAAATGAGAGTAATGCGCCGCATAGAAGCAATGTGAATATAATTTTAATATATTAATTATTTGCACACATTACACATAATTGGTCCGTACCTTTTGAATGGCTTGTGCAGGATCCGCAGTAATCCAAGAATGGTCTTCGAATTCTTATAGTAAGAATACTTAGTCTATGTACAATACAACATATTTAAATAATCAACAAAATAATGAAAATCCTAAAATTCACATCTTTTACCGAAAACATCTGTTTTCGCTCTTCTGTGAACTTGTGTGACTATGTGATGTAGATGTGAGCGACTATTGTCGGTATTCAAAGTGGCTCCAGTTAACCATAATTATAAATTTTGATATTCCTAATATTTGTAAGTAAACATATATTTTAACACATCGTTTGGGTATATATTAATAAATAACAACAACAGAAACAATTCAAATATATAGTACTTACTAAATTTGTTTATATATGTATATGCGTAAGTATGTGAATGTACATAGGTAAAGTAAAGCGGTCATTGTTACTACAGTAAACACATTTACTTTGAACAAATACGTACTTCTATAAGTTTTTGCGTAAATACAGTTGAAAATATCAACAATAATTTTACAAAGCGAAGCGTCATCGTCCAAGCTTGAAATCTTCAAAGTTTTCAAAAGAAAATGAAAAAAATTAATTAAATACAATCCAAGTTTATATGTAACATATATACATGGAATCATCTCAACCAACCTTTTGGCCATAACCAATTGATAGCTTTTGCTGGCCCGCAAACTACACCACCTGTACGGTAGCGAAGGCGCTGAAAGTGACTTTCTTCGGAAATTCGGATCCTGGCGAGCCACGCGTTTTTATTACTGGCTTCAGCGGTTGCCGTGGCTTTAGTGTTAAGAGGCCTGCCGATGCTGCTAATTCCTTTAATCTTTGTGAGAATCCACTTGGCGAATTCATGTCCCTGCTACGTGCACTGTTTTCGCTGTGATAACCGTCTACATTGTCCACACTTCCGTTATTATTGTTGTTGTTACAAGGGGAAATGTTGACAGCATTCGCCTGCGATAACGGCACATTATTCACAGTCGCGGCCGCATGCACCCTATAAACTTGTCCATTGGTGGAGGGGTAGATTATACTGGTAGCGCCACTACCGTTGGATGCGGTTGCTGGAGTAATGAATCTGAGAGTATAAGAGAGAAGAAGGAAACATTTAATAAGAACTGTGTATTATGATCTTTTAGCTTAATCTCACGAAACCACACACAACTGATTCCAATGAAATTTCCAGGAGTACAAAGTGTGGTATAATTTCCGGATATATGGAAATATGTAATAAATAAATTTGTACTTTGCGTTTTAATTAAAATAAGTATGAACTGCTATCTCACAAAACTCGTCATTGATCGGTCCCTTCTAAGAATGATGCAGAATGGACAATGTTGGCTATATTGGCTATATTGACTGCATAAACTGCATCAGTACTGTCCAACAGTAAATTTCAACATAAAAATACAAAAAAAAATCTCGAATCAGGATTTGAGCTTTAGATTTTGTAATCAAAAATGTTTCTCTATTAAGCAGCAGTTACGACCAATTATAGGAATCTATAATTGTGCACCTCAAGTACAAAAAAGTGTGGTAAAATCCTAAAGTCAGACCTATAATTCAAATATATTTGTATATGTGCAATAAAGCATGAAGTAGATAAACTTTTGCAAATAAATGGGCGTAAGTGCAAAAATATTATGTTTGCCAAGACGCTGATCTAACAAATAACTGCGAAAGCGTCAGTATCGAAAACACGCGTATTTATTTATTTCAACATACTAGCACATATGTACATATGAATTTACATTTGTCTAATATGTGCTAATGAACATAAAAATATAGCAACCATAAAGATCAGTCTTAAAGTTCTGGTTTTTTGTTTTGCGTGCTATTTGAAATATTGCATAGTTTATCCAAGGGGCAAAAGAAGTATGTAAAATTTTGGAGATGTTCATTCATTTCATTTCACTCATTCTCCTCTTTTTAGGCTAATGTCAATCAAATTGATTTCATATTTTGCAATATTTCTGCAATGACTGGGGACGTTTTCTTTACTTAGTTGTGGGAATATAAATTCTATAAATAAAAAGAGAATTTTAATTAGTTTTTCTGAGAATGGTTTAGCAATCTCTGAAGGGTTTTTTCGTTTATAAAAGATTTTTTATTTGTTACAGTGTTTTTGTTTTTGCGAGAAGTGAATAAAAAACTGCAATCTGTCAGAAATAACTATAAAATCAGAAAATATAAAATTTCTTTATTGGTAGTTTGGACGCCGTTGCAATAAAAGTTGTATATAATTTACTTTTTTCAACTTTATATTTCGGATTATTTTCAATACTTTGAAACGAAAATGTAGATGGACAGATGACCTACAACATCATGCAAACGAATTTAATTAATTTGGCCGATAAGTTTAGTTGATGCGATTAGTAGCGTTAAGAAAAGAGCTAGAAAAGTGAAAAAGTATTTTTAGTGGAAGCAAACAAATTACTTGATCACATGTAAGTGGGCACACGTATGCCCGAATCAACCCAAATCAACACAAATCAAGTATGTGCACGTACCAGACAGGGAATTCATCACCGTATTAAAAAAAAACTCAAAATAATTTTGATTTTATATTTTCTATATGAAGATGTTTTCAATTATTCCACATTACGCACTCCATTCGCCGATTTTTAATAACTATATTGTACATTAAACTGAAACCTGCAACGCTTGGAAAACGAAACCTACCGCGGTGACTTTAAAACTAACGCAAATAATACTATTGAGCTTTCACAAACCGTAACGAACTGATACGAACTTGACAAATGTGCCTTTAGATTTAAAGTGTGACTAGTTTACATTTTCCTGCAGGGTAAATGTGAACATGCTTATATTTAAAATCATTATGCAGATGTTTTGCTTAGTGAGATAAACAAGTGAGTCAGCCGGACAGTTATTCAGCTTTTAGAAAAAATAACACAGTGCGCTGGTAGCAACATCATGATTTAAGCATTCATGATCATTCAAATCATGAATTACCACATATGTATAATTGCGGCTATTTGCATTAATTAGCAGATACGCCACTTGTTCGCGCTCGTGGCGTATGGATATTTGGAGGAATGGAGATTAAAAAGCATGCTATTCGAAAATGTATATACATATGCATGTATATACAATAGAAATTATTTGGTACTAAAAAACGTTGGGAAGCAGGGAAAATGTTTCGAAAAATTCGAAATAAAGCCCTTTATTAAATGAATTTTGTTTTTAAAGTAATAGCATGCAATATTAGTGTCATAGTTAAATTGAGCTCAGAGTGTGCAATGCCATTGCCATTTTGAGAACAAGGCTTTAAAACGCATTATCGCTGGATCACATTCGCTTAGAGTACACTGAGCGCCTGACCATTATTCGGTAGCTTTGATAGACATTTTCATAAAATTTTTTAAAGGCTTTGTTTTTTACCTTCGGAAGTAGGTTAAAACTTGTTTCATTTGTCGGGCGTTAAACATAAATAAATGGATGAAGGCGGAAGACAAGCTTATGTCGGTTTTAATTTCGGTTTCGTCGATTTTATAGAAATTTAATTTGAAACTAAGACTCAGCAAAGTAAATAAGTAAGTTGAAGGATCTGAGATAAGAACTTTTAAAAACAGCAGCAGACAATTGACAATCGGAAAGAAAATGGATTATTATTTATAAGTATGTATTATACTGTAGAATTAGATTATTAATCAGATATTAGTTTGATTCTTTGAAAGCTGATGGACTAGTTTTCAGTTAAACGGAAAACCGATAACTAGATAAACTCACATTTTCTTTCCTTTTTTGAAATGATTCAGCATTTGATGAGACTACTCACTCTTGAAATAACATGCAAAGAAATATGAAATATTCTTCGAAAATTAACATAACGAATTATAAATTCATAACCATAAACGTTCTCTTTAAAAAAAAAAAAATATTTCACCTATATAGCACTACTGCTGATTGATAAAATGATAAAATTAGGCGGCTCTCTTATATGCAGCAGTGACAAAGTAATTTTTATATGTCCAATGAAAGTTTGTATGCAAACTGGCCAACAGTTCGCTGCGACATCGTGCGAAAAACAGGGAAATTTTCTATTGAAGGGTCCAAGTGTGGTGTATAATTAAGAAGTCGTTGGATTTCTATTTACAAGCTCATTCACATACATATTACCATGTACAGTTGCGTGCAAGAGATCATACGAATAGTTAAAATTTGCTCACACGTATGTAAATATATACGATAAAAATGCATTGTGTCGACTTGAGGGCGTGGGAATCAAATCAGCATCTTAATGCTTCCATTGTCTGTGTACGTTGTTGTCAACGATGTAAATGAGCAAAGATTTCCATGACTGTGAAAATTGCTTATTCGATAGATAAAAATGAAGAGGTTTTTATGAAATTAAATGCGAGTAGATCGCTCCAACAACCTGGGCATGCACAGCCAATTGTGTGTTGTGCTCAGTATTGGACAAAGTATTATAGTTAGGTTGGCTGATGTGGGATGTTGACATTAAACTTATGACTTTGAAATGTTATTACCATTATGGCTATGCGAAACATACAATAACAACAGCATAGGTCGACTTATTTAAGGTCAGTGATTGGCACATTAATATATTTTTAAATGAGTTCGGAAAGTTATTAAAAGTTTGATTAATTCCTAAAGTGGATTTCGTCTTCTACATAAGATAAATGTGTAGTAATATACATGTGTAGCAAAGTGTCAATTTTGATTTTTCCAAGATGTTCAAAAAATCGAATGTTAGAATTAAAGTTCATTCTCATACATACCATTTTGATTGTGTTTGCTTTTGGTGTTAGGAGATTAGGACGATATTTAGGAAATGGAACATTTTAGATAGACCAGCATGCTTTCCGGAGAATTATTGGTTTGAAATATTTATGTCTAAAAATTTATTTATATTAATTGCATTAAGTGTGTAAGTACTTTGAATACTAATTACAATTGCAAGGCACAAAGGAAGCGCCGGTTGTGTTCATATGCTTTGCACTTGTCCTCCAAGCTTTTTCAACATTCAACAATTTTATTGCATAATTTTCCGAAATTTTTTCTTTCACCATGATTGTGTAGTTTTCACTGCATAAAAGCGAAAGATGAGAAAGTGCAGCATCCATAGATAAAGAAGAGAAAATTACAATTATGCAGAAATACATAATATTAAGAAATCCTTACGCGTTAAGTGAAGCGAAGAATGAATGAGTGAAGTTTTGAGGCGAAAATCTGTGCAGTTCACTGTCTTTAGATGCGTTGTGTATTTGCCAGCCGTCTGGGTGCACACAAGTTTGTCAGGCGAATCATTAGCGGTAATATGCGGATATGGAATGCGCATGTGCGGCGCATTTATTGTGTTTGCATTTCACTAGCCCGTGCACTGCTCGCAGTGCATAACTTTAGCAGTTACAACAACAATAACAACATCACACTGGCGCGCAAAGTTGGTTAGCGATAGCTGCTTTCGTTATTCTTCCGCCTTGGCGTTGTTTGTTGCTTCAGCTGTAATTGCATCTACACTTATAAACATATATGTATATCTGCTTGTGTGTGTATGCATAAGTATGTTACTAAGCTGCCTGCTAACTTGTCTGCACGGTTAGTTGGCACGTAAGCAACGCATGCGCATGCCACCTGACACCTCTGATCCGCTCTCCTGACATTTTGTGCAATTAAGCGGCCAATTTTCAGTTTCACCACATACTCACTACTCGTTATGGACAAATTTTGTAATGACTTCTCTTTAGAAAATTATAGCAAATTTGTTTTGCCGCATCTGTATTGTCCAGCTCTTGGTGTAAGAATATATGATGCAATTGAATCGTTGTCATAGTTTTCTAACCAGTTCCTATTGCACAACTTATTAAACTTTGGGATCTATGGAAATATTGCAATATTTGCCGTTTTTTTTATCTAAACATACTCCATTTGGATACATTTAAAGTTAATGAATTAATCACAGCATAATAAGTAAGTCTGATTTTAGTAGAATAAAACCAGTACAGTAAATTATGCGAATCGAACTTTATATAGCCCCCTTGTTAAGAAATATACATAAGATATGTCATAATTATAAATATTCACCAAGAGGAGAATTTTATGCTTAATATGGTGGGGGTGGCCCGATAAGTACATAGCTCGCAAAAGAAAAAATAAAATTTTGTAAATGTGTATATTTCTCAACATAGTTTCCTTTTAGCTTAATACACTTGAGCCAGCGATGCTGCAACTTATTTAACCCGTCTGTAAAATACGTTTTTGACGGTCTACGAAGTAGGCCTCCATGACGCCGATAATCTCGTGGACTTTTCCGTGGACCGTTTTTGAAGCACCAAAGCGTTGCTCATCATGAACCTACTAAAACTGCGCTAAGGTTCTCAACGTTAGTAAGAATTTTAGAAAACGTGTAATAAAACCAATTTAAGCCTCGAAGAAAGAATTTATTGCAAATTAAATAATTTAGATATAAAGAAGCCATGCTTGTGAATATCTTTTAGTGTGAAATATATGAATCATTGAAGTCGAATATGTTCAGTATTTCTGGCATGAACAACAACTACATTTGGGAAGTGAGTTGATTCCTAGTAAGAAAATTGGTTTTTCATTGATCTACTTAACTTCCTTCATATATTTATATTTAGTTTTAAAATTCAACATCAGTTGATTGCAAAAATGATTTTCATCAATTACTATTACTAAAACTATTACTAAAACAAAAAGTTTTTTTTATTAAAATTTATTTCGAATATATTTCCCATAGTTTAATTCATTAGTAAAATGTAATTAAATGTATATATGTATTAAAAACTCTGAAATAATAGTGGATAATATTTTCGTGTACTGCCATGAGTTCAACAACAACAATCATTAACGCAAAATTTAGAACGAATTCGCGATGACCGAACATTTCAAATTAGGCGAAGAAACGGTTTCTTTGATGAGACATAATGTTTAAAAGACTTTGATGACTTTACTTAGAGATGGGGAGTGGAAGAAGTGGCACTGTTGGCAGCGGTTAATTATTGATAATGTTTAGCTACAATGTAGCCTCATTTTGAGTTTCTTCTATGCGTTTGCAAGGTTTCTTGACTCCCAACGTTTTCCGTATAGGAAATGGTAATCATTAGTTTTAGTAGTAGTTTATTATTCTATTAATGCTGAGTTAACCTCTTTAAATTGATGAATTTTTAGTTTTAATGATGCGTTTTTATTTTGCAAATTGAAGGAAGTATAAAACAGTTCAGTTTTCAAATTAGTAATTGATTGGCAGTGGGAATCCGATCGATTAACATCCAAAATAAGCACAATTGAGTTGTAACAGCCTGACGCATTTTCTAAAAAATAATACGGCTACTGTTCATTTGTGGTTGTAGATATTAGCAAAATAATATGCTGAAAAGCTAGAAGCGCGACACAAAATTTAGTTTGCTACGATTTGAGGAATTTAAAATTAAATTTAAGAATAAGTTAAGCCAAATAAATTGCCTTGTTCATAAGTCAGGCGAATCAACAAATTATGTACGCTATTAAGTTTTGTTTAGTGGCACTTCCCACCTTTCACCGCATTCTGCCCAACCAATAAATTATTTTATATCGTTTTGCTAACTCTGAAGCAATATACAGCTTCGGCAACGTCGTCAATCATGAAATTGCAACAACAACATTAGTCTAACAATAAGTGGAAAAAACAGTAACCAACTGCTACATGCAACACGTTGCAGTCGACTGAATAAGAATTTCATTGCAGTTCATTTCCTGCGCTTGCGCTGGATCCAACAACACCGCCACCATCGAAGCTGCGGACTACATATAACACTTTTGATAAATTTCATCATTGATAGAAGTTGAGAGAAAAATGTTGGCGTGCCAATGCCGAAAATTAAAAAATAGAGAAAACACAGAAAAGGTTAACTGAAGTTCAAGAATTTCATTCAGTCGACAATGCGATCATTCATTTAGCAGTAACGGCAAATGGAAGCGATGGGATAAGATCGCTCGGTTCAGCCGCTACGGCATTCAGATCCAGAGTGCAGAGCACAGCGCAGGAATATTTCAAGACGGTTTCCCTAACACACAGCAGAGGAAGAAATGCTAGACTTTTTTACAATTGTTCCTACAGAAGTTCTCCTAACTGTACGAACTTGTATGTGTTTAATGGTCAATGACGGTGAAATGAACTGATAAGGAGTGTGCTTATAAGAAGTAGACCAAAAAATAGTAACGGTGGCGTCAGGGGCAGTCGCAGCGCCAGCGGAAATATAAAAATTGAAACAGCATCGCGATGAACTACAAAACACAGCGTGTAACGAACCTGACCAAAAGGAAGAACTTTTAAATCAGAGCACAAATGGATGATAAAACGAAAATCATTTCGTTTATGATGCCAATGTGATATCGCAGCGTGAGTTTCGTTCAATGTTCACAGGCAAGCTCGTGCATCTGTGGTGGTACAGTGATTGGATTGAGCCCAGCAAGAGCAACTAAATCACCGCAACACTCAGGCTGTAACAGCAAGTTTGCCACTGTTGGCAGTCATCAGCTTTCAATGGACATTGGTCAGCAAATAGACAACAAGCTGGGTTGGGAACCGAGCGCTCAAAGGCTATTAAGGAGAAATTAAAAAACGCCAGTGAGATTCCGAGTAAGTGCAATGCTTTTGCGGCCGTTGCTGTAGAAATCGACTAGCTGATGTTGCCGCACCGCTTACTGAGCCACTCCATTAGCAGGGAGAAAGGGAAAAGTTTTGTTTGTGTTGTGCCTCATTTGCGACGCATTTTTAGCGTTCGCTACACGTGTAACATGCAGTATTCATGCTGTTGCTTTTGCGGCCACAGCACAGCATTGATATTGTTGCCAATGACGGCGATAGAGATTAGCGTGCAAAAAAGTATTTCACTATCGAAAAGAAGGTTAATATGCAACGTTTATTAGTTGCTTAGTAATGAATATTTCCATCAACATACGATTACGATTGCCTGTGATGATGAACATAAATGAAATCATTGAAGATGGAGGGGAACTTTAGATATTGAATTCTGGTTTCCATCCATCAATTTTAAATATTGTGTAATGAAATTCTCTGTTTTATTATTTATTTATACAAAAGTATTTTATTCCAAACGGAATCTCAATAACATATGTATGTGTTTCTGTAAGAGATCTTCGAATAAACAGAAACATATAATTATACAAGCTATCGACAAAACACAAGCATGCTTCTCAGCCAAAAGTCCCATTTTATATCGGATTAAAAGAACTTTCACGTAATTTGCATAGGTTTTTCGTGAAAAGTAAAAAAGCAATGCAGTTTTGAAAAAAGTGGAAGAGAAGTTTAGATCTAGGAAATCATTGCGAATTGGCTTGAGGTATTGAAATAGTTGGGCAATAAAATTACTTGGTATTACATAACGGAAAATATATTTATTTAGTGTTTGTTTTATGTTTACTGTAACTGTAAACTCTGTTTACCCATTAAATTATAATAACAAACATAATCTCTCATGCATTTGTATAATTGCTGAATAAGACATGGTATTTTTGTTTGAGTTAATGATAGCGAAGAACAATTTAATTCGCAAGCAGCAGACCTATGAGAGTCAAGTAAGCCAAGACGCAAACTTAAAGTAGGTGGGTAATATTTGCGCATATGCGTCTGCATAAGCAAATGACAATGTCAATACTTTGCCAGCAGTGACAAACAATCAATAACTGAGAGTTCGAGATTACTACGCAGTAGGTAGGGACAATATCTGAACATCTAACTCTGTCTTACAAATAATAAATCAACTAGGTCAACAACATTGTTTTTGAGTATCCATTGGGAAATAAATAAATCGTAAGAAAATATATGTAAATATGTCTCAGGTAAATTTAGTTTTGAATGTTTGAAACACAAATTGTTACATAACACATGTTTTTTATACCATAAGAAGAAGGCATTGCCCTTTTGTCTACCCAGTTGTTGCGTATAACCCTATATTATGTTCCTTTCACAAATCTTTTCTCCAATTTTCTAGGAACTGAGCAATGTTCTACTCTATTATATTCTTCTCTATGGAGCTATGATTATTCTTATGATATGATATTGCCGGCAGAATTTGATGTTAAAGATGGCATTTTAATAATAAACCATAAGAAAATCAATTATCAGTCCTTTGCCAATAAATTAACTCATCCCTATTGTCAAAGAACTGCGACAGTCGATTTTCACAAGCTTTTCTTATGGCGAATTTTTCACCAGCAA
This sequence comes from Bactrocera minax, assembly GCA_021498325.1. Taxonomy (NCBI): domain Eukaryota; kingdom Metazoa; phylum Arthropoda; class Insecta; order Diptera; family Tephritidae; genus Bactrocera; species Bactrocera minax. Next base: position 331,387 of record JAKEEE010000044.1, on the reverse strand, counting down.
AATCATTCGCCACAGACAGGAATAGGTAGTAATCACTTGGTATCAGGTCCGGACTATAAGGTGGATGCATAAGAATCTCCCAACCAAGCTCCTGAAGTTTCTGGCGAGTCATTATTGATGTGTGTGACCTGGCGTTGTACTGACGGAACGCAATTCCTCTCCTTCCAGAAGACGGATTGCTTCCAGAATACCGTCCAATTTGAGAGTATAGGTCCAAATTAAGAGCTTGGCCCTTGGGGAGCAGCTCATAGTAGTCCCACAAAACACATAGCAAAACCTTCCTGACCGTCAATCCTGACTTGGCCACTACGTACGTCAGCTCACCGTGATTCGTCATTCACATCGTCGTAAGTGACCAATTTTTCATCCCCAGTAACCAAGCGCTTCAAAAATGGATCGATTTTGTTGCGATTCAGCAGCAATTGGCAGATGGAAATTCGGTCTTTGAGGTTTTGGTTTTTTTGCGTTAACTCATGTTGCACCCATACATCGAGCTTCATTTTGAATCCAGCTTTATTGTGCAAATGCTTTCTAACGGTTTTTTGTGCAATTTTTACCTCTTATGCAATCGAAACAGTGCTTACATGGTGGTCGGACTCGATAATTTCCGTTATTTTATCGACATTTTCGCCAATTGACCTTCCGCATGGCGGAGCGTGGTGCATCTTTGACATCAAAATTACGGGAACGGAATCACCGAAACAAAAAGTTTTCGTGATTGGCTATTACACTATCAGGACCACAAACACTATTCACATTTTCAGTCGTCTCGTTTGCGTTTTCGCCTTTATCGAAGAAAATTTGTAAAATATGGCGTATTTTCTCATTGGTGAGAAAACGTGCTCAAACAATACTGAGTCAAGTAATCACAAAACTGTTTGAGAAGTTTTTAGTACGAAATCTTATCTTTCTAAGCTACATATTACTAAAGGCATCTATTTGATAAATAATGGATTTATATTTACTAGAACCAATATACATAACCCAGTGTGCATTCGCTTAGCATAGTTTCTTCCAAAGTGCTAGTGCACATGTTATTAATTGGCAACGAGAATATTCTATGTATGCACGTGTGTTTTAAAACACCACCCCCACCAATTACACCACTGCAATAACCAACAAATGGCTATGGCAAAACGTTTCTGCCCAACATACACAAACACAAAAGCCGCAAACTGTGCAACAAGCGGTATGCAAGAAAGAAGAGTGTGAAAATATCAAATTATGCGCGGAATGAGGAAAACCACATATTCTTGAATATAAGGATGAGCTATAATACTAGTATAGTAAGTGGTGGAAAATCTAACAAAGATAATTATAAAGTATTTAGTAACATTGACTATGTGATCTACAAAAATTTCAGGCTGAAAGCGATATATGGATTGACACTGACTCAACTAAAATTGTAATATTGTAGTGCGAGTGCAATTTTAAGCTTGAAAAGAGCAAATGAACAGGCATAAATGAAGCATATACAAATTGTTTTATAAAAAGGGTTTCTCCTTTCGCTCATAACGTAATCATAATTTTTCTTGTATCTGCAGTTGTAATATAATGCATTAAGAGATTTAATTCGATAGCTGCTCCTAAATATTTGGCTCTGATAATTGATCAGCATTAGAGGTAATTTTGTATACATAAATTTGATATACTTGCTCTAGACCGATGCGATATAATTTTCCCATTAAAGTTAGGAACGTCACGCTCTTTGTCAATTTTTGTACTAATTCATATCTGCGAGTCTGCTATATGATACTTATCCTTAAATTATTGTTTGTTCTATAGAAAGTTATCCCACTTTTAGTTGTTGCGAAAATAATCGTTATTGGGAGGTAAAAATACGCAACTATGCATAAAGACAACTCAATTGTTTAGCGCAGCTTTAGCAAGTTATGAGATGAGTGCTTTAAATTTAGTAGAATGTGGGATCACGCCTGCATTTAAAATTTTTTGAAAGTACCTCTCCATGATGTTCCCTGTGCCACACTTTGTGTTTCTAAATGTAATGTGTTAACATTAAACATGTTATTTTAGTTTCTCAGAGATACAAATCTTAATAGATAATTATTCTAAATTTTTTCTTATTTGGACGGAGAGGCGGTGGACGGACAGTCTTCCAGAAATTAATTCATCCTGATCATTAACGATATATATAACCCTATATCTATTTCGATTGGTATTTGGTGCAATAAGCAACCGCTAAGTGAATAAAAATATTCTGCTCTGTTGTGATAGCATAAATATTTCGAATTCGAAAATAACGCTGATGGAATTGATTGTGAAAGTAGAAGCCAACAAATGAGTAGTGGGGTAGCAGAAGGGAGAATGGAATTTCGAAACGAAAAATTTGCAACTGCAAGAACATTCCTAATAAGAACAAATAACATATGTGAGCAAAAGCAGCAAGCACCGTTGTGGAAGCATTCACCAATTCAAGCACCCACCGTGTAACGGAAGCGAATTTGAGTGTCAGTCACCATCGCACTAACCCACGCGCCAGACGCTAGAGAGCTGCCAGTAGTCTCCTTGTCGCTTCAGACTTACGGTTTACCGCTCTCTGTCATGATATTGTACTTACTGTTGTTGCAGCTTTGTTGTTGTGGTTTATTGGTGGTTCCTGTTTTTGCAAAATGGTAATTATATACTTTAAGTTGTGTTTAACATGCAACACCGTCGCAGCATTGCGAAGCCATGTCGAGAGCTTTTGACAGTGAGCAGTTTGATGATAACTCGGCGGACCGGGAGAAACTAGGCAGGTGCGCGGTGCAGCTGTGGCCGCCGCTGTGTGTACGCTGCACATGCTTTCATTTATACCATTGCTTATGTTGTTATTGCAACAATAACGGCAAAAACACCTCGAATTCGGTGATCAGAAAGAGAATCTATTTAAATGGAAGCTGTGTGTCGTGCACACGGCGGTCGTTGACAACTTCGTATTGCCGAGAAGGTCAGATATTTAATTATTGCACGAGTGTGAAAAATGTTATGGGAAAATTGCGACTTAAGAAGAAACGCCTTGTGACGGGATATATGTGAGGGGGCTTATAGTACACTAACGTCGCTTTCCGATGCTGTTTTGATACATATTTTCCGATTTAGGCGATATACTTGAAGCAATTTATGTTACTTATTGATTTTCTCGAAGTGTTTGATGTGTGATCATTAAATTTATTAGAAAAATATACATATATACATTCTGTGTATAATGAACAGTTATTATTAATTTATCACTACTTTAGAGATAGCTACAATATTAAAGAATGAAAAAAAGAACCGCAGTTTCGTGACAAAAGTGATCCTAAAAAATCTGAATCCATGATATCAATAGCAAGAAGAAAAAACGTTGATAAAGGAGGGAAACGTAAATCTTTAAGAATATTTGTTTCTTCAAGATTTTGTAGCTATTAACGAAGATTTGTATATTATATACTTAAAAAGAAAATGGTGTCGTTATGGGATGGTTTCAATATTTAGAAGTTCTTTCTTGATATAATATGCACTTGCTTCATTTGGACGAATTATATTTAGAGACATGTTAATATCCTTTTCAGTTCATTCGGATGGCTTACACTAATTGTAATTTAACTTCCAATTTTCGTATACTCATTCCGGTATGCATTATAATGGCAGATTTCCTTAGATATTTTAGGTTTGTCCGCTCTTTACTTTTGATATTGCTTTTGGCTCAGTCAACAGCTTGTACTCTCTCATTCCCACTGATTTTTAAAATTAACAGCTCAATAGGTTTGGATAAATGACACACCAGAAAAAATACGCAAATCATTCTGTCTGTTTTGGTGCAGTATAGAATCGATAAGTGCAGCAACAACAATGATAAAGCCTGTTGTGCGTACTTTCACGTGGAGACATCTGATGCGACGTCATTTCCCTTTGTCATTGCGCTTTTACTCTCTGTTATTTATAGTTTTCCAATGACTACTTCAACGTCTTCAAAGCTAAGAACCGGCTTTCGCTTCTATGTGGATCTATTTCAGTTGTTATTGTTACAATAATATTAACTTCATGCAAGTACACAATTTGCACGCTATTTGTGCCTGGTGCGAATTTTGTTGTTACCTCTGCCCTTATTGTCGATTCAGTACTAATGTCACCTTGCTTGCAATTCCTCAGAGCGGTTGTTATGCACTGCCACAGTTGCTGCTACCGTCAGTGGAAGCGTCCATGTTGTGCCACTGCTGGTTGTTTATTGCACTTATGGCGCTGTTCTCGCCTTTTGTGGATGATTTCAATGACTACAATGACGTTGTGGCTTTTTAGCACATTTTTTATTCAGATTATTATCGTTGTTGGGTTTATTTGGCTTGACGCCAATAGGTTGGCTGCAAGTTTAGATGCCTTCATGATTTGTTATTTCTGTCGTTCTTTTACCTTTGTTTGTTATTCGAAAGAGCGTCCGTGCCCCAATGACCAGTTGAACTACATTATTCTGATATTTCGTTACCAATTGCTTCAAGTGCAATAACAAATAGGTTTATGTAGTTTCAAAAGTATCACTCCCCTACAACTACCAACTGCTGCTGCATTGAATGTTAAACACAAAATTTCAAGTCGAAGAAAACTAAAAACAACAAAAATAACAAACAAAAATTGGTAATGGCAAAGGCCACAAGAAAGAAACTTATTGTTGCCCGCTGAGTTGTCTGTTATTGCCGCTTCCAGTCGCCAACTTCTATTACATCTTGTTTTACACTCTGTTGCTTATTTATTTATCATTGTTTTGTGGCTTCGTTGGCACCCTTTGGTGAGATTTTTTAATTTGTATTTGATAGTTTTCTGTTTACTCGCTCCATGCGTTTATTTTGGCGTTTTTTTTTCATTTTTAGCTTATTTGCTTTCAAAGCAGACGTGTTTAGAGAAATCTTATGCTTTCTTTTTTCTTAATTTTAGTGCAGTGAAATTTTTGAATTCACTTGTACAGAATGAATAAATATATACCATACATACATATTTATATTCTTCATTGAAATGCTGTTGCAGGTACTGCTGATGGCTCTACTACCATGTTTCACAATAAGCAAAGTCTATTTCTAGTGATATTTTGCTCAGAGAACTAAATCGTAAAGAAATTCTACTCGTTGTAGCTAATGGGAATAAAATCGAAAACAAATGCAAATATTGCCGACGGCATCCATTATGTTAATATTCTATTATTATTTTTCATAAGATTCATCATTGCACAAAACCCTCCGATTTGCAAAAAAAAATCGTGCTGTTTAAATTAACGATACCAACACCAAAATCTATTTCACCTCTACAAAGTCCATAATCCTGACTAGAGATTTTCTCAACAATATCTTGGAAGGAATGCACGCCGCAGCTTCGAAATAACCACCCATCGCCCACATGGCAATCAGGCGAAAACTCCAGAGACTTTAAAACTACAACATATGACTTAGCCATATGCCATATATGAGTGGAATATTAATGTCGTTACTATGCAATTACGGGAATTAAAATTGTTTCTATTTGAAAATGGTGTTATTCCACAATATTCATACATCAAAATTGGATGATACCAATCATATATTCCCCGTACCGAACCCCGAACAAAAGAGTTAAACTATTTGTTTCTAAAAATAAATATTTGTTAATTAATTGTGTATAAATTGATAATGATGTGTCATTTGATGTATGCATGTACGTACATTTACGCAATATTTGGGTCATATACCATGTGCGCGTGTGTGTGTGCAAGGCTGCAATTATACAAAAGTACGATACTCTCATGTCTAGGTGTTCACGAATTTAAAATAACTGAAAAGGTACTTTGTACACCGGCAGATTAGTAGTCGTGAAGATGCTATATTTTTTGCAATAAAAGTGGATATTGCGTAATAAGTTTCAGTTGTGCTTCACCAATGTAGGCATCCAATTGCATTATTTTTTTTCAATTTTATAAATGTTCAGTTTCATAGTGAAAGTGATTGTTTAATTACATGGTAATTGTATAAGTTTTTGTGTATATATGTATGTATACAAAATGTACATCAAAAACTCAAAGTATTTTTATCGTAAATGTTTTGTGTCACCCCTGTTTTGCTCGGAACAATCCCACTAACATGTTTTCATAAGGTGCTTTTATTGACTTTTGTATATTTGTATGTGCAGACTTTTGAGTTGGTAAGCGTGCGTAGTGTTACGCTCCTGCTCCCACAAGCGCAGGTCGTAACCGCTTTTGAAGTGGCTACTTCATCTTCAAGTGTTTTTCAATCACAACTCAGGTCGTTGATGTCATTCATTTCGTTGTATTTTGTTATTGTTAGTTGTTTACGCCAGTATCGACGGTTTCATATCTTTTTGGTTTCGTTGTAGACTTTCGAATGATGTGCACTTATCGCAGATTGAAGTTGTGCGGCCACTTTTGCAATGTGGCGCTGGCATCAGTGGCGGCTTGTGTGAAATGTACCAATACCATTATGTGAGATTTCTTCGTAAAGATTTATCGTGAAAATACCAGTGTGGGGCTTGTGTGATGCATAATCGTCTGTTTGTATGTACATCGTGAAAGCATTTTTTTTTTTTTGGTTTTGCAAAATAACTAAAGGGGAAATTTCACTTTCAATTTTTTATCAGCATGTTGTTTGTGTTGATGAAAAAACAATCAAACAGTATGACAAAAAAGGGAAGGCATAATTATTTAAGTTAACAATAACCAACTTGTTGAAACAGTTTGAATAAATAATTTGCAGGCGGTGTTTGAATATAAATGCATACAAATACACTTTTTACATTCGTCGGGTACTCGTACATAAGTTATTCCAAAAGATTCCTCTATAAAAAATCACAATAGCCGTCACCACTTAGCCGTTAGACGGGCACAACTTTTAGACTTCAATTATTCTTCCGAAACAGACCCAATGGAACTCTCAGTTTTGTACTCAGTGTTATCACTTGATCGCGGATTCGCCCATTCGACGGTCCATAAATATTGATTTGTTTATATGACAGCCGGACTGTCTGAAGTTATTTTTCGCTCACAGATAAGGTGCACATAGGCAAAAATTTCAATGCTGTTCGATCTCGTAATTTTTATAAAGGTTTGTAAAATTCATGGTTGGCTCACAGACGCCACAAATGATGATTAGAGATAGTTTGGAGGCACTTTCGAAGTAAATTCAATCTTAATAAAATAATGATTTCATGCTTACGAGTGATGTATATTGAATTGGAATACCATTTGAAAATTTAAAGAATTCATAGCACGCTTCTTCATCCACACAATCGAATTCCTGTAACAACTGTTAGCAACAGCAATCGCAATTTATCACCGTTTGCAAGGAAGTCATGACGACAAATCATTACTATCAACAACAAATGCTATTGTTGAAAGTTATGTAGAGAAAGTAATGGCGAAGAGCAAATCTGCACCTACACTGGCTAACTTAGGCACTCTACAGTGTGTCCATATTAGTTGCAAGCAATATAAAGCTTTTATACATTTTTTTTTAAGATTATTTATTTGAAAGTTTCTGACGATCTCCTACTCTGCTATACGCAGTAGCAACAAACGGGCATCAAGCAGATATCTCTGGTTTTTACTCGGATTATCACATGATAATCCAAGTTTTTAATCGGATATCACTTGAAATACGGACAGACGGCCAGGTGTAAACATTTTTTAAATACACAAAGCGATTTGGTATAAATATGATATTGGCACTTAAATGACATTCTGTAAAATTTTATAAAATTATTCAAATTCCTCACTTTATCATCGACTTACATTTATAGTATATATGTACATGGATATATAATATAATTTGAACAATTAAGAAACTCTCCAACCCACAAATAGTTGGCCAATACAGGAGGCACCTTAACGTGATCAAAAAAAAACTTAATTCTTTTACTTTCGTCTGGTAACTTTTACTTTCGCTTAAATAATTAGCCCTGTGTTATTGCTCTCATGTGGAATGAACATTCGGCGTGTTTTCGTATGGCTACTATGGCGAATGAGTGCGCAGCATAAAGCAGAAAGACAGAAATAATCGCCATGGTCAACAATCGCTGGCATTACCGTCACGTCAATTGTCAGCACCAACGATGAGGAGTTATTAAAAATTGCTATGAAGAAAGCTGGCCGAGCAAAAATAAATGAAACCAACATGAGACTGCCGCAGAAACAAATTACGAGTGGGTTGCAATCGAAATTTCCCACTTGTGTTATTTACATATTTGTGAAATAATTGCTTTTCGCTTACCTGAATCACTTTTAGGACTCTTATATACATTTGTTTGAGTAATTGCACATCCGCATTGCGTTGTTAGCTCATTTTAAGTTCAGCATTTCGTAATACTTTATTATTTATACTCGAATAACAAATTAATATTCATATAATAATGTAATAATAATGTATTTTGTGAAAGTCATTTTGATTTTTGATAGCGTTGTCACGATCCAACCTTTGACCTCTCAGCGAAGAATAAATCTTTAGTTTCACTCTTTAAAGGCTTTCATAAAAATTGTTAGGGGTTAGGGTTTGAAATTGCCTACCAAGAATAGGATTTGTGTTTGACCGCAACTTTAATTGAACCCATGATCTGCCAAGTGAAAGTCTTTCGCCTAATGCACCCACTTAAGGCTTGCTTTCACATTTTCTAAGAGGATCGATAGTCGTAAATTTTATTTTGAAATAAAACACCCAAAGAAGGGATAAGTTCGGGTGTAATCGAACATTTTATAATCTCGCAATTTGCAAGGATCAAAGGCGGGGAAATACTTTCAAGTATTGAAAAAACTAAATCTAAATGTTAATCTAAGTAAGACTAAACATTTATGTACATTTGATATTAGTGCTGTGGAAAGGTACAAAAGCCATAATTTTTATTATCGGATGACATTTCCGATATAGACTCTACCAGTCTAAGCAACGAAATTTACTATATTGTGTGTATGAGGAAATTTCAACATGAGGGATGGCGGTCGGTATAGGCGGTTGTTTGTAACAACTGAAACTAATCGATGTGGAGTTATGTGTATCTAAATGATCAGGATGACAAGTCGAATTAAATCCCGTATGTCTGTCTGTCCATTCGTCCGTGCATTGTCCATGCAAGGGATAAACTAAGTAAACAAATAGATATCCTTATGAGACTTGGTATACATGTTTTTATGCTCTTTAATGAAATCGGCGTTGTAAATGAGCGGAATGTCGTAAGATTTTTAAACTATCTCAACCAAACTCAATGAAACATTCCATATCTTAACTCTATATGGTAATGAGAAAGAGAATAAAGAGAAGACCATGCATGTTGCTTAAAACTGTAAGATTTAAAACCACTAAAATCGCACAAATCGATACGAAACTTGTTGTATTTCCTTACATTCCGTACGTCTAATAAAGTGATTTTCAAGTGATTGTCCGTCCGTTCAATTCTGCAGTGGAAACCTCCGATAATAAGCTGGAGATCTAAATGACAGTTGATAGCCAATCAATTCACTGCGTTAAAACATTTAATATCAAAGAAGAATATATCTGTCCCCAAGGTTAAATTCGCCTACTGAAACTGTTTTTCATTGTCTATGATTTTCTCCGCTTGTACAAAATTGTTTTAGCATCTTGTAGGTGATAAATCCATTAAATAGGTATTTATTATATTTTCATAGTTTGCGACAGTATCTTACGTTCGGTTCCGCCCGATCTTAGACCTTACTTAATTACTTGTTAAAATTGACGCACACATTTGCAACTTAACAGAAAAATTACAGTATTGTTTTTATTTTAGTTGTTTATAAAGAAAACAAACTAAAGAGAAACGTATTCCATTAAATGCTTATTTGCAAATAAAATTGTTAGATGTTTAAAAATCAAGGTTAAACAAATTGAAGACAATTCGCGATGAACTCAAGTCTAAGATGGATTGAAATGATATTCGGTGGAAAAAATAAACAAATGTGTACACATACTCAAGCCAGTGACTCTTCAAGACTATCATAGAGTGACCCACATTTCATGGTAAAACCAAAGTAACAGGTGACATACATGTATTATAACGAAACAACATTCATACGAACAAATATGTACACTCATGCCATATTGGCAGCACGTGTTAGCTTTACAAATAGCCGCCTTATGATAATAATTAACATTTCAAATAGCTACGAGTCACACAGTTTTCGTGTCGGTTAGCCGAGCGGCCTTTTGAACAACATCGAGGTTCTGTTGATCTGTTGGTACACCTGTATAAACAAAAACGGAAATTGCCTTCAATGGCTTTGTACAAATTTAGTGCTTTTAAAAATAAGATATTGAATTGAAATCTATTTGTTCAAAATACAAAAACAACAATAACACAACATGCACAACATGCACAACATGCACAACAACTTACGCCCCACCACAAACTAAATTCGTAGCAACGGCAGTAGCCTTGTTGAGGACGCCCTCGTGTGTGTATGCTGAACACCATTGCCACCGGCGTAATTTTTCGTTGCCCCTTGTTACCTGATATGAGATGAATTAGCATCTACATTCGAATTGTAATATTTCGGGTGCTATATAGAAAATCACCAGCTTTTAAGAGGAGGACAATAATCCCTTTTTGGAATAATGCTACCGTTAAATCATGACAATACAAAGTGGTGACATTCTTCTAGACTTTGCCGCTAGTCATACCCACAGACATCTAGTAGTAGTTGAAAATTAACAAAAAAAAAACATTTTGAAACATTTGAACATTTGAAAACTTCGTACCCAATTCGTACGAAATGTTGAATTCGGAAGCAAGCACCGCAAAATGAAAGTGTTTTCGGTTTCACACTAAAATCTTCGACCGCCAAGTCGATGTCGATAATGATCGCACCAATCTCTTATTAACTGACGGCACGTCACGGCGACCCATTACTCACCTGTAGCAATAAAGTCAGCCCAAAAAAAGCCGTAAAAGCAAAAAAGTGTGAAAATTTACAAAGTAGCTCCAGCTTTCTTCTTCAGCAGGCCCATGACCCAGAGTGACCCCCTCAGCGGTAAAGTTAATAGGTAGTTAATATGTATAGTAAGACCATATGAATTGCCAATAAGTAGAAACAACGAAACGGACTGGCTCACTTGATAAATTTTAATGATTGTATTAAAATTGAGGCAGCGAACGAAAACGAAATTGAGGAAGCTGAAAAAGAAACAAAGAAGAAAAAAGATAAACGTCGAAATGAATTATGGTCTAAAAGCAAAACGTTGCCAATCTTGGGTTGTATTAGGAGGTTTAGAGAATGATTTGATTGATAATTTACTGTTGTGTAGTGAGGAGAGAAACTTAATATTTATGACCAGTAGGGAAAACTAATAGAAATCAAGGGAATCTAAGATATGTGGAACCACAGTCAATCATCAAACAATCTGCTGGGAGGTAAACCGAATGAAAAGTTATTTTATAGCAAAAAATAATTATTAAAATAATACTGGATTAGGGGATCTCTTTGGGTTGACAAATTTTCCCTTCATATGCATTTTCATCCATCAGAGACACATCGCTGCTACCTTTTTTGCCTTAGTTACTTTTCAAACGGCACATAATCTTCGGGGTGTCTGTGAATATACCCACAATTACATCCGTTGAAATGTATAGATGTATATACATGTATGTATACATGAGAAGATCAGGACGGGTATAAGTACATGCATACATGTATTGAACGTGCAGCTGATCTCACAGATACACTCGTGCGTCCATGCGCACCTTTCTCTTGTGCATAATTTAATGGCGACACTACAGCAACAACTAACAAGAAAAAGCAAAAAATCACATTCGCATTTATTAATAATATGTTTGTAGTAGGAACTAGTGTTATTGTTGGTATATTACTGCTGTTTGCTACAACCAAATGGGGCTTCGATGGAAACAGCAGCTTTTTATGCGAATACTCGCGCTACCATCTGTCCGGAGTTGATTGTTTTTGTAGATGCCGCTATTCAAGCATATTGTTGATGTGTGCCGGGTCGACGATGGTTGGCAATTTCTCACTTGAAATCACATTTTTCATTTTCAATGCAACGGCAAAAGTTGCTCACCGAAAGTTACAGAAAAACACAAACAACAGCATCAACAATAATGGCTTGCATTCGCTGAAGGTACAAAGTGGTTTAGTCCAAGCGGTGCATTGGCTTCTTATTATTATTATTTTTGCTTCTGCCGTTGTTGTGGATTATATACACATATAGCTACAATATATTAACCATACATATATGGGCAAATGTACTTTTGTATACTTACTAACTTGGTTTTTACATACCAGTGCAAAGCAGAGTGTTTGTTTTCGCGATATTTTAGCAAGGTATTGACTCAAGCCTTACCACGCTGCGAAGAGGAAGCTTACAGTGTGGTTGCTATTTTTATTGCGGCAGCTAACTCCACTTCTTGAATTTTTCTTGTAATTGAAAGTGGAGTTAATGCTCTTGCAGCAGCATCTCCACCATCATTTGCACAGTTACGTACACATACACGCACACACACAAAAATGCACTAATTTACATACTTTCGCGTTAACTCACTCTTGGATGCATGCAAGCGCAAAGTCGTTATAACAACAGTATTACTGCAGGAAAATTAAAACTGATTCAGACGCAATTAAACAGCAAATACTACAAGTGCAATGGCTGAAACCATTGAAACGGCAATACACATAAAAAGACCAGAAAACGTTCACCAACAGCGCAGCGTATGCAAGTGCATACAAATATAAAATGGAACGACTTAAAAGTTCAATAACACAGAACCAACAGCAAGTAACCACCACCGCACCCGACAATAACCATTCAAATCTCAAGCTCAATTGCCACAATAAACAAAAACAAAAATAAAAACAATTACAAAATAACGATGCGTTACATCGCATTATGTATGTATATATGTAAAACAAATATATACATAAATAAATGTATGTACATACGTATACATGTACCCGCCTTTTCAAAAGTTCAGTGTTTAATTGTGTAACTTCAAGTGGTAACTTGAAGTAAGTAACTTCATCATTCCTTGCTTAGTAGATAACATATTGTTTCGTATGTTTTGACTTTATCGAAAACCGTCAAACGCCATACGTCATAGCTGTCTACGAAGAGAATTCAACATTACACAGATTGAGAAGAATACTTGTGAAATTTCCAATATTGGCTTTTCACTTATTAGACATTTTTCATACTGGTAATAGATAATATCCTGTAATATACAATATGATACGAAATACGAATATGTGCGGACATAAGGGAATATATCTATATCAATTCATTCTATCGAATATGGAATTTGGAAGTTATAAATATTAATTTCTATAGTTTGTACTGTCTTCTTTCGGTTTATGAATTGCGCCTAGGCATTTAGAAATTTTTTTTTAATATTTCTTGAAGAAATTTTGAAAAACCAATGTTGCAAACAGCATAGCTCACAGGTATCTAATTATATATATTTATGAAAAAAAACGTATCAATGAAATCAAGATGTAAATATAAATATATAAATCGCACTTGCCAAAAATTATAGACACATAGAATTCGAGTTAGTTGGAATCGAAGTTCGCAAGTTTATCTATGTCAAATTAAGTCAATATTGAAATTGGAGAAATATCCTTAACTTTATTAACAATTTGAATACAAATTGCTGGAAATTAAGAGATAAATTTCAATGAGATAAATGAAGGTAAATAAGTATTTAGCTACTTAACATTCTTATGTACTCCCAAAATATTTACTTTCACTAAAGTAATAATTTGGGTTAGCAGTAAATAGCACAGGAGAAAATGCCATTAGCTAATACATAAAAATACTTTCAAAATTTTCAAATTTGAGTTGTAATACCGAAGTTGTTTGACACTAGTATTGAAGAAAAATATAAGGTATGATACGAGGTGTGTTCAGAAAATAACAGTAATGTTTTTTGACTGTATTCTTCGACTTTAATGGCATAGTGCATCATGAATTCTTGTCTCACGATCAAACGGGCAATAAGGAGTACTACCTACAAGTTCAACGATGTTCGCGTGAAGGAATCCGAAAAAAACGTCCGGATTTGTGGAAAAACAATCACTTTTGGTCAATTCTGCTCATACTTCATTGCTTGTTCGTGAATTCTTGGCCAAAAACAATATTGTAACGATGCCCCAGCCTCCATGTTCGCCACACATGGTTCGGTGTAACTTTTTCCTATTTCCAAAAGTAAAGAGAACCTCAAAAGGGCCGTCGTTTTACAAGTATAGATGATATTAAAAGCGCATCGCAGAAAGAGCTAAAGGCTATCCCAAAAATCGAGTTTGACAAGTGTTTCGATGATTGGAAGAAGCTCTGGAATAAGTGTATAATATCGAATGGAGACTATTTTGAAGGCGACAACTTATATGCAACCAACATCACTATTAATATGGACCTTTTTAGAGAAACATATTGGAAGCATATTTACTACTGGTTCATAAATCAATCTCAAAGAAACATTATCATTAGTGCAAACAATAATATTGTTACCAGGTTAGCGTCTGTGAAAGCAAGTGATTCAAATTAGATAATATCAATGTAAAAAGCAACAGTTTTAGTGTAAATTCTTTTAAAAAAACTGTATTAAAGCTTTCTTTTTCTAAGTAGTCAAGCCTTTTTCTTATGGAATAATACTTTTAAACACATGATAAATTATTTAAGAATAAGTTTACCCAGCAGGAACTATACAACTATGCGCTTCTTTGTTAATGTGCCCAAACCTCTAAGCATAAAATATAACTTGCTCACTAAAATGGACAAATAGAACTGAAACAAAGCGTACACACCTATGTTTTCGTAATATTTACCGGCTATCATTACCATTTGCCTCATCTAAGGTGTTATAAACCAGGTTTATTGAGTCCCTTATAATGTACAATAATATTACATATAACAGATGTAAAGAAAAATGCTAGGTGAAGGTTTCACCTATCCGATTCATCAACGTTACGCCTATTGTCAAGTTCAATCAATTAAGTCAGTTTGTCTCGTCATCCTGATTATTTTGATTTTGATATAACTCTACATCTATCTCAATTAATTTTAAGTGTTACAAACAACCGTTAAGGGAACGAAACAATTACACTCTGTGTAACATGTTATGAGAGTAAAAAAAAATATATTTGAGAGTTAACAAGAGATAACGTCGAAAATAATATAATCAGCGAGTAAACTGTCTACAGCACGCTTTTCTATTTAGGCAAAAGAATGTATTTGTTATCAATGCAAGTTATAGAAATTCAAAGAGAAACATTGTTGACATATAGGGGTAGAGTGGTTACGAGACAATTTCTTTTATATTTGAACCAATTTACTTCACACTAAGGCAAAATCTCCATTTTGTTTGTTGCTTTGCTTTGTTTGTGATGCGTATTGTGATTAAGGCCAAGAACTTAAATGACTGCTTCCAGTCAGGAGCACTACGTGTATTAAGAAGAAGAAGAAAATATGGAAAGCTGCAGGAAGAAACGAAGTGAGGCAACATAAAAACATAACGTAAAATAAAAGAGACTACATGTGAAGAGTTGATTGCAACATTTTTTTAAGCTTTCATTTTCATTTAACGTAACGACGTAACGAAAAACAAATAGCCAACCAGAAACAGCGAACCAGCTAGTTTGTCACGCATACATGCAAATAACGAATACGCGCGCGTAGTATGCCCATAAGAAGATTCTAACACGAAAGGTCTGTAATAAGCCATCGTAGTATATTATAGCTACCAAGGCATCTTGTAAAAGGTGGAAAGACGGACAGCAGGCGACAGAAAAAATGATGCATTCCCATTAACAAAATATTTAACATACATACAAACATATATGTGAATTTCTGAAACAAGTGAAATAAAGATCTAAAGTGCTTTCGAAAAGTCAGTAGTAAATATTCCTATATTTAATTATATTTCTAAATTACTAAAGAAAGTGAAATCAGCTTGGCGAGAAATTATGCATATGTGGAAAACAAACATTTATTATATATATCGCAAATCAATGAGCAAATCAATTTATTCTGTCTTAAATCTCTGGTTCCAGCTGACTTCCCTGCTTAAATTTTATCACGGAGTGTAATACGTAAGTATGTTAAGTAGTAAGTATAATTTTAAATCAACTTAGTAACAACCACTAAATCTTCAAAACAAATATTTTTAACGCTTAAAATTATACGCTCATTCGCGTAAACAGTTTTTGTCGACAATTCAGTTCTCTAATTTATCTTGTTTTTTTTTGTTTGAACTAAAAAATACGTGACGTTCATGATTGTCGTTTTATTTTATAAATAATTTTACGGTGAAAAAAAAATAAAAACTTATTGAAGCAAATTAACATTAAGAAGTTGAAGAATAATTAAAAATTCAAACAGTTTTCACCAAAATTATTTCCACTAATTAAATTATACTTTTTAATAAATTACAAATCTACTCAAAAATCAGCGTAATATACTCTTCCTCTGTCCCAAGTATTGTTTAATAAGACATCTTTTGTTGTTTGTCCCAGCTTAGCCGCGTTAATGTAAACATGTTAAATTGACAAGCTCCAAAAAAATCGTATCAAGCTTCCTAAAAGGAAGCAATAACAGTCATGTCAAACGAGAAAAACACCAATTGATTCGACGTCCAACTCAAATAAGCCAAGAGGCAAAAATAAGCAGATAAATCAAGTCATTATTAAACAAATAAGCAAATCCAAGTTCAGGTGGAACCGGACATTAAATAATATCGTTGGAATGTAAAATATAGCGAGGTGTCTGAAAATTTTATTATAAAAACCATAGTGTACTATTCGGATATCAGTACGTTTATGGACCGATTTTGCGCATTTTTGGGGCATTTTTTGCATAATACTGTAGAAATAGTCTCAATGCGCCCATTCACAATACCACATTATTTAGGTATGATATATATAATATAAAAATAACGTATTAGAAACAGGAGAAGAGTTAAACAAATTATTACCTTATCGTGCTGCAAATTATTTCAAAAGTATAATAAAGCAAAACTACTAAATATCAACAAATATGAAATATCAAAAATCTAAATAATTCGATAAAAATATCATTGAGATAGCAGTTGAGCAGCTTTATATATATTTTATAACTTAACTGGAAATTACACTTTAATTGCGACAAAATTGAAACGAAAGCAAAACGAAACGAAAGAAATGGTGCTTATGCAGAGAGGGAAAATAAGGAAGTGCGTAGTTAGGAACGAACACATGTACAGACCGGCGATTTTTTTTGAAAAACACTTTCTTTCCAGTTATTAATTGTAATGTCCATACTTTCGTCCCATCGCCGCTGCGTCAACATGAAGTCGATATTTTTTAATATCCATTGCGATTATAGCGTGAAAATGCATCGAATCTAATAAGCATTGATGAATTAGCTACCGGTTAATTACCGGTTCCTGTCAGATTAACTAAAAATTAATCAATCATGTTGTTAAATGAATGAACCTTATTAGTTGCAACGCCATTTTTCTTTGTCCTATGAGTATATTATGAGTTTCTACCACCGTCCTGTAGTAATGAATTACATACTGAATTTCCAGAAGTATGTCCAGTTTTTCCTATTAAATAAATACATGTTTGTACTTTAGTAACTCCAAATCCGAAACTTCTCAGAATACTCTTTTTGCTCAAAATCGCGTGCTTATGCCTCGAATACTAGGTCATAGACCGAATATATATAAATAACAGTAAAAAAAAAATTAATTAATTTATTAATAATAAAGTAAGCAAAAGACACGAAGGAACTGATGGAATTTTAGCTATGAACGTCAGGCGAGCAAATATTACAATAAGACAAAGGCAGCAGCACAAGCTTTTAAAGAGTCAGGAATATCTGAGCGAAGGCAAATCAAGGGGACGAAAATAAAGGAGCAAACAAATATTTTTTGGAATTAATAATAATATTTGTATCTGATAATGTTTTTGTGCATGTCAGGCGTTGTGTGTATGGTGATACCAATCTCGAACTGAGCAAATTTTATAAGTACTTATGTACATATGTACGAGCCTGTGTATATAAAAAGTGCCAGCCGGTGTGAGTAAACACTTTAACCTTAGCACATATTGAATTCGAACATGTTTATACTTCAATAAGCATCCTAACAAGCAGCTTCAACATAACATTTAACATATCACAAGAGCAATTTAAATAAGCCCACGGTAAATTTATACACATACCTCGTGTATCCATTTGCTTCACAATAATTTCAGCTGCCACATTCGTTGGAGCAGTTAGCTGAAAATTGTGTAAATTTATGCCAATTAGACAGTTGCTACAGTTGCTGATATTGACTAATGATAATTCGTTCGAATGCAGGAGTAACTGTGCACACATATTTGCAGTAAACAATAAATTGTTAAAATACGTTACTATAATATATATAGTACATATGTAAACTGTGTGTATGAAAAGAAATTTGTGTTGGCTTTGTTGTTATACCACTAAGTGATGAAATTTCTCCTTACGAATGGTACCTAACCGCTGTTTTGGCCAAACAAAATATGATCAATTTTGTCTGTATTGCATATATTAACACCCCCCGGAAAGTCGCGAAAAGTACGAAAATTTCATACGCATTTAGCTCTCTATACATTGTGCTCACGACTACTCGCACTACGTTCCAAACTTGGTTGGTGATAGCACGTGTCTTTGGTGGTAGCTTTAAGCTCGCGGCAGATGAGTAAGAAATGTCGGGTGCCCATCAGAAGTTGCACACACACCAACTCAAAATGATAAATAAAAATGTATAAACAAGCTGAGAATATCTATTTCTGGTTCATTATAATTGTACATTATAGGTTTGGTCATCTAAATTTGCATAACCAGATTTTTTCAGTTAGTTCATAAGGAAAGTCAAATTTTTTTGGCGAATAAATGGAAATTACTTGTACCAGTATAAGAATATTTGTATGATAAATGGCAGCGGGTAAAAACGTTGATGAGCTAAGCATAAAGTTAATTTGATTCCAGAAAAACTAGTTTCTGTTTAACATACGGATATGTTAAAATCCCTTTAAGCCTTTTGTGTTACTAGTAGCACTGAGAGATGTGAAATGATATGTGAATTATTATAAGAAATACAAAAAACAAAAATAATAGATCACTGTATTTTATATTAAAAAGACATTGCATGGTTTTCTATACTTTGCACTAGTGGCTAATGTCATCTGCAGTGCATAAGACTTCGACGCCTGAACTAAATTTCTTTTGGATTTAAATGGGAATCGAGATAATGTATCTAACTCTTAACAGACTTAAAACTCAAGCAACACATGCTGAATAGTTTCGTTCATTGTATGTTCATACTTCCATTTGACAGTTGCCAAATAAGCAAAAAATGAGAAACTTCGAAATAAGCGTTAATAGAGGTCAGCTCAACCTTAATATTTAATTTTGATCCATAAAAAAAGCATAACAATAAAAAAGCAACAAAATAAACATAACAACATAACAACATAACAACATCCCATCTATCTCGTGTGGATCACTGAATACAAGGGTATAGAGGGACACTAGATGACGGATTAGAGATAGTTGACTGGCTGGCTACAAGGCTGAAATGATTCTGACAGTTTATCAGCCTCCCGGTACATGGACTCTATTACCCTGAGTACATATTTAAGTTTCTTCAAGCTAATGGGACTAAATGAGGTGGTGTGAGTGAGGGGAGGCCACCGTAAACAACTTTTAGTCTAGGTAGGCACGTTCAGTGGCAAAGTAAACTCAAGGCAATACTTTAGATTTTACACCCCCTTTTAAAGTTCGATTTAATTTTACTCTTAATACTGCTAAAAGGCGGGCAAGCATGATTTTCCATTTCATAAATCATCAACAACTCTATTCTTTAACGATTAAATAGCGCAGCAAGTGGCAGAGTACACTACACTAGTTTTTGTCTCAATATCCCTAACTGTTTTTGCTCCGAAAATTGAGCGGTGAAGACTTGAGACAGGCTCAAGTTGTTATCATAACTTTTATTCATAGCTTGAAATATGTATTTTTGTTTGTGTACGTATGTTCCTCATGGCATATTCACAAAAATGTACATATGTTAATGCAGTTGTTAAACGACTGTTTCGTAGTTTTGCGGAGTAGTGGCACATACAGAATATATAACAGAAATGAAAAATCTTAAAGGTAGCAATAATGTTGTAAACGTTTGTAATGGAATGCTGTGACAAAGGAAAATCACGAAAATCAGCAGTATGGGGTCATATGTAAAGACTCAAATCGAATTCAATTCGTGTGGCGTTTTTCGAAATTGGTTGCATTTTATTTGTATGAAAAAATTAAAAAGAATCGTACTTTTGTTATTGCAATTTCTCTTTGTTTAATATTTTTTTTTAATCTCTTTTTGCGGCTATAGTTTTCAGTTAATGTACCAGCAAGCGAGTTCGTTTCTAAAGTCTTTTGTGTTCTGCGCAAATAAACCAATGCATGAAGACAAATGTTGGTATGAATTCGCAAAAAAAATTATTTCATTAACTGGGTGCATTGCGCTCGTTAACAAATTTACGAGTGAAATTGACAGAACTGTATACAATTTCCAACGCCAACACAATTTCAAGGATTTGTCGACTTTAACGTTATTGCTTTTGAATAGCAGCTTTACGATTGGGTTTGAAGGTAATTGCTATAGAGTTGAAGTATCACCAGTATACGATTTTGCTTGGGAATTACGGTGCTTTACAGTATCCAAATATCCATCAATTTTGCAGCATATAATATATGTTTTAAAAAATTAACATTCTGCTGTTGACAAAACAAATAATTTAAAACTTGAATTTTAAAAGGTGGATGGAAAAATCGTCTGACTCTTACAGCTTACTATTTATAAACGAAATATTTTGGCGTACAAGGTACGCAATTTTTTTTCAAGGCAATCCAGATGAAGAGTAAGCGAAGGGCGTTTCTGATAATTTCATGCTGGAGGTGAATGTTGGCGGACAGTTACAATTTTAATGAACATGCGTGGATTTTATTTTTTGTTTTTTATAGCGCAATAACAAAAGTGTGCAGACGTTACGGAATTGCGTCACTTACTATACACATTACAATGAATTGTTAAGTTTAACTAACTAAATTATAAAGCCAGAGACTACTGCTAACTAAAAAGTTAATCAACCAAATCAACCAGATTTTTGTTGCTGGTTAATGAAAATGAAAAGTTTTTTCCTTCGACAAGTATTACAAGATCTTTAAAAATAGTTTTGAAGCCATTAGTAGTAATCTTTAACTACGTGTTGATTTAGTTTGCCGCGGGCAGTGCTGAAAATCCATTAATCTCGATTTCTTAAACACGTTTTGTCGCATTTTATATTTATGTTATTAATTTTTTCAATATTCCATTTAGTGAGCAAAATTTATGAATTTTTATTTCTAGCGAATCTGGTTTCTACCAAATCTTCTACGTATTCACCCAGCTAATGAGTTAAAAATGTAAATTCCTTCTGCCTACTGTCTACAAAAAAATGCGTATGCCTTTCAAAAGAATATATATATGTGCTGAGTCCACATGTAATTTGGAAAAAGTACTCGCAATTCTATTTATACATTTTCATTCGAAATTATGATTTACATTCCAGCATAACTTTTGAAAGTAATTGGGACTTTGAATTTGAAAAAAGTTTAATTATACGCATTTAGTGAACATATTCGATATATAAAGGTGAAATTCAAAATAAGAGGATATAGGCCAAGCTAATCTCCAAAACCCATATTAGTGCAAACGATTTGGTTTACATTGCTATTAATTTTTGTCTAACCTTTTGTCCGTTTCGGATTTAGTGTTTACTCGCAGTATTCTTGCTAAAGTTAACTTTATTTTTACTTATGTTAACGAACATTGAAAATGTGAGCGTTAGTATAGCGCTACATAACCATTATATAATATACAAAGGAAGTAATAAATTAAAACTTTAAACAACTGAGTGCATTAATTCAATCATCACACTTAAGTATGTGCTTTTCTCAACGATTCTACGCATTTCAATTGTAATAAAACATTACGCTACGCTGTTACGCTAAAATTCCATCCTAACTAAGCCCGAAATTAACAAACAGTAAAAAAACGAATATTTTGAAAATGTCTTCTCCTAAAACATATCAATATTTTATATGCGATAATTGTGTTCAAACTTGTGTTCAAAATTGTGTTCATGGTATTGTAAATAGTGCGAATAGGTTGATTGGTAGCCAGTCCACCCGATTCCCAAATATTTCCCGCTTCTAAACGCATTCGCGCTAATAATTTATCGTATATTGAGGGTTGATCAGCATGTTGATCCACTTCACTTGTTACAAAACTAATGCACACACACACACAAAATATAAAAAAATACTTTGGGGCTCACCGTCTTGTTTGCCTTGGTATCGATTGTGTCCAACAAACCGGCACCTTGTGCGTATGCTGATTGCGCGATGATTTGTACGTGAGGTCGCCGCACTCGGACTGCCATACTTGCAAATTACCTTCAGCTGGGTAGAACGTGTACAGACTGTTGGTGGCCGAAGCGATAACCGGTGATCCACCAGCTGCTGCGACCAACGCAGCAGCGGCATCAACAGCATTCGTTGGACCAAGAACTGTTGTAGCTGCTGGGAGTGAAACTGCTGCTGTGCTCGTCGACAAAGTTGCACTCGAAATGGGCTGTACAAGCAAAGCTTGACCAGCGCTCGTCGTGCCGGTTCCGACACCCCCACTAGCATATTTATAGTTCATCATGCGTGTATTGCTTGCGGTGTTGCTAGCACCAGCACCAGCGCTATGGACACTATGATTGCCCGAACTTGTGACGCCACTGCCTTCGTGCTTAAGAATAAGTGCATTGGCCGGGTCATATCCATTGCGATGCCGTGAAATGGCATCAACCGAATGTGAACGAATATTGACGTTGCGTGAAAGAAGCTGGCTTCGTGAAGTGTGAACTTGCATACCAGAAATGCTGGCTCCTGCATTGTTGCTGACACCATGGCTATTGTTTGACAGGCCGTTTACCACTGCGGGAGACATTGCCCGCACGCGTGCACGTCGAAATCCACTAGCCACGCCACCTCCAATGCCGGTGCTACTGGTAGTATAACGATGATTGTGTACTTTCTGATGACCTGGAGTGGAGGGTACCATTGGCTGGCGTTGCTTTTGATATTGTAGACGCTGTGAGGGTAACGGTGAGCCATTGGCATTGCTTGTGGGTGTGGTTAAAGCACCGCTGGCGCGTGCCACATTGGCTGTAAGAGCAGCCAAGTTGGATCCAGTACGATATTGCATAACTAAATGATTTTTGTTATTGTTGTTAGGGGCATAAGCAACAGAAGATGATGATGTTGTCATATCTACCGGATAGTTGATATTGTACACCGACTCAGCTGAGCCACGTCGTTGCTGTTGTAATTTTTGATCTTTTAGAAATGTTTCCATTGACATATCGGATGTCGATTCCAAGGCAAAGTCAGCATATTGACAGTTAGTGGAGTTTGCAGGGGTTGCAGCAGGTGTCACACTAATCGCCGGCTGTCGGCGTGCAATTTGAGATGATGGAGCGACCATTGTTAGCAATCGTAGCTTATGCAAATCTGTTTTTAAGCCTGCCTTTGGAGCTACCGTTGTGGACACGCTAGATGTGGCAACCGAGCTTGATATTGTTGTCATTGTTGATGCTGACGATGCTGTTAGACCTCCCGTGGCCGCTGACGACAGCTGAGCTAGTGTTGAGCCGCTATTTTGCATTGCAACAACTCTATTTCTATTATTATTCTGACTATTGTTATTATGACTGTTGTTGCATTTATTGTTACTTCTACTACTGTAATTTGTTCCACTTGTTTGATGCTCCGAATCGGTAGACACCCGATCCGGATCACTTTCGAAACCTTCGTCAAGGGATCGTGTTGGACTTAGTATGGGTTTGGTGTGTTGCTCCAGTTTTGTACTAGTTCCAATAGCTGTCAATGGTGTCAACATCTTTATTGTGTCCAACTTACTAGCATTCATTTTTTTCATTTCGTAAACACTTCAAGTATGTTATCAACTTATTTTGCTTTTGGTTTCGAGCTGTGACAATGCTGAGCTAAAATACGTCTCCTCTCAGATTTACACGACGTTCTCGAATTTGCTACTACAATCAATTAATATATATCATATAAGTCGATGATAAATAATTCGTTAAACTTGGTTGTACTTTTCCAATTTGAGTTACTAAGTGTACTTCCGATAAGTATTTCTTTTATTACTCTAATATTCATATACATCATCATAAAACATAAAACATAATTCGGTGACCTTTTGGTATTCTGAATAATGCGCGACAATTAAAAATTTAATGGAACTTTTCACAACTTTTAGCCTGATCAATTACACAGCGCCTTTTTGAGTTTAATCCAGTTTTCATGCACCAAATGTAGTCACTAGAAAATAAAATGGGAAACTTTCGAACACACTATCACTTTTTTCGTGTAATCAAATTCACTATTCACATGCGCATTTCACTTGCTTCTATTTGTCAATACATACACATTATTTCGAATCTTGGTTTTCTACTTTTATTTTTTATACGCTTCTTTGTAGTGTAAAAGTAAGCATTAATTTATGTTTATTTGTTTGTTTGTTTGCTTGTTTGCTTGGCTCTTTGCCCACTTGCTTACCCAGCGTCCGGAGATGCTGCAGCAACCGGCGTATACTGTCACTCAGCTTTGTACACATACATATATATGTATTTAAGTTGTTATTATTGAACTCACCGTCCCCTTCGTTTTAAAAATTTGGTATTAATTCGGTTTTAGCAGTTTTCACTGTCGCTCTTTGTAATGTACCTATTGAACTTTCTTTCAGCTCGATTGTACAAGCCTCTTTTTACTGGCTTACTGTTGGGTAAATTTTACTTCGTCTCAAGTAATCGAATACTTGCCGTTTACATGTCTGTTGCGAATGAAAGTCGTTTTCAAACTGATTGCTGACTCCAACTTGTCTCTGCTAGTCAGTCAGCCACAAGCTCCGTACTGTTAATGTTAATAATTTTTTTGATACTCTATCAGCTGATGTTGCTCTGCTACTCCCTACAGCCAAACGAGTTTATGATATTTCAGTTTTCACATGTCTGCTGCTTTTTGCAAAAATATTATTTATTTAAAGCAAGCGGTAAAACATTTTGCATTAACACATATAGTAACAATACTTAACAATATTTTAACAAATTTTTAAAATCGATCTTCTAAGTATTAATAGTGATGGAAAAGGTTGTATGATTTATGTTTTTGCGAAAAACGATTGTTAAGTGTACCCTAAGAAACAAACTTTGCTGTTATTTTCATAAATTTGTAAGGGAGAAAAAAACGTATGGATATATAAATATCAAAAATATAAATCAATTTTTCGTTTTGTTAAAATAATTAACATTGCCCAATGACTTTTTATCCACTGTATGTACTCTTAAACTCTTTTAGTGAAAAATGTTGAAGACAGGTTTTTTCAGAGACACTCTATTTGACAAGCAAAAGCAGATCAGTCTGATATGTAGTAATATGCGCTTTTTATCAATGAAACCTTAAATATTTCGCACAGCGCTCCAAAGATTTCCGAATAAGTTGTCATGGAGTGCATTGAGAGAAAACCGGTTGGTCGGGAGTACTGTTTTGTTACAAATGGCACCTGCTTCATCCATTTTGCCTGGAGATGTTATGCAGCAACGTTGGCACTGTGGCCAGATGAGTATGACTTGTTATTGTTATTGCTGTTTATTTTGTTTAGTGTTTCTCGCCAGTTAGTTTGCACACTTTTGTATATGAACTATTATTGGTAACAGTCGTGCGGTGCTCTCTGCGCAACTTTAAGCGTTTTACTGTTACTTTTTGTTGCTGGTCATTTATTCAAGCGTTTCTTTTTACGACAATCGTAATAACCAACGCGACTACTTTCATTGAAGAGCGCTTACGCAAAACCGAGCCGTAGAGATTTTCAACGAGGGCATTGCAAACGAGAGGAGTTAGCAAAGAAGGAAAGGAAGGCGCCGTAATTTCACGTACACTGGTCATTTCACAGGCACTTTGCGGGCTTTATATTATATTACAGGCTTTTCATCTTCCGCAGCCGCCTTTCCAATCAGCTATTCTGTTTTGAACGGAACTGAACTGGATAATATTCCCAGTTTATCTATTGTTGGTAGTGTTAAATTATGGTAGTGCTGGTATTTTTGATTGTGCAGGAAGAAAAATGAAATGAACAAATAAAATGGCGCAAATGTGGAAAGCAGCGGAAAAAGAAATGTGCCGAAGTTGAGCAAAAAGCTTCAAATTGATGTTATAGAAAAATTGTGGTAAATTTAAATTCTGTTAATTTGAATGATTTCCAGATATGCTTATGTCATTGGAAATGATAACTTTACTTTTTACTTGCAAACAACCGTCTCGCTACGCTGTTTATCATTTAACATAAAACCTTACATTATTTTAAAATATTCATTTTATCATGATTTAATTTTAATTTATGCGACTTGTTATACCTAGGAGAAATTGGGTTGAACACATACTGCGGGTACAGCAGCCGTAGTTAGACCGCCCACCACCTTGTACCTTGTGATGTTGTTTTAATACTAGTATTTTCTAATCTAGTCTAGACTAGCCTTCAATGTAACCACCGCAGCGAAGTCAACAGGTAATAAACTACTTTAAAATTATTATGGACAGCAAGCACGGCGTTTTCATGCTTTTTCACTCAACATTTTCATTTTCCACACAAAACATTTGTATTTTTATGTGCTATACGTCCTTCTATATGCATTTACCAAACTTCGATCTGAAATATACTAGTCTCATTCTAGTTTAAAAAAGTTCCTAATGTTCATTATGGAGAAGAAACTACTGATTTGTGTTCGTTGTGTGGTTAAAAAAATGCGAAGAAAGGAAATAATTTCACAAATATATACATAGTAATAAATTTTTTGTTAATACTAAATTGGTATATCACAGTATATTTATTTATTATTCAGCTAGAGTCATACTCTCGCAACATGTTGCAGCGGAATATAACAGTTTCGATCATTGTTGTGGTTGTAACGGTTGTTTGTAACACCTAAAACTAATCGAGATAGATGCACAGTTTTACTTATCAAAATTGAAATAGGGGTGACCGTTTGTCCGCCCATGCAAGTAGTAACCGTAGAAAAAATGAAGATATCTTGATGAAAGTTGGTACACTTATTTCCTGGCACTGCAAAAAGTCTAATAAATGCCCACAATTATAGATACCCATTTTAACAAAATTTGAGGTGTGACATTACATTTGCAACCTTATATTACAAATTTGAAAATGGGTGAAATCCGATAGAACCACACCTACTTACCATATATCACAACTTAAATTCAATCAAGCCTCAAGAGGAATCGGAAAATAACTTCTCTATTTCAAGAACGTCTTAACCGATTTCAACAAAATTTCGTATGTGACATTATATTTGCATTCTTATGTCACATTATGACGAAAGGGACGAAATTGAATAAAAACCACGCCCACTTCTCATATAACACAATTTTAAGTTTCATCTGATACTTTCACTTTAAATTAGATAAATCGAGCATCAATTAAGATATTAGAATAAAGCTTTTCACGAATAGTACGTTCAAGATACACCATCTCATGCGTATAAATAGTCGAAATAGGATTATAAGTTTTCAAGCCACCAAATACCCAATATATGCACCTCACTGCTCTAGTGTCAAAAATGGGAAAAATCGTGTAAATACTTCTCCTAGCCTCCATCTACCTAATATACATATCTTCAACCTTCCTGTAGACTTTATACCATATATAACGGTGAAAATGTAAAGTATTGTAATGAAACCGGAGGATTATCTTTCCATGATAACAATGTGCTCTTGTGTCAAAAATGGGGAAAATCGGGTAAATACTTCCCATAGCCCCATATGCCTATTATAAGGATTTTCAAATTTCCTGTAGACTTTAAACCATATATATCGGTCAATATATGAGTTATCTCTTTGAAGTTCAGAGAGCCTCTCTTTTTGATAACGGTGTGTCCACTTGCTTAAAAAAAATCCGATAAGCACTTCCCGTAGCTCCCATGTACCTAATATAACAATTTTATACCATATATTTCGGTCAATATGTAAGATATCTTAGCAAAATTAAGTGAACGTGTAATATTAGATATATCATAATTTAATGCCGAAAATGTATGAAATCGGTTCACAAATTATCTCAGCTCCCATATACTACATATAACGATTTTCGCTATTCTAGCGGACTTTATGCCGAATATGTCGGTCACTGTGTGAGTTACCTTCACTAAATTGGGTGAAAACATGTTTCCTAATGTACTTGAATAATGAAAAACGTTAATGTGATCAGTGCAGATCTTCCTCTATCCCAAAAATTCCCGATATAAGAATTCCCGACTTTCCACCTGACTTTAAGCCGTTTATGTTTTTCAATGTGTGTGATATTTTAATGAAATTAAGTAGATATGTTTTCTTAAACACAATGTGATTTCGCGCTAAATATGAAAGAAGATGTCTAGATCATGGTCTAAGCCGCTTATTAAACCACTTTGGTTGAGTTTATATCGCATATATCACTTTTAAGTTAATTTGATAGATTTTAATATGCCAAATGTGTATTTGAGTATACCTCGAAACCTTAAAACCACAACCTCAGCGATCAGTATCTCGATCCAAACACATTATTGAACAAATCTTAAGCTGAAAACCCATACCAGGCTTATCAATTGTAGTCAGCGTCTTAAGTTGAATAAATGCTGGAGTTTCAGATTCAAATTTAGGCGGATATCCAATTATTCACGAAGGTTCATAGCTCAATTCAATTACAGCACTCTGAATGACGCAAACTAGTAACCAAATACAACTTTTTAGAAATTACAGCAACTATCGCACCGGTCAATGTGGACGACTATGCTCCAACACTGGATCACTTGTTACCATTGTGGTGATATGGACAGTAATGGTGTGACTTGTTGTAAATTTGTAGCATGGTTGAATACTCGCAGATAGATAATTATTAGTCATGTTAATGTAACTGCGGCTTTCTTCTAGCACCCAGCTGTTGTTATTATCTTTTCCTGCTTCTTCTTTTTTTTCTGACTGCGTTTGTTAATGTTTGTCGAATTTCTTTACAGAAAACCGAGCATGCTTCACATTTTCCTCTAAAAAAGTCAGCTTATAATGAAGACAGAGCACGCATATGGTCGAAAAGTGAAATTAAAGCAAAATGCTGCTTTTAAGACTAACTTAGAACTTTTAAAGTGACTATGAAATCATTGCGCTGTTGGTGGCAAAGCGACTACCCTGCCACGTATTCTATGGCGGGCATTATAGCTGCATAACACCATGCACTGTTATATTCTTGTACTATTCCTGTGAGCATTTACCCACGACAGCAATTCTTTCTTAAAATCACATGAGTGAGCACATGAAGGTACAGACCCCGTGCACAGCAATTACCCATTCACACTAATCGGTACATACCTACTCGAATTAGTTAGTTTTGTTGTTGTTATATGTTTGTTAATCGAAAATCTGGAATAATATGTGTATATGCATATATATGTATATACAGATAATGTTCCACTTCACAGAAAATATAAGATAGTAGCAAATAATAAATATGTCAAAGAACCGCATCAATTTCACTGTAATTTTGAAATATAAAATTCTATAGCACGAACCACCAACTATACTCGTCGCCTTATTTATAATCACAAATCTGAATCAGAATCAGGCCAGGCCAGAATTTGAACACATGACTAACACGATATTCCGATATACCTTTTTACTTTTATACACTCGCAAAAGTTCGTAACAGAGTATTATAGTTTTGTTCACCTAACGGTTGTTTGTAATACTTAAAACTAATCGAGATAGATATGGAAGACAAGACAAAAACCTATAAAGTGCTATAACTAAGACTCAGAACTAAGATACCAAACTGTAATTTGATACAGGGAATCAAAGTGGAAGGGGCATCTGCGGTTTGAAAACTTTACGCTGAATATATTGGTCAAATTCTGAGTTGTTTTAATAAAAATATGTGGAAATATGTTCTCCAGGAAACTTTAGTTTAATGCCAAGAGTAAGTGTAATCTGCTCAGCCCTTCCCTAAACCCAATATAGTAATTTCCGACTTACCAGCTTATTTTAAACCGTTTAAATAAGTCAGAATGTGTGATATATTAATGAAATTAAGTATTTTCTTAACCATAATGTCGTTTAGTCTGAATATGAAAGAACTTGGTCTAAAGCTTGATCTAAATCCCATATCTCTAATATAATGATTCAGATTCTTCTAGTTGACTTTTTCCTCATATACACAATATATTAAATTTCGTCCATTTGATTTGATGATTTGGCTTAGTTAGATTCACTTTATGAGTATATGACCTATAGTAAGAATAATGCCAAATAATATGATGCCAAATTAATTTTTTTATTGTCAAGTTTTGCTAGCACTTGAAAGTATTTCCCCGCCTATGAGCCTTGCACATTGCGAAAGTATGAAATGTTCGATAACACCTGAACTTAGGCCTTCCTTCCTATATAAATACCCATATTAAAAAATAAGATGTGATGGCATAGCCTTTTGCTAAGAATATTATAGTATCAATTCCCATTGAATTATTTAACATTTAAATGATCTGTTCCTTATTTAGTGTTAACTCACAAAAACTAAATTTAAATTCAATCTTCAAAAGTACCATTTCACATTTCATTTCCTCAATGCGGAAATCATTAGGATCCACACAAGAGTTACTCAAAAGTCAAAAATCGAAAAATTAACCATTTAAAAAAGCATTAAATACCTCTTCTGTTGAGAAAATACCAGTTTTCCCAGAATGGCGGACCATAACTAAATTTAACAGAATTAATCATCATCGTCATCAGCAGAAACACGAAACAACAATTCCCAATTGCACTCTACTACAGACAATGTTGCATATATACCATATTTATGTAGAACAATTAAAAGAAATGAGAAATGAGAATATCTAATGGAAATTCTAATGGAAAAATAATTGCTCTCGTACTATTACTCAATTTCACATTTATTCATCTTTGTGAATCGCAAGGAGAAGAAGATGGAAAATTATTAAATAAATTAATGCAAATAATTGCGCTGAGAGGCATGACCATCAACATCAACCACAAGCGACACCACCTATAGCGCTAGCCAAATGATAATAGATTAACTGCAATATTTCAACGCTTTACACAGTATTTTTGAATGGCAATGTTGCAGGCACACCTTTTCATAGGAGTTGGCAACAATTATAGTGTACGAGGTGGGTTCAGAAAATAACGGGAATGTTCTTCGACTGTGTTCTTCAACTTTAATGGCATAGTGCATCATGAATCCTTGCCTCAAGATCAAACGGTCAATAAGGAGTAGTACCTACAAGTTCAACCCTGTTCGCGTGAAGGAATCCGAAAAAAACGTCCGGATTTGTGGAAAAACAATTCATTGCTTTCACACCACGATAATGCACCTGCTCACACTTCGTTGCTTGTTCGTGAATTCTTGCCGAAAAACAATACTGTAACGACGCCGACCCTCCATATTCGCCAGACATGGTTCCGTGTGGCTTTTTCCTATTTCCAAAAATAAAGAGAACCTTAAAGGGCCGTCCTTTTACAAGTATAGATGACATTAAAACCGCATCGCTGAGAGAGCTAAAGGCTATCCCAAAAATCGAGTTTGACATAAGTACATAATATCAAATGGATATGATTTATTTTGAAGGTGACAACATTAATGTAGACGAATGAGTAAATATTTTTTCCAAAACGAAAATTCCGGTTATTTTTTAAACACACCTAGCATACTGTTTTACCAATGGAATGGACGCCTTAAGGCGACCAATAACTATCAAAGAAAAGGGTGAAACATCGACGCGGTTTTACACTGTTTGGCGATGAATTCTTTATTCAGAATTCCTTATTTCATTTCATCGAAGTATATTCCAGAATAACGAAGTAACTGGAAAATATAGGAATACGAATATAAATAAGACGTGTTAGAATACGCAGTAGCTTAAAATATTGCTCTTACGTATTATTAACTTATGTCGGAAGTCATATTGATAAGATATACTTTGATACAATTAGATTACCATATGAAAGACAAAATTGTTATTTTGTCGTAGTTTTGCAACTTTCGTTTTCCTTTCTTTATTGATCTTAACATATATTATTTCACGCAATGGCGGAAAATCCAAAAACCAAAATTTCTTTATTTTTACTTTTTACCTGGTTTTTACGGTTTTTTTTTTTTAATTTCTTGACTACAAGTGAATTTACGCAACTCTTCCGCATTAAGGTCATTATGGCAGAATATACGAGTATGTACATATGTAACAATAGTGGTTGGCAGTATTTTCACACAGCTGAAATCACCTGATCAAAATACTTATATTTTTCAGATGTACAAAATAAAATGAGGTAAAAGGAACATATTCTATGCAATTTATTAATGTTAAAGTTAATAGCATGTATATTGCTTTTCGACGCCATTTCTGAGGTAACAATGTAGGTGCGTTACTTATCTCGGTTCCACAGGGTGCCCATTTTCATTAAATTCGTGTGTACAAAAACAAAAGCAACAACTCAAAATATCCAGTATATATTTTAGGTAAAATTATGAACATCTAATAATGTATTGAAAAATGGATACGAATTTTCTCATAACTGGCTAAATTAAAATTTTAATATTACATTTACTATCTTTCTAAAAGCATTCTACTGTATATGTAGGTGTGAAGGATTTTCTAGCATTACTTTTTATTTCCCTAATAAATAATAACAACATAATATCTACCTCTACACTAACCTCTCTGAAGTATTTCCTAAATCAAGCAATAGCCTCAGCTGTGTTATTTTTCGCAAACGAAATGAGATATTTAAATAACTTCCAAATTAGTAACATTGTTTTACTCTTCACATCAAATACCACCAAATAAGTGGAACCACTAATATTAAATTACAAATATTCAAATCAGTATCTTATGAATATCTTAGGAAATAATCAGCATCACGATGACAAGAAGAATTGATTTCGTGGTGTCGGACTGTCCGGCTGCCTTGATGAAACCTGCTACACGGATGACAATAGTAACTGCCAATGTTGCGTTGGTTATCTAGCGTAAAAGAACCATTTAGATGCCCGTAATTGGGTTTTTTAAATAAACTAAAACTCCTGTTTTATTGCATACTATAGTGTTTTTATAATGCCGTATTACAAAATATTAAAAGTTAAAAAATGGGAACAATCCGACGAAACTTACGCTTATTTCCCAAATGAACATAACATTTTTACCAAACATTGGAGCATTAATTAACAGCTTTGCAATGACAGAATTAACAGAATGCAATCAAAGTTGGTGTTTCTTGTTGTTGATACTGCTTTTGATTGCATTGCAGAGCGTAGCTCTACACATTTCGAAGTTTTTTTGTAGGTCTAAAAGCAGGACCGAAATAACGAGACAGCCTTCCGCAGAAACAATTAAAATGCCGACTAAAATGTTATTTGAAATGTTTTCGATTAAGCAAATAACAACTGTCTTTGTTATGGTTTCCCCAAAAGTAACGCAGCAGCAGAGAGTGGTGCTTCGGTAAGGGTATCAAACAACACTTCGACCAAAGAGATTCTATGTTGCCGCTAAGCCTTTAATTGTCACAACATGTATTATTCAAGTGTGTGCAGTCACATGTTCCATATAGAGTGATACATCAAAGTTTCGGAACTATGACTGCACATAAGTTAATATAGAAATTTATGATCTCAATATTGATATAACTTCCTTCATATCTGCTCTTCATTGTGGCCCACATTAGTTTTCTATTTATGTGTTTCATTTAAAGTTCAAGGTATTGTCCGTCGGTTATAACCACGTGGTTAGCATTGTCACATTGCGTTATAAAGAATAATGATGTTTCCTTGGCCTTAATAGCGCTTAAAAATCCCATTTCTCGTAGGTAAGCAATAGCTGACAGCAGGCTGCAAATTACTTGGAGACGTGAAGAGGTAATGCACAAATGCACTTATGTGTGATTCATACTAATCATTGCCAGATAAGCTATATAGGTCAGCTACGTATACCAAAATTGTGAGAAAAAATAATATATTATTTGTTTTTCTGCATTACTATGAATATTACTCAGATTTCTTCAATTAATATATTTCTCTTAGACTAGTAGATCTTTTACTAAAATTGACGTTCCTAACTACTTAAGGACGAGCGAGAGAATTAATATGTTAAAATTTCATAGCTCATGAATAATTGGTTATAACGCTATCAGATAAAACAAGTAAAGAAGAGCTAAGTTTGGAAGGGCACGTTTGAACCGAAAATTTTATTATATTATTATATTGTATTATTATATATTATATATATATTATATATATTATTGTATACATATATTATTATTTTATTATATTATATTATATCCAATATTATACTTTCACGTAATTTTGCTAAGATACCTTACATGTTGCCCGATATATACGGTATAAAGCCAAATGTCAAATGAAATGAATGCTAAATGAAGTTTGAAAATCTTTTATTAGGCATATGAGGCTACGGGAAGTATTGACCTAAGTTTACCCATGTTTGACATAAAGGCACATTATTATCAGAGAAAGATGGCTCTGGATTTTATTGATATATCTCACAGATTGACCGATATTTTCCGGTAGTAAACGTGGTTGTAGTCCGATTTTGCCCATTTTCAAAACGTTATATAAATCTGTCAAGAAAATGTTGCACAAAAAATTTTTTTAAGTGGACGAATTGCTGCTATAAATCAGATTTCACCTAAAAGTGAGTGGTGCTATGCAAATTGTACAATTTTTATACCGATTCACATGCAACCCTGCCGTACCATCTTTACTGTATAATTTAATACTTCTGTCGTTTGAATTTAGCTAGTTAATAGTTTTCAACATATCCTTTGATTTCACCCTATCACACCGTATGATAAAATGCTATAGGAAAATGTTTCCAGCAAAATTGGTTGATATAGGTTATGTAATTTGTGAGATATGTACAGTAAACTTAGTAAAGACAGATGCCTCTCCTTACTCTAATCCCCTGTAATTGGAGTCTAGGTGCTTAATTTGCGGCTTAGTTATAGCAATTTTTAAATTAGCGGCATTTTGCTAGTGTCGAAAATATATCATCAAATATAAAAAATATATATCCCTCAAAAGCTGATTAAAAACAAAATA
Source organism: Bactrocera minax (assembly GCA_021498325.1). Lineage (NCBI taxonomy): Eukaryota > Metazoa > Arthropoda > Insecta > Diptera > Tephritidae > Bactrocera > Bactrocera minax. Next base: position 296,155 of record JAKEEE010000044.1, on the reverse strand, counting down.
ATTTTCTTTATATCCCTAATTATGATATACATATATATATATATTTTTTTTTTTTTCCACAGGCCGTTCAACATTTTATTATCAATATAAAATATGGAAATACAAACTTGCAAAAAAATTTTAATTGGTGTGGTCATTTAGCTTCCGAAGGCTATGTATTCCGCCGGCTGTAACAGGCATCCATAAGTATAAAATTGTTACATCCTGCTTGACAACCTAATATTGACAACCTAACCAATTGCAACATATATGCATGGACATATATAATTGCATATTGTATGCATATACATACATTCCAGGTTATTTCTCTTCGTATTCCGAACAATGCATTTCACGAAACTGTTGTTGCTGAAGCTTTTTATAATAATTGTCATAAAGTATGAATATTTATTTATTTATTTATTCACAACAACTTCTTCGAAATAACTGCGTTTACAGTTAAAACGTTGTTAAATATTATGGTTAACGAACCTTGGATAAAAACAATATTTTTTTTTTTACTTATTGTTCATTTTTGTTTTCACAGCTACTATTGCGAACAAACTAATCTGTATTCGAAGTCTTGCATTTGTCTATACCAAATATGTACATAAATTCAAGTATTTAAATTAATTTATTTTTTATTGGGTACACTAATACGCCAATGCATATGAACATGAATGTGAAATATAGCATGTCGAATCCGTAAATACCTCAGAGACTTAAAATGAATGTCTAATGCTGTAAGCTGTATGCATGCAAAAACATCTGAATGTCAATGCCATGATCCAATGCAAAAATTGTATACTCTCGCAGCATGTTGCAACAGAGTATAATAGTTTTGTTTACCTAACATTTATTTGAAACACCTAAAAATACTCGAGATAGATATGGACTTATATATATCTGATACTTATATATAAATGATCAGGATGACGAGACGTGTTGAATTCCGGATAACTGACTGTCCGTCCGTCAATTCATGCAACCGATAACTTGAGTAAAAATTAAGATATATTGTTAGAATTTGATACACTTATTTCTTGGCACTCTGAGGAGGTTGGTGTTGCAGATGGGCATAATCGGACTGTTGCCACGTCCACAAAGGGCCGTTAATTGGAAACCTATAGAAAGATATAACTAAGCTCCCAATTGCCAATATGCCCTCGAAATTGATCGTTGAAAATTGCGAGAGTATAAAATGTACATAAAAAATTACGCTCGAACTTAGACCTTCCTTACTTGTTATACATATATTCGAAAAGTCCCTCCAGTGTGGCTGCCAACGCCGACAGCTATCGTATGCATGACAGCTTACTGTTGCTGTATTCACTACGTGCAATTCACAAGGGGTGAGGTGTATTGACGTGTTGCCAAGAGGATTTGAAAAATTGTCAATTGACGTTTGGTTAATGCTTCCGCATTTTTCAAAAGTGTTCAGACCAAATGGGTGATTTCGGATTGTTGACACACTAAGGATAATATATAAAGTTTATTTTCGATGAAAACTGCAATTAACTTTTATTTAACGGTGTAAAATCCATCCACGGTATCAAATCCATAAAACAAAACTAATAATAACCAAATGTTGCTTAAATGTAATAAACATTCTTCTGAATATGTAGATGAAGAGAAAGCAATCGTAAATTAAAGAAGTGAAATGAACACATTGCTATTAATATAAATGAAAAGAAGCTTAGTATATTTTCTTCAACTTTCTGAATTAATATGTTTAATCAAATATAAACGAATTTCAACAAATATAGCTCATACTTTTTTAGCTGTTCTGCTGCTCCTACCTGTTTGTTTGTTTACAATGGTCTCAAATAGTCTATAGGTACGTACTGTAATTAATACGAGCACAATTCCTCTGCATTTCGATACAATTAATACTTTATATCCTTAATTTTGATACGGATAACTTGTTTTGTTTGGAAAGTACTTATTTCGATGCTAAAAGGGACTGGGATTTCAATCTTTTTAAACCGGATAGGAGTGCAAGACAGGCCTGCAGTGAAAATCATTTCATGCCGTTTAGACTAGACTCCTACTTATCCGTTTTAGAACCTAACATACTAAACATATGACTGCATGCAAAGAGTCCCCACACGACACTAACCACCTCTTTACAAGCGCCGTCAATCCCACTCTTCTAATATTCCTTTTTCTATGGTCTGATCTCGTGGAAACAGCTCGCTTCCTGGACCTACCGTTAAATGACCTCGGTGACAACTAATTTACTTTTCCTCCTTTACGAAAACACTCAAATACAGTAGCAAACGTTAGACAACTGATAGGTTTGCGCGTTCGCTTCACATTTAAGAGACCTTTGCTCTAACGTTCGACTTTGCATTAATTCAGACTGATACCTATTGGAACGAATATAGCAAAATCGCTTCAATTCTTGAACTAAAATATTTGTTTGACCAGTAAAGTCAAACCCAATAACGCGTATGGATTTTTCTAATTTGTTTACTTTCGGCCTTTTTTCGAAATGCATATTTTCAATTGAAGAAGGAGTGTTCTTCAGAAACTACAATTATATACATAAGTATACGAGTAAATATATTTATGCACTTTCATATATGTATGTACATATAGAAGTTGCTTGAGGTGAATGAAACAAAATAATTAATAACTGTTTAATTGACATAAACTTTTATTTTCTTAAGCGAAAGGAGTGGTAATTAAGCGGTTTAAAGGATATGCAACTAAAAAATAATTGCAGAATTTTGTCTTTACCTTCAACACCAATAACTTGTTGAGGTCTATGACCAAGGAAGACTTATTTGTCATAAATTGTTACAGCAGATGCGATCTTTAAAAACTAATCAACTATTGATCAATGGTCGACAAACATGGATGTTTGTTGCATTAATTGAAAGTTCCGTGTATAAACACTATCTCGTAAAAAAAATTAAAATTATTGTTAAAACAAGTAAAACCAACATACAAAGATGTGAGCAGCCGCAACAGCAAAGTTAAAATTGCATTTTCACTTTCCTTTACAATATATGTATATATGCATACGTATTACTTAATGAATGATCACGAATATGCAAAACATAGACATAAATACTATTAAAAAAATGCAATGCAGCCACAGGGTCACACAACAAGTCACCCTGCATCTAAAATCAGTCGGCACAAGATTGCATAGTTAGTATTTATATGGAACCTTACTCTTGGCAAGCAATCAACAGATAATTTCGAAGTGGCACCAATGCAAGTTTCTCTGATCAAAATGATAGTTTTCTAGTTGAAATATTCCAAGCTGTGCTGAATTAGAACCTGGGGTCGCTCCTGTCAATAGAGTATCTTTAGAATAAGTAGAAATTTCATAAATGAGGTCTTGTTCAATGAACAAAAAATACATTTCGGCCCATCAAAGTGCCCACTGCTATTCGTGGGCTACTAGAATCAGTGATAAAGGGATATACAACTCTCCTGTCAAATAAAATTGAGAGAGTAAACCATCTACCCGACTTTGGCAGTTGACTGGATCTGGTAGATTTGACATTTATCAACTAGAAAGACTGGAACGACCAGATTGGAATCCTGCAAAAAAAATTTCAACAGAGACATTTGTAATCGCCGTGCAAGATCACAAACAAAAATGTTAAGTAGTATAAGGAAAAAGAAACACGAAATTTAAATGTAATTGAAGCAATCTTCTGTGATCTATAGCTTAGGGATATTATTTTGCCCTTGAAAATGATACGAACCATGTATTAATTAACAGCAGACTGGTTTAGTTCACTGAATTTATTATTGAAAGCTTAAATACACATTGTTTTTTATAAAAAATTTATTTAAATATTTACTTTATACATTAAATGGTCAATATATAACAATTTTTGATCGTTATAAATGGTGGGTGTTTTAATTTAAATGCCTAAAAATTAGTATTTTGTGTGATCTGGCAACAATGCAAAATGTTATAAAAAACATAAATTTTGAGGCGCTCTCATACTGAAATAAGTTGGGTATCCCTTTATCACTAGTGATAAGCGATATTTCACTACCGGTGATTTTTCACTGTGATTGAAAAATCTCATATCGCAATTGTGATCCCTTTTTGTAAATAGCAGTTCACTTCTGTAAATTTCGATAGCAGTTCACAATAAACTTGTGAAATTGCGATTTTTTAACAGTACAGTTTAATAGGGTTAGTTGCGATCGCAACAACATAATGGCATAATAGCAGAAAAGTGGCAGTTTTCTTCAAGGTATTGTAAATACGTACCTGCAATTTTTCGTCATAGCGCTTTTAACTTTTGAGTGTAACGTTCTTATGATTTTTAATAATGCCAGGAAATTTATCAAGGAAAAGAACTGAAGTGTGGCAGATGAAATATGTATATGCAAAATGTAATATTTGCAAATCAAAAATTTCATACAAAACACCGTTAACAAATTTAAAGAAACATGTCCAAAATCGGCTTCCTACAGTGGAATTACCAGCCCAAAAGGTATATATATAATAATTAAATAGTTTTTAATATAAAATTATTAACTTTTACTATTACTAATAGAAACAAGCAATGCAAACTACAACGTCTGTAATTCAAACCCTCTCTGACTCGGAAGCTCCAATAGAAATTGATAATCAGCCAGGAACTTCGAGACAAATTGTTACGGTAGTAGAGGGAAAGGTGCAACAAAGTAAGTCTTGAGACCGTTATAAATTTCAAAATTGCAAATAATCGCTTTTATTTTTAACTACAATTTGTTTAAAACAAACAAAAATAACTGCGGGTTTTGACAGGACAAAAATGTCTGCGAAGACAAAAAAGGCAATCGATGGCGCACTACCTATGCTTTTTATAAAGGATTTGCAGCCATTTAGCATTGTAGAAGATGGTGGATTCCGCGAGTTTGTGAAAGCACTAAACCCTGATTACCAGTTGCCTAGTCGACATTCAATTTCTAATACAATAATACCTGTATTATATGAAACATGCGTTGCACAAATGAAGAAAAAAGTAAGTGAAGGTTCCAAATTCTGCATAACAACAGATTGTTGGACATCGCGTAACACCGTTACACACAGCTCATTTTCTCAATTCAAAATTTGATATGTGCAGTATATTATTGGAATGTTGCCCAATGACTCAATCGCATACTTCACAAAATTTGTCAGCTGAGTTAATGAGAATTACTGAGGAATGGGGGATCACTAGTAAAATTTTTCTAGCGGTCTCTGATAATACCTTTATATTATAAAAGCGATTCAGAACGATTTAAAAGGGCAGCATCTTGGATGTTTCGCACATACGCTCAATCTCATAGTAAAAAATGCGTTAAGCATGTGTGTATAACATTGCATAAAGTTAAACAAATCGTTGGCCACTTTAGGAAAAGTGAAACAGCAAATGAGAAACTTTTAACATTTCAACGCAATGCTGGGGAACAGTCAATAAAACTTATTCAAAGTGTAGTAGAAACCGGATGGAATTCTATTCTTAATATGATTGAGCGTTTCGTGTGAGTTGAAAATGCTATTAAAAGTACAATTGCACTTATTGAAAAAGACTTGCCAATAATTACTTCAGATGAATGGCTACTATTGAAACATTTGGTCACTATCCTAAAGCCATTCTAACATGCAACAGTTGAAATAAGCGGTCACAAATTTTGCACTGCTTCTATGGTGATTCCAATAGTAAATGGGCTCTTGCAAGTTTTGACTGATTTATCCAATGATGATAAATACCCGGATTTTATAAAAACTGTTATATCTGTGTTGTTAAAAGGTTTAACCGAACGACTGGGAAACACGAAAAAGTACGAAATACGCTGACAATGGCTATGTTTTCGGATCCGCTATTTAAAACATTTGCCTTTTCTGCGTCTACAGTGGCAGATATTGTACAAAACCGCATTACTGCCGAAGTAAGCCGAGAAATTCAAACACAGCAAAATGAGCAACCTCCAGCCCCCATACTTTCTGTATCGAAACTCTCAATATGGAGTAAATTGGACACAAATATTGTCACAAACAAACCCAAATGTACTAGCACATCGAGGGCAATTATCGAAGTTCAGAGGTATTTGAAAGATGGTCATTGGCCGAATAGAAAATTCGTTGCAATGGTGGAAAACAAATAATTATAAGTACCTGTACCGTACCTGTCACCAATTGCGCGTGAAAAATTAGGATGCTTCGCATCATCAGTGTCTTGTGAAAGGTTATTTTCTACAGCCGGAATAATACTAAGTGAAAGGCGAACGCGTTTGGACGATGAAAGGCCAAAATGCTGATATTTTTAATGCAAATGTTAAAAACATGTCTTAATCATATAAGTTTAGTCATTTTAAGAAGTAACCAGAAGTTGCAACTGCTGAAATGAAATGAAAATTTTTAATTTAATTCAATTCTGTTTTAAATTTTATTTATTGCTAAAGCCAAATTTGAAAGCTTATGTGACGAATTTAGAAAATAAATACAGAGTAAAAATTTTCTCATAAATTCGTTTTTTTAGTAGCGATCGCAATAGCATTATAAAATCAAAGTGATTTGAAAATAGCAATCACTGAAATCACAGATATCAAAAAATCGCAATATCGCTCATCACTATTTATCACTGCGTCAAGGATGATATGATATTAGACTCTCTCCTTTTTCTCTGAAACGCGTTCGCTGATTAAGTTGGTAGTGGTGGAGATCAGGGAGCTTTGAACAGCTGATACCAAAAAAGGCGCAGTGCCAGAAATAAACCCGCTAAAAGCAACTGGCAAAATCAGTGTGAAATAAAATTTCAATGATTGACGCGGATTCATTGTGTTTTTTTTATAGAGAGGAACTAAATGTTTTTAGCTATTCTTTGCTATAAATGAGAAATACTTGTATTTAATACGTCTCTCATAACATTTTGTTATGAATTGCTTCTTTGTAATTTTGTTTTTTAGAGTTATTTATCTACGTAATCATCTAGTACTTATTTATAATGTTGCGGCGAACACGAATTCCAGAGTCTACCAGACATCGAAACTAGTAGTTGCCAGAATGTTCGAATGGCGATACTGCAGCGAATTCGAATGTCAGAACAAAACAGAATCGAAGATAAGTTGCCAGAACCAGGCAGACAGCGAAGCTAGTAGTTGCCAGAATGTTCGAGCAACAGGACACAGTTCGAATAAGAGTGTTGCCAAGTTAAATGTAAGTGAATTATAAGTAGGCTCGAATAACGAGTAACAAAATGTTAAGTTATTAAATAAGAAATAAAGAAAAGTGTATAGCCATTAAATTGTGACTTTAATTGAATAAACCAGTGTTCAAACTCAGGGTGGAGTTTCAACGTGAACGATTAATTAGAAAATCCGTTACAATATGTATGTACATTGGCAAAAGTTATAAAAAATGTGAGTTTTGACACTCTCTCACGAATCAAAGAGTTTTGCATCATGTCGTCCTTGGCAACGTAGTTCGTTCCTTTTCCTTCTATGGTTGCAATTGCGCTCGAGTCATCCGAGTGAATGTAATGGGAAAGTCCAAAAGAGGATTTCCCAATAATGTACAACAAAAATTTCCGTGTACATATACACTCGGAGGTATAAATCTATTTTGTTAACAGCTATTGCTTGTGGGGACAGCAGGTTACATTAGGTGTAATTTGACGTTTAATTAGCTGTTATATCGAGAAAATGTCGAGATAAGTTTGTTTTATTTTGAGATGAATTTGTGTTGTTTATTTTGAGTACGCTACCCTAATCTCTTCAACATGGCAACGGATTGGGAGTGTATTCCCCACTTTTATGAAGTGTACAAAAACCCATTGCAAAGCTACATAACTTATGACCATCCATTAAAGATGCACGGAGTGACTGTAATCGAAAGTAAAGGTACCAAACGTTGCTTAAAAGATATTCGGAATAACTTCAGTAGCGATAATAGTTCTCAAGCTTCATCAAATATCTCATTATCCGTTGAACCGCTAAATTTATCCTTCGTTGGAACAGATCCGCTGTCACTACTTGCGCGACAAGATCAAGAAATTATGGATCCATTAACACAGATAGTGACAGAATATGTTAGTTAACTTTTAAATATTTTTTCCAACTAAAATATAAATAATATACTTAACTTTTTTAGCAGATGGGAAAAAAGAATGATAGAAAAAGTTTGGACGAAGATAATATATGTTGGGGCGCAAAGCGGTTGGGGATATTGAATCGTTACACAACGTCAGAAAAGCTGTCTATTTCGACAAGTTTCCTTTCGGTGGCAAACTCAGGTAGAGAAGGGAGTAAACTCTGTTTCTATAACGAATCAAAATAATTATTCAATTAACTGGTTTTAAATATAACAAGTCTTATTGCTAACGAATTACCGTTTTAGTCAAAGCTCAGACCGTTGTAGCCGACAAGGTTAAATTTCGCCTGGAGCAACTGGATGATTTCGATGATGCGTCCATGAGTCACATGATTGATTTAACACCACAAGAATATATACAACGAATTGAACAATTAAATCAAGAATTAATAACGTCATGGAATGATGACCAACGTGTAAAATCATTAAAAATTGTCATTCAATGTTCCAAAATGCTTGGCGACACTTCAGTGCTCAGCTTTTATCCCAGCCAATTTGTTCTTATAACTGATATTCTTGATATATTTGGAAAATTGGTTCACGAGCGACTAAATATTAAAGCAAGAAATATTACTGGGGATGGAGAGTATGTGTAAATTTTTTGTGTAACACTGTTTCCAAAATTTTTTTTTTTATAGGAAATCGAGTGGAATTGAGCCATTGTATGAAAACGCTAGAGAAACTTGTCAAAATTGGTTTTTTAAAATTGCTTCTATTCGGGAACTATTACCCCGTTTATATTTGGAAATGGCTATACTCAAATGTTATGAGTTTATATCACCTAAGTAATTGCTCAAATTCGTTAGCAGCTATTTTAAATGTAAGTAAAATTTTAAATTTTTTACAGCGAATTCGAAAAAAATTTACTTCGTATTACTAAAATGATCCGTGGTATTGGTGACCCTTTAGTGCAGACGTATGCACGGTGCTACTTGGTTCGTATTAGTCTAACTGTAACGGCTAATAAAGAATCTATAAAAGAAAATTTTAAAGATTTCTTAAAATTGTACAACACGGTATTTACTACATCGATTGGAATATTTGCAAAAAAACGTAGAACTAAATATATACTTCTTAGATTTTTAGCGGAGCTGTTCGCTCTGAACTAAATCGCCAGCGTGTTAATATGGAAACATATTTATCATTGTACAGCCCCGCTTTGGATTTTATATTATTAGCACTTGTTCACAAAAGCAATATTTATGCAGAAGAAATAATGAACGAATGCAAAGAAATAAAAAATAAGTCAGTAATTTTTAATATGATAGTAATGCCGTCAATAAATAAATAAATAATTAATTTTACAGTGGATTGCTGTTTATTTCCATGCTGAATGTATTCCAGTCAGAGTTCATTGCTGCAAACGCTTTGGAATTCATTAGGTTACTCGCTAGCTCCAACACAGAAGGCATTTCGAAAGGACACTTATTCCGAGTCCTTGGCATTAGTGTTAGCAACTGCCCACCACTTTCAGCGCACAGGTTACAGTTTTTAAATGATTCTTTTGATACCATAGATACTTTCACCGACCCAACTGAATACATAAACTGTATAGAAACATGGGCACAATTTATTGCAGAAAATTTCTCTGTAAGTACGAAGGAAACATTAAATAAATACATATGTAAATAGTTTTATTTTTTTCATGTATTCTGGTAGATAACTGTCATCAATGATCTATTAGGAACAATCACCTTACGAATGAACGTAAGCCGAACATTTGAGAGACATTATACCCAGTTGCAAAACATTTTGGATAAAATTTTCCAACATTTTAAGAATACGGAGTTGCTGCTCATTCAGGAAAATTTTTTACCGTATTTAGATCTTTTCCAGAAAGATTCAATTAGGATAATCGTGTGCAAAAACATTCTGATAAGGTTCCACGATAAATCCGAAGATAATATATCGGATGAAATTGTGATCAATGCGATAATGTTTATTGGAAGAATTCTTAGGGACTCTGTGACGTATGTTCCTGCACATTTCCTAATATTAACATTTCATTTGCAAACAATTTAATATTATTACCCATTAGCGCTCAAACCGTAGAAGATGAACGCCGACAAATTTCGCAGTTGATAAGCAGTTTTATACGAAAAGTTATTTACCCAAAAGATTTTGAACGACAGCTTAGTTTTTATGTGGAATCTCGTGAAGCTTTCACGGATTTGGATGCAGTATATATAACATTGGTAAATTCGGTAAATAAGTTAGCCGTTGAGATACGACATGTAGTTAAAGGAAATTATACTAAAAAAACTGGAGCGTTTGTAAAAGCATGCATAGCATTCTGTTTCATTTCAATCCCCAGTATTACAGCAATTCAAATTCAAATGGATCTATACTTACTGACCGGCCAAGTGGCACTATTGAATCAATGTTTGGGACAGGGTATGTTTTATTCTTCACTTTTGTAGCTAGCAAAAAGATTGTAATTTTTTTAGCGGATGCATGTTTCGAAGCCGCCCTTCAATTAGTGAGTAACTTACCGCGATCCGTGGAAATAGAGGGCATACCACGAGATCTGGAGACGTATTTGGTATCTTATCTTTGCAACATGCTAGCAACATTGGTGGTAGTACCTGTAAGTAATAATATAAAGAATAATTTATTCGCTTAACTCGTATATCATAATTCAAATATTTGGCTTCCTTTTTATTCTAGGATAGTCCCGATCAAGGTGTGTTGTATCTGTTACGTCTACTACTTTCAGTGGTCACTAAATTCCCCTTCGATGTTCAAAGCTCTGGACTGGTCATCGTATATTTGCATGCTCTAGACATGTTGTACATACAAAGTTTGGAAGAATTTCCTTATCATATTCCCGGTGGTGAGAATTTGGTTATATATAATCTAAAAATATTGTTTAAATTATGTTGTCTTTCAATTTCAGTTGTTTCAAATGATGAACTTTATGGTCATGATCACAAATATCTAGCAGAAGTCAATAATATATGTGTTCAAGTCATTTCTGACATCTTAGCTCAACTTAAAATACTTGGTAGTAAACATCAATTACGTACGCAGGCCACGCTAGCACTGGAATTATTTTTACGTATCGTCCGGTATGCTAACCTTAGCCGCGAGAAAACTTTCCAATTGGCTGTCAATCTTTGGCTTCTTTCTGCAAATGCGGAGTCCCACATCGACGTTAAGTTAATTGTAAATTACCATGCCTGGATGAATTTCGAACACAGTACACACACATATCATACATATATAAATATTTTGATAATAATGTATTGATAAAAATTCAAATTACTGATTTCGAGATTCATAATTTTTCTTCATGTTTATGATATACACTCATACAATTTACTTACAGTCGCATACGCTGCAAAATGTTGAATACATCTACGAGCAAATTAAAAACACAAACACGCAAAATGCGCGGTCATTGGCGCGATTGCTGCACCGAATTCACACGAAATAGCATATATTTTTATGTGTCTTCATAAGATCCATCATCTCAACCTATTATATAATTTATATAAGCAAAATAATATATCGGATATGCAAATACAAAATATATGTACCTTTCTTTTAAATTGTATAATTGTTTAAAGTAAAATGATCCATACCTTACAAATTATTAAAATTCAACCCTAATAAACTAAGTGATGGTATTTTGGCAATATTTAAAATAAATGTACTTAGTATGTCATATGAAAATATGTTCTTTTTATGAAAAAACAGAAAGCCCATGTTCATATTTACAATTTATTGAAAGCTATAAAACTTAAAGCCTCGACAATTAATATTAATCTTAAACTTAATAATAAGTGAACCAATGTCGTGCGCTCTTGTTACAAGCACTTTAACGACTAACGCCTGCTCACTCTAATGTCGGGTCTAAAATGTATATTTTTTTATTTGGGTAGCTTCCAGTTATAGGACAGAAGAAGTGTAGTTAGTATAGGGACAATCAAGATCGCATACTTGTGACACCGGTGTTGAAGATTTCGCACAATATTGCGCTTAAATCTGTCTTCAATTTTCCAATTTTGCTACTTATTTAAATTTTATTTCTCCTTTGACAGCTACTAATTTTCGAATAAGTGTTGCAAAATATTACGTCCTCTATTTGAAAACAAGTTTATATTTGTTTATTTAAAATTACTTAGATGTTTTTAACATTAACGCAAATTATTTTATATTGCCATATTTATTGATTTCTAACTAAATACAATACAAAAAAAGAAATTTACGCAATAGTAATGGAATAAGTACAATGGGTTTTCCTTTTTTCCTTTATAAATTCATTAATGAAAATGTGTAAATAGCTGGAGTTTGGAGCTGGAGTGGAACAATGAGCAACTATCATCCTTAAAAAATCAGGTTCACGTGTAATTTTAGGTAAGAGTTACTTATAAGTCTATTTACAAATAATTTTTTTCGCAAAACCACTTAAATTCTTAATATGTTATTGTGGCTCAATGAAGGTTCATCTTTAGCTCACCATATTCACTTATTGGTAGCAGAATGAAATATGAGGGCTAGATTATCCGTTAATAATTATATTTTTTCTATTGAAATAACCAAATGTTATATAAACTTCTTATATGTAAATATGGATGTAAACAAATATGACGAGACGAATTAAATTACGGGTGACCGTCCGTCTGTCCGTACAAGCGAAAATTTGAGTAAATAGTAAGAAATCTTGATGAAACTTGGTACACCTGTTGCTTGCACTATAAGAAGGTTGGTATTCCAGATGTGTTCCAAAAAATGTTGTTAATCGAAAACCTATAAAGTGCAATAATTAAGCTCCAAATCAAGATACCAATGGCAGAATGCTGTAGTAGGGGGCATCTGTGGATAAAAAATGTAATGTAATGTAAAAATTGGACAATAGGAGTTGCACCACCTACTTTTCATTGAAATCCCATATATCAAGAACGATTTCACCAATTTCCACCAAATTTGGTGCTTAGCATTATTTTAATATCTTTAATATATTTAGAGTGTGAAAATATGTGAAATCGGACAAAATACAAAGCCTATTTTCTATATAACACAATTTTAAATTCTATTTGATTCTTTTACTTTTGAGTATATAACTCAAATTAAATGGTGGCTTAAATGGTAGCCACCGGAATAGAAATTTACACATATAATACCACAAGGTATGCAATTTCATGGCTAAAAATGATGGAAATCGGAGTGTCTTTTCAAGCCCCTTAGCACCGAATATATGGACCTCAGTAGCTATGGCTGACTTTTTACTGGTCGGTCGATCTGCGAGATATCTTAATGAAATCCAGAAACGTCTTTTCCTGGTAATAATGTATCCGCCAAAAATTTTTTAAAATTTGGAAAAGTTGACTATATACCATTTATATCGGTCAATATGTAAGATATCTTAGCAAAATCAAATGAACGTATAATCTTGAAAATACTATATTTTGGTGAGATAAATTAGTGAAATTGATATACGAATTACCCCAGCCACCATATACTACATATTTCAGAATATCCATAATAAGTAGAAATATTATAATAATAAACGCATCGATTACCCTCCTCCCCGGAATTAGTCGAGCGGCAAGAGATGAAAGGCATGAAAGGAAAGAGGGCTCTTTAAGCATCAAGATCTAAAAAGGCTCTGTTACAGAAACAAAAATTTTAACACTTATGTTTTAATATTAAGTTATAATGCATTTCTTATGACCTTATTTATTAAAAAAAAATTATGTTTTTTTTTTAATGTTGAAAAGTGAGTCTGATAAATCAAATGTGCAGAAATGAGATCTCATTCATTTATGAGAAAATCATGACATATGCAGCGAAATAATTCGTTTAGTTCAAAAATTGATCCACATAATTTTAACATTAAGGGTTTAAATTGCCTCGATAAGCGAGCCGGGATATTAAATTTAACTTCAGCAAAGTGATATATAAATATAAACTGATCCATTCAGGAGTTTCAAAAAGAATATTATGCCAAGCATTTCCATACGACTAGCGAGTGTAGGTAGATTTGTAAGTTTTAAACGACTGGTGTTTAGAGGAAGACTTAACATAGAATCCCATCGGAAATGCGCTGAGATAAAATGTAAACATTGTTTTTGAACGGATTTTAACTTGTTAAAATGGATTTGGTAGCTAGGGTTCCATACCACAGAGCCATATTCCAATATAGGCTAATATAGGGACGATAGCACTTTATTACAAAGGGAGAGAGGACCTGGAAAATCAAATCGTGTTGCATTTTTAAGATGCAATGGCATATCATTTCTAGCACTCCAAATAACCAAATTGTTCAAGTCTATTTGCAACAGACACCTTTCATCAATTGATGATTGATGATGATGATCAAAATATATGTTTTAAAGTTTTACATCCTCGGCATATAACAAAAAATTTGAGTACCCCATTACCGAAGAAATATTAATAAATAATGAGAACACAATCTGGCCAAAATTACTAAGTTGTGGAAGAGACACCTAAAGAGACATTAATTGAATCCGAAAGAGTATCATTAAATATCACTCGTTGTATTGTATGATTATTGAGATATGAAGATACCCATTGAAGAAATCTTGGTTGAAAACCAAGACCAAGATTTTGCACGACAATTGAGTGATTTACTTTATCGAAAGCCTAGTTAAAGTCAGTATATATAACATTGGTATGCTATTCAAACAAATTTGTTAGTGTAGTGTCTCTTTACGAAATCCGTGCTGATAACATAAATTAATGGAGAAATTGAAAAAGTTATTTGAACTGTGATAATAACTTCAAACAGTTTAGGTGTTGCCGATATTTTTGCAACTCTCCTATAGTTTTCAATAGAGGACCTAAATCCACAAGGGATTATGAACGACTGTTTCCATGTTGAAGGATAACAAGGATGAACAAAGTATAGTTTAAGAGATTTTAATATATTTGCCAAAGGAAGCATTTTAAGGAAGCATGATGGTATCATATCTAGGCCGTAGATAAAAGATGATTTTAATTTATTCAAATGAAATAAGACGTCTTCTTCGGAAATAGTTGGCGCATTAATTAAAGTAATCGCACGGAATCCATACCGATAGGGAAATTTTTGAAAAAATTTTCGTTTAAAAAATTCTGCAAACATGTTGGAAATAAAACGATTATATTTCATCATGGACAGAAATTTAGAAATATTGTGTTTGGAGTTAAAGAAACCATAAAGCAATTTTGGATTACGTACAATATTATTTTTTACCTTATTTCTGTAATTATAAAAATTTTGACGACGCAACGCCGAATATTTTGAATAGTCGATAGCTAAACTAAAGTAATTTATATAACTCTTCGAGAAATTTTTGATTTAAACTTTTTTTCTTAACAACATTGAGTATCGCAACATATTTTTCAAATAAATTGGTAGTTTTGTCGAAATGTGAGGCACTAAATTCAATATTTATATTGTGGTCTGGCCAAATTAAAATAGCAAGTACCCAATTCAGATTTTTTATGTTAGCATTCACAAAGTTAAACCGAGTAGAAAAGCTACAAGTTGGATGGTTATTATCAAGTAAATGGATTCTCGTTATTCTAGCCGACTCAATGTCGAACATGTATGTCAAATTCCGAGTTATTTTGGTAAAAATGCCTAAAAATATATTCTCAAGCATAATTTAATTTGATGCTAAATTTAAATGTTATCTGCTCAGCCCTTCGCTAATCCCAATATACCCAATATAATAATTTCCGACTATCCAGCTTACTTCAAACAGTTTATATAAGTCAATATGTGTGATATTTCAAAGAAAGCAAGTGTTTTCTTAACCACAATATAGTTTAGCGCTGAATATGAATGAAATCGGTCCAGACATTGGTCTAAACCCTATATCTCAAATATAATGATTTACTTCCGCTTGGCTGAGTTTATAGCAGATATACCTCCATAGAATATGTCTCAGCAAAAATTCGAATGTCATTCGATAATAAAAATTATGGCTTATACCTTTGCACAGCACTAACACCATGAACATAGATGATTTGTCTTAGTTAGATTGACTTTATAATAATATAACCTTATTAAAAGTTAATATGATGCCAAATGTGATTCCAATTTATTCACAATTTCGTCTAATAATGAATTTTGAATTCTTGCGCAATATATTTTGATATCTTTTTTGCCAACACATGAAAGTATTTCGCGCATTTAACTTGGCCCTTCCTTACTTGTTTTATTAAAATTCATGCTTTATTATAAATTCGAAGCGTAACTCCTATTTCTCCAAATTTTTATTTTTTTAAATAATTATCTTATTTTTTTGCATCTTGCCCGGAATCTAACCGAACGAATAAATTTCCTCTAACGGTCTAGGCAATATATTATAATTTTTCAATTTTCAAAAATCCTCAAACTTTAGTGTTGAAAATAAAATCCGGTTGACTAAAATTTTTGGACGGAATGAATTTAATATATTCCGATTTTCGATCAATGAAGATCGGTTCCAACCCCTAATAGGGCCATGTTTTCGACATTAAATATAAGCGTATGCTGTTTTACTGAGAAAACCAACATATATGTACATATGTACACAAATTAAAAACAGAAATAGAAGTATAAGATATAAGTATAAGTGGGAGTACCTACGCATATTTGATGATAAAACAATCAAGCTAATTTTCAGTTAATTTTATTTTCAAAATTTACGATCTGATCTGATCTGTTTGTATATGTACACATGTACATAACACCACTTTACATTATTTATTATATTTGATTAATAAATCAAAATCCCGCATTAAATGTTCGCATTATGGCGCGTATGTAAATCAATTATTATAAATATCAAGTGTCCATTGTACTTGTCCTACTCTCGACTAATTTTTGAAATGTATTTTGAAGGGACGGTCACCGGTTGCATCAAGAAAACTTATTTTTAGTGCAATTTTCTGAACTATTATACGTGAATAAAACCTTCGACATGAAACCTTCTATAATATATAATATATAAAAAAATAAAAAAAAAAAAAAACGGTTGACATATTTAATAAATTCTTGAATGTATGCAATTGCAGCTACCGTCAAATCAATGGTAATACCAATTCTGCATCATTATCATTGATAAATTTGTGAAACTACTTCAAAAAAGTAGAGCTATTTTTCATTACATTATGATCAAAATGCCAGTAGTTTGTTAATACAAATTATTTCATTATTATTAGCAGTCCTATTTCAAAATATTAAACTCATTAAACTGTATAGATTCTTTAATAAGAAAAAAATCCATAATTATTGAATTCAATTGATTTACAAAACCGTAAAAAGTTACGATTATTACTGATCAACTGAGCATTAAGAATTACGGATACATACATGATTATCCCACATTCTATTACCTAAAATTTTAGTTCCGAGTATCCTCAAAATGATACATATCGAAAATTTAGCCATCATATTATATTATTGCGTTTATTTATGCGTTGTTTACCATTTCAAACTTTGTCTAGTATCTCCAAGATAAGTTCTCATCAATTCTTGCATTACTTTCCTTGACTGTAATTCGCTCATTTTTATTTGATTGATACAATTGTTTGTTTATTACTATTATTTCTATCCTCTTCTCTTAGTATTTCTTTATTGTAGTATCCTTAAAATAAACTCGTTTTTCTTCTATTACATTCTGAATGTTGCGTTTGCAACTAATAACTGTGAGTGCGAATGTTTTGCCTGTTTTCTAGGTCAAATGTTATCATGCTTTAAAATAATTAGTATTGATTTTTATTATATTTATTATACTGATGTATTTATCATTACCGTTATTATTAATAATCGTTATTTTGTTGTTTTAATAATAATTCTGATTTTAATAATTATGTTTAATGCAAAAAGTTTCACACATTGAATGGGAGCGGGCAGGAGGAATTTGTTTGAGTTATATTTGAGTTTCAAGTGTTTTTCTGAAAAAGATTTATTAATTTTTTATGCAATTGAGATGTATATAATGTATATCATTGTTGTTGTTGCGGTGTATTATAATGTTTCTCGTTTTAATGTGTGTGTGGTTGTTGCTGCTGTATTACAGTAGGAAAAGGTATATAGAGGGGGTTTTATAATTAAGTAAGGTGGGGTTACTTAAATTACGACACATCCTGATCTTCAACATCTTGAATTTCCGGTTTTTGCTCGCCATCACCTTAAGAAAATATCAATTGATATATTTTTTATAAATTCGTGTTTTAATTGAATTTCTTACCATCAGCCTGCATATCAGACGTCCATAATGTAAGATTATCCCTCAGTAATTGCATGATAAGTGTGGAATCTTTGTAACTCTCTTCGCTTAAGGTATCTAGCTCGGCAATGGCATCGTCGAATGCTGCTTTCGCTAATCTGCAAGCACGATCGGGCGAATTAAGAATTTCATAATAGAATACCTGCAATCATATACAAAAGTAAGTTAATGTTTTTATAATATATTTCCGATTATTATTTCTACCGAAAAGTTTAACGCCAAACCCAAACGAATGGGATGTGTTGGCGGAAGATCATTCATTGCTATATCGCTGGCAGCCTTGTAAGCAATAAGTGAATTCTCTGCCGCATCCTTACGATCCGAACCAGTAGCAAATTCAGCCAAATAGCGATGATAATCACCCTTCATCTTATAATAGAATACTTTGCTTTCGCCCGTGGTAGCGCATTTAATGAGATGATTCTCCAGCACATTCAAAATATCGGAACAAATATCGCGTAATTCTTTCTCCACCTGCCCGCGGTAGGTTTTGATCATTTCAAGCTTTTCCTCGGCGCCTTTATTTTCCTCTTTTTGCTCAATTGAGGTAATTATACGCCATGAAGCACGTCGAGCGCCAATTACATTCTTATAGGCGACTGAAAGTAGATTGCGCTCTTCAACAGTTAATTCAACATCGAGAGAAGCAACCTTTTTCATAGCTTCAACCATTTCTGTGAAAAAAAAAAATATAAATTTAAATATAAATAAATTAAATGATTTTCTTAAAATTTTGTATGGGTTAACTTTTGATTGCTTAATCAGTTGCTTAATAATAAAAACTGAATTGCCTCCCAAATTCCAATGTCGTTTTTTTTTAATAATTATTTTTTTCAAGGCAATTTTTAAACTAAATAAGCCAAATCAAATGTCTAGCAGAGAATCGACAAAGTAATTTTTGAATACAAGTATTTGCAGATATAGACGTTGCACTCTTTAGTGAAATGTCATATAATAATACACAAAATAAAGGATCTAAAATTCGATTTACACTTAGTAAAATAACCAACAAAGATGCAATCAGGATATGGACACCTACCAAAACTGGTGCTATCTATGGCTCGACGTTATACAGCTGTTATACATAATAAAGGGTATGAACAAAATATTATATAATCGAAAACATTTAATAATTATACATACATTTCAGAAATATTGATTTAACTGTAAAATCCCATATTTTTCCACATTTTTACTAATGGCAAAAAATTGCGGACGTTTTAAATTTTAAGAGATTCGCTTTCAAATCATGAAGCCCTTCCAAATCTTGGTTTCCTTTTTTTTATCATTTCAGATCAGAATTTTAAGTGCAATCAAAATTAAATGGTTGGCTTTATTTATATGTTTTGTTTATTATATTTATAAATTCAAAACAGATAACTACTGATATAGCATTTAATAGCAAGTTCGTGAAAATTCAAATTAATTAACAAGTTTATTGATTGGGTCACGCCCTAATTTAGTATTTGTTTGTTAAACATAAAAGAAGTATCATAAACCAGATGAATTGTTAAAATTTTAAAATTGCATAGTATAGACAATACATAACATTTATTATCTATACCGGTGAAATCATTTCCCCACGCTTTAAATCTAATTGTTGAAATCAAAATTTATAAAAATGCCATTTACGGGCATAAGAGCGACAAGGCAGTCAATAGCCATAGAATTAAACAGCGAGTGCGGAAATAAGAGAATAACATGTGATACAGACAAACCGCGAACGTCATCGTTCACGGCATCTGCGCTTTTGAAGCCAACAGTCTGCTTTGATTCTAAATAGTCCTGTAGTTAACGTATGGTGCCATATTATTGTATGCTGTCAACGGCAACGCCGTCAACAAACTATAACCTTATATATATATATCTTCGTCCTTTTCGCACTAATATGATACGAATGCTAATACAAGATTGCACCGGTAAGGGCAAAAGTGCGGCTGTTTGGCACCAACAGAGTACGACGTAAGAAAAAAATTAAATTAAATAAAAAAAAAATGTGTAGATATGGGCATATATACTTCGCACTACAATTTTACAGCTACTCACTCATAAATGATATTTAGACGCGATGTAGAAATCGAGAAAAATGATGCGAATATGAGGACTAATGTTTGAAAAAAAAATATCCCACGAACACGACAATGGAAACGAATTAAACAATTAAATATAAATAAATTTAGCACATGAAATGCACACATTTAAAAAAGCTTAATCGTGATTCCCATCAGCTTTCTTTAAACACCCCAAGGAAAGCTGGGTTCGAGATCCCAGGTAATAAAGTTTTAAATGTTCGCGAAATTTTTTTTTTTTTTTTCAAATTAGATAAACTAGTTTAATATTCAAAATATTTTTTTGTAATGGTTACCTACATCTAAACCGTTTTCAGGCGAAAGATAGGTTAAATTTTGTCGTCGAAGTCATCCAATGGAAGACAGCATTACAATTTCAAATCAGAATCTCATTTGAGTTACGATATCGATTGGAAAATTGGGTATATTTATCTTTTTAGAAAGTAATTCATTCAGTAGTTTTGTATTATAAACTTCTGATTTCAATAATATATGGTTTTTATGTTACATTTCGTTAAGTATTTAAACACTTTAATGTTTAAAATTACATTTTGTCAATACACGCTACAACTTGGTAAATACTATGAAGATTGCATTTTCAAGTCACAGTACATATACCATACCTTAAACTACTGTAAATTATAAATAATGTTTCATCAATATTAAATAACTATATTTTCATCTATCAGCGCATTTATGATTTTATGATTATATTTATTTATATAACAACTATTGTTGATGTTAGAACACAAGTTATACTTCTATCACATATCATCAAAACATAGTGTGGAAAGTAGTTCGATATGATCTTTAGCTACATTATATATATCTACGCAAATAATTATTAAATGGAATTAAGATTATTATTCTTATAAGTTACCACTGTCAAGTAATATCTGTTTTGAAATTATTGAGCACGTGCACACGAGCACGTGTATTCGACATGGGGAATAACTTGGCCAACAGAAAAGAACGTAGCTGATAATTTACATTACCAGTCGTTGGAAATTGAATTTTATCGTTTATAAAACATCTCCAGGGAAAAGCAGTTATAATGAGGTCATAAATCCGGTTTCCCAGCAATAATTATAACACTGAACAATCGAGTATATGCGAAATATTCGATCTAGTCAGTAAGAAATTGCGAACAGGTAAGCGAAATATAGATTAACCCGGTATGTTCTTTGATCTATTTTTTCTTGTGTGGAACACGCCAAATTTAGCTGAATACACATATACAGAGTTTAACAAAATTTCAATCAGAATCAAGTTATAAAACAACTCGATTTCCTTAAATTTGATTTTGTAATGGTATACAAGCATTTAAATGAATTTGTCAGTATATTCCTCGCTTGAAATTGGAAGTCTTTTTTTCAATTTTTTTCTCCATGCAAAAAGTGGCAACAGCGGCTCCAGATGACCGATCGATTTCATTCATCGATTTTTCACGCAAACAAGCAGCCACTATAAAACGCCGCGGCAACGAGGTGAAACACATGCGAACAAATGACGTATATTCGCGGAAAGGTAAAGAGAAAAACATCCAACACTATATGACAATTCTTAACACAATGTGAAAGAACGGCGATATTATATTCAAACCGAGTAGACAGTCATACCCTTCTTTGGTGCAGTGGAAATATTGGTATCCATTGCAAAATATAAAAACTGATTCTTTATATTATTCGGTCATCCAAACATTCCAATTTAATATTATAGTGAATGAATACAATCTATTTAATTAAACAACTGGTCTATTCGTATCATATACGCAACACAAAATCATTAACAAGAAGCTAATCTACCCGGTAGTTACAATGTACATGGCAAATAGAAGTTGATTTGCTGATTAATTTCCCTCTAACAGAATGCGGTACATGATGGGAGAAAAGTGAGTGCGTATTGTGTTTGTCTGTGAGAACATTGGAAATGTACCACCACACATCTCGGCATAAATTTCATCGACAGACATTGGGGGAAAATCCTTGAGACACAACATTATTCTATTCTAAAGCAAAATTTAAGTTTACACATATTTTGAAGATAAGTTACTCTACCTGGAATAAAAGTGTAGGATAATCTAACCAAGAAAATATTAATGACCGGCAAAAATAAAAGAAACAAGTTTTCATTATCTTGTTATTTCGGCCATCTCGCTTCTTTAGAATAATTTCGTCTAACTGCTTGTAGTTGACGCATCAGTCGTCTTCGTCGCAAGCAGTATAATGTGCCCCGCGTGTTTTTCTAGTCCATTTTTTCATCTCTCAATCCACACCCCAGATTAATAAATCAGGACTGAATTTTCAACGACACAATTCATATATGAATTTCAGACACCCCACGTACTCACCATCATAACGTTCAGCTTGTTCAGCCAATTTGGCCTTGTACACATTATTTTCACGTTCCGACATTCTGTTTAATTGTACTGATGAATTCCTCCGATATTAAGCTTTTGGAAAGTTTCTGGTGAAATATTTAATTTAGCGTCGATGTTGTTTTAAAACAAAAATTTTCAGCGTTCTACACTTTTTTCGTCGTCACCTGCGTTTCCGAAATTCAATTTATACTTTTCTCTACTACGAATTTTTTCTCTTTGACAAACGTTTTACTTCTGCTTCTGCTCCGGCACTAATGTCGCTGTCGTTAACCGACTGCTTCGCTGCTATCGCTTTTCTTCCTCTCTCCCCTTTTGATAGACTGTCGTGGTAACAATCGCTTTGCTCTATACTTTTCTTTTGTAAATCAACGCTTTAAATCAGCGTCCACAATTGAAGAGAACAAAATTTCAAGTAGATACTTATAACCAAATGAATCTCACAAGTCAAATAATTAAGTTAAATCAATTTTATTTGACAAATTATCAAATTTAAATCGCTTTTTATCCGCAAAACTTCGATGAACGTCGTTGCTCGTCGTTGCTCGCCGTTGTCAACTCGTTGATTCATTTCCTACACAACCGAATACCAAAGGACGCTTAACGAAGTCAACTTCCTTTGCCTTCGTTTTCGACAATCAATATGGCCGCACCTATTTTCATGTATCGACTGCTATCTCATTTCTGAACACAGAAAACGAAGTATTTCAATACCTTCGTCAAATATTGTAGCACCTATCTCACAAACTTAACGATTTCTATCTAGACTGTTTAAATGCCGTACGATGGAAACTAAATATTCTAAAATGCTTGTATCAGCTTATAGAGGTCGCAATAAAGCTATAATCTATCAAAGGTTGTACCTGAAGCTGTATGAAAAAATTTTCTGTATATAATATATTTCAACTCTTTTTGGAAATATTTAAAATATAATAGATTTTCATATTTTTAGAATATTCTTTAAAAAAAATGTTTTCAAAGAGTTTTATTTCCCATTGAAACTCGTATTCTTTCATTTTTAAATTGACACTTTTCAGTGCTACCACTTTTACTTTTTTTACAGAATTTCAGATCTTCGTAATATATATTCGGAAGTGTTTCTAAACTGAAAAATACATAAAAGAATCCATTTAAAACCTATTTTGTAGATGTATAGCTGTGCGTTAAGAAAAAAAAAATAAAAAAAACGAGTTCCTTTTGAAGCCTCCAATCTTGCGGAATCGAATTGAGTAAAAAACAACCCTGATATATTTGAAATAAAGCAAAGTGGAATATGAAATATTTGAGAAGACAAACTCATGTCGTTGGCTCTCGAATCCATTAGAACTTTCCTCTCTGTACAATACACATAGATAAGGTGCGAATTTCAATGAGAAAAGAAATGGTGGAATTCACCATTCTCATTACTTTACAGCGAAATATGTAAAACATGTTGACAACACATATTGCCAACAGAAGATAGCAATCAGCAAATTTTATGAGGAAAATATGAATGAGTAGGAATTTTACATGCGATATATGAATGACAATTTTTTTAAATTAAAATTATTTAAGTAATTACGTTATTAGGAAATAATTTAAAAAAATAATGGAAATAAAAATAGACTAAAAACACCTTCTGGAGAAGGTGCAGGATTCGACAGACAAATAAAACAAACTGTAAGATTTCAACGAGGAAATTCACCTCACTTCGAGGGAAGTCACCTCGTTATAAATTGACATTTCTTTGATTTTTAACAGAAGGGAATCTGTAGCTTGCTGCTATTATAATTCCAACTTGCGACTTTCATTTAGATTTGTATTTATTTTATTTTTATTATACTCTCGCAACATGTTGCTACGGAGTATATTAGTTTTGTTCACCTAACGGTTGTTTGTAACATCTAGAACTAAGCGAGTTAGATATAGACATATATATATATAAATGATCAGGGCGAAATTGCAGGTCCGTCCGTCCGTCCGTCCGTGCAATCGATAACTTGAGTAAAAATTAAGATGTTGATGTTGATGTTGATGTTTGAATAAGTTTTTCTAACCTCTCTTCATATACTGAGAAAATTAGTAAAATCGGATAATAACCACGCCCACCTCCCACACAAAAGTTATGTTGAAAACTACTAAAAGTGCAATAACTCGCTGAAGGAACACGTTAGAAACATAAAATCTTGCAGAAAATATGATACGGAAGGGTTGCATAGGAATCCAACAAAATTTGGTACAGGACGTATATATACAGGACTACTCATATTTGCATTCTTATGTCACGCTGCGAAAATGGACGATATCGGATAAAAACCACGCCTACTTCTCATATAACACAATTTTAAGTTTCATCTGATCCTTTCAATTTAAACAGATAAATCGAGCAGCAATGAAGATATGAAAATCAAACTGTGTACAAATAGTGCCTTCAGGATCTGTCATCTTATGCATAAAAATAGACGAAATCGCGATATAACTTTTCAAGCCATTAGATACTCAATATTAGGATCTCAGTGCCTCTATCTGACTTTTTATCGAAAATATCGGGAAATCTGTAAGATATTGTCATAAAATTAAAGGCTTATCTTTCCATGGTAATAGCGTGCTCCGGTATCAAAAATGGGGAAAATCGGATAAATACTTCCCCTAGCCCAAAATTTGCCTAATATACATATCTTCAACCTTCCTGTAGACTTTATACCATATATAACGGTGAAAATGTAAGGTATCGTAGTGAAACCGGAGGATTATCTCCTCTCCATGATAACAATGTGCTCTTGTGTCAAAAATGGGGAAAATCGGGTAAATACTTCCCATAGCCCCATACACCTATTATAAGGATTTTCAACCTTCCCGTAAACTTTATACCATATATATAACGGTCAATATTTGAGTTATCTGTTAGAAATTTAGAGAGCGTCTCTTTCTGATAACAGTGTCTCCATGTGCTTAAAATAAATAAAATCGGGTAAGTACTTTCTCTAGCCCCCATGTACCCAATATACGGATTTTCAACCTCTGAGTAGATTTTATACCATATATTTCGGTCAATATGTAAGATATCTTAGCAAAATTAAGTGAACGTGTAATATCGGATATACCATAGTTTACTGCCGAAAATGTGTGAAATGGGTCAACGAATTATCCCAGCTCCTAAATGCTACATATAATGATTTTCGATATTCTAGCAGACTTTATGCCGAATATATCGGTCACTGTGTGAGTTACCTTCACAAAATTGTGTCGAAACATATTCTCTAGTATACTTCAGTAATGAAAACAGCTATGTGATGAGTAAAAATCTTCCTTTATCTCAAACATGCCCGACATAAGAATTCCCGACTTTCCATCTGACTTTAAGCCGTTTATGTTGGTCAATATATGTGATATTTTAATGAAATTAAGTGGATATGTTTTCTTAAACACAATGTGATTTCGCGCTAAATATGAAAGAAGATGTCTAGATCATGGTCTAAGCCGCTTATTCCTAATGTAATGATTTGCTTTTCTCTGGTTGACTTTTTCCTCATGTATCTAATATATTTATTAAACGACTTTGGTTGAGTTTATATCGCATATATCGTTTATATCGCACACTTTTGAGTTAATTTGGTAGAGTTTAATATAAATATCTCTTACACGAAGCAAAATATAACAATGAAAGTACAAAAGTCTATTACCTGTAATATAAGTTAATAAGATATCAAATATGATTGCAATCCATTGACAATTCGTCGAATAATGAATGTTGAATTCTTCCGCAACATTTTTTAATATAAAATTACGTTAGTACCTGAAAACATTTCCCCGCCTCTGATCCGTGCACATTCTGAGAGTATAAAATGTTCGGTTACACCCGAACGTAGCTCTTTTTACTTGTTTTTATTTTAGGTTATTTTTTTCTAAATTATGAACTAAAAATAGTAATTAAAAAATATTTTGACACATTTATTTAAATAATTTATATATATGACACCCTTATGGATTCCAGCATGCATGAAATTGCGATTTGTCGTCTTTATAATACTTTATAAGTAAGAAAACTTACGCAAGAACATATTCTACATATATTGTATATTATTTCTTTGGCAAATTTGTTTACATATTTACGAAAGCTAATGCGAGCTACATATACAGATATGTGCATACATCTATTTGTAAATAACAAGTTCCTGGGATTATTCGTTTCGACAAACTTTCAGAAAAAACCACATGCTGATGAGAAAATTAATATTCATAGTAGAAAAAAGTACAAAATCATTTCCATTCATAAGAAAGCGCATCATCAACAAAGCAAAGGCATTTCATTAATATACGCAAACCTCGAGCACATCTCTCCCCATGCGTGTTTTGCCCAAAAGTGTGTTTTCGCGAGATGGTAAAAACCATTAAGTCAAATAATTTCTAATATTTGCTTCAGAAGTGAAAAATATCAGCGATCCCCTTTTGTTCATTATCACATTTTTCAAATTCTGCTGAGGAACGAGAATGATATTGATATTTCTATTGAAATCAGCATCTTCTTTTAGAAATCATCAAACAATAAATAAGCTGATATGATTTTAAAATCAGAAGAAGCGAGGGTGGTAATCGTTCGAACAATGAATTTGTGCACAGGTTCGAGTCCTGGACAAAGATTTGTGTTTTTTCTTATATGTTACTTTTCTAGACAAATATGAATATTCATGCTTTTGTGGTTTTTATCAAACTGTCTGCTCTGTTGCCACATTTCCTTTTGACTTCAGCATTCGCATCGAAAGAAGACTCAGCTTTTTGCCATCATCGTGAGGAAACAATTTATTGAATGCGACGCCTGCTGTGGGGAGAAGAGTTGGAATGGATTTTGTTGTTGTTCTCATGATGATTAGAATTTTCATTGTAGTTTTACATACAAGTGTAGATTTGTATAAAGTTAGGCAACCACTTGCGCAAGTTTGTCTGTTTGTGATTGAGCATATGAAAGGGGTTCCCAGGTGGGTTGCAAATACATACATATGTATGTATGTATGTATTTATGCAAGAACTGTATTGTGATTGGGTATGTGTTTTTCAATCGGGTATGTACATGCGCATACATATGTTCATGTATCTGTATGTATACTTTAATTTAAACTTTATATACTTTTCACTTCACGCCTTCACGGTTTCACTCCCACGCCTGCACTCAAATTTTTTAATACAATTTTTATTTTCCTACATATTATTAATTTTTAAAATTATTTTCAAATAACGTACTTAAGTAATTAAATTTGATAAAAAAAAAAAAACATTGCCATTCTCTGTTACAAATGAAAGAAAGTTAATATTTCACGAGGTGAATTCCCCGTTGAAAATTTTCAGACTTTGTTTTATTTCTCTGTCGAACATGCGTTCTGGTTTAAGCAGAGAACATACAGCCATGGAGAAGGCGATCTTCCATTTTTTTTATTTTATATGCAAGTATGTATACATAAATGCATAATATAATAGAATTATTTTAGAAAACGGTGAATAAGGATACAAATTAGCTAATGAAAAATGTTTTTGTATCCCGCTTAAATGAAATGTGCAAGGATTGAATAATATGATATGAAAGAGAATTTAGAATATTACCTGACTCGAGTTGTTAGACAAGAGTTGCTCGTGTGAATGCAATGGGCAACACCAAAATAGATTTTTCCGATTATGAGCAACGAAAGTTGCCGTGTATAAGCCCAGACAAACTTGCAGTCATCTTAACTGTTTTTTGTATATTTAATTTTTCAACAAACTGGCAACACCAATAAATTTTGAACAAAATTGTCGTATAGGATACCTAGAGAGCATCAGTTTTGATTTTTTCTTTTCTCATAGTTTCTTATAAACAATTGATCCAGACCATATTTCTTACATTAACATGTCGGATAATGCTGATATTATGGATGGCATAGAACCATGTCGGACGTGTGGTATATTCTACTTAACAGCATCAAATTTCCTACGTAAAATTTTCGACTCTTGCACGGGAGAGTATGATCTATCACATATTCGCTCAGAATTAGCGGCTTGGAATGTTGAGGTAAATACAAATATCTTTTAAAATAAATAATTCAATATTGCCCGATTATTATTTTCAGATTAATCCGAATGATGGACTGCCGCAATATATTTGCACATGCTGTATTTTGGAATTTCAAAAAGTTTTTAAATTCCGGAACCTATGTGTGGAGTTACAATCACAATGGATGAATTTATACAACATACGAGAAGAAAATAGATTATATATTAAAAAGGAGCTATCTGACCCAGATGAGAAAAGTGAAAATATTTGCGATTTTATTTATGTTGACGACCTAAGCCATAACGAATACAATGGAGAAGGTGATGCATGTTATACTTCTTTTAATATTCCTCACGTTCCTATTAAAGAGGAAGTTATGGAAGGGGTCCCCATACACAATGACAATTGTGTTTCAACAATTAAAAATGTATTTAACGAAAGCAATATTCAGAGCACGGAGAGAGTTATCGAAACCAATCAATTACAGAACTTAATACAAATTCCGGACTTTGATTCCAAAATACTGGTCTCCCCACTATCACCACTATTGGAGAATTCCGTAAGCTCGGATTCACCCTTTCAATTAAATGTAGAGAAAGTAACGCCTGTGCAATGTAATTTGTGCAGACATATGTCAGCTACCACGGAATTGCATAAACGGCATATGAAAAGAATACATGAGCTGAAAGACATGGAGTGCCACATATGTGGAAAGCAATTTAAAAATGCTACTGCTACACGTCTCAAATTTCATCTGAAATGGCATAGAATTAGCAAGCATATTAAATGTGCTCAGTGCGGATTTTTCTGTGATTCACGTGAGACTCTTAAGGAACATACCAAAGCAATTCATTCTAAAATTGAATGTACTAAATGTGGAAAACGTGAGTAAAAAAATGTTAGAAACTTGGAATTGTAAAGTGGATATGGTCGCCAATAACCGATCTGAGGCTACTATAAACACTTAGTACAAGTTTAAACTAATCATATGTATATATAATTGATATGTGTATATATAATTTATGCAATTTTCTATTTAGGCGTCTTGGGGAAAAAGATGAAAATTCATATGCGCGCTCATGGATTTAGATCATGGCAATGCTCTTACTGTGATAAAGGTGAGTTTAAAATTGGTAGTCAGTATATCATAAACCTTTGTTAATTTTTTATTTCAAGCATTTGATGCAGAGAATGTACTGGAGACTCATATTTGGCAGATACATGCTCATGAAGATGAGATGCCTATTGCTTCAGAAGGTACAAATTCTCCCAGTAAGGAAGAAAAACAATCGCTATCTTGTAGTCAATGCTCTCAGCTTTATTCTTCACAATATCAACTGAATACACATAAGCTGCTATGTCATTTCAAAGAAAATACATCAGACGTAGATTCCCTTGGCAATGTTGAACTTCAAAGTGAACAATTTCATTATTCAGACAGAAAAGATCTTGCCATTCCTATTACAAATTTAGATAATATTAACGAAGTAATTGAAGAAACCACAGTCCATGAAGAAAGCTCATACAACTCTATTAACAATAATGCTTTTACGCAAGTTATCTCTTCTGACGAGGAATACGGTGAAAGTGAGAGTCAGTCCAAAGATGTTTACTCAAAATGTACCCAACCGTTTTCAAACACCGAACAACTCTGTACCCACTATTCGCAACATTTGAAAAAATCTGAGCTAAGCTGTCATATATGTGGCAAATCCTTCGAACTCAAGTTTAGTCTGAATCGTCATTTGAAAAAGCACAAGAGCATATAACTTATATCTTGTCTTTGTGTGACTTGCATAAAATGTTCCATTAAAAGACATTTATAGAATAATTGTGTGTAAGCAAAATATATAAAATGTAAACATAGTATGTTTGTACATATGTTATTTTTTCCATAAAATTGATTTCGACTCAGAAATAAAAATCTACAGATACATAACAATAAATTATGAAACTTTTTCTTACTTAGGAAGTCAGTAAGTTTCAATTCAAAACAAACTAATTGTTTAAAAAGTAATATTTAAGATATGGTATTAAAATGGAACAGACACAATAAGTAATTTATAAAGCAAAAGTAATTTTGTTAAAAATTAGAAGTGGGATATGGATAATTCTAAATAATACATGTACAAACAATATTTAATATATGTAACTATTGCAAAGGAAATGTTTTTTAATTGCAACTTCAATAAATATTTAGCTAACTAAATATTTTGAAAAGCTAGCAATACCGCCAACAGAACCCACCAGCTATCCTATTGATTGATGTATTTTCAGTGTATGGTTTTGCTAAGTTCAACATGAAGACATTAAAACAGCGGAGATTTCTGTAAGCATCAATCAAATATATGTTTACTCGCAAGGATGGTGTGATGATATTCGAAAATGAATAATAGTTATTGAAGAGAGTTCCTACATATCCAAATGAATAATTTACAACCTGATTCATACTTTCCATACAAATTTTATGGGGTACATGAGATCTCTAAACAAAATATGTATTCTCTAGTTTGCACCTGACAAATCCTGGATTTAATAATTTAAGAGTAAAAGGTTCTGTAAAATACGATGACTGACGTTTTATAAATCCTAACATAGTATGTAAATTGGAAACACCATAATGTGATAAGAAGTGATGGTTGTCTTATAAAACTTAGAACATTTTTAACCCATTTAGCTCGGACTGCTCAAACCTTTTTACTTCAACATAAATTTTTACATCATATATATATATATATTTGGGGAAAGTTTTATGTCGCTATAAAAACAACAACAAATAGTAATATTAGCAATAAATTGTTTTGAATAAACTCCAACAATAAAAACAATGATTTAATAAATTCTATAAAAGACGAGTGAAATTCAATGGTCAGTATGATTAAAATAATCTTGATGAGAAATTGGGAAATGGAGTCTCTAATTGCTTTGACACCCTTCAGAAAAAAAACTAGGTGACGGAGATCTACAAACTATGTTGTTTAGGAACAATAATTTGATTATCGCTGAAATATACCTTGCCAAATATTAGGAGTAGCTAATAATTTATAGAAACTTTAATATTAATATTTAGGAGTAGCTAATAATTTATAAAATCTTTAATATTAATATTTAGGAGTTTTTGATATCCAGAAGTAATTAAGTTCGCGGATAAATAATTTACTATTTAAAGTAGTATATTCTGTAAGGTCCGGTTATTAATAAAATAATTATTAATAAATTAATCTGAAGCAAACGGACCAAGGTCTACCACCTTAGTAAAGCATAATGACAAAAGCAACATCTGTATTTTCTGTATCTGCGACTTGTTGAATTTATATTGATGACCGAAAAAAAGAAATAAACCCACGATCACATTATATATTTATAAGTATTCGTTAAGCTTTCGATACATTTTCTTATTTCTGTTATTTATTGAATAAGTCAATCAAATGATTTCATGTGTTTGCACTTATGTTTTTATATAAACAAAAAAAAAAGAACAACGATGTCTATGTACGAATATCTATGTATTATTAATATAATATATGTATTATCTTATACTTATATACTTATCCTCAATGCAAAAAATAAACTTAAACATATTTTCGAAGTTGTTTCTACGCACTCTATAAGATGGTTTTTTTAACATATATATAACATATCATTGGTGTGCTTATGAGGGCAATGTAGTAACATATTTGTTACTACAATTGAGAGCAAATACCGATATAATCAGGACCGTAAACGAACAAAACGTAAATGTATACAATTTAATCAGATCAGAGCCTTCTCTCACTCAGAATAAATATCACTCATTCTTACTCTCTTCATTAGTTATTCATAAATATTAAGCGAGATTGGAGCGAATTTATTCCAAGAAGTCACTACTTAATCAATCTCGTATACCTCATTCTCTTTGAAGCCGGGCGGGGCTGTACTAAATCCCGTACCAGAAGGAGTAGCTGGCGGGTTTTCTCCTGCAATTTGCACCTGTTGTCCACCCTGTCCACTAGACGATTGGAAATATCCTGCTGCATTCGGGTTTTGATTTGCGTACAAAAGTGGACTCATATACATTCCACTTGGGTGTGCAAGTGTTGCGTGTAATGATAACAGCTCTTTATACATTGTAGGATTATTGTTATTCATTTCGGTATACAAATGTTGCAAGTATGTGGGAACAAGCTGTAGAGCTTGAGTATGCGTTAGTTCCGGATGATCCTTTACGATCTTCATATTGAGTAATTGTAACAGTACATCTGAACGAAAACCAAAAATCCGGTTAGAGGTTACACCGCCCGTTGCATTGCCTAACTGACCGCCAAAAGCACCTCGATCATATGACATATATTGGGCAGTTTGGACGCTACGTGTCTTTTCTGCTTCATATTCTGCCCAAGCAGCCTTGCGTTCAGCATCATTAAGATTCTCGCTTTCTTCATTCTCTAAAAGAGAATCATGTTCATGATATTTAAATATCATCGATTCGTGTTTACTGAGCAGCTCTGCAAATAAGCGATCTTTTGGTAAAATAGGTATTTCACGTTCACCTCCTGGTTTTATTTCATAAGTATAAAGTTCCTGTAGATCAGATTGATTGTAGTGACGAGAAATTTGTTGTTCATCTATAACTCTCTTAGCTGTTGCCTGTTTTGCTACTTGGCGCTCATATACCTTCTGCTCCATTGTACCCATGGCTATAAGTCGATAAATATAGCAGGGTTTCTCCTGACCAAAACGATATACTCGAAAAATGCTCTGGGTGTCATGAGAAGGATTCCAAGAGACGTCGAATATGACAACACGATTCGCTGCAACCAAGTTTATACCCAAACCACCAGCCCGTGTTGAAATGAGAAACAGACGCCCACGCAAATTGCTAACATCGTTAAAATTCTTGCACATAGCTTCACGACTTTCGACGGAACATGAACCATCAAGACGGAAATAATCTATTCCTGGCTGCCAGCAACCTTTAAAATCGTCAATATTACCTAAAATTATAAAATATATTACATTTTTTCTTTTATATTTATTAAAAACATATTATTTTTGCCTTCATATTCGTATCCCCTAGTCCTACTATCTATTAATGACAAAAAATGTTCGATTACATCGATGGATTGCAAGGATTGCGAAAACACAAGAAGTTTGTCTCCAATAACTTCACATTCTTGTAGCAAATTCATTAGTATCACGAGTTTCGGGGAATGATTTATATTGTTCAACTCCTTTTCCTCCACAAAGCGTTTCCACCATTCTGATGGATCAGCTTCTGGTTGCGGCGGTTCCAATTCTTCAATATCACTTTCTTTTACTATCTGCTTACGACCGCATGAACGGGCAGATTTACTTCTACTTTGTACACCACCAGTTCCACTACCACCACCCCCGCTGGCGAATGATTTTGATGAATTCACAGACGTATCTGAACCGGTGTCACTCTCAGCATCATCATCATCGTCATCGTCAATAAAATCCTCCATTGAGTCCGAATCATTAGCCTGCTGTCGTTTACGAATAACTGTATCACTATTCATTCGTAAATTCATCGGATGAGTCCATATTCGACGCAAATCCTGAAAATCTTGAAATAAACGTGCTCCCTTTCCACTAATATCAGAGCCACTAATGTCGCGCTGAGTTGACATGTAATATTCGTAAAGCTGCTGCTGTAGATCAGAAAGAGTTGTATACACAGTATATTCATGCTTTGGCGGTAGATATGGTGCCAGTACCGAATAATCACGCCTCTGAATGCATCCTTCCAACATTTTGTGCAAAATATGAGATCGATGCTTCATAAGGCGAATATCTCGTTCAGTTGAATCTGTATATTGACCATTGGTTATAGGATTCACAAAACGATTCAAATACTCCTTATATGTGCCAAGAAGATTTGGTTTGATAAATTGAATCATGCAATAATCTGTAATATAATATCAAAGAAGGGACATTATTATATTATATTTATTCAATTATGCAAACATAATAATATATTTTATAATATTTATAGACGAAATGAAACTTTAAGAAGTCATGAAACATTTGCAACCAGTTATTATTAATATAACGAAATAATGTATGAACGCGAAATTAAAAATGAGGTGATAAATTGCAAACTCATTACTTCACATTTACAACATTCTAGCGCAAAATATTATTGCAGTACATTGTGATCATTTCCATTATTTTTTACCACAGACCGTAACCCTATGATCACGATACGATCACGATCAATCGTAATCAAACGTAATCATTACAAGTTGTTATAATGGTGTTTAAAAATGATTTTAAAATGTATGAGCGGAAATATTAATAAATTTCAGTTTTATTCCATAAAAAGAAAAATTATACAGTGTGTTATTTTTTCACCCTGATGTCAGTTTGTTTATGAAATATTAAAAGTGAAAAGATTTTAACTGGTATAAATTGCGTTGTGTATTGTTTTTTATTCCTATACCCTAAAACGAAAAATCCTTTATACAAAAAAAATTTCGGCTCAACGGCTTCATTATAAAGGGGGCCGACTGTAATTATATTTTGTAATTTAATAAAATTCGAAATTTAATTATAAAATATAATATTTATACCAGGTTCATCTTTTTGAAATTGAAATAGATTTATAATGTCTTAAAATAATATGCATATTAATATAATTTAGGCATAAATTATAATTTCATTTTTTTTTTTTGGTATTTATAATATGTACTTAAAAATAAAATAAAACGTTTAGTAAATAATTATCAACATCTATACTTACATTCTTTAAGATTGTTCTGAAGTGGTGTGCCAGTTAGCACAATTCGTCTTTTAGTTCGCATTTTAGTAACTGCTTTACTAATGGATGTTTTCTCATTTTTAAGTAAGTGACCTTCATCACAAACAACTAGATCTGGACCTGGGTCGACTAGCGCTTGTTGCAATATTCCACGTTGTTTCTTACGTAAACCTTTTGCCTTTTCATTAGCCAATATACGATACATATCATAGCCAATAACGCATGCACCACCCTCTTCGAACCATTCGTTTAGTTTGAAAATTCTGGTTGGTTTGTCCTTATACTTGGACATGTCATATACTTCTACATTACGTTTATTAGCAAATGCTATCCATTGATGGAATTCACGTGCCCAATTATTAAGAGTGCTTAAAGGAGTTATTATTAATACACGTTCTACTCCTGTTCGACTTGAATTTACCAATAAAGTATGTGACAGGCTGACTATTTGTAATGTCTTTCCCAAACCCATGCAATGAGCCAAAATGCAACCAGAACCAGAATTATCTTCAGCTTCCTTCATTGTTTCAAAGCAAGCATCCCACATAAACTTCACACCTGCTACTTGATGAGGTTTTAATTTCTTTAGAATGCCTTTATCAACTTCAAGCAATGGTTTCTTAGTTTCTTCATCAAAGTCGAGCACCAATTCAGTGACCTCAACATTTTCTGGCTTTTCGTAAATTTGATTGTACAACTTTTGACGTTCCTCTATACGTTTGCGCCGTTCTTCTTCTTCTTTAGTAGCATTTTTTGTGGTAATGTCAAGATCCTTGGTTTTTATAATTTTACGGATATGTTTGCGCTTGTTTTTATTTTTCTCATCAACATCTTCCTCGTCTGATTTTGCACTCTTTTTGAACTTCCCCTTCCTCGTATCATGGCCATCATCATCATCACTGCTTTCTTTACCACGACGGAGTCTTCCGCGTTTTTTCGGAACGGGCTGTGGTGTGAAGTCAGAATCATCATCACTACTTTTCTTTCTTTTATTAAAAACTCTCTTCTTGCGTGCTGGTATCACTTCACTGTCACTACTTTTGCCATCCGACTCCACTTCAGAATGATCGTCAAAGTTGTTAACTTTCTCATATGCAGCTGAGTCTGATTCATCTGAATCAGAATTCATAACTATTTTTCTAATCGTTGCTGATGACCTTTTTTCGACGTAAGGATTCTTATTAACACAATGTTCTCCCTTGCTTTGATTTTTTATAGAATTATCTCCACCGTTGACTTTAGTAACAGTCAATTTTTGGTTTGAAAGGCTTGAAGAAGTTGGAAAAATTGTTCGTTTTATGCGAACTGTGCACTGCCTAATGCGGGGCAGCGCTCCCTCTAAAAGATTAGATTTTTCGTGTTGAGCCAATTCGTCTGATTTTGCCGAAATCGATTGAATTTGTTTTGGACTTGATGTTTCTTTTTCTTGGTGTTCCACGCTATCTTCACTGTCACTCAACTCTATCAGAGTACAATTATTTCTATTCTTGCGGTCAGGTAATCGTCTTGACTGGATTTCGGATATCAGTTTTTTATTTTCTTTACTTTTATTCACTATTGGTTTCTCCAAAAGTTTTTCTAATGGTACAACACGAACTTTGAATTCATTTCCATTATTTTGCAGGGAAGATACCTGTTCTGAGTTTGTATTTAAAGATATTATGTTCGGTGAACGGGCATTTTTACTTCTTTCGCTATGGGAATCAGATTCATTTTTGTCCTTGTTTTCTGGGTCAAATTTGGAGTTAACTTTATTATTGCTCGTTGTGCTATGAATATTACTGTCTTCCGCTGAATTTGCATCAGAATCCGAGTGTACTTTTTCTTCTCCCATAGATGCAATTTTAAAAATAAATTATGTAGTTCCTGTTATGGAAACAGTTTTTCCCCAGCCCGTAGATAGTGGTCAGTTCTCTAACGTAAACGAAAACATCAGCTTTGTCAATTAAGAAATATCTGTATCTGCAAAAAAAGAGACAACTATAAATATATATGCAAAATTGTTTGAAGTCTATGTGATTTATTTAAAAAATTATTTTCAATTTTTTCTTGACGACGTTAAGTCCTTTTATCAATCAAATCTATTTGTTTTTTCTTGTTTTATTTTCTGATGTATGCTCGGACCATGTTAATAAATAAATACATAAAGTTTGGCAAATCCACACTAAAATTTACTCTATTCGTGAGAAAGCGGAAGTCGCCCTTCAGTACCATTTATTCGAATTGTAAGATAATACATTCAAGTTTTCAAATAAAGGAATCTTTTATTTGGTATATAAAGTTTTAAACGCACCTAGATATGCGGTATGTGCATATTACACCAAGCAAATAATTTTTTTCTTGAAGAATTAAATCTTCAATTTTTCCGAAATAAATAAGAAATACGCGTCTCACATTTTCTAATAAATTAAGTTGAAGGCTAAGATGATAGGAAATAGCATTTAATTGTATCTTTTACGTTTTTGCGAGGATTTTTTCTGCGATCCCTTCTTAAAAAACGCAAATTGTCAAACGCCGCTAAAAATCGGAATTTGTAACTTTGCAGGTATACACAGATCAACGCAAAGATGTGTTTCGTGAGTATACTGCCAGATGAACGTTCGCGTGTCGTAGAAAATCAATTATTCACAATAATATCTACAAAAATTTTTTCTGGATCTTTGCTATTTGATAACGTAAAATGAAATTAAAATATTTTACGATTTTCAAACGAAAATTTCTTCAGCTTTCAAATAGTCATCAAAATATGATATTGCTGCTGGTGTAGATGCTTGAAAATATGATTGTTTATATTTGATTAGTTTTTTAATAACCCAATTAAATGATTGGAGGCCAAGCATAATAGCAGATTCACATACAACTTTGGTTTCGCTTTGCTTCAGACTATTTGCTTTGACAGATAAGTTCAATATATGCCTTTGTTTGAGTACGTCCATATAAAAAGTTTTCGAGGGACGGCAAAGTATAGCGAAGCAAAATGTTGGGCAACTCTAATTTTTTATGTTTTGACAAGCAGCTGTAGTATTTTTATTACTTATTTCTTTTACTTCTATTATTTTTCAATTGGATCGAAACACATTTTTAAAATATCTTTGTAAGTTTAGTTTACCAAAACTATTAAGTTGAAAATAACCAAGCAGGAAGTATTAAATACCAGAGAGAAGCACGGAGTGCAAATCGTTCATTCTGGCATACCCTATTTTTACTTCGCTTTGAAGTCAAAGTATGAACTGTCAAGCAAAGCGAGGAAAGTTCTATGTAAATCAGCCATAAGATGGAATTAGAAATTTAAATCTGGCACAGATTTTGTATCAGAAAATTCTGGATTATAATTCTGTTTTCATTTTTTCTAGATACAACGATGTGTACAACTTCACAAAAAAAAGAGGAAACAAATGTACGAATTGTCGTTGTTCTGTAGTAAATAATTAAACAGTTTTCAATTTGAATTACCATGCGATTTTCGAATAAATCTTTGCATTCCCTACAAGTTTATCGAAAATATCGTAAAACTATTAGCTGAATATGTATGGTTGTGTTCAGACACGGAAAATTTTGTTGCTTATTGTTGGCAATTGTTTTTTTGACGGCAACCCACACGAAAATAACCTGTATTAGCTAATTTTTATCCTGATACTAAATTTTCTAAGTTTTTATAAATTACCCCACCCTGGCTTCTCAAATCCCCCTCTTATTGGTAAATAAAAGTCATCAAATTGATCGTAAAACTTCTTCACTTTAATTAATTACCCCAATATTTACTGTGTACACAATTACCAAACTAGCTTACTTTCAAATTAATGTACTTCTTCATTTCCAGAACTTGCTGCTAAAGAGATATCAGCTTTTCTCTTACTTTTGTATTTGGTATTTTAAACAGACCGTTTTGCCCAAGCACGTGCAACGCGACACCCTTCACCTTTTCACGTTGTTCCCTCTTCGACAAACTACGAATTGCCGCCTCAAAAGTTTCTGTGTCTGAACACACTATAAATTAAATTAAAATGACGGAAACAGCATATAATATAAAATATTGCGAAATCTATTTTTAAGTTATTATTACTATATGATATTTTGGTATATAAAACTGAAAAATAGCGTAAATTGTGCGTGCATAAAGTTGCATAAATGTAAGATTACTTTTATTTGCATGAAATCGAACGACTCCATCGTACGTAATTAAACACGTTGAATTGAGGCAATGCAAGCATATTAGAAATAATATAACCAACACCTTCAAATTATTTGTTTTTACACAATTGAACGCATACGAGTTGAAAATGTTCAACTTCTTAGCGTATGCCAATAAATGTTCAAATTTATGAGCACTTGTTTCGAAAACATGCGCTTACTAAGGAGCGATGATATAAGGTTCCCGTTTTATTTCAATATGTTCAGCCAGGTTGCTTTAATATTTTTACTGGCAGGAGTGAATTTAAAATTGAAACATATTAGTTTTTCTCTAAATAAATACGGACAGGTTTTTAATTCACTACTCTGTAACTAATTAATATTGTTTTACAAATGAAATGAAATGATAATACATAGCATAAAAATAGAATGAAGGAGTTAAGATTGCAATACGCTACGTATTCCATTATGTACTTCCATTCTTTTATGACGTTGAAAAAATTGATGTATTTTTATGTCAAATGCAGTCCAGATATTTCTAGAGTTTTTGGCTCAAATCATAACAAAGCACGAATAAACATTGTTCCCAGGACAGTTGGGTTCATGTCCAAGTCTTATCCTTCGTAGGACCGTCAACCCGGTTCCACCACTACAACCATATATTTAATGATGGCAAAGTTACGCATACGTTGATGCATTTTATGTAGTTTCAGCTTAAGTCACTGGACATCCCAACTTTTTAGAATGCTTTCTCATATTGTTCTTAGATTTGTTTGAAACTGGTATCGGCTGTGTTCATGGGATACATTCAGAATCGATCTGTGAATAGGTCAAAATGGGAAATGGGAAGATTTGAATATACCACAGTTGACAATCAAGTGACAATTCATGGTATGTTCAATGCACAATGGAATTAGAATATTAGAAGAAATGAGAGTCTGTGTCCGAAAAATAATAAATTGAAAAACTGAAAAAATGTTCAGATGAGGAAAAAATTTGTAATGAGGGAACCGCTTTGCTCGCAACGAAACATTGACGTAGACACAATTGAGTCAAAGTTAAATTCAGTGAGCGTCAGAGGAAAAAACGTGGGTAAATGTTAGATTTTTATAATAGGTGAGCTTTTGAAGTTGAAGGGAAGTGAAATTAAATCATCTTAATTAGAAGTCTTGCGTTCGTATAAATTCGAATACAAATAATGGACCCATACTTGCGTTGAAAAAGCAAACGATGATGCAAGAACTTTTGCATTCATCGAAAGTTTTATTTCCCCTTCTTGGTGTAGAGAAATTAATTGACTTTTGTTTGTATTCTTTTTACGTTACAGTGAAGTAAATAAAACTCTGATAAAACGATATTAAATTAAAAAAGTATTGTGATAAAGTCGCAACATATAAAACAGGATATGAGCCATACAATGACCGATTCAGAGATGAGCGTTTCTGGTGGTGCATTCGAAGATAGTGA
The DNA here is from genome assembly GCA_021498325.1 of Bactrocera minax. Lineage (NCBI taxonomy): Eukaryota > Metazoa > Arthropoda > Insecta > Diptera > Tephritidae > Bactrocera > Bactrocera minax. The sequence continues at coordinate 255,047 of JAKEEE010000044.1, read as the reverse complement.
TACGAATTCTAGTAGCAGTTGTAGTATGAGCTCTTCAACTTCTAATTCAAACGTGAATGATTTGCAGTTGGATACACTTGAGCTAGCTAAAATAATGAACGAAGTGATACGTTTGCCGCGGGGTTTATGTGAAAATATGAAAATCTTTCACGAATTTTTCTCAGTAGAAACATGGAATAATATACCTGAAGCGATTCGATCAAATTTGGAGAAGCATTTACCACATTTTACAAATATACTTACTCCTCAGGAGACATCTGTGGAGATACAACGTACTTTATCAATGCTTTTCAATGGTGACTTAATGCGGTTTGGTCACTCACCTCTTTTTGACTTGCAACAGGAATTGGAGAGTGGAAACTTTAGACCTGACGTTCTACGCCTACGCCAAAGTATTGCTAAATCACGACGACGCGAACAGCGATTTCAAAGATGTGAGCGGCTTAGCCAACTTGCTAAAGAATTGTTTTTGTCCCGAGAACGCTTGTTGCGAACTGCTTACAAATCTGCCCCAAGTAGCATACTTCGAACAGAACGTATAACAAAGCGGGAACAAACCACTTTTCATGCTGACACAAAACTATGTACAGTACGTTGTCGGAAACGTTTTAGAAAAGAATTGGATCATATCACAGATCAATTGGGCATTAAAGCAAATGAGTTAAGTGCTGACGAGGCGGATGCTTCCACTGTCGAAAATGTCACGGATGAAAGCCATTTCAATATGAAATCTGAAATATCATCTGTACTAAAATTACCTGCTTCTGGTACTGATCGTTTAATTTTCAGTACATTATTTAAAAAACGAAAAAATCTTGCTGACGAAGATGCGATACGCACCGATCAGAATATGCAACAGTCTAGATTATCAAATAGAAATTTCCGATCGTATATACGAGAACACAAGAGGCGGAAAATTACAGAGCCGGTATTTTATAAATTATGCTTCCATATGTACATTTACTCATTAAAATTTGAAATTTCAGACTTTACCAGACTTTGAGACTTTCGATATACGGTTGCGAGATGTGTGTGCAAGGGCACAGATGGGAGGAAATTTTAAACAACTTTTCGGCGTGGGTAAAGTTATCGGAAGGAAAACTAAGGCTAAACTTGTATCTTTTACTGATCCTCCAGCATTAGTACCAATTACGGGTAATGATCAGTATGCTGACACATCTGAAAAGAAAGAAAATGAGGTTAAATTAGATATTCCTTCGATTGGGAAAAGTTCAAAAAATTTAAAAGAACAACAGGGTGAGCGTTTTCAACAACGTTTATCGGAACACTCAAACGGAACATTACAGCATCCGTTTCTCCCTGAAGATGGTGCACCATTTAATATACTAGATGGTGAAGTCGAACTTCAACAAGAAGAAGTTGAAACCTACGGTAGCTGCGAGGAGGCCTTACCAAGTTTCGTAATTCCCAATGAAGTTGTTTTACCTACAATTGAACAAACTGAAGTACCGCCACAGAAACTTTTGCAAACGCCTCACAAAGAAGACGACAGTAACGTCGATTTACAGGGTAAATATTCATTTGTTGAAAATATTAGTCAAAGTACTTTAGCTGAACAAAATATGCCCAAGCTAGAGTCTATATTTTCCAAAATTAACAAAACACCTGTCAACGAAAAGACCCGATCAAATTCTCACTTAAAGTACAATGCAACCAATATTTCATCTGCAATTGGAGCAGTAGTAACACCAATAAGAAGGCAAACACAACCGATGATTTCACCTGGCAAAAGTCTTATTCCGACAATCCTTAGTGAATCATCTGAATTAATTCAGGAGACTCACGCATGCTTCTTTTCGCTTATACGTGATTTGTTTTGCGCAACACCCCATCACCGAATGCAATACAATGAACTACGTATGCGGATCGATATCTGGTTACGGAATCCTATTACCGCTTTAAACGATTGGTATGCTCAGTCTGATAACTGGTCAGCATTATTAACATCTGCTATAAATTTTTTGGCTGGAGATTTCTCCGACCAGTCAGATGAATACGTTCCATACTTAGAATTCAAATCCCAACAAAATATTTTTCAGTGGATAGGAGCAGGTCGAGACTCTGACACCCGTCTCTCTAAATTGTGCCTTTATTGGTTACAACGTCGTGAAGTTTCGGATAGAGTACCAACTGCTCCTTCCCAAGTAATCACAGATGACAGAAATGAAGCTTCAAATAATATAAAAATAAATAATACCACTTATCACTCGAACGAAATAGACGATGCTCCGATATCATTCGATGGAGGTATATCCCCGCCACCGCCACCACGTTGTCCTACGGCATGGACGGTTTGCGCAGCTACACCTGAGGAAATTATTGAGTTTCAACGACAGGAACGTGAACGCTTTGAGCAACCGCACCGTGCTTACACTTACCATATGAATGGTTACGAAAGTGTTGTCGGCCCAGTGAAAGGAATATACACACAAATGTATGCTTTAACCAAGGCCCGTGGACATAGTATGATGATTGGAAATCGTCCAAATTTCGTCACGATTTTAACATTAGTTCGTGATGCAACTGCACGTTTACCGAATGGTGAGGGTACTCGAGCCGATATAGCCGAACTGCTTAAGAGCTCGCAATATATAAACTTAAAGGAAGGCGAAAATGTACTGCAAACAACAGTCAGCGGAGCTTTGGACCGCATGCACACAGAACATGATCCATGTGTGCGTTATGATCCAAAGCGTAAAATTTGGATCTATCTCCACCGAAATCGAAGCGAAGATGATTTTGAACGCATACATCAGCAAAGTCAGGGTGTAGGAAAATCCAAAAAAGTAGTGCATCGTAAAGCTAAGACAAAGGTAGCATTAGCCAAAACGACTTCAGAAATTAATGATTCAAATACTGGTTTAATCACATGTGAAGATGAGGCTAATGTAGGAACTGTAAATGCAGCAAACACCACTCCAAAAGTTAGTCCAGCTTTTTCGATGCCTGCATTAGTACCAACAAATCCAATCATTGTTAGTAGTCAAAGTGCCATAACGCAACAAAAAATACCACTTGTTATAACTAAACCATCAGTGAATCGTTCGCTCCCTGTGCCGCCATTAAAGTACAACATACCGCATCAACAGCAGAAATCTTTACTTAAAACAACCGTTCAATCGCAATCCCAACGGCATCAAGAACATCGACAAATCAATAACATTACTAGTATTGATACGCAAGTTCCACAACATCAAAGGGTTCAACAACGAATGGCAATTTTAACAAAAAATACCACCGTAACTGAAGTTTCAGAAGAAAGCAAAGTCAATAAGCAAAGTCAGTTAAATTTAACTATGTCACCGATCAAATCCAACTTAGCGACGATAACTTCAGGAAATGTTAACTCTACACCAATCATTGTTGCTACACCATCTGGTCTTCAAACTGTACACGTTTCCAGTGCTACAGTTGTGACATCGTCACCAGGTACATCCGTTTCACTACCATCACAGCAGTCTCCATCTCTTAGTGCCACTTTCAGTGGAAAAAAAGTCGCTTTAAATAAACCCATTATTATAAATCAAATAAAGGGGCAATCTACATTAGGCGTGGGATCCCAAACCAAATCTGTTTCACAACAAGTGCTTAAACAACAAAATATAGTTTACGCGCAACAACAACAGAAGCAAACGCAAGGTTTCATCATTCCGATCAGCATGTCAAATTCTATTTCGAATGCTACTGACGTTGAAGTTCAAAATCTAAGGACCAAAGAAACAAATTTGCGAACCCTACCTCTTTCATCAATTACTACAGGTGGTTCCACCACGATTTACATGGACAACACAAAGTTAGTTTCTGATGTTGGAAGTTTGCCACCAGAACAAGCACAACAAAACAAATCACATGGAAAAAATATCATTCGAATCGTGCCAAGCATCAGTGGCAGTGGAGTAAAATCGATTTTACAACCTGCATCAACTGGATCGGTTGTTACTTCCAGAAAACCTCCCGTTCATGTTATTGGTAATCGCGTTGTGACAGGAGGTAGTGGGATAGGAACAGCGCGGGCACATACCCAACAAACTAAATCTTTGGGTAATATATCGCTTATGAGTAGTAATAGTGGCACGCAAACATTTGGCGTTTCATCGATGGGATCAGCAGCTAGCGGTTCTACACTTATAAAAATGTCTCCACATACATTTGCAACTTTGCAGCACAAGCAAAATCAGCAGATTGTTGTGAAGAAATCTTCACCCTCATCGCCTGTAACGAATCAGCAACATCGTGTAATCGACAAGTCCACACTTTTAAGTAATTTAATAGATACTTTTTGTATTTATAAGCATTTGCAGTTAAATATTTGCTTTTTCTTCAGAAAACAGTACAGTTGTTCCCCAATCTGGTGATCTAACTACACAAGCAATAGGTAAGAAGGTTTTTATGCATCACACATCAAACGTAGGAATTGTTCACAAATCCGTCGTTAAAGGTGCAGCATCTGTTGGATCGCAAACCTCCTCAACACCATCGTTAGCTGAGAAAGTCCATACTATAAATACAACAAATCTTACTTCTCAACAACAGAGAGCTCTTCTTCAGAACATAAAACAACAACAGCAACAACAAAGCATTCAACTGAAGTCCGTGCAGCTTGTTTCCAGTGATTCAACCAGTCCTCAGGCACAATCGCAAATGAATCAAGTAGTATCGCGCGCTCAAACCTTGGCGGTATTGCCGTCGGTAGCAACCGGCGACGTTGTAGTTGGACATCAAGCAAACAATAAGGCTCTAGCTGTGATGGTCTCTCAAGCCCAAGGCCTCCCGCGTGTTTTAAAGGTGGGCTCCACGACTTCACAGTCTCAGCAGCAACAGCAAGCTATGACAATATCTGCCAATGACACTCCCGTAGGTACAACAGCGAGCGGAACTCGAATTCTTACCACTTCCACTGGCCAAATAATTTCTCTGGAGAGCTTGTTACAAAAACAAAGTAGCAATGTTTCATTGAAAACAAACCCCAGTGGCGGTGTCGGTGCTATCGTTAAAAATGTTCATACAGCCAGTATTTCACAACAGCCCCAACTTGTGACATCAACTGGAAATGCAACCACATATACCGTGGTATCACAAGCAAGAAATGTAAATACACATCGCCCCACAACATCGCAAACATCTGATGGTGTGAATACTTCAACAAAAACCACTCTCGTAGGCGGGCGTACTGGACGCATCATCGTATCGGCTGGTGGTCAATTGACTACTCCTCAGTTAACAAAAGTACTCGGCAAAACTGGAGTGACTACAAATTCTTTAACTACTGCGACAACAGGAGGCAGTATACGACTAATCAAAAGTACATCTAACATTGGAAGTGTTTCTAATAGTTTTAATGTTACAAGCTTACAAGGGAAACAAGTGGTTTTTGCTGCAAAGCCATCCACGACTGTGGCTAAAAATATGGGAAACTCATCTCAAGCTCAACAAATACATTCGGCTGGTGTGGTAATTGGTGGACAAACGTTAAAATTACAGCGAAATGTGAGTTAATACTTAAAAAGTAAAAGTTTGTATAATTGGTAAATACGATATGTAATATTTTATAGCTGCAACAAAATAATATTGTTAATTCAACGTCCGCAAATAGTAGTAGTAACATTGGCGTTGCTGCTACTCAGCACGGGTCTCAAATGCAAACTGTAATAATGGGAAATCAAATATTACGAGTTCAACAAATGCAAACGGCAGTGAAAACCGTAGGTTCAAATGGAACAGCAATTCAGCAACGTATAGGAAGCTTACCGGTTGGAAATCTAGTTACCGGTTCTACTACATCTGGGAGGTCGGGTTTAAATAACGGTAATGAGACAGGCAGCCATGCTACTACGATGAACTTACCAAAGACTGTGGTGCTCGGCTCTAGCGGACAGACAATACGTTTGCAACAGTCACAACAATCGGTTCCAATGACTCATCAATTACAGCCAGTATCCACACAGATTCAAACACAGTCACAAACGCAACTGGTTACTGTTAAGAATTCATCTCAACAGGTACATTTGAGATTTTGTACATTTGTGTGTGTTTTAGTTAATCAAATATCGAAAATATTCAGGGCGTAAAAACATCTAATGTTGGACGTGTGGTTTTAGCTGTACAGGGCGGCGGACAAATATTTCTTTCACCTAACTTTCAGGGGAATACATTGAATCTGAAAACATTGCAAAATATGAAAGTAGTTTCCTTATCATCACATATAGGGACTGTTGCGAGTACTTCAAGTCAGAGCGAGGATAAGTCAACTGCCACATCGCAGAAGTGTGGTAGCAGTAACTCTTAAAGAGAGCTCCATTATTAGGAATTTTGTTTTGAGTTGATGTGAAAAATGAAGAAAAAATCTTACAAATACATCTGTATGTACAATACACTATTATAAACTTAAGAACCCATTAATTAGTAATTGACATAATAGCTAAAATACATATAATGTACGAGCAATTACTCTTTTGATAAGAAGTTTACGTTCAAAACAATTGTAGTTCTAGTAAATATAAAATAGTAACCAAACTAAGTAGTTTTTAAACCGTTATAATTTTATCTTTCTATTTCAGTTTTTAGACCAAAACTTTTTGTTCGTTTTTGAAGTAAGTTTAATTAAATATACTGGAAATTACTAAAATTTAAATTATTATTAAAAACGTCTAGGCACACCGTATGCTGATATGTTACCAAGCATTCCTCCAGAACCAGACCTGTTTGAGACTTGTGAAATACTCAAACTTCCAGGGCCTGGAATTCCAATCATTCCTGTTGTACCTGCACCCGATGAATCACTAATGGCAGCAACCGTACCCCCTATTCCTCCTATGGATCTATTGTGTGCACCTTGATTTGCTTGTATATCAGACAAACAAGCTTTCCATTCCTCTAAGCGACTGTAATGTTTATTTAATAGTTGTTCTTTGCGTGCAATCTCATTACGCAAATCCTGATTTTCGTCCTTTATTAACATATCTGGCTTTAGAGTTGAAACAAGGAAACGCTTTTGAAGAAAAAATGCCTCCATCTGCCGTGCAACATCGATAAACCGATTTGTAGTTTTTTGAACTTCTAACTCGATTTCATCCTTGTTGGTGCCTGTGTTGGGTTCTGGCTTAGTCAGTGATAAAAGACATGCTTGGAAAGCTTCTTCAAATTCATCCATCAGATTGCCATTGTCGTTGTTTGAAGTAGACATAATAATTATTATGAACAAATCCCCTAAACTTGGACAAATATTTCGATCAAATCCACCAAACTCTATAATTAAAACCAAGTATGTCGTAAAGTTGCTATTTCACAAAAATTTCAGCAAACTTTTAAGCTAAATATAGTTTGCTAATATAATTTTTGTTTAAAAAATTTCAGAAAATTAAACTAAATATTTTCATATTTGTTAATAACAGACTGCAAGTTATTGTAATTCGTATATATTTAGTGATTAATTAACGCTGTGCAAGAGATACGTACGTTACTGTCGTATCGTTGAAAAGCGTATGCCATGAAAAATTACATTTTCAACGTTAACATATAAGCAACGCTTTCATTAAGCAAAGCGCAAAGTTAAATAACTTGACAACTTGGTTTCGACACTTATAAGGTAAAAATTGTGATTATATTTTTTAACAAAGTGCGTAATTGAGAAAATAATATACAGCGAGAAAGTAACACAGAGTTGCTTTTGAAATTTTGATTTTGATTTTTACACATTCTGTGATAATGTGATAATCTGCGCCTTACGGGACATTTTGACAGGCAATAGATGTTGTCTAAATAACTTTATTGCTGTTAATATTGTTAATTAGGACTGCATATTGCTCATGTTTGGCAATAGTTGTTTAAATAATTTTTATAACTATTGACAATAAATTCGCATTTTGGTGGTTTCCCCGCTTTGTTTTCGTTTGCATAAAAACTTATGGGAAATACTAATTAAATATGTATGTATTTATATGTTTAGTCAATATTTTTATGATAGTTGTTAGCATATATACATATCTATACACATATTTTATTATTGAATTTAGTACTCTCAATTTGGTAAACAATATATATTTGGAAATTTGGACATTATATAAAAATTATTGAAGTCTTGAACCATATGGCATATGAAATCTTATTTTCCCAAAAATACATTTGTCCAAAAAAAGTAGATTTTTAACTAAATATTTTCTACTTTTTTCTTTCTCCTCATAAATTTTTGTCACATTCATAAGATTTCTATGCGGTTTAAGAGCTCAAACACGCGCTCTCTCAGTTCGAAGATACCTGCCCGACAATATTTCGTAAATGATCTTTTCAAGATAACAAATGCACACACACAAATATTGCCAACCTCAATGGCAATAAAATCGGTAGTTGTTACGCAATAGTTATTGCCTGCGGAGATGCAGCGTTAACTTCGACCGCTGTCATCTGTCGATGCTATTAGACTGCAATCGAAGATATAAATTAGTGGTCAAAATTCAGAACAGCCATATATATGTATTAACAGGTTATATTTCAAAAGCGTTCATACTGAAAAAAATTTGAGAAAAATTCATTAATTATTTATTTAGTACCGGTACTCATGGTTTGAAGTATTTTTTAAGTGGTAGTCCTGATGGTTCCAGAGTTTATTTCGATGTCTTCCCTCACGATTTCATTTCAAAAAGAAATTGAGTAATTTTGTTTTGACGAGTTGAAAATTACTCAGTGTAATTAATTAGTAGTGATGTCAATATTTTCCGAGTTCTGCTTTAATTAGCAAATCCTTTCCAAAGGTTCTTTCATAGGTACTGGTTGGAACGGGATATTTTTCTATTGATATAAATTTGGCTGTTTCTGTGGAGTTATATTTTAAACCATAAGACGATCTCACAGTGCTTGACCGGTTGTAAGAAAAGAAATGAAAAGAAAAACAAATTTTTAGCAAAATTCGGTTCTAATATTCAACATATGTAGGTGTCATCGTACACACACACACTGATTATAGCGATCTTCCAACTTTTCGATAACATTTTTGTGGTATGATTCATCTTTTACTTCAAAATAGGTCTCAGTCTTATCGGTTACTTCGTCATTATCGCAAAATTTTTCTCAAGCCAACATTCTCCTTCGGTCTGAGAACAGGAAATACGTTGGGGGCAGCACTTTCTTCTTCTTCAAAAGGACACTTCAACACTTGAGTGTTGAGTGCGTTGGGGTCAATTCCAGATAGGTAGGAGTTTAACCGGCTACAGTATTCAGAACGAAGGGTTACTTGTCTAAGGGTTACTCTGGTTTCACGCAGCAACTCGAGCTCTTGTTCTGCGGTGGGTGGTGGTTGGACTCCATGAACGAAATTCACTGGAAGGAAGTCAGTAAAGGTGTTAATAGGAACACTGTGAATGGCGTTCAGTACTTGTCCGAAGTTAGTCGCGTCAAGTTAGGTTGGTAAAATGCTGTACTTCGTCAACGTATTGCAGGAATGTCCTCTTGATGTTCCTAGGAGGCAGTTCCGCTTTGAGCAGGTGACTGAAGGAATGAATGACGTTGAAACCTGTACACCCCAGAAGATTTGATGGTTGTTTAACTTGGTTTCTTGGATCGCAGTTATCGATATGCCTTCCCGGTCATGAAATCGACTCTCTCCTCATTCGGCAGAAAGTTGGTTGGTTGGTGATTGAGAGTCTTGCTGTCTAGTTGAGCTCCAGGGGACCGTTGAGGTCCTTTGATGGCCACTCGGCTTGAGTGACGGCGCAGTGTGCGAACTGTGTGGATACAACCTTTTGGGGTAGAAATATTCCTACGGGCCCGGGATATAGAGCACCTCTGCTGCTAGGTGTTACTCTGATGTTGACAATATTAATGAATTATTTACCCATCCATTGGAGGGATTAAAAAAATTCGGGTCAATTCCAGTATCGTAGAACCGGCTGTTGTGAGAATGCGCTATATAGTTCCATTTTCAAGTTGGATAGGAGATAGCCATAACTTTGGTAACGTCCTTTAATTATCCTTTGATATTCTTAGTGTCAGATATCTCGATCAACTTTATTTACAGTTATCGAACCACTAACAAATGACTGATTCGCCTCTCGCAGAACCGAGTTGTTCATTAACACAAGAAATTCATTTTATCCATTTTTTTTTCAAAATATCAAAGTGCTATAACTCACGAACCAATTCTCCAACAGCTGTGATACTCTTGTCTTTCTAAGGTGAGGTCTAACTACAAAATATATTTTTTCTATTCTAGTTACGCTCTCTCATAGGAACTGTGAACTTTTCAGCCTGCCTAATGAAAATATAGCATTCCGTTACATAAGATGACAAATCTTCAGTAGATATTTATGTACATAGTCATTGTCTTTGGAATATTACCTCCATTTTTTGTTTCTCTACAAAATTCGTTTTATTCATTTAAAACTTCATTAGTTGATTACATATGTAGATGTACTTACATATAAGCATGTATTATATAAAATTTGTTTTCTATTTAAAATATTAACAAATAAGAACAAGTTTATTAATATAACATTAGGTTTAAGATTTAATTTCAATTTCATTATATTTATGTATAAACTTTAGATAAAGGTGATTGATCATGCATATTTTTCCCCTGAATCGTAGCCTAGAATTCATATGTATAAATACATGAACTTGAAAATATAGAATTATTGCAACATACATTATGTTTTCTTATATTATTTTTATATTTTTATATTATTATATTATTTCTTATATTATTATATTACTTTCGCTACTTATCGTTGCTGCTGGTGTAGGTTAATTAATATTTACTTCTGCTTCTTTTTTGGACAGTTTTACTTTTTTAAATAGCTTATTTATTTTTGTTTTATTCCTTGTTGTAATGATATAAAAATACATATACATATTTATGCACATAGTAGAATAAATAAAACAAGTAGAGATAAAAATACATTAAAAAAGCAACTTAAATAATTCAATTTGTGGTACATTGTTATGCATATTTATTAGACACTTACTAAATTTTCACTCCAAATAATAAACAATTTATTATTCAAATTTAGAAATATTTATGTAATATAAAAGCATTTAATACGAATTTGTTATTTTTATTTTAAAATGATATTCAGATAATTAGTAATTTTTAGGGATAATTTACTCCCAGTTCAATGTATTTCTTAACGGCTAGCATTAGTATATATTTTCCCTATCCAATAATTCACCAAAATAGGGAAAATTGAAGTAACGAAGTGCAAATAAGAACAATGATTTGATTGTCTCCAGTTGTAATAAAAAATAGTTTTAGTAATAGTTAATAAATTTATTTCATTGGCTTATTTATACAGTATGCACATATATACATTTGTAAGTAAAGCGTCGGTCATACTTTTTACACTCGTATACAAACATATATACGTAGATTAAATAGGACCGTGGTGATGACCCCAGCTAATGAGCCCCGAGAGGCATGAATATTATAGGTTTGATGATTAAGAAGTTTACTTGATCGCTTTGAACACAGCTTCCAAGTTAGCGCAACGAGTAACTTTTCTATTTTGTACCAATTCATATCAATGAAGGAAATCTCAAACGGTAATTTAGTAGGATGTACATATTCTATGTAGATATATTATGGTTGTAAATATATAACATACACTGCTTAAATTCTGTTTTCATTTCTTAGCAGTTTTTCACATCTAGGTACATACATATGTATATATTTTTGAACTATGTTTTCACAAATCATCATTGCCAGTATATACCGTAAGCCGTATGAATGATTTCAATTACATTCCATATACATATATGTAATACTAATACAAATGTATGCATCTGCTTATAGACAAAATTTAAACATATTTATACGTATATGTAGAGCTTATGATCTCAGTAGCTAATTTTTTGTTATTATTCTCGTTCTCGTTGTATGTATTTTGCCTTTTCCATTCGTATATATTTAAGCATATACATATTTAGATAAGTATTCACAAATGTGTTCATATATATACATATGAAAGTTTGTAGTTTATTTGCTAATTTTAGAGGACTGTAGCTTTTTCGCCTTCGTTAGATAGCAGCTGATGACAACGGCTTCTGATTTTCCTTTTATTTATTTTTTATGTTTTTAGCTTCTCGTATGGGTACTTTGTCTGTCAAATTAAAAACATTTACACAAAATTAACAAATTACGAACAGGTTCAAGAAATAAAAACTCTAAAACTAAGAAAACAAAATGAAAGTATCAAATAATATATGTATGTATGCAACATTAAAATAATCAACCATATTATTGTATTTTATATAAATAGCTTTTATTTAATTTTTGGTACCATTTATTGGTAAATAGTATTGGACTTTCTCAGGATTGTTGTAAATAAATATGTATATGAAATTAGAGTTGTATGGAATGATAAAGATATAAAGAGAATTTCTAACTATAGTGGAAAGATTTTGAGTGGTCAGCGTTTCGCTGACGTCACAATGCCAGGTCTTTGCGTATACTCGTGTTACTTCCTTTCGTGCATATTTATAAGCTATACATACGCAATTGGTAATTTAATACCCACTGTAAAACTATTTCACATGTATATATTTATGTACATAGCTTTAAATATATATTTATAGCTATATTAAATAAATAAAATTAGAATGAAAGCTATGCATAAAAAAGGTGTCAAGAAAAAAGTAAATAAGAATATACATACACACGTACATACATATTTATGCATTTTCGAATATGTATGTACATACATATGTATGTATTGGAATATTCCATTTAGATGTGAACTGATCTTGGATCCTGGAGTACACATGGACCCGAGCTGAGTAAATGTATAACCACACGATTTTAATTGATTTGGAGCTAATTAAAATTTTTATGTGTAGATATCCGAGTGCGTAATATCGCGTAATATCGCATAATATCTATTTATGGATTCGTCCTTTCATTTACATTATAGGTACAATTAGTTAATATAGTACGTACATGTGTATAATATGTGATTATCTGATTTGTCTCTATTTATTTTGCCTTATAGAATCTGGATCGGTGTATAGATACTTGGATAACTGTAGACAAAATTAAAAAGGAAAAAAAAATAGTAAATTATTTTCAAATTAATTGTTTTAAAAATATAAACAAAGAAAGTTTTGATAATATGTTCTTGAAATATATTATAAAAAATACATATGTATGTAATATATGTATATATGTAAATATATATTTTACTATATTCATACACACATAATGTTAAATATGACCATTCTTAATCAACTATGAAATTTTCGAATTATATGTAGTGGAAGTAATTTCAAAAAATAAGTACATATGTACATACATATGTACAACGCAGTGGTAGTCATACACTCAAATCGTTTGGTTATAGATAAATTAAAACGCAAATGTTTATGTATTTAGGAGATATATACATATTGATATATATGCATATATATCCATGGTATTTGCCCAGTGGAGTATGACGAAGCATCATCATTCAATTTATTATTTTCTTAAATTTTCCCGTTAGGCTACTTTGAGGTGGTTTCTTACCATGCGTGCACATACACACATATTATGCACATCCTTACACATGCTATGTGAAATTTTTAAACAAATACAAAGTAATTAGGAAATCTCCGAAATTCAACGGGAATTCACACTTGTTTTCAAACATGTATTCTATAAATTTTCTATATTCATACACTCTATATATATATATGTACATATAAATATTTGTATACATACATATGTATATACTTACAGGGTTATAGTTCTTAAAAATAGAATTATATATTGGAAGGTTAGGTTAGTTTAAGTAAGGTAAGACTTAGGTCATTTTGACTAACGACTAACGAGCACTCACTGCAATATTTTAAAATAATTGTCTAATGTTGTGTGCGTTTGTATAAATTCGATGCAAGTATATACATATGTATACTTGAAAAAAAGGAGTATTATGTATGCATATACATATGTACAAATGTACATATGTAGATGATGCCACTTTCAATTAATGTAAAAATTAAATACTTTCTTACTTTGTCCGTTTCCAAGTTATTCTCCGGCTCCGTATCCATTCGATTTCAGAGCACAAAATTACGTTCTTTCTCTGTTGGTAATGTTTTATTGACAAACGAAACGATGGCCGAGGCTGGCTGATGAATGTCTAAATCGCAAAAAACATGGCATTGATTGTCTTTCGATTTTGGCGAACTACGAGCAACAAATGCAAATACTGTCTTTTTTAGCGCTACGACCGAGGTACTAGTTTTGGCACTGTTTTCTTCTTCCGTAAATTGGATTTCCCATAGACGATGATCTGGATCTATGGCACAAAATGAGATGCTATCACCGGGATAGTGTTTTCGGAAGAATTTTTTCCTACTATTGTCGGTGAGGGTAATTCCCTGTTGCGTGACTTTAAAGTGTACTTCTGTTGGTATAGGTAACCGATCATGAGAGTACAATTGTCGTATGGCTTTACGGATAGCCTCTTCACCCGTTAATGATTCGGTATCGCATGAGTACAGCCATAGTACATTACAGGCGGCGCCCTGGGTTAGCAATTGCTTTTGAGCACTAGTCGGTTCGATTAATGATGGTACCAAATCGTGTTCGGGTATGCGTAACAAACATGGCAAGGCTAATTTATTGATTGAATGTTCATAGATAAGAGCTGAAAGTGATGTGAAAACTGGTTCATTGGCGCAACTCTTCAAGCGTACACCGTGTTTTGTAGGCTCAATAAGGAAATGCCGCACTAGATCGTCGGGTTGGCCTGTGAGTTCACTATTTGGGGGTGGTTGGTATACACGTACAACTAAACCATAGTTATCCTTGTACGTTGTGGAGTTACGAACTATGAAAGTACCTGGTTCAGCATGAAGTAACAATTGAACAACTTCTTCACGCGACAAATTCGGTTTGTACCAGTATTTGGACGAATCTTTGGCAAATTTGACGAGATGCGCAGCAACCTCCTGCGGTTCGCTATTTACCATTGACATGTTGGAGTCAAGACGTGGACGGCAACTTGTGCGATAAATGGTCTCCGAAGAGTAATTGTGTAAGTCGAGCATTGATTTTCCTTTCGCTAGGTCTGTATGCTGCAACAATGGGCTATGTGAATAGCCCATCGGACTGTTTTGTCCATTATATGCACCATGTGGTGTACGTGGGGTAACTGGAAATGCCGGTGTTTCGGGGCGTGCGACGAGTGATGGCGAAATTTTACCAGACTCGAATTCATTCACGGTGTCAGTCGAAGCAGAGCCAATTGGCTGCGACAATGAAGTCGCCAATGGGTGATCTGTTAATGACAATCCTGGTTCAGATGTATTGTGATTGTGATATGTTCTCGTTGCTGTGGTGATATGCTTAGTCCTAGTGGCATAAATTGGTGATGACAAGTCGTTGCGGCTGCGTGCAACAACAGCGGCTCCCAATGAGCTTCGATTATTTGAAGCATACTCGTTATGATTGTTAAATCCATAACTAGCCATACTCACATTTCCATTTCCATATGTGGAATACTCTGTTGGTCGAAGTGGTTGTTGTGCTTGTATTGAAGAAGGTGGTAGCGATTGTTGCCTTTGCGACGGTTTTGACGTACGTTTCTCCACTGTACTATAAAGCGTTTCAATTTCACGACGCTGTTGATGTTGCGGTTGCTGTGGTTGAATTTCTTGACGCATTCGTGAATATTGTTGAGTAGGAGCGTATGTTTCGCCTGCCGTTCTATCAGCAGTAGAGGAGCTAATTGTGTGGTAATTACGTCCCACAATCGACGTATTGACTGTTGGCGTAGCGACCTCGCATGCAACTGGAATGTCCCGAGTACGATATTGCTGTAGCTGTTGTAGCGACGAGCGTTCCATGGTGTGGGCACGACGTGGCGGAGGCGGTGCATCGTCAACATTTAAGTGAAATTCGAAATCATAGTTAAATTTGGGAGAGTTAGGCGAAGTACCACATCTACTTCCATTGATGCCATCGGAAGTTTGTGTTGATCCGACCGATCGGTAATGTTCACGGAAAACCTTTTCTCGACGTTCGCGCAACAATTCCTCAAAATCATTGCGTGGATGGATTTGCCGAACATTCACGCTTCCGTTGATAGTATCGCCAACACCAAATTTGTTGCTGTTATTGTTGTTGGAAATATAATTTTTTCTACTGTTGTCGCAATTGTGTTTCAAATCTTTACTGTAACCATTACTGTCGCTATGGAATTTGCCTTTTAAAGTGTTGCTATGGCCTCCATTGTTGACGCTAACGGGAGCGCCGAAAACATTGTCATCGTCGTTTCCATATTTGTAATGGTATGTGTTGGCGATAGTGTTGGTGTTAGTGGCACCATTGCGCGTAGGCGATTGGCTATTGAGCGTTTTGCGTACCAATATCGGGCTCGTAAGTCGTGGTTGCGCTTTGATCGTACTTATTACATCTGTGTTACCTCCCTGTGGCGACGTTTTCGTGGTTGCTGTTGTCGATCTTAATGTTGCCGTTAAACCGTTGTTATGTGCGTTATTGTAATTGGTACCGTAATAAAGATTACCGTCCATACTGTAATTTACATCCGCTTTGGACGGCGTTGAACTTGAATCGAATCCGAAATCGATAACATCACTGGAGGCAGCATCAACACCACGTTGAGAGCGATGGAGTCCGCCGATTTCATTACCGGCACTAATACTGCGCAATGATGTCGACGTCTTATTTATTTGTCCGTAGCTAAATGGCAACGAATTTTCACGCGCGTGATATGGTATGGTACAACTATAATTTTTGTTGCCATAGTTGTAGTAATTCTCTCTACCTTCTTCACCGCTATCCGACACGATTGAGAAATCATCATATGGCGACCGCATAGTTCGCGAATATTCACAAGACTGATTCATTGTGGCGTAGTAGTCTGCTACGATGTTGCCATCTAGCCACCAACTGTATACGTGTTGTATACGTGTGTACACACATTTTTACTGACAACGACCCACTCACAGATAAGAATACCTCAACTGAATCTGTGTATGAGAATGTGCATATATGTAGCTTTATTCCGACTGTTTGGCAGTTTGATTGTTTGTTAACATTTATGGCTACACTGAAAAAGTATTTAAAATACTATCTCTTCGGCTCGATCTTACGGTTACTTACAAATCGTAACCTGTTATAATCGTAGTCGAAGTAATGCACCTTTGTATACTATTTATAGTGTATTGTACATATGTACACGCATTTGAAGGGGTCTTGAAGAGAACGATTGATGAACGTTTGAAAGCTACAAATATATTAAAAATAGTCGCTTTCCATTGCCCACTTTTTTGTTTGCTATGTTTAAGCTCTGGTTGCTTACCAAAACATTTACATACTAAAGCAGCGACAATGTTATTCAGTTGAATTAAATACCACTGCGCATGTGGATACCTTATTAAACTAGTATAACTGCTTGATATACTGTCGCTATTTGATTATGGCAGTTGTTTGTTCGTTTTGCCACTTCACAAGGTTTAGTTTGGTACATAGTAAAATGGAGAAGGGAATCTCTTACGAGTTGTTCTTGTATAAAAAAATAGTACTAGCTTTTGGATGTTATTCCTCAGTTTTCTCTACGTGTACCCACTCACTGACTTAAGTAAACCGCAGCAATTACACTCTCCCATTTCCGCGCTCGATCTATACTATATGTCGATATAGGTGGGTAGTCGCGAGTACTTTCGTGTTTATAAGCATTAAATGTATATAATGGCATACGTGAATGTGTATACATACATTGGCCAAAGTGAGCAATGAAAGCAATATCCAATATTCAAAGCTTGTTTTCCTCACCTATAGTACATATGTATGTATATAGCGAGTGAGATTATAACTTGGAGAGCTGGATAGTAGGTAGACTACTTGAGTAAGGTTGCTACGGGTAAAAGTGTATCGTTTTCGCAAATGTTCTTATTTTTTCTGGTTTTCTTACATAGTCAGAGTGATGTCATCTCCACGCTCGTAGCAATAAACTTATACCACTCTACACTCTACTCTACACGCTTGCTCTGTTGAGCGAAGAAATTAAAAATGCTCTCGTCATGAGGTGCCACTTAGTATGTGTCGGTGTATAATAGCAGAGGTATTTACACAGATGAAGTGGTATAAGTGCTTAGGCAATCTGTTTGCGGCAAAATTGTTCATCTGGAATACTTTAACAGCCTGGCATACACCGTCGATAGTTCCATTCCGTAAAACCCATATCAACTCCGGGATCTTGTTGGCGGCTTCGAACCTATGTACTTTTAATCTTTGTTGTGTGTTGTTGTACTTTATAATTAATTAAAAATATTACAGCTGCATTAAGAAAACACCAATGAAGGGGTCATATTTCGACGACTTGTTGCTTTTGTGTTTTTTTGTTGCTATCTATTCGTGTTAGTTTCTCTTTAGTGTATTCGTGTCTGCCTATTTGTTCGTATTTGGTGTACGAATTGGTCTAGATGTATGTGTATTTATGTATAAACAGATGTGGTAAAATTAAGGAAGAATAACCAATTTATTATTTGAATGAGAGCTTTTATATTCGCCTATTAGAGTTGAATTCGTGGTGATGCATAGTGAATATATAGCAAAATATACATATTCTCGTACATTGATTACATATGTAGTTACATAGCTAAAGTTGAGAATACCCTTGTTGAAATGTATGAATGCAGATACACTGTGTATGTATGTAGATACAAACAAGGTCAAAAATTGGTTCGTTTATGTTTGTTGCGTTCGTTAGTTCGTAGGTGGTAAATTGAGTCGCAGTTATTTGTCAGGTTTTAGAACTTTTTGACCTATTAATATCTTATGAATGTACACACAAAATGTTTTTACTAAAACCATATCTAGATAGTTATTACGAGTTACATGTATATTTACATATAGTACATATGTGTGTATGTATATACTTAGATACATTTGAGGATATACATATGTACATGCATATGAGTAGTATCTTAGTATTAAGCGTAGGTCGATGTACATACATTGCATATGTATATATACATACATATACATATCTGCGTTTGTTCTACTTTATTTTGAATGATCAGATCGCCAAACTATAACAACATAGTAATAAATCATACTAAATCACTAAAATATCCCCTGTTTCTGATTTTTATTTAACTTCGTACCCACATTCATATCAGTTATCAATAACAGAAGTCAAGACAATCACACTTAATATAAACTTTATTCAAAATTTGCTAAATTTGTTGGCAACTGTTTATTTTTCTATATTAACTGAAAACTAAAAGTATACAGTTGCGACCAATATGGAACAAATATGCGATCAATTCTAGCTTTCTGTAAAAGAACATCAAAGCTGGGCTCAAGGAGTCGAAAAAAATCTGATTAGTCTGAGCCTCTCCAAAACCATTATTATAATTTCTAAATGAAAAAACGGTGTAACATTCGCAATCTCTAAAAACCACGGTGACGACAAAATTTATGCTTTTAAAATAGGCTCGTAAAGGGCACATTAATTACTGAATATACATATATTTTTGTTATCATCAATACTTTCCGCGTACAAATTAAGACATTCAAAGTGATTATGAAGATGTTACTCATACGCCATATAATCCAAATATCCTGTTGATATAGTATAATATTTTACACAATTAAAAAATTAAAATAATTCCGGGAAAATTATTATAATAACTTTATATATTTCGCCGATTACAATTTTCAAACAACGGGGTTTTTTTGGTAACTGGTTAGCTCTAAGCTAAAGTTATACTGCAACTTTAAACTTTTTTCAAGGAATTGTATAGTGAGTTTGCAACTGTCAACAGTAATGAGATAATCAAGCAAAATGGTAACGCGACAATTCTTAACCACAATTTCAATTTTCTCATTCAAAAATTCAAAAAGATTCAAAACCCATTATTTTCCATAGTAAAAATGACAAACGAATAACTTGCGTTGTAAACAAATACCTATCGAACACAGCCGGCACAAGCAGACGGTTCATATCAGCTGACGTGGTATAATTTGTGATAGCTCCGTGTAAATAGAAACTCACCACGTATATGTGGTAACAAGGCTAACAGTGAGCTACTATTGCTTCCATCTTCCATAATTATTCTATTACGCTTGAACTTTAAACGAATGTCAAAGGATATTGAGTTAACCTGTAGGAATCACGTACCTCCCCTTCGTTAGCTGGTACATGTGGCGTTAGAAAAAAACTTTTTCTGGCAACTAACATGGACTTTATCTCGTCCATCTGTAAAGCGCACAGACGACCGAGTTCCACCGACGCGGTTACGGCTGTTGCAAATGATTCTGCTTTACACATTATTATTTTGCATCATTAAGAAATTTACATATTTGCTAACGATATACACACGTAAGTAATGTTATGCTAAAATTATTTCCTAGTAGAATCAAACAAACACATCGCGAGACTATTTCATTAAATCATATTACATAAAATCGAATAACGCTTGCTAGTTGTATGTACTTACATATGTACATTTGCTTCCATAATCTTCGAACATTTTCAGCTGTTTTGCGAATAACAAATGCCCTTTACTGCAACATCTGTGCTGGGAAGAAATCGTAAACAAACAATGGGCCAATTTTCAACCCCATAGACATAGATAACAACCCTTCAACTAAATGCTTGACAAAACGCAGGCGTTGATTTCGAACAAGTCTGTCACGTTCCACAAATACTCTGTAAGCAAACTGTTGGTTAGGAATTGGTCTGCGTGTGACTTGTTTTCTTACGTCAAGATTATATTGATTTTTCGTGAACCCATTTAGAAGTTCTTTTTGATGATGCTGATTCATACTTTGCACTAAAGACTTGCTAGCAGTTTCAAGTCCAAATTACCAACAACTAAATTCATCAAAAAATTATAAATTATTAAAAGCTACTAGTTTTCGAACGTCGCGAAGATATAAATAATATAAAGAGCAAAAGGAAGCAAAATATAATTCATTACGTTTTCCATATTCAATAAAAAGCTAAATATACTGCGTGTGGAAGCAAAATCTACAACGATTTTTTAAGTCATTCCGTTTTATAAAACAAACAACGTAGAGATAAGTAATCAGGCATTAGTCTGGAAAGTCGTTGAAACCGTAAAACGAAATGGCTTTGGATTTTGTGGCGACGTATAAAGTTCTAGTGCTAGGTGATTCCAATGTTGGTAAAACGTGTATTGTCCATAGATACTGCGACGAGAAATACTACGACACATACATCTCTACTATAGGTAAATTAGAAGTAATGGTTTGAATATATAAATTTTCAGAAATCTCAACTTCAGAAAGTCTATATTAATTTGACGAAATTATCGGTAATAGTTATATACGTACATATGTACATAGTACTGCATTTCTGGGTCTGTATAAAAAAGTGTGTGCCAGAAGAAACTAGAAAATGGCTCTTCTGGCTTCTGTGTATCGTTCATCTAGTATACGGCACATACATATATATGTACATATGTACAAAGTAATAAAAAAGAGTATATGCTCCACAATATTACTTTTCAGTGTTTCGGTGTTGGATATTATTTGTCCGTTATGTATGGAAAACATTTCGTTCACTGGATAATATGAGTATAGGATGATTTCGTCCTTTGTTTAACTATTAATATTCTATTTATGTAACTATTTGCACCTAGGCATCGACTTCAAACAGAAATTAATTAATTTGGATGGTGTGCCAATAAAGTTACAAATTTGGGACACAGCTGGACAAGAAAGGTTTCGTACGTTAACTACGGCCTATTATCGCGGAGCAATGGGTATCCTACTGATGTATGATGTGACCAATTTGGAGAGCTACAACAATTTATCCTATTGGCTTCGAAATATACAAGAGGTTTGATTATTAATTAAGTGGCTATAAATATTTATATATGTATGTGTGTACAATTATAAGTTTTATAAACACAAAACGTGAGCTATTTTTTGCATTATATTTCTCCCAAGGGAATCATAAATTTGCGCTTACCTAACGGCGCAACGGGCAACGCGAGTATAATTTTTAATATCATATGGACTTCTAATAAGGAACCAAGCTTTTGTAAATAAGTAAAAAGGGCAATATCCAAATATTTGATATAAAATCATTCGGAAAAACGGGAATAAGTCTGTTAAATACTTGAGGATAATATATGTATTCGGTCTCTGTGAGACATCTCACTTATTGTCTAATACAACTGGTTGGAAATTGATGCAATCGTTTTACGAAAGTTTGCGTTTTCCTCATTTTTGAAATACAAATTTCTAATCCATAATTATTGTAGTTTGATATGAAGTATAGCAGGCGGACATAGTTTTTGATTTTACTTGTTTTCGTTTGAACAGCAATTATCTAAGTGACAAGTATTTGAACTATATAAGATTTATACATTAGATTACATATGTATATGTATATACATTACAATCACATTACGCTATCCATTACGGTGACAATTTGTATGTTGCGATATAAAAATGTTTGAGAATCCAGAGAATGCGTTGTAAATTGATAGCATTATTTTGTAAGGATACTTTTACGGCTATTAATCCCGGTATGCAGAAAATCACTAATTTGACAACTTTTTCCACAATTTTATTATAACTTTTGCAAGAAACTAATGTAAAAATAGTCTCAAAGGTGATATGCTATTGTGTGGGTAATGAAAACTTTAGTATGCGGCTGGCTCGCACCTTAGACTGTGTGCTTAATGGGGATATACAATTTAGTATAAGAGCATGTTGAAATAAATTTAAAAACATAATTCATTAACAAAAAATTTTCGTTTCTGACTAGAACGCGTCACCGGATGTTGTAAAAGTTTTAGTGGGCAATAAATGTGAATGTTCTGCTACTCAACGAGCGGTCGATAAAGAAAGAGGAGAAAAAGTAAGTTTAAACCAAATTTTCACATTATTTCCCACTAATTCTTACAATTTATTTCTAATTCACATTGGTTTATTATTGTCTAATTATAAATGAAAAATTAGATTGCTGAAAACTTTGATATGCCCTTCTTTGAAGTATCCTGCAAATGCAACATTAACATTGAGGAGGCTTTTCTAGCATTGGCACGAAAGATCAGGGAGCAACGCGAACGTCGGGTAGCATTTTACTTGAAATGAACTCACAGTTCTCTTAAATTATTGATTTCGTTATACTTTTAGGGGGATAACTTTGATAACGATGATAAGAATCGGGACAAAAAATCTCCTGGCTCTAACGGGCTTGGTACCTTCAATTTGGCCAGTCTCTCCGAAGGTAATCGTTGTTCCTGCTAAGTCGAACAGAAATATTCCACATACTCATAAGGAAAAATACGTCCAATAGAGTGCTATAGTGGAATATATACTTCCATGAATACATATATATATGCAGATATGCTATCGTAAATACTACCGGTACCCTTGGCCAAATGTAGCCAGCACTGAGATGCGATGATAAGAAGAAAAAAATTGAACCTGCTTACAGGTAATGGGCAAATCGGAAATTTCCTGAGTGGGAATATATAATATGTTGTGAATGGTACAGTTTCACATTACAGCCGTATTATATTGATAAAGCATTGCATTGTTTATGGCAGTTATAGTAATGCAATCCAAACTAAAAACAAAAATGTATATTCTAGAACTAATATCATATACTTTATACATACCAAAGCCAAATAGCATGCAATCATTAGCGAACGCGTGCTTCATACAGCGCTTAACAAATTAATACAAAGTAAGTAAGTAACAAGTAAAAACTAATTTTATTCGAGCCTGACAACTTTAAAATGAATATATGTAACATAATTCTTTAACATCTTCGCTAGTGAAACATATTCGGCAAACTGTAAAAGGAAGGGCACATATATAAGTAGTTTCATAAAAAACTGATTTAATACGTAATCTATAGTTAAATAGTTAAAAGTAGCCATTCCTTCTTTAATTTAAAGGAGTACATAATTGACCACCATCTAAGAAATATTACAGACAATTATTCACGTTTCCATTTTTGATTATGTAGAAATCCCCATTTACACAATATATGTATGTATAAGCATATGTAGAAGCATGTATGTATAGCATGTATAAGCATGTATGTATAGCATGTATAAGCAAAAATTTGTATATTATATATAGAAGCGATGTGAAAATTTGAAAATTATACTACGGATAGCAAGGATCTGTTTACACCTGTTATTACGAAGATTGTTTTTCCAACAGCATCGTAGTCAATTACGCAATATTGTACAATAACAAAACTGAAAAACAAAACCTAAATGCTTACTGGAGAAACTTACTAATGAATCACGAATAAATGAAGTGTGTATGTATATTCTCAACCTATTTAAATTTTATAATGTAAACTACGATAGATATGTAAGTAAGTACCGTGTATGTACATACATATGTATATCACAGATCGCGTTACTACCAATTATGTCTCCTTGAAATTTGCTACATACATATGTACATTAGTATGTACTATGTTTTAAATTGTATTTACATTGTTTCAAAAGGACGTAATTTATGATCACTTTATAAGTATCCATGTAATACAACGTAAGGCGCTTTGGTGCATTAGTTAAGTGAAATTTTACTAGTCGACTTGAAATAAACTTAAGATTTATTTTTAAACAATGTACAAGCCACAATAAACTTAGAAAAATAATTACAACAATAACGAAATAAAATGCATTGACTAAAAATATACCGGAGATAAATATCATTAAGTGTACATTTGTTTACGATTAAATGGGTGTTGAATGGGGTGAAGAATATATGAAAACCGCCTTTTTGTCATTCTAATATATTTATGTATGTGTATACATGCATGCATGAGCCCCAACGAAAAAGAATACTTTATATTTGCATATAAATCCAAAATGTATATATATATACATTAAACAAAATACTGCGATTTTGACAATTTTGACACATGCCGCTCCATAGCTGCATAACAGATCCCATTGCTAGGCAATAAAATTGACCATAACATTTTCACTGGTCAGCGGCCTTCACTTTTTAGCGGGTCGTCATCCAAAAACATATTAGAATAAGCAGTGGATGGATATATACATACAAGGTTCGGATTGCACATAAAAATGAAAAAAATTAAAGCTAAGGCCAGTTATTTGCCGGTTTTTAATGGGCGCATATCTGATTCCTCAGCATCAAGCAATTCTTCCATGAATGAATTTGCATCAAGGTCGAAAAAGAGGGCCACATTTAATGGAGTGATGCCGCCCAAAATCTTCACTATATCGAACTCCTCATCCTCGGTATTAGCATCATTGAGGGATGAGACTCTAAATAAAAACGGAGGATCTGAATTTTGTGATACATCGATAATCGGTCCCATACCCAAGCCACCTGAATACATCAATACTTCAAGTATAATTGGTGCTGGGCTGAGTAATTATGAAAAAATTAGAGTAGTCGGACAAGGTAACCCTATTTTCTATCAACAATTATTTATTCCCTTTACTACATATATGGCGTATAGATGTATGTTTGTGTATGTATTTTTATGATTTGTAATGATTTGTAATGATTTCAATATTTGCAGGCTCGTTTGGAGTGGCAATATTATATCGACGCAAATTTGATAATCATCACATTGTTTTCAAACAAATAAATTTAGTAGACCTGACACCATCCGAAAGAAATTTGGCTATAAACGAAGCTGAAGTCTTTTCTAAACTTCACCATCCGAATATAATTAGGTATTACAGAATTAAATCATACATTTAACCTAACACTTGCATGCGTGTGTAGGTACTTGCAAATATATACATACATATTTTCAAACGAACCAAACAAATTTTATGTTGAACCTTTGCTTAATTTCTTAATGGAAATTACACACACTATCGGATTTAACTAATTCGACAAGCACATATGCTCGTATCACTGTAGATATGTTTTAACATGTCTAATGAGTTCTTAGGAAAAAATTCTTCCCCCCAAATATTTTATCTCTTCTGCGTCTTTGGTTTCCTACTTCCCTGGAAATAAAACGACTATTTAGAAACAATGTTGACCTTACTAAATGGAATTCCGAAGTTATTTTATAGAATTATTATTTCCTTTTATGTATTGGCATTATTGGTTTGAAATTACAAACATTATAATAAAACTTTGGACATGAAATTATACAATAACTATAAATCATATATCTGGAAGAATATCAAGACTATATCAAAAAACTGCAATGAAAAATTAAATTTAGAACAAGACCAACTACCACATACCACATGATGTGTTCAAAAAATAACCGGAATGTTCTTCGACTTTAATGGCATAGTGTATTATGAATATGAGAACCTTTAAGGGTTGGCCGTCGTTTTACAAGTACAGATGACTCTAAAAATGCATCGCAGAAAGAGCTAAAGGATATCCCACAAATCGAGTTTGAGATGTGTTTCGATGATTGGAAGAAGCGCTATCATAAGTGCATAATATCGAATGGAGACCATTTTGAAGGCGACAACATTAATGTAGACGAATGAATAAATATTTTTTTTTTAAAAAAGAAAAATTCCCATTATTTTTTTAACACATCACGTACTTGGAAAAACGTTGGCAGGTCCCCTAATAATATAAGATAGGAAGAACCCCTTCTGCGGCTTATAACTAAAATTTGAGAGAAAACTTTTTGAATAAAAAAGCAACGATTTCGAGAAGCAATAACGTTTACAAAAGTATAGGAATATTCAATATTAGGATAAATTTAATATAAACATCTTGAATAAAGTTAATAGGAGCAACAATTTTTGCAAATCCATCGCTGAACCTTATAAAATCGATCCTTAGGAAATTAACGTGAGTTCTATTATAATATGTAAGAAACTCAAGTTTTTTCTCCCTCCTCTAATAGGTCATACGATAATAATGTTCAACAATTATTATATAACAAGAATATTCTATATTCTTAAAAAAAACGCTGCTATTTTCATTTTGAATACGAAATTTTATTTTACGGAACAGTTTAATTTACGTATTTTTATTTTTTTTATTTCACGTTTAATTTTTTCAGTTACTTGGGTAGCTTCATTAGAGACCACACGCTGCTAATTGAAATGGAATACGCGGATGGGGGCACCCTGGCGCAAGTTATAGCGGACCGCCTTATGAAAGATTATTTTCCCGAACGTTACATAGTGACAGTTTTTGAGCAGATTTCAAGTGCCATCAATTACATGCATTCTGAAAATATTTTACATCGGTAAGACTTGGTAAAATATATATGCATACACGTACATACAACTAATATCTATTTGTACTTTCAATTTGCGAAAAGAAGGAAAACATTGTACGCGATAATTCGATCATCCTAACTTTCTGATTTTCCTAACTTAGCATTTTGGGATCGCCATAATCCATATTTTGACCGACATATTCGGTACAGAGTCCTTTAGAATCACGATAATCTTTATATGAAGTATAAGGGGGCTGGGGTAATTCGTAAATCGGTTTCACTAATTTTTGCAACCAAACTATAGTATATTCAATCATTTAATTTTGCTAAGTTATCTTACATATTTACCGATATACATGGTATAAAGTCAAGCGGTATTTTTAAAGTTCTCATACTGGCTAGATGCGGGCTAGGGGAAGTATTGGCACGATTTTATTACCAGCATAAGACGTTATCTGAATTTCATTAAGATATTTCCCCGATTAACCGATGTATACGGTATAAAGCCACCCGGATATTCGAAAAATTTTATATTAGGTGTACGGAAGCTAAGGGAAGTATTTACCTGATTCTGGATTACGTCTCACAGATTGACCGATATTTGGCTTGAATTTCAATAATATATCTCACTGGTTGACCGGTACTTGCTGTAAAAAGTCAGCCGTAGACACTGAGGTCCACATATCGGTAACTGGGGACTTGAAAAGAAATGATAAAATTTCCACAATTTTTGGGCGAGAAATGGCATACCTTCAGAGCACTATTTGTGTAAATTTCAGTTTTTTACACAAATTACACTATTTGTGTAAAGTGAAAGAATCAGATTGAATTAAAATTGTGTTATATGAGAGGTAGGTGTGGTTATATTCCGATTTCACCCATTTTCATACTTCAAAGTAAAGATATCAGAGTAATGCATTGCGCCAAATTTGGTTGAAATAGGTTAAGTCGTTTCTGAGATACGGTATTTCACCGAAAAATGGTGTTACGCTCATTATCCAATTTTTACATTGATTCCTATGCATCCCTTCCGTGCCATATTTACTGTAAGATTAATGTTTTTGATGTGTTTCTTCAGCGAGTTAACCCCCTTTTGGTAGTTTTCAATATAATCGTTACATGGGGAGTGGGAGTGGTTAGCATCCATTTCCACACTGTCTAAGGAGGTGCCGGAGGGGTTTGTCTTCAGTAAGTTTGATTGATATAGCTTTAGTGACTTGTGAGACATGTACATTAAATCTATTAAGGGACGGGGCCAGCCCCATCCCAACAATACCAACCTCCTCAGAGTGCTAAGGAACATATGTATAAAATTTTATCAATATACATATCTTAATTTTTACTCAAGTTATCGCTTGCATGGACAGACGGACGGACAGACAGTCACCCGGAATTCAACTCGTCTCGTCATCCTGATCATTTTGATATATATGTAACTCTATATCTATCTCGATTAGTCTTAGGTGTTACTAGCAACCGTTAGGTGAACGAAACTATTATACTCTGTTGCAACATGTTGCGAGAGTAAAAGGTTTCAAGCTGAAGATAGTTTAGAATGTACCTGACTGCTAAGGAGTAGAATTTTCTCACAGCTTTTTTGGACTGAGAAGGTAAAAACTACATAGTTCGAAAAAAGAAATATAGGTTCTGAAACAATTAGAGCATAAATTTTATATGTGCTATTTAATCTCACAGGACAATATCAGGATAAAATTATATAAGTAACAGGGATTTATGAGGGAGATTACTCTAAAGTAACCTATAAAAATGTAAGTTTTCATCAATATTCAAATTTATATATACACTTATCTTTTTGTAGAGATTTGAAAACTGCAAATGTGTTTTTGAACAAAAGAGGAATTGTAAAGATCGGAGACTTTGGTATATCAAAAATAATGAATACGAAATTGTTGGCACAAACCGTACTGGGTACTCCATATTACTTCAGCCCAGAGATAGTGAGTCCGAGATAGTAGTTATTATTTATTAAAACAAGTATAATTAAAACCTGTTTAGTGCGAAGGTAAGGAGTATGACCATAAAAGCGATATCTGGGCATTAGGTTGTATACTTGGTGAAATGTGTTGCCTAAAAAAAAGTTTTGCGGCCTCAAATCTTTCTCAATTGGTGTCCAGAATAATGGCGGTATGTTTATTATAAAAAAAAAATACATCTTTAAAGGATTCTTCTTAAGCGTATTTTTTGCAATTCTCTGTATGTGCATATGTATATATCTATACTTTTTTTAGGGTAACTATACTACTATACCGGCGGGATATTCCTCAGGGCTACGTAGTCTCCTAGACAATCTATTACAAGCAAGTTTCCACAATTATATATATGTACATACATACATACATACATACATCTATGTATATGTAGCACTATCTTAATATTTGTCTTGTAACCATAATACTGTAGGTAGATGCTTCATTTCGTCCAAATGCTTCTGAGATATTGGAGTATTGGATTCCGCTTATATTTAGAAATTTGGGCAAAAATAAAGGGTAAGCGGTAAACATTTCCACTGTACATATGTACATTTACATATCGTAAATATTTGATTATCAGATATTCCTATAATGATGATATACTTGCAATGAATCCCATCTCAAATATCGGTACTGAATTCCAAACACCCAAAGAGAGCATAGAGCTCAGTTTTTGTTTGGAGTCACATAATTCTAAACATGCATTGACAGAGTACCCAACCACCGGTCGCACCGAAAGGGAAGTAATGATTGCGGAAACTGCCATACCGAATGAAATAATTTTTAAACGGTTAGTAAATAAAAGCTAACCTTATATAAATGTATTATGAAACTTGACAAGGAGAATTAATTAAATGTATGGCTTTATTACTTAGGTCCGTATTATACCAATTGAAGGCATTTAGCAACAGCTTCAGCATGAATCCCATACAGTTACCTCCCAAAGCTCGTATATGCTCAGTCGCTGCTAGTGACTCACACTTTGTGGTTGTTAATGATGGTAAGTGATTAACATTTAAGGCCAAGTTCCATTTACAAAATAAATACATTTTTGTTGTTTAATAAATATTTTTTTTAAGAAACTATATGGTCTAAAAACTAAACTAATTTGACGAAAATGTATTATTTTAATGAAATATTTGTTTTTAAGATGGTTCGGTTTATGCGTGGGGGGAAGGTATACACGGACAACTCGGTTCATCATCGCTTGAAGGTTGGAAACATTATCCCAGCAGAATGGAAAGTATGCGAGGCCACCACATTATAAGGTAAATTCATTAGTTCAATAAATTCAGTTTAAGTTCAAATAAGTAAATAATGGCGAAGTTCGAGAGAAACCAACAGATAGATGTTCTCGCAAGATATATTAATTATTAGACTAATATCTTTGTTGAGGTTTAATTCTCTAAAATATTATATTTTTCTATGGTTTGAGTTTGTTAACTGGCATAATAGTTAGTATGTGAATAATAATAGTGACTTAAGTCAGGCCGTAATCGAGAAGGCACCATCATAGGTACATTTACATTCAATATCTCATATATGTAAGTGTGCTTCGATATTCGAAATGTTGGTGGATACCTACAAAGAGCTGCATCCATCAGCGGTTTTCTGTCATAGATCAACCGATTATCATTCTAATGAGTTTAGGTTAAATAGATTTCTGGGTGCACTTTACTGTCCTTGGATTGCGTAATGTAAAAATTTTAATGATACAAATCAGAATTACGCTAGATTTTTTTGCCTCTGCTACCTCTAGTGTACGTTCGCACTATTGAAATATTCGATTTTTTTGTCTTGCCTTGATCTACAACTGCCCTATAATTATATTGTATTATTTAGTACAACTAACAACAATCACTAATTCCAAAGAGTTTTACTTTGGAGTGAGTAGCCAACTGAGGTGCTGTTGTTTTTTTTTTCTAATTTTTTACACGTCAACAAAACTGGACGCCCATAATTTTACAATATTACACGTAACATGTCGTCGAAATACTTAAAATATGTAAAAAAGAAAACAACTAACTTATTCGAGTTCTCGCATTTAGCTACATACATACATATGTATCTCCTATAGCGCGTGCGTTGGCGATGGTTTCAGTATTCTATTAACACAATCCGGTACCGTTCTCAGCTGTGGCGATAATTCAAAGTACGCATTGGGACACGACGAAAACAAGATATATCATACTCCAAAAAATGTCACTAAGCTACAGGACATACAAATAGAGAAAATAGCAGCCGGCACTGAACATGTGCTTGCTTTAAGCGCCGATGGTTCGATCTACGTTTGGGGTACCAGCGCACATGGAGCTCTCGGTTTGGGTAAATTACAAACACAACAGTACGTTTATAAAGCATATGCTTACCTTTACATATGCTATACATGTGTATAAAAGTAAACTGATTGCTAATACAACTAACTTTTTAAGAAAAACCCCACAAAAGGTTCTACTGCCACACATGAATGGAAAGGCTGAGAAGATTATTTGCGGTCCAAATATTTCGGCAGTTATTTTCAAAAACGGAGACTTGTATGCCTGCGGCTGCAACAAATATAAAAAGTTGGGGTTTAAAAAAAGCAACATAACAGCATTTGTATGTTTCTTCCATATTATCAGATAGACGGAATTTACTGACAGTACCTTACAAAAGTGTTTGCAAGTAATAAAATATATTGGTAAATTGTCTATTACGACCCCGAATGAATAACTAGTATGGTTATATAATGCTTGGTATTTTAATGATTTGCCGATATTCGTCTTTGAATAAGAACAAGCAAGGAAGGAATAAGTTCGGACGTAACCGAATATTTTATATTCTCGCAATTTTCAACCGTGAATGGATTTTAATCATATTTTTTATCTTATTAGCTTATACCATAGATTATATAATTACTTAGTTTCATATCCGAGATATTTATATTAAAATCGATATTCATGATATTCTTGCTGTGAGAAAGTACATATCGATATCCATATTTTTAAAATATTCCAGCTTAATTTAATTGAGATATCTTCTATTGATACGATTAATTGACGATTTTTAATACAATATATTGGATATATGAGGGAAAAGTAAATGGTGGTGTGGGTGTGTGGGTGCAATTAGGGGTATGGGGTTTGGACCAAGGTCGAGACCGATTTCATTCATATTCGGTGCTAAACCACAATATGTTTAAGAAAGAATGTCCGTAATAATATAAATATTACGCATTTTAATTTATTTAAATATTACACACATTAACCTAAATAAACGGTTTAAAGTGAACTGGGAGTCAAGGAGAAGTATTGACTCGATTTTATCAACTTTTTGCATCAGGACGCGTTATTACAAAAAATTCGCTCTGAATTTCTCTGAATATGTCTCAGATATATAGGTTGACCGATATATATGGTAATAAATCAATCAGATGTTTGAAAATTCTGATCACCTTACTATCAAGAAAAGATGCTCTCTCATAAACAAGCACTAATGTTCACATAATCGGTATTTAGGGGTTTGAAAATTTATAGTCCGATTTCGCCCAATTTTTATATGAGATGGTATAATTTGAATGGTTTATTCGAGTTGGTTCTTGATTTATACACTGAAATACTGAAAAGTGAAAATATCAGATGGGATATAAAATAAAAGTGTCATATGGGAGGTAGGCGTAGTTGTGGTTCGATTTCACCCATTTCTACACTGTGATATGAGAATTTCATGACAATATGATGCACCAAAATTGGTTGAAATTGGTTTAGTCCTTTTTGAGGTATAGGGTTTCACCTAAAATTGGGCTGTGCCGCACCCATTGTCCAATTTTTATACTTTGTTTCCATGCATATCCTCCCCACCATCTTCATTGTAAAATTTAATGCTTCTATTGTTATTTTATATAATTATAGGAGCAGAAATTGCATAATATTACACTTTAGTAAGCTACTGTCCAAAGGTTTTTATGTATTTACTTATACGTATTAGCTTACATTTGTCATTATTATTTTGTAAAATTTATTAGAAAAAACTACAACTGCCTTACAAAATCGTTTCGGCAAGCTTCTCATCAATGCATACAGTTTTATTAATGGAATATGGTAGAGTATACACGATGGGCCGCAATTCAGAAGGACAGCTGGGAGTAGGACACACCAATGGTGTTGAGCAGCCCACTCTGGTAGAATTCATTACACACCGTACCGTTGTAGTAAATACAATGTCTCTTAAACAATTTATTTTAAATAAAGTTTTTGTTTTAAATAGAATTGCAAATGCAATGACCAAGGTACAATAGTTACCTCTAAGGATAATTTTATAACATTTTGGGGCACAAGAAATGGCATACCGGCTTTTGGAGAAAGTAATTTTTATAAGGTCGGTATTTTATGTGAATTTAACTGTTCTATCTTATTTATGTAAGAATTACTGATAGTTACAAGGACATAACCAAAACTCTACTAATTTCGATGTCAACAATAGCACTGTGGCTTTTACAAATTTTCTTGCCTCAATTTATAAATCTGAGCTACTCTTAGTACCTGTAGATCTGTTGTCGTAAGTATTGTAATTTTCAAAATAACAACATAATTTCTTCTTAATCAATGAATTTGTAGTTTGTATGCATCTAAGGAGCAACGTGAAAAAGGCTACAACATTGATGTAAGCAATATATATCTCTTGCCGCACAGTGTTTTAGTGTTGGTGGACACAACGACACCGTTGGTATCTTCTCTGGAAGATTTTCATTAGTGTATGATTAATGAAACAATAAATAATTACATTTTACACCAATGTAATTTGTTTTATTTTAATCCAAATTCGCTTAAATAGAAATTACAAATTTATAGCATATTTTTGAACTACGAGAAAACTAAGCTTTAAAAATTAAGATCAAAAGGCTTTACAAAATGATGTTCAAGCATATGGTCAGGCATTAATTTTTCAATAATTACTCATATTGGTGTTGAATCTAACACATCTTTTATTTTTCTTTAGCTTTGAAATGTGGGAAATTTTGTCATGAAGTCTAAAAATTAAACTGCTAAATATTTAGTAATTCATCACTTGTTTTATTTAATATTTCGATAAGATGTTCTTAAAACATTGAACACCTATCGTCTGTTGTAACTTGGCAAATGCCAAATCAATTCACATTACAATACTAAACAAAACCTTCAAGTTAATATCATAAAATTACTAAAATGAAATTTTAGTAACGCGACATTTGACCTCCATAGCGCCCTCCACTGCCAAACATACCTCCAGCAGTATAACCACTATTGGAGCGTTCATTGTATGTCCGATCGAAACGGTCCTGTGTCGATTGCATGGGACGCCAGTTGTTTTCTTCGACCGATTTCTGCCACGTTGAGTTACTGTGCATATTTGATATGCCATTACCGACATAAGATTTGACACCACCTCCACCCCCAGAACTCCCACTCAAATGAGTAGATGATGCCCAAATACTACCGCCATTATTAGAGCTGCCGTAAGTATTTGAGTTTTCATAACGTTTATTTCCAGATGTTGACGACCTACAAATAATAAAATATGGATAAAATATATATGATAACTTAAGGATATATATTTTATATGATATACCGAATGTCATCGATGCCACTACGTCTGTACCCACTTGTAGAACGTTCCGAATCCACATAACGATTGGCGCTAGCCTTATGAATAGTTGAGCTGACATCACGGCTTGTATGAAAGGATGAACTACTGCTGTTACCAGTTGTCGGGACACGTCGAATTTCAACTTCACGCTTGTAGTCGTCGCGAGATGATTTGCTTGTACCATAATCGTCTATGATTCGTTTCGATGAAGTTGACGATAAATAGTCACTATTACGCTTAACGTAATCATCAGCACTGCGTTTCGGTGGGACGACTGAGTAGTCGTCCAACGCTGAACGCTTGGTACCCGCACTGGAGAAATCATCGCGCTTTGAGTAATCCATACGTTTGGCTGAAGATGAGAAGTCATCAATGACACGCTTGCTAGATGAAGAGCTATTATAATCGTCTCGCTTTTTATCATAGCTGTGGGTTCATAATAATACAATATTGTAAAAATACAATAACATAATACATTAACATTACAAGCTTGAAAAATAATGTTCTTTTTACCTTCTTGATGATACCACTAGACTAGCATCGAAACGCGGTGGTGGCGGCGCCTCGAAATGAGAATCACTTCCTGACGAACGCTTCCGATTCGACACTTCGGTGTAACGTTCATCGCTAGATCTTTTTGCTAGCCGTTTGATAGGATCCTCACGGGCGTGCATAATCCTTTTGGTACAATTCAAACGAAAAATCGAAAAAACACAAAATAAATGATTAATCCCTATACATGTTTAAATATTTATATTTAAAATATTAGTCTAAAAGTTTTGACCATTTCGGGGATGATGCTTAATCACCTTGTTTACTCTATATTTCTGAAATTCTGAGGTGATTAAGACGTCGAAGGGATTTAACTTATATAATTTTATCATAGTAATCACACTTTGTATACATCCAACAATCAGCACTCAATCACACATCCCGAAACTGCTTCACATTTGGATCAACGGCATTGACCGGAAGGAGTGAATAATACGGTTTGTGTTCGTGCATCATGTACATTTGTATATGCGGGAGTGTTTTGGTGGATATATGTATATTGTATATTCTAAGAAACGGATAAATGAAATTGTTTACGCGTTCATACTTCATTTGTTGACGTTTTAACTCGAGGCGCTCCAGTTCGATTTTTTCTCGCTCTAGTTTTTGCCTTTCGCGCTCCAAACGCAGCAATTCGGCTTTCTCTTTCTCCAAGCGTTCACGTTCCTGTGCCAGCTTCCGACGCTCTTCGGCCAGACGAGCCTCTTCTTGTCGTTGACGTTCACGGATTTCGCGCCGACGCCTTTCTTCTTCACGTAGTTCACGTTCACGCTCTCGTAACCGTTGTCGCTCTCGCTCTTCTCGTAATTGTATATATTCCCTCTGTCTGATGCGCTGTTCACGTTCACGATCTCTTTGACGCTGGTCACGAATATTTCGGTCGTTACGATTGCGGTCATTGGAACGGCTGCGGTTAGAATGCTGACGGATATTTCGATCTTTATGCCCATCTTTAGAAATTGCTCGCTTCTCATGATTGCTAGCCACACTCTTTTCTTTGTCTTTGTCTTTCTCTTTCTCTTTTTCCTTTTCGTCTTTTTTATTATGGTCCTCTTTTTCTTTGTCGCGTTGCTTATCCTTTTCCACTTCAGGTTTCTTTGATGCATCGTCTTTCTTTGTATCAACAGTTTTACGTTTATCGTCTCGCGTCTTAGAAGTCGTGTCTCGTATCTTCTTGTCTTCATCTTTTTTTGCTGTATCCACACGTGATTTGGCGACATTTGTTGAGCTGCTGCCAATTTCGTTTTTAGTGCGTTCTACTGATATTATCCGTCCATGGAGCTCGGTGTGATGCAAATGCTCAATGCAACGACTGGCATCCGACGATGATGACATTGTTACGTAGCCATAACAACGGGTACCCGGAGTTCGGGTGTTGGTAACCACTTTAGCTCCGATAACCTTTCCATATTTGGAAAATATAGTTTTCAGATCACTGGCTCTTGTTAATGAAGATAGCCCAGATACCCAAAGATTGCGTGAAGGCGTTGTCTGCTTTCCAGTGGACGACGATTTTGTAGAGGTATTGGCTGAAGACTTTTCTGCAATTTCCATATAAATAATAGTGGAATAGTAAGGGTGAGCACACATACAAATAATTTTGCGATCGTTTTGTAAGTCTTCATTTTTTTTATCTTTGAAAAAGGAACTTGGTTGTAAACCAGAATTTTGTATCATTAGTCGATATAAAATGGCTGTATCTACAATTCTATTTTTTTTAAATTCAAATAAACGTACAGTTTAAAGTATTTCCCTACAAATTATTCGACAAAGAAGATGTGAACTTTGGTGTTTAATTAGAAGTAAACGATAGTAATCGATACTACAGCAGCAGCTACTTAGTGTGTATGTATAATCCGGTCGCTACAATAGTGCAGAAATAGATGTGAACTAAAAAGGACCAAATTAATCTGCATCAACTACAGATGATCCTGTGACAATTGACGAAAATCCTGAGCCAACTGACGGTGATTCGCAGGGCTTGTCCTTCATTCGGTGATATGTTTTTTCTGTATCCTTTTTGTGTCAGACAATATTGTAGAAATACCAATGCGTTGAAAGGTGAGGGTGACATCAATGTTGCTTGTTGAAAAGTGCTTTAAATGATGGCAGATGAACGGGAACTAATGAATTCCTATTTACTCTATTTATTTAAGATAATCGTTAACACTCAGGGTGAAATTTCAGATGCATCGTTTTTGTTGATTAATAATCCATTATTTGCAAATAGCAATGTTCATCCAAAATATTATCGGTATCAGTTTTTTACAAACATAAAAAATGGTTGTGTAAAGATGCTGTTCGGCGACTTTGCGCCGTTTCAGAAGGTAAGTCATTTCTATAATTTACGTGATATAAAACTCATAATCTCTTACAAGCATATACAGTTGTTTTGGTGAAT
Source organism: Bactrocera minax (assembly GCA_021498325.1). NCBI lineage: Eukaryota > Metazoa > Arthropoda > Insecta > Diptera > Tephritidae > Bactrocera > Bactrocera minax. The sequence goes on along the minus strand of JAKEEE010000044.1, from coordinate 217,350 downwards.
ACTAGTTGTTATAGCAATACGATGTTAGATTACTTTTGCTGTTCTCAAAAGTTATCAGCATAGAATACAATACGTTTTATGGTTTCAATTTCCTAAATATTTAATTTCACTTATGTGTAAGGATCGTTTATACTTCTTTTAGAAAGTTCACACTTCCTTTGTCGAATAAGCCACTAACATAAATTCAAAAAAGCTAAAAACTTTCTTGGAAATCTTATCACTGAGAGCTGGTTCTTTTCTAAACCCTAGATCAATGTCCATCTTGTATTACACTTTCAGCTGTTGCCATGGCTTATTACCCTGCATTTTTTGGCTATTTACCTTTGTCATCCTTCTGCGAAGTCTTGTTTGAAGATGATTTTTGTTCACTGTTTTCAGTTGGATAATCACGATCACGTAAACAATCGAATTACGGGTCGATTCAAGTTGAATTTAGCGGAAAAAGATCAAAAGAAATTAAATTAGTTAAATATTCTCACGTCAAACGCTTTAAATCTTCAATTTTTTTCGAAATCGAACAGTTGTTGGTATGTATTGTTTATATCAGCGATTAATGTTGATATTTGTAACAGATGAACGACCTTATATTCGTGAAAAATGTGCTGCAAACATATCTGCTCTTCTTGAAAAATCTATTATTTCATCAACTCTTCCGTATACTTGTTTGTTTTATCATCTTTTCCTTTTTCCTTCATAGTCTTTCATATTCTATATACACGTGATGGCTTCCGTTTTTGTGGCTCGTTTACAAGTCTTAACAATACGCAACACTATAACTGATATAAACTTACATACATTAAACAAATTGGAAATGAATGTTTGCTTGCGATCTCCATTCTCATATTGGAATTAATTATGCTGTTAAGTAGTTGTACTTTGACATTCAACCAACCTAATGTCTTTATCCTTTTTGTCGCCGGACTTCTCATCTTTTCTCTTCGACTTATCGTCATCCGACTTGCTGCATTTTCGTTCGTCCTTACTGCTGCTGGAGCCACCCTTAGATGTTCTTGTGTCCTTCAAAGCTGGAACAGTTTTTGTGCTCCTTTGCGCTGAATTCCTGTCGGAAGTATCACCTTCTGCATCGGCTATAATTAACCGGCAAGCAACGGCATTTTACGAGGGAGAATAGTTATCTTTATTAGTTTTTAATGTAACTTTGTTTCATTTGCTTTTTGATTTCATTAGAGATTCTGTCAGCAAAATATATATAAGAATATATATATATATGTATATATGTATATTAATTTTATGTTTCACTATAAGCGCCTTATATCTGCGAGACTTGCAACACGAATATTATCATATACATTCACGAGATATAAATATAATTTACAAAGTGTATCTGTACTGTACAAAAATATTATAATTTTACGAAAGTACTCACTACATTTTTCTTTGTCATCAGGTGCCTATAAAGTAAATAAATAAAAAAAATCTTTTAGTAAAATAAAGCAAGTTAAAACCGACTTTCTAAGTTATGTAATTCCAATGCTACTACTAGGAAGCTGATAACCCTTTAACAGTGGAGCCTAAACTAATCAGATATAAATGCGATAAAGCTACTTGTATGCAGTTTTTCTAAATAACTCATATCCCGAAGCATTTTAAAACTAAAGTAGAAGTGACGTTTTTATAAAGTGACGCTTGAATCATTTACTTATAAAGTCGATAGATCGTGCCACATACAAAAATTTGTTATCCTTGTCTTATAGTAAAAACCTTAACTACCGTCCTGAAACCTGAATACTGTCAAAGTTTCATAATATTTTATCCATTCGTTCCCAAGTGATACGGGAAAGTTATGCTAAGTGTTGCAACAAACCTGCCCCGGCATATTCAACGGTCAAGTATTGGTTGGTTGATGCACCCAGTTCGGGAACACAAGTGACAGTAATGCCAGAAAGCATTACGAAAAGTTGTTAAATTTTGTTGAGTAACCGTAAAATTAACTTGAGTTGGCACTGGCATTCCAAAGAAACGCCTAGGTCATATCATTAAACAATTTTTTACAAATGAAAACGTCGAGATTAAAGTTTGGGCAATAACTTTTTGGCACAGTATCACGTTCTAAGAGAGTTTGGTCGAGACAGTAGGAGCTATTAATGAGATATGTGCAATAAATAAAAAAAAAAAAAATTATGTAAACCAAGTTTTCTGGAGACAGAAAAATTTTTATAATTACATCATTACTAAACGCTCATATAATGATCCTATCGTTATTCTCACCTCATCATGTAAAAGTTTTTGTTCGTCTTCACCAATAGTTAAATTTATCGATTCTTCATTTGATTCGCCTGCATTTTCCTCTTCCCCCTCTGGACCGTCGTTTGAACCACTTCCCTCCTCATTTAAATTATCTACTTCATTCCTCCCTTCTTCCTCGATAATTACACATTCATCATCTACATCACCTACTTGGTCGACTTCGTCATCCTCTTCATTTTCATATTGCTCATTATCATAATAATCTTCTTCCCCCGGATCATCAGCTTTAAGAGCTATGTCTTCGTCGTCGAAGGGCTCCTCCTTAATTTTGATTTCTTCGGCAGGTTTCATGTCATTTTTCTTGGAATTCATAATTTTCTTACCAACGGCTTTGGAATTAGGCAGAAAAATGTACTTAGATGCATCTAATCCTTCACTTTTAATAGCCTAAATAAAAAATAAAAATATATGAACCTCGTCACACGTCACAGTAAATTTTTGCATGGAAGCCTGTTATTACTACCTGTTCCAGCCGTTCCACCAGACTCGCTTTAGCTCCAACAGTTTCCAAATTTCTTTTTTCTAGCTCTTCTTTCAAATCACAAACACGTAGTTCACACAATTTTTTTCCAGAATCGGGCATTATTTTAAAAATTCTGCAATTAAAACTTATGCCCACAAAAATACAATTGCAATGAGGTACAAAATGGCTTCTTATCATAAAACAGGGTTACTGACTCTCATTACTTCTTGAAATTGGCAGCATTTCTTTACAAAAACTTAATCGAGGTACAGAAGGACGGGTCGTTTTAGCAATAGCACTTTTCTTACATGTTGAAAACTATTAAATTTATTGCAAATTAAATAAAACAATCCTAAACTGATACAGAATAATAAATATTTTCGTTAAATATTTAAGTTAATAATTTAGTAAAATTGTTCGCGTTCGAGTTGCTCAGATAACATTTTTCATATATTTGTGTCCATTCATCATCAGTATCTCTAGTACCAAATTGACGTAAGACAACGGAAGCATCTGTATTAAACTGACGCTTACTCTCCTCGGTTTGCTTGGCAGTTCGTACTATGACATCAAGGCGAAGCAAACATAGGGTATGTCAGTCAGAATGAATGTTTTGCTTTCCGTGATTTCTCTGATATTTATTATGTCGTGTTTCAGTAAACATGCAAAAGCATACATTGAATTTACATGTCAAAGCAAAATTCTGAAGCTTAGCTAATCCAAAGTTGTGTGCTAGCCAAATCGGCCAATAGAAACGTTCTGGTACCGCTCTCTGGTAATTAAAATATAATTTAACCGATAGTTGATTTCCAGGGCAGCCATTACACCGTTGAAATAATAATAATAATAAAATCGAAAGTTTGCAACTCTGTTTGTCTCTTTTTTTTAAGTTGTGCATTTTTGTACGTGGAATTGGTCGGAAAATTGTTTGTTAACAAAATTTATGAGATTTGTAAATTTGCATAAATATATACATATACGTATTAGAGAAAATTAATTGATTAAAATACGAATACTGTGTCTTTGTGAAACTGAAAACATGATCGGGTTCTGTAATGTGGAAAGTTGGAGAAGACTCAAATCAACCTAATGCATATGCAACAAAAATAATGCTTGTGGCAATCACTTTAAATTAAATAAAAAATTTGTGTGCGGATGAGAATACAATAAATTCAATAAAATCTGTGTATTAAAGCGCATTTCAAAATCAAATAAAGTAAATAATAGGGGTCATTTATTTCCAATTTTTATTTTTTTTCGTGTGTGGTATATTCGGTGTCAAAAGGTCTCTGTGACGGTTCACAGTCCAATTCTTGGCTGTCCTCTTAACTGTATGATTTAAAAATAACATTAAAATTAACTGATAAGAATCTGCTCATGTCAGATATTAAATGACTGTGACACCAAAGTTCTTTGTATCGCGTGCCGTGCAAATTAAAAGTAGTACGGGCACAGTAGAAAAAAACTGTAGAATTGTAAGACTATTACTCCAATTGGACTCCAATTGTAACGTGCAAAATTTAAGGAGAGAAAATCAACATTCTGGCTGCCTCAAACGGGAAATTCAAGAAATTATTTGGTGACATGGACGAGGAAGAGGAAGAAGTAACCGATATCAAATTACAAATTTTTCATAACAATCTTCGTGAAAATATTGTAAGCATTTATAAAAAGAACATTTCTTATTTAACATACATATAACATGTTATAACTAAGGGAATAGTTTATTGTTTTACTTTTGTTCTCAATTAGAGAAATGTTTACAGAAAAGTAATGTATAAATAACAGTTTGTTTCACATTATATTTGCATGCCAACATAGATGTGTAGACAGTACAAAGATTTTCAATATGCATATAGCTATTAATGTTTAAAAATAGCTTTAAAAAGCAAAAAAAAGTATATTTAAACGAAACTGTATCGTTAATATTTAATATTAGCTTAATTTTAAAATATATGTCAATATTTTATAATTCGGTTTAATATTTTAATTTTGTTCACCTAACGGTTGTTTGTAAAACCTAAAATTAATCGAGATAGATATAGAGTTATTTATATCAAAATGATCAGGATGACGAGACAAGCAGAACTCGTTGATGCTTGAGTAAAGATATCTTGATGAAACTTGGTACATGTGTTTCTTGGCACTGTAAGAAGGTTGGTATTGCAGATTGGCGGAATTGGACCATTGTCATACTCACAAAATAACATTAATAGAAAATCTATAAAATGCTATATTGTAACTCCATCGAAGTATGGAGAGGCATCTTTGGTTTAAACGTTTTTACAATGTGAGCGTTACCTCGCCCCATAACAGGTTTAATTTACATATCTCATAAACTGCTAAAGCTAAATCAACCACACTTGCTAGAACAAGTCCTTCTATCACCTCTTCATAGAGTGCGAATGGATGAAAGCGGATGATATACACACCTACTCCCTATACGATGGTGAAAATGGCATACTACTTTCTATATATAATATCTCAATTTTAAATTCCATCTGCTTCTTTCACTTTACATTATATAAATCAAGCACCAATGAAGATGTCGGAATAAAACTGTGCACAAATAGTGCATTCAAGATATGCCATCTCACGTCTAAAAATGGTATTTGAATAATGGTAAATAATCGGACCATAACTTTTCAAGTCCTCGTGCACCGAATATGTGAACTCCAGTGCGTATGACTAACTTTTTACCGAAAATGTCGGTCAATCTGTAAGGTACAAAGAGAATAATTTCCAGATAATTCCGTTTGACTCTATACCAATTTTATCGGTCAGTTTTTTAATGTATATGTCAGTCAATATTCAAAATATCTTGACAAAATTTAGTGAACGAGTAATAAACGGGTAAAATTGGTTCACGAATTACCCTAGCCCTCATATACTATATAGAATGATCTTCGTCATTCCAGCAGACTTTATGCCGAATCCGACATATATCACTCATACATATCAATGTTATCTTTATAAAATTTGTTGGCTGACTTTTTTCTCATGTACCCAATATATTAAATTAAGCACTTCTAGTTTTATATCAGATATCTCATTTGAGTTAATTAGACTGATTTAACTATAAGTATCTCGAATACGAAGCAAAACATAGTAATGAAACTAAGTTAGTCTTCGACCTACAAGTTAATAAGATACCAAATCCGATTGTAATCTATTCACGTATTCGTTAAATACTGTCTCCGTCCGTCCATGCAAGCGATAACTTGAGTAAAAATTAAGATATCCTGATGAAACTTAGTATACATGTTCCTTGGCAATCTGGGGAGGTTGCTATTGTAGATGGTCGATGGGCAGATGGGCAACAAATTAAGATACGAAACTGTAATTTGGTACAGGCAATTGCAGTAGGGAGGGGTACCTCTGATATGAAAATATTTAAAAAGTGGGCAATGCCCCTCCCCCTATTAGGTTTAATGTAGATATCTCTCAAACGCTAAAGCTTTAGCTAGAACCAAACTTTCTCAGAACAATCTTTTTAGCGCCTCCTCATACAGTGCGAATGGATGAAATCGGATGATAACTACGCCCACCATGTTGAAAACTACTAAAAGTGAGTTAACTCGCTGAGGAAACGCGTCAGAAACATTAAATTTCACAGTTAATTAAAATTCAATGGGTGTGACACCACCTACTTTTAGGTGAAATTATATATCTCAGGAACTATTCCCCCTACGGGTCGGAAGATAAAAATAACCCGCGGTAAGGCATGCCTGTCGTAAAAGGCGACTAAAATCCATGAAATGCACTGCATTTGAAATAGACTTTGCTCTAAAAATATGCGTAGCCATGTCAGAAATAGTGCTATATTACTGAACTAAGTTTATAACACTTTAAATGTATTATGCACACACTTAAAGAAGCATTTTAGTTCAAGCTACAAATGCCACCAGTCTGAGTTGAATGGGTAGCTAAACTGGAAGTAGCCTAGGCTACAAAATCTGACCGGAGAATTTAATCTGGTGCCACGGGGAGCAGAAGCCCGTTGGAGTCTGGAAGGTACTCCAACCTGCTCATTGCGGTAGGCCCTTTGGGGAGTATCGTGGTGGCTGTGGTTTAATACCTGAATGCGGGTTGAGCTGTTGGACGGTACAGTTCAGTGTGGAGTTGCATTGCAACCGGGTGTCGGATCCAAAGTACGGCAGAGGTTTTAGATAGGCCTCGAGCCCTACCAAATTGGTTATTGTGTCCATTTCCACAATTCCGATCGGTACCATTGGTTTTAGCAAAAAGCTATTACGGCGCGCTGATCAACGCATTATATTGATTTCTTGTGTTTTAGAGTACCGTGTAGTTAGGCTGTACAACGACAGGTACCCACGTAAAGCACATCGTTCAATCTCAGTAACTGTTATACCATTATCAACCAACTTTGATGTATGGATTGTCCACATTTCGGTGGACTTTACACCATCTATGTCGGTAAATATGTGTGTTATCTCTATGAAATTCAGAGAACTTTTCTTTCTAATAACAGTATGCTCGTGAGCGCAAATACTACTCCTAACCCCCAAATACCTATTTTAAAATTTTCAAAATTCCGGTTGGTTTTATACCGTATATATCGATCAATGTGTAAGATATCTTAGTAAAGTATAATATTGGAAATACCCTAGTATAAATTGGGTAAAAATTGGATGAAAACATCTTCCCTAATATACTTGAATAATGAAAAGAGGTAATGTGATCAGTGCAGAACTTCCTCTATCCCAAAAATGCCCGATATAAGAATTCCCGACTTTCCATCTGACTTTAAATCGTTTATGTTGGTGAATTTGTGTGATATTCTAATGAAATTAAGTGGATATGTTTTCTTAAACACAATGCGATTTCGCGCTAAATATGAAAGAAGATGTCTAGATCATGTCTAGATCATGGTCTAAGCCGCTTATTCGTAATATAATGATTTCATTTCCTCTGGTTTACTTTTTTCTCACGTATCTAATATATTTATTAAACCACTTTGGATGAGTTTATATCGCATATATCAATTTTGCGTTAATTTGGTGGATTTTAATATAAATATCTCGGACATGAAGCAAAATATAGTAATGAAAGTCCATGAGTCTATGACCTATATACGATATATGATAATAAGATACCAAATATGATTGCAATCCATTACCGGTTTCGTCGAATAATGAATGTTGAATTCTTTCGCAACATTTTTATACTCTCGCAACATGCTGCTGGAGAGTATATTAGTTTTGTTTAATATACAGTTTTGCCAGCACCTGAAAGTATTTCCCCGCCTTTGATCTTTGTACATTATAGAGTATATAAATGTTAATGCGCCAGGTTGAGTGAATCTAGGAGAGAGTGAATCTAGGCATCGACTGATAAAGGAAAATGCAATGAAAATTTTATTAAGCAACAATTTATGTCTTTATTTAAACGTTATAAAACATGTTTACCCTTTATGCCTTGTAATATTTATGAAATCTTAGACCCTAACTTATTAATAATAAACTTTTTGTTTGTTTTATATTATTTTATAAATTTATTTGTCAGGTAATTAGCGAAATTCGGAATTTTTTAATATTAATTCAACAGAGAATTCCTTCTTTTGGATCTTTTTATTTTGTAAAATACGTATCTAATCAAAGTTTAATTTCTTCGCACATATTGCAAAGTCGTGTGTTTCATTTCCTGTTATATTCCAAAGTTCACGCATCATTATTTTATTGATTCAATTACCTGTGTGAAGTATATACTTATCAATAAAATCCGATTATCAGTGAAATTTATTGAACGATTTTGACATTTTGGCAATTCTCATTTAATCTTTTACGTACATGTAATAAGTTTGAAATAATATTGAGTATTTGTTTGAACATAAAAAAATATTTGGCTTGTATGAAAACGAGTACATAAATATTTCATTAAATATTTAAGCTTTATTAACTTAGGTTAATTTATTACATTTTTACATATTTTTATTATACCTTTGTTTTTATTTTCCTGCTATGCATTAACAACTCAAAATTTAATATAATTATTCGATTGTTCGCAGATATTTCTATTGCTTCTGATGTTACTGTATCTTGCCTCCTATGCGCTGATATCACGTTTTCGTCGGAAAGATCGTGAAGATCTCTTTTCCACGGATGAAGATGAAGTGCTCGTCTATCGTATTAGGTATGCAAATTAGTATTTATATATATACAATTGATGACGAATAACAATAATTCTATAAAATATTTGTTAAAGACTTCTTAAATAAATTGCAATATTTATTTCTATCTATATATTCAAAGTCGAACTTAAGAAATTAGTTAATTAAATAATGTCTGTGTAAATACATATATTCGCGTTTGCAAATAATTATAATTCAAACTTTGTACGGTTTGATTGTTGTGTTTATAGCTCTTGGCTGTGTACATTTTCAATGGCGATCGCTGTTGGCGCCGCCCTTCTGCTACCGATTTCGATAGCCAGCAATGAGGTTTTGTTGCTGTACCCTAACAGCTATTATGTAAAATGGCTCAATAGTTCTTTGATACAAGGTAATTAGTTTATTTGCTTAGTTGTAGTTATAAAGTTTATTGTAGTTGCTATATTTGCAGGTCTTTGGAATCATATATTTTTATTTTCCAACCTCTCCTTATTTGTATTTCTGCCATTTGCGTATCTCTTTACGGAATCTACTGGCTTCGTTGGGCATAAGAAGGGTGTAATTGCGCGTGCCTATGAAACATTTACAGTATTTAGCCTCTTAGCCACGGTGGTTTTGGGCATTACATATGTATTGTCTGCTGTTATGGATCGAGATAAAATTGGATTTCTGTCACTGCTAAGTATGTTTATTAACAGTCAAGTATCAATTAATTTAACTGTCAGCATATTGTCAAATGTAGCGAAATTCATTGTAAAACCTTGGAATGTCTCTTAAAATATTTTCAGATTTAGGCAGTGTGCATTTACCATTTTTATATTCGTGTGTTTCATTTCTGGGAGTACTATTATTACTCGGTAAGTATTACGAAAATATAAAGGTATAAAGAGTTTTATGTAAATATATTTCGTTGAAAAGTAGAAAATAATAAAATCTAATATATTCAGAAATCAGTTCTGAGTTTTTCTTGAAATGCAGTGATATAACTGATTTCCTTTGTATTATTTTTCTTTGCGAATTTAATGCTGGTATCGTAATTTTTTTCGTCACCCAATCTCAGATAGGCAGCTGCTCTGTACAACCACGATCGCAAATTCTTTTCGTCCAATTTATTTATCACGTAATCGGCGTCAATAATTGCACGCTTAGAGTTTCTCAACCTATATCGTACAGGAATTTGATAAATTATTATAACAAAAAAAAACATATATATACATACACACTTACTTAAGATAACATAGCGCTCGGTTGTTGTATAATATAGGACTGTCTTTAATATGTTCAATGGCTTTTGTATACATTTGTATTGCCTTTTCATAGCTCTGCTTGCGATAAGCATCATTGCCCATGCTTGATGGAGACAAAAATAAATTCCGTAAATATAAAATATGACATCTTAAAACTTAAGCTTAATTCATTTACCTACGAAAGTTTTGAGCAATACGCTCACGTTCCTGTCGGATCTTGGTTCTTTCGGCGGCATCTTGCTCCATCTGCTGCATAAATGTGTACTTGTCCATTTGTTGTGGTCCTCCAGTATCGGATTGGTCTTTTTGGTAGACCGCTTTGCGATTTAACACTGTGCGGTCTTGACGAATATTTACAATGAAATTATCTTGATTAATTTCGGACTTTCTATAAAAGGTCAAATATTTATAAATACATATGTTGCGTATATACTTTATTTGATAATCATACGTTTCTGGCTTTTTAGCAGCACTTTCTGTATCGGATTTATTTGCGGTCGCCATATCCTCCAATAATTTCATTACCTGATGTACTTTCGATTCAAAGTTAAGAAAGTCCTCGTCTATATCCCCCTGCGCCATATTAATTTGTTTATGTATATGAATTTCAAAACTGAATTATAAAATTAATTTGAGTTTGTCATCAACTGCTTTGTGAGAGCTAGCTATTTTAAAATTTAACTTTCTGTTTGTTTGGGAAGTATAACCACAACCACTCGTTTCTAGGGTAATTGTTTCGATGGTAAATGTGGAGATGTTTTATTGTGAAAGCTAAGTGTAGTGTGATTTTCATAAGTTAAATACTTGTTTTAAGCACAATTTATTTTGTACTATTTCAATAGTTTGCACACCGCTTGGTTTCGTTCGTCTCTTTGGAGTTGTGGGACAAGTATTTGTGAAACCACATTTACTTCGTGACGTAAATGAGGAATGCCAAGTGTTTTATATGGAAATCGCCAGCTTAAAGCGCAGAATAACGAATATTGAACTCCTGAATATTAGTATCAGCAACAACAGCGTAGCCTGCGGGTCTGGAGTAATTAATAGTGGACACCGCAGTTTACACAACGATTATAGCAGTAGTTATACAAATGATAGCGGATATTACCCTCATATATCGTTGGGATATCTTTATCAACGAAAACCTTTGGAAAATCATCAAAATGAGCAACAGAAGCTCAAACAAAGACTGAGAGAATTGGAGTCTGAAAGTCGAGAGTTGGAGAAACTTCGCAAGTCGTCGGCTTTTCAACGGAATTTCGTATATCCTCTGGCAATGTTGTTATTGCTCTTTTTTACCGGTGTAACTGTTTTGCTGGTTGTGCAAAATACACTAGAGTTGCTAATCGGAATCAAAGCATTACCACTAAGCACTAGGGTGAGTTTTTTCTTATTACTAAGGCTTACTTTTGTATACGACGAGAAAAATTAATGTATTAATATCGCTTTTCTTTTACCTTAATTCAGCAATTTACGCTTGGAATCACTTCTCTATCGAAGCTGGGGCCATTTGGAGCAGGTTTAGAAGTGTGTCTGATTTTCTATTTAGGTGCCACTTCTGTTGTCGGCTTTTACACCATGCCTTTTATGCGCATTGTTTGTCCACAAAAAAGAAAGACTTCTCTCGCACAACTAATACTTAATTGTGCGTTAGTTTTAATTTTAAGTTCAGCGTTGCCTCTGCTCAGTAGAATTATAGGTGAGTTACAATCACCTTCCTATATTAAAGTTTATTTACTATATATTTTTATTTCAGGCATTACAAATTTCGATCTATTAGGGGATTTTGGTGCCATCGAATGGCTAGGCAATTTTCAAATTGTTTTACTTTATAATTTGATCTTTGGCACCACGACAGCGCTTTGTTTGGTGAATAAATTTACAGCAGCTGTGCGTCAGGAATTGTGTGCGCGGTTAGTAGAGAATTATGTGCTCTTCACTAATTATATGTCATTCATCAATTGATATGCGTTTGCATCTGAAGGAGACGGCATACAAGTTCTATCATTGAAATAAATAACTTTTTTTATATTTGGTAGAGGATTTGTGCCTTCGTTACTAACTAAACAGAAGACATGGTAAATACTTTTGTTTTAGAGCTTACGTTTTGTTTACAATCATTTCAGTTCTACCATTATAATTTTAATTCTTTTATTTATTTTCATGCAATAACGAATGTTATGTGAATATAAAAAAAGCGGAGTTAAATTATTAGGAAATAACCTCTTAGGGGTAAAACTGTAATTCAGCAAATATTTTTTTTTACGGATATGACATTTACTTTAGTTTTTATTCTTGCTAAGTCTATATCAATTTGAAACGATTTCCATGCACATACGAATTTCAAAGTCGTTTTTTTTTTTATAAAATTTATTTACACTTAAATGCGATAGTAAGCAGAAGAGTTTGAAGATTACATATCACTAAAGAGTTGTATGTAAGTTTCTATTAAATCAATTATTATGTATAATTTGGGAATGAAATTCATTGCATTTAAAATGGACATGTTAAAGAAAGTAAAATGTAAAATGTCTAAAATTTATAATTCAAGTGACATTTGAAATTATAAACAATCCTAAAAGAGAAAAAGCTAGTCAAATAATTTATTTAGTTGGAAACTTTAAATATTTTTTTTTTTTCGTAATTTATACAGCCAATACCTACATCACATGAATATATGTTTATATATAATAAAAATTTGTGCATATATGTATACATACATACATATGTTCAGCGCCTACCCATAATAATTCATTCTATGAATTAATTGTAGGTTTTGGTTTTTTAGAATGCCCGCTATTCACTATGTCACTGTTCTATAATGTTCTATATTACATATGCTTTTAATTTTGTCGAAATTAGATATTCAAAATAATATGATTGATCAGACATTAAATATGTATTTAATATCGAATAACGATTGGAAAAACCATGTTAAATTATGTGATATTAAAATACACTATATTTATGTGCTTAATAAAAACGGCATATTCAAAACTAACCACGTGTATTAATATTTCCATAATAGTTAAACGTTATTGTTATAATTATTGATACGTAGAACTATTCGCTTTCTAAAAACCATGCTGCAACTAACTTAACTTCTTGCATTATAAAAGTCACATGTATAGACCGTATGGTAACAGGGTACAAACTTTCAGATTTGAAATTGCTGCTTGGAGGAATTTTGCTATCTCGAAGTTAGCTATAGTAAACTATTTTCTATTATTTTTAAGGTTGACTTCGGTATTTAACTATTATGAATATATGCAACCACTAGATGCGAGTCATTTACAACTCTTTAAAAAATTTATCGATTTTAAGCTGTGATTCTAATACTAAATTACGTGGATCTATAGAAATGGGCCAAATATGTAATAACATATAAACAAGATAAAAATTATAAGAATTTATTTTATTATTTATTGTAGAAGTATATGTATACACATATATTTCCCACATTTTTATTATTATTGTTTGTTGTTTTACATTTAGTGACTGAAATGTGGTAATAACAATATATATACAACATAGTTTTTGTGTAATACTATAATTATTAAAGTACACTTTATGTATTGTACCTGCTGATGTGTGTGAAACATACATATATCAACTTTTGGATAAAACCAAATATCTTGCTATTTAAAAAAATTAAAGCCGGAAAATCCCTTTACACTTCTGTTTGTGATTTTTCTTCACTTTCGCCAACTTCATATGAAGTGACAATATTTGGGAATACTTTTCCATTATCTGCATTTTCATAATCACTTGCATCTGTGTTCACTATTTCATCAAAATCGCGCATATCTAATTCATGGAGCGCTTGCTGTACCATCGCAGCTAGCTCCGGTGGTAAGTCTTTTAAATCGTTATACCTTTTTCTAGCGATATCGCTGTCTATGTGCGGTGATTGAGACTTTGCATTGTATTTTGTGCGTGAGTTATCTCCCGAATCTGTGGTAGACGATGGTATTTTGTACGCATCTATGGCAGCTTCGGAGAATTCAATGAGACTACTCGTATCTAGAGCTTCTGCGAAACCGCAATATTCTGAAGATAATATACTCCGGCCAGACTCTGTTGATAGAGAGTCTACAGAGTCTTCTGATATACCCAGATGAGACGTTTTCGATTCTTCATTTTCTGTTGTCAAATTTTCAGAACCGTTTAATTTAAGGATAACGGAACATTTTGGATTAGCTGTAGTTCGTGTTACTGTGTCTGTTTCTAATATGTCACTGGAGTCAACAGAAGAAGCGTTGTATCCCTGCAGCAATAACTGAGTAGGTGAGTATTCACTGATACAAGATGATGTTGTTCCAGTTGTAGCTTCAATGCCCGATAAACATTGAATGCGATGGTCCAATTCAGCAATTTTTGCCGCAAGAATTCTATGTAGGCATACATACAACGATTGAATTAGAAACAAAAAGTACTACAATGATAAAAAATTTCCGAAGTGTTTCCCCGCGTCAGGAAGTAACAAATAATTTTGTGAATGTTAAAAAACGGAATAATATCCCTTAATTTATTAAATCAGAACATGTTCTTACTTGTTGGTTTTTTTCTGATGGTTTAAGGCAGTATGTTTATCGCTTAAATTATCCAGCAGAGCTAAACAGAGAGATTTCATGTCTTGAATTGTTTCGGTTTTCGTGGGCAAGTCCACACCATTGTCAAGCATTGTTTTAACTATTAATAAGAAATAGCAGATATTAAACTTTAGCTATATATATTAAAATAAACGCTTGCTATTGTTAAAAAATTGGCTATAAAATATATATCAACGTTACACAACATCAATGGTATGACATACATAATAATGTTTTACCTTGCTTATGAGACAAAATACTTTCATCATTTGCACTAGAACCTAGTTTAATTATACCCTTTTTACGCTTCGTTTCCAACATATTCTTTGAAGCATGAAATAAGTTAAATTTATCATTAGTTTTTTAATAAAACAACGTTTTTAGATATATCCCCGTGAATTTTAGGCTGTAAATTAATAAATATTTTGTGGTTTATTTCTACCTTGCAGTTGGTTAACGATTGTTTGGTTATATCAAGCTCGCTTTCAAAATTTTTTAAACGTTCATGCAGGTACTTATTTTCCAGTAATATGGCATCAATGTCAAGGAACTATGTCATAAATATAAGTTTAGATTGTAGTATTTCGCAAGTTAAAATTTTTAGTTAATTTACTTTTGGATGTGCTTTGTTCGCTTTCAGTGCGTTTAAAAGCGCGTGGTTTAAACGATGAGCTTTACATTTGTAAGCATCTCGTTCAGATATAATATCTTCTTTCTCATCAATCAAAGTTTTTAAATCAAAGGCAAGTTGCAAATTCTATAACATAATATCTAAAAGAATATGGAATTAGTGGAGAAAATAATTATTCTACCTTTTGTTTTAAATTCTCCAAATGACAGATAAAATTCGATCGTTCTTTCTTCCACTGAAGAACGTCGTTGTTTTTAGCAGCATCACTCATGTCCATTTGTGGTTTTACACATTTTCCTTCTTTGTTGGATGATCTAAGAAGTTCAATATCACCACGTAGTTCGTTTAATTTCTGTTTCAGAGATTCTACTTCGGTGGTTAGTTTTATATTTCTTTCGCGGGTTTCATGTAATATTGACGCAACACTAGATTTATTACCATCGATACCGACGTGTCCAATGTACTCACTGCTTCGCGTTAAAGCAGAATACCTTAGTTGCAACGTTTCTGCCATCAATTTGAATTGATCACGTTCCGTCCGAAATTGCTCCAGTTCTTTGCGTAGAATACGTAGAGCTTCCACTTTGCTCATCAGCTTTCTATGTAATGCAGATGTCTGTAAAAAAAAAAACATTAACAATATGCATTATTACCAGTTGTTGTGTATAGAAAATTGAGAAATGGCAAAACAGTAAGTAGGTGAAAAGCAAAATGCGAATATGACATGAAACAAATCAATTGCTGCATTTACATTGAATTCTCCCATTTGCTTAGTAAGCATATCAAAATCAACCGGATTTAAATGATTATGTGATTGAAATTCCTCTCCCGAAAACATTTTTCATTTGAAATACTATTAAGCTTTTAAATATTTATAAAAGATGTGCCAGGTTAATGAACAAGCTGAAACTTATAGCGAATGAAAAAAGTAGGAATGACAATAGAAAGATTAACTCAAAATGTGCTGCCAGTTTAGTTCTATTATTAAAATATATGAATATAAATTTATAATATAATTCATACATATGCATTTATTTAAATAAGTAACGTAACAAAAAAATTCTTTTGTGTTTACTGGGACTGAGTGAAATAATGCATTAACAAACTGATACACATTTTTTATTTCATTTTCATTTTAATAACACATACAATTAATGAAGTGATTTAGCTAATGCTATCAAAAAGCCAAATATAATGAAAGAACATTCCAATAAATATATTCCATAGGGTGATTCCCATAAAGCAAAATGAGTGACATCGGTTCACACCTTTTTACAGCACTAATGTATAAAATTATATGTGTTAGTTATTACTTTACTATAAAAAATATAATTTTATCGAAATACTTGAACTCGCATCGTGAAATATTCAAATATCAGAAAGTAATATCAATATAAAAAGAGAAAACAGAAACTTCTGATTATCCCTATCTGGGAGTAGTTATATTTTTTTAAATCTTATGAATAAATTTAGAAAAAAACATTTTTCTTTCTATTTTTCCAATTTGTAATCAAACAATCAACGCTTAGTAATTCAATTGACTTTTATTCTATTACAACAGTTAATTTAGCCGAAAACAATTTATGTTTATATGAATTTGTAATTGAAATTATTCTAAATAGTTGTTCCGTTTGTTGGTAGGGTCTTCATTAGATTGATTGCGTGTTTAGTTAGAATTCACTTTCAATGAACTTGAGTTTATTTGAATTTCCTTGGAGTTATTGATATGATGGTAAAACAGTTAGCAGCTAACATAGTTTGTTTAAGGGTAAATAAAATAATACCGTCAGTCAGCTATACTGATCTTCGTTTTCATTGAATGCAAGTTTCCACATTTTCAATTTGCTTTTTTTTCAGCTATTGTGTTCGCGGTCAGTTTCCAATCCCTTACAAAGGTCTTGCTATCGACTGGGCAGAGTTTAATATTTATACTCTGGCAACATGTTGCAACAGAGTATAACAGTTTTGTTCACCTAACGGATGACTGTCTGTCAGTCTGTCCGTGCACGCGATAACTTGAGTAAAAATTTAGATACCTTGATAAAATTTGGTACACATGTTCACATGTTCCTTGGCACTCGTAGTGTTGCCATGCCCACAAAATTCCGTTAAACGAAAACCTAGAATATGCCATAACTAAGCTCCCAACTAATACATCATAAATTCAATACAGGAAACCACAGTAGGGAGGAGTAACTATAGGTTGAAAATGTTTAAAAAGTGGGATTAGTCCCGCCCCCTAATATATTTAATGTACATATCTCACAAGCCACTAAAACTTTATTAACCAAACTTGCTGAAGACAAACCCCTCCTTAGACAGTGTGGAAATGGATGCTATCCACTCCCACTCCCCATATAACGGTTATATTGAAAACTTCTAAAAGTGTGTTATCTCGCTGAAGAAACACATCAGAAACATTAAATCTTACAGCAAATATGGCACGGAAGGGATGCATAGGAATCAGTGTAAAAACTATACAATGAGCTTGACACTACTTTCGGTGAGATATCGTATTTCAGCATTACTCTGATATCTCTATGTTACATATGTTAAAAAATGGGTAAAATCGGAATATAACCGCGCGTACTTCCCACATAACACAATTTTAACTCAATCTGATTTTTCCACCTTACAGTTTGTAACTCAAGCACCAATCGGATTAGAAATTTACACACAAAGTGTCCTCAAGGTATCTGTGATCTATTTTTGGTTCTTCCCAAAAATAGAGGATTGGACTACATATTTTCATGCTCTCAGATACCGAATATGTAGACCTCTGTGCCTATGGCTGACTTTTTACCGAAAATGTCGGTAAATTTTTAGGGTGTCAAAAATGGATAAATTTGGGTTACTGGTTCCCTTAACTCCCTGATATAAGAATTTCAAACTTCCGGTAGGAAGGATATATCGTATATGTCGATCCATATGTAAGAACAAATAAAGTGAACGTATAATATTGGATATACTATTGTTTAATATTTTCGGCATGTGAAATCGCATATGATGACTTTCGTCATTCTAGCAGTCTTTATGCCGAATATGTCGGTCAGTGCGTGAGTTATCTTCATAAAATTTCGTGGAAACATGTTCTCGAGTGTACCTGAGTTTAATACCAAAGGTTAATGTAGTCAGTCCAGACCTTCTCCTAACCCCAATATAGTGATTTTCGCCTTTTCAGCTGATTTTAAATCGTTATTGTTGGTCAATATATGTGATATTTTAATGAAATTAAGTGGATATGTTTTCTTAACCATAATGTGGTTTATCACTGAATGTGAATGAAATCGGTCCAAGCCTTAGTCTACATCCCATACTCCAAATATAATGATTTCCGATTCTCTTGTTGGCCTTTTCCTTATATACCCAATATATTAAGTTTAGCACTTTTGGTTGAGTTTATATCACATATATCATTTGAGGTAATTAGGTTGATTTTAATATAAATATCTCGGACACGAATCAAAATGTAGTAATGAAACTGAGTGAGTCTACAACTTATAATATAAGTTAATAAGATAACAAATATGATTATATTCCAATCATAATTTCGTCATATAATGAATGTTAAATTCTTACGGCTTTGGATCCCCGGCTTTGATCTTTGAAAATTGCGAGAGTATAAAATGTTCGGTTACACCCCAACTGAGCCCTTTCTGACTTGTTGATAGATGCTTTTACCATTCTATTGCGAATCATGGCTGAACTCCGAAGTTGGCGTTTGTAATAATTGCACGAGTACTTTACTAAATTACTTAACCTATAGCAAAAACGATAACGTCTGCCAACAAGTTTGTATCTGAGTTCTCAATTTATTCCCAAATAGTTCAACAAATACGATTGTCTCTTGAGTCCCCAATAAATGTAAATAAGCGCTAACCTTTAGTTTTACTTAGCCTTTATGCATCAGATGTTTATAATAAGCCATTGTGGAAAATTGGTTGGCGGCTTTTTATACCATAGGCAAATATTCAACATTTTGGTTACGTATATATCATGGGCTAAGAAATTGCCAGCAGGGTAAAAAGATTTCCACTAAAATTCCTATGGAATCAGGTTTGTTTGATCGATGCATGTGAAATTTCTACCAGTATCTGCAAATGCATCATTACAAAAGTAATTGTCCATCTAATCGCTATTCATAATACGTTGAATACAGTAACTATACACATGAAGCAGAGAATTTTTTGTGGCAAATCCGTTGAGAGCGAATTTTAAATTTTGATTTTTGTGTTAAATGTGTTCCGTAGTGTGAAGACAATGTTTGTGCATAAAAACACTCGAGCACAGTTCGCTCAGCATGCGGCCGCCATACGAGGCGACAGTAGCTCCGAGGACGAGGAAGAGGGAGTCGATGCATTGCAGGTGAAATCTAATAATACTACTATGAATTTGTACCAAACTGTTTAAAATGCTACATATTTTCCTATTCTAATATTACATCAAAATGAAATAATAGGTTACGTATTCTTACGCATACATATGCACTAGAATAAATTATATTTATATTGACGCAAGAATTTGATGTGAATTGTTTTTACATTATGTAACTTGGCAACATATTTGTTAATGTTGTGTCCGACATGTAAAATCTTACCCGCATTCATGCTACCCAAATCTGACGAAATAGTAAGAAAATTAGCTAAGCATTTAAATTGAACAAATTTTATGGTATTTTCATTAATTTGATTGTTATTATTCGTAAGGATTTCTTCTTCATTATTTGCATGCCATACGTATTTCTTAATTGGAAGTTTTGAAAACTTTGGTATATGTAATGTTGACTTACATAAACAAATGCAGTTAAAAGGTGAAGAGTAAAGATTATCTCAATTTTATTTGTAATGAAATTTTTAATTGGGGTCACCTGTACATGTAGCGAAAGTTGTAAAAACATTATTCCGCGAAGCGAATATCGAAGTTATATGTACGGGGATTGGCTTGGTCGACCTCATATAATTGTAAATTTTTGGGGATACTTATTAAGATAAGTTTATGGCGATAATACACAATACTCGTATAATACAGTTGAAGTAATAATATTAAAAATCAGCACAATAAAACATTATTTAAGTCAGTTCTTAAGCGAATGTTTTAGAAACAATGGGGGCTCCACCCACTATTAAATATCTTAGTACTATAAAGTTTGATATGTCTTATAACATTTTTTTTCACTAAAAATTAAAATGCTTTATCTTCTTGACGCACCACTTTTCATATTTCCTCTGTTTCATAAATAAAAAATGAAGTAAAAATAAACTGTGAAGAAATTGGAGTATTGGACAAAATTGAGCTCACGACAAGCATTGATAATTGCTGCAAAGTGAAACGTTTACGAATTAAAAAAATAGAAAATTCTGCAGTGAAATGTCGGAGGTCTGTGTTTTTCATAAAGATCGACATGGACAAACGGAAAGTGAAATGAAAATTAACAGAAATATCGTAAATGACTGAATGTTGGTTTTGACAAGCATTTTATATAAACTTGCAAATAAATAATTTGCAATTGAAATGAATTGTTTGATAATATCATTTAACAAAGGGGTACATAAATATACCTAATTTATTAATTGTAATAAAGTAATGAATAAATGTAACCAGCCTCACTTACTATTTTAGTTAAATTTAAATGGTTACAAATACCATATGTTTCCAACAGCTGCTTCTTTCTTTATCACAGCCATTTTCCGCTGGTAGCTCTTTCTGGTTCTTAGGCTCTTGTTTTGTTTTGTTAGTCATTTGTATTAAGAAAACAAATTCCTACAGAAATTTGGTTAATTATTGCAAGTTAGCCAAACACATATCTTTTCATAGCTTTGCTCATTACTGTACATGATGATGATGATGATGATGATGAGTTTTTATGAAATTAATTTGTAATCCCAATTTTGACATGACTTTTCTCTTTACAGAATATGTTTCTTGTTTGTTCATGCTTCAAATATATTTTCGCTTTGCTTCCTCAAACCAATACACCCCTACATTTGTGCATATTTTTTGTGAGTTTTTGTTTTCGCCCAACTCATTTGTCTTGTTGGTATTTTGAAATGTGATTAGGTATTTTGTATTTTGATCGTTGGAATTCACTAGTTTTTAAATGTGTTTACCCAAATGTATTTGAATATAGTCAAATGTATTAAAATCTACCCAGAAAAATCGGGTTAATAACTTTTTTATATAACTTCGATACTTTTTTGAATTTTATGAACTAATCCACTTTTTGGTATTTCCGATACTTTTTGCTTTTTGCGGATGTTGATTGTATCCTTTGCTGATCCACCACATATAACTAAAATATACACACTGACTTAAAAATATACATAACTGCATACCCATATACATATGTATATATGTTTATTTTAACCAAATTGATATCATTGCGTGAGACGGTGTAAAAAATATTTGGGAATACATCCTATTACTCAATTTAAACAAACGGATTAAACTACCGAATCATAAAAAATAACTTGAATGAAAAAAATAATGGCTACCGATGCTGATGAAGCACAGAGACGCCGTGAAGAATGCGAACGAAAAGCTCGTCGAGGGGAAATGGATCCCCGTTTGGAATTCACATTCCAACTGTTAATCGATGCGACCCAACTACCAAGGCATCAACTAATGGATTATATATTCGAGGGTGATATGGTGGGTACTCATAAACTAAAAAACGGCAATGCTGCAACTGACATATGTATGTATGAATGTAAATAGACGTATATTTTGTCAGTAAATACCATCGATTTACACACAGAGTGGAGTTACCACAAAAAAAAAAAAACAAATATTTGATATACCATATGTATATGAGTGGTATTTTTTATTGGGCTCACACCGTGAAAAGCGGATGCCTTTTTAATATTTTATTTTGGTTGTGCTGTCTATAATACTGTAGAAATGTTTCAAACAATCGAAGAAAATTTGATAATGATATTGAAAATGTTATTAAAGCTTTCCATTTACAATTAATGGTCAAATAAAAAAAAACTTCATAAGCATGCATTATACAATTCAATTCGTTGATTATTTTAAGTAGATATACAGTATATAAAATTATAACTCTCCTCCTTTTTGACGATATACAAATTTGTTATTTTAATCGCTGTCTTTTTTTTCGAAATTGAACTAAAAGTGTATAAATGGCAGTATGTTTTTAATGAAAATGATCTCTAAGACATCTTATCTTACATCTTACATCTAATACATCTTACTTGTACACATACATATGTACAGTTACTTTCCTTAATTTCATACTCATAAGAAGTAAAACATAAAATCACTTTTTATCGGTTAGTTGGACGAAATCAATCAACTGTTTTTACCCAACATGAAGAACAAACTTTTGTGGTTTTATCAGGAGGTGGATGAGCCCGAACCACAACCAGCGCAGGATCCCAATAAACCAGGACCCTCGCGTAGTGGCATCGCTTCGAGTTGCTCAAAAACACCACAGGGTACACAGAACATAATAATTACATAATATAAAGACATTGGTTCACAAATCGTTGTGCAGCAATGCCAACAATTTTTATTTGTAGTATGTATGTAAAGTAATTATAATATGTAATAAGTATGTCGAGTAATGAATTTGATTATATGAGACCTAAAATACAGAAATTATTGTAATGTAACCGCATGTATATAATTTAAATTCCGCAGAATAATTTGTTACTTATGATTTGACTTCAACCCACTTAAATGGCCTGTTCAAACCCACATATTCATGACGCTAAACTACTAATATTTACAAACGAAACTCATACATATATCGCATATTCATAAACGTTTGAAAAGACATATGTACATCAATGTTTAATATTATTATTGGCTTATTAGAATTCTCTGTTGTGTTGGATTCCTTTCGTTAAACAGGTTCATCACCCAGCGGATTTTCGCCGTCGAAGCCGAAAAAATTGTTTCTAACTGATGGCTGGACTTGTGCTTTTACCGGGATTTGTATTTACATCTTTCGCGTGAATACTTCAAAACAATTGCCTGAGGAAGGATTTCAAAAGGATTTGTAAGATTGATAAGATTTGTATTTAGGTGTTGGGTTTAGAGAGGACAAATTGGTTTTTCGCTTTTATCTAAAATTTTACTTACATGAATTATGCACATATCTTACTCATATTTTTTGTTCTATGATTTCCAAAGTTGATCAGATTTTCACATGCCATATATATATATAATACATACATATATAATTATTGTGTCCCAAAATAAATATTTGTGTGTATGCCTATGAACTACAATGATTCGATTTTTTGGTCAAAAGATACAAACGAGATTTGCGATGAATGCTGAGAAAACCAACAAATTAAGGATCTAAAATTAAATAAACAGGCACCGTTGAAATGTCCTGCGTCCTAACTATTGCAATTTGTTGATCTGGTTAATTAGAGCGTTCGCTAAGATTGCATGTGGCCTCTGTCCAGGAGTAGACCGCATTTTATTATTTTATTAACAATAGAAACCTTTAAACGTAAAAATGAGGTCAGTTATTTAAGTAATTTTTACGTCTATTCAAGGTGTTCGGTTTAGATTTTCCAAATCAAGTATCGTAACTCATCTCGGTCCCTTACAATACCTGTGCCTGCAGTCGTATTTTATCCGAATTTGTCTACTCCAAAAAAAGGGCTCATGGAGTGTTAGCGGTTAATCTCAACTTTAGTTGAGCCATATGATCGCTCACGATAATATAGAAGACGAGCTAACAGCATGGTTTTTTATTTTGCTATGATAAGCCAGTAGTTGCAACTTATTCATCTGTTTGGGTTAGAAAACAGCCTCTTAAAGCCAACAATATTTTTTCTTTTCCTACATTTTGATAATTAAATATGTGTATATGTAAATATGTGTACATAACATATATAAATAGTAAAATGCATACAACTGAATTCTTACCCTGCTACAAGGGGCAGCCATTCAATACCACATTCGTCTTCTATCATTATCAGATACTGCGGTGTTATCGATGCAAAAAATATCGGACTTGTCACCTCTATAGAGCGTATTGTTGAGTACGTATTCATGCAGGCCTTAGCGTTCCCTAGTTTGGAAGGAGATGAGGAGGATGTGAGTTGCGGACTGATAAAAGGGCAGTTGTTACCGGGTTTGAGATCATTTTGCAGTGCTTTACGTGTTTGTGAGCAAGTTTGCGATCACGTGAATATTTTTGATGACAAATGTGATATGTTTGAGAAGATTGAACACGTCGAAGAGGTCAAAGATATGGCGAAAGATCAAGAGTTTTGTGTGCAACTGGAAGAGCGTGTAAGTAATTGGATTAAAGGTGTTATGAAGATACTTGGTGAAAGCGAACAGTTGCGCAAAGAGAACGATTCAAGTGGCCCACAAGATGAATTGGAATATTGGAAGAAGCGAGGTGCTCAATTTTCTCAATTGCTGGCACATTTGCAAGATCGCGAGGTGCAATATACATTGCATTGCCTTTTTTCGGCTGGCTCACGCGTTATGCGGGTGTGGAAAGAAACCGATCGAAAAATAACATTCTGCTACAACGAAGCACGTGATAACTCAAAATTCATTCAGGCAATGGAAACGTGTTGCCACTCCCTGTATTTAGATGATCCGGTAAGTAATACTTTTTTAATACAATTCTTAAATGAAGTGTTTTTGTCCTGCATAGTATTGCCTGAATAAAATTTAAATTTATCATGTAATATTTACCAAATTTACAGTTTTTTTTATTATTTTCTCTTTAAAAGGTCTGTATGAAACAATCAATACTAAGTCTACTTCAAACGGTTCGTCTTATCTATACTGTTTCACAATTTTATAACACGTCCGAGAGAACCTCATCTCTCATGGTTAAGGTTCGTATTTTGTGCTTAAATTAATTATTAGTTAGTAATGGGTAAATTAGACATTGCTTAAAAATTTAGTATGTTTTTCGAATAACGCCAGTTTGTGTGCGAGGCAATGAATCGCTTCCGTCCGTATACAATATCAACTGCTCGGGGTGCCAAAGAACAATAATACAGGAACAGGAACAATAACAGGGGTTGCAAACATTCATTAGGTCAAGAAAACTATTGCTCCATGCAACATTTTGCAACAGAGTATAAAAATTAAATTGATATAATGCGTGAAATTGGTGTATTTATAGCATCAATGGGCAGTGGTATTATCCAACTATTTGGGCCCTTGAAAAGTCGAAAACTTTACGGACAAAACACTCAATACAATAATTCAATAATACAATAATAGAATTCTATATGAAATCTGATGAAACTTAACGTGATGTTGGTACTCTAGTTATTGTAAATGGGCGGAACCGAATTTTCAATTTAAAAATAATATACCCAGAGATATTTTATTACTACAGCGTAGGGAATCCCAAAACCTGCAAAAGCACAAGCTGAATTCATGGCGTCCTATGAATGGATTAAGGAGAACGAAGCTGCCGATAATGCTCACAATCCCGTAAATATATCCCGTATAATATTCCGTTATATTCAGACATGAGGTCGGAAAGTTTTTTATTTTTTCAGCGCCTACATTAGTGGATAAAATATTTATCGTTTTATTGTTTTTCCAAACGACTACAGTAATATTCATTCAATCGACTTTACCTTTTTTATTAATGTTGTTTTTCTGGAGGGTTTTGAAAATTTAGTCATTTGTTCGCGCAATGTTGGAATCAGTGATCACTAAGGAATCGAGGGCCAAAAATCTATAGAAGTTCTCACAATATCTCAAAGCACAAAAAGTCGCATAATTTTGTAATTATTTAAATAAAAAAATTTACACCACACTCTTCCTCTCCATAACGGTATTCTCTGCAACTAAATACATAAGTGTGATAAATCTCTAATAAATAACGCCTGACACGTTAAAGTATTAAGTTATTCAGTTCATACTTTTTCTTTCTCATATAACAAATTTAAGCCCTTGGCATATCATAAATCATATCAAGTAAAGAATATTAAGAAAGTACTTCCGTTGGAAACCTTTCGAAATATTTCACACCTTTTAGGATTATAAAAGAGAGATAAGATATTAGCGAGAGATATACCCTTGATCACTTGTTTCTTATAATAATTTCTACAGATTACTAATCAAATGATAGAGACTTGCAAGTCCTACATAACATGTCGAAGTAAAGAGACTATTTGGTCACAAGATCGCAATGTTATACTCACAAAATTAGGCAATTGCATTAAACTTAATCATATATACCATGAAACTTACTACACTGTAAGGGAGCAACCATTTCTACCTAATCAAATTCCGTTTGGTTTCTCGGAAAATTTCGTCTTTGGAAAATTTGACACATTTTGCGACCGTTTATCGAAAATTATTTCCATGTTCAATCTGATCGAAGATTATACTCATCTATTCGAACGCCGTTTGGAGGGTCTACTGCTCGCTGAAACACTACAGGATGCCAGCAATCATTTTGAGGAAGCCAAGAAAGAGATCTTATCGAAGAAATATGATTACTTGGATCATCGTAATGGAGAATTCAATGAGGATTTCGAATGTTTTATGAACAAAACGGATGCACTAAAGGATACCATAGCCACACTTATTGAAACCAATTTCGACACGGTGTGGGAGACACCACAATGCATTCGATTTCTCACCCGATTTGAAAAGGTTAGTGAGAAGATACCACTCAGTCGGATGGATGAAAAATATGTGCGCATTATAAAATACGTTGATAAGGAAGTAGATAGGGCGAATAAAATGTTTAAGAAACAACGTGATGATCCGCCCGTTTGTAGGAATTTTCCGCCAATTGCTGGACGTATCCGTTGGAGCCGGGCATTAGATGAGCATATGAAAGAACTGATGGAGGCTGTGCTCGATCATAAAGTGCTAAGTGGATTACCGTTAACAAAAGACTTGGAGATTCGCTATAATAATGTAACAGCATTGTTAAGAGCGTACGAAGCAGAGATCGTGTCCATTTGGTTGGATCAGGATGTAGGGTCTAAGTGAAAAATAGATATATTGGTGTAATTAGAGAATTTAATTTTTCATTCATAGGTTAGTGTTGCCGATGCATGTCTATTACAGCCACTGTTGGCTCTGCAAGGTGATCGCTTATTCGTCAATTTGCATCCCACTATACCTTTGTTGATACGTGAAGCTAAGATGTTGGCTAAGTTAAATGTTGAATTGCCAATTGTGGCGGCCACACTGATGAGCCGCCAAAAGTATTTCACTACTATACAGGACTCGTTGAATGTGGGTGAAGGATATTTGTTTTGACGATTTCTTTTCTACTCGTACTACCTACTACATGCACTATATTCTTTCATTTTGATTGCTTGCAGTGCTTGATAAAAATGTTTTTGACAACCGTGCGCACTGTCAAATTGGAAGTGCGTCCTTTGTTTCTGCCACAATTGGTGCGCCTAACCGCAATGTTAAAGCCTGGCCTCCACACAATAAATGTAAGTTGGAATTATGTTGTTGAGCACCCTGAGAATGTCAGCTCTTCAAGCTTTATCAGTTGTCAGTTGCTCAGAAACATAATTCAATTAAATTACCGCAATAAGTCTCTACGACCGCTGCTCCTAGTCACCTTAATATTCGCATGTCTTGTTTTTGAGAATTTTATTTATTTAACTTAAAGTGGACTCATCACAATTGGACGGAGTTCTATGAACGTTGCAAACGGGCAATCGAGACGTTTAATGAACTCGTAGCACGTGTGCACGACATCTACTCCAACCGAATATTAAATGTGCTCATGTGGATGCAGGACGTCTCATTACAGGTCTTGCCTGCAGGTAAGTTTACCTACATACCTACATATGTACAATACATAATTACATCTTTAATTTCGCAGATACATATGTAAACATACAACGCTTTTTGTACATATGTACTTGTTTTACTAGACATGATTTCTTATAGTTTTTTCTCTTGTGCCTTGTTTAATTTAGAAGATGAAATTTGGACTGTGGAGGAGTTTTTGGAGAAAAGCGAAGATGCTTGCAGGTCAGTCAACATATCGGTTTGTAAACATACTTGTATTTACTATACATTTTTCCCATGCAAGTAAATGGGTATGGGCAATATATACATACATATGTATTTTATTGTATCTATGGAGGCTTTTAATACGCGGATAATCCAATTATTTATAATTACTTCATTTTCAAAATTCCTGCAAATACACAAGTAAGACTACTTTGGCAAGATGAGATGAGCCACTTGAACTGGTGTTAGCAGTGCAAATGGTCTTAAGAGTAAATATAAATATTTCACTCATTTCAATTGGCGGTAAAGATTCTTTGTTTGCAACAAAGTCTCTAAGCCCTCCTCTGTGAATACACAGTTGAGTAATTGAACAGTCAAACTGTTTGGCCAATTTCTTGTCGACAAATCCATATTTATGTATATGTTTATACCCGTTTACTTATATATAATATATATTTGTATAAGTTTATGTTCTTATGAATACTTATTTGGTTGAATTTAGTGGTTAAATATTGTTTGGTTCTCCCCTTTTCAGACACGCTGCTATTGAATTGAACCGCAAAAGTCAAATGGTGTCGGAGGCAGTTGAGGAAGTTTTGAATTTAGTTGACAAGGCGACTGAGACATTCAAACAAATCGCAGGCGACGATATTGTTACATTGTTTGACGGTATACGTTCATGCATGCATACGTTATACCTTATTGATATTTTAAGGCATACCACTATAATCGTAATCAATGAGTTTTATTTTTGCAATAGCTACATCGCGAAATCAGACACAACGATCATCGGCACGAAAGGAAGAGGCGGAAGGCAGTGCAGCACTTCCAAATGCTGCTGGTACTCATGGTAGCGGAGGCGGAGGTGGTAGTGCGGGTAACCAGCAGCAAGACTGGAGCATATTATGGTCATGCTTTGATAATCCCTTAACTCTTCTGTCGACCACGGAGAGTCTTCCCAAGGGAATGCATGTAATTTAAGAATTTACATATGCATAAACGTACACAGAATATTTGATTGGTGATGATAATGCACTTATAGGATATGGTCTGCAATGCGGTGGTGGAGATGCGACGTTACTATAGTCGAAAAGTAATTGATGTGCTGATTAAGGTAATACGTGGTGCGTTAGATACTATTAGGCGTCGATTTATTGATGATGAGAATGATACTATATTGAAGAAGCCGATATTCGCACTAAATGCGCAGTTGCAGATCCCAAGCGTGGTAATTAAACCGAACCTTGATGAGTTGCAAGAGATATTGACAACCGCTGGTAAAAATATCACCGGCATTGCGAAAGGCGTGGCACAGTGGACCAGCGGCAAAGAACCGGCAAGCATAACAAACAGAATAGCTGTTGACGGTAAGCTTATTAAATAATTTCTATATACTTCTAATAGCAAGTGTCAACAACGCCTCAACCACGAATTGGACGAAATCACAATACTGGAAATCGAGCACGTCGTCGCAAGCTATACACCCTGGCTTCAGAGGAACGTCCACAAATGCCTCACATGCTCAAGTCGTTTTACGCCGCTATCATGGATAACAAAGAGGTGGTCAAGGCACTAAATTTGCTCTCAAATTGCACAAAAAATGTCAAATCGGAAATTCAAACCTACATAAAACGTTGGAAACCATACCATTTCCTATGGAAAAACGATCGTACAACTCGTCAATTAATGGAGTTTGGTTTGCAGGAATTCGAGTCGACTTTACGGTGCTTGGCCGAGTTGGACGCCAATTTGCTAGTAGAGCCCGAAATGGAGGTATTTTGTCATTGTGTATCCGTCTATAATGAACGACTCAAATACGGCTTGGCTATTGAGATCAAATGTAAGTAGCAATGTGCTGTACAAATTGAAATTGATTGTTAGCTTAGCAAATTATAGTAATTGGCAGTATTGTGAATTGCATAGTCGAGTTCCTTTTGAATTTTACAGCTATTCATTGCTACAGCTAGCTGTGAGCCAAACGATTGGCTAGCACCGCGAAAATCGGAAAATTGCAAAAATGCGGTTTTTTCGCTACGCAGCTATGCATGAAAATGACTTTGACGCTCTGTCGCTGGAAGAGTGCGTCCACCTGGTGGATGAAATGTTGTGGGTGGGTTAGTATATTTTCTGGGCTTTTATTATCTCCATAAATCACCCGCCCGGGATGACAGGGGGCGTGGCAATAAGCTTCAAAAGGCTTTGAATGGTGCACAGGACAACCTTTCGGTTCAACTGCCAGACGCGGTATGCGTACTAAGTGGATGGAACCTTCTTATATATTGTGCGCGCACAATTCTACTAACGTTATTGGCATCGTTTTCCCGCCTATTATGACCGGGAGAGCGGGAATCGTCAAAAAACCACCAAAATTGGGTTTTGGCAAAAATCGGCTTTTTTCGCTACCCAGCTAACGGGGTGCGTCAGCTAGGTGGATGAAACGCTTGGGAGCACCTAGTAGGTTTCATGCACTACCGTTATCAGCAACAATCACACATATAGGTTCACCAGGAGCGTGGCAATCCACTAGCGTGCACCATGGTGTATTTTGAGTAATTTTCAACCGTTTTTCACACTTTGACGCTCTCTAGCTGGATGACTGCGTCCACCAGGTGGGTCAAACGCTGCGGTTGAGTTAGTACGTTTCATGGGCTTTCATTATCACCAAAAACTGGCCGCCTACAATGGCCAGGGGAGTGGCAGTAAGCTAAAAAACACTTTGAATGGTGTACACGTCACCCTTTTGGAGCAGCTGGAAGACGCATCTGATGCACCAGGTGCATGAACCCTTCTTATTTATATGCGCGCATCCGCCCCCTTCCATTATAGCCATAGCTCGCCTGGATACGATGACCAGGAGCGCGGCAATATGGAAAAAACCGCGAAAATCGGAAAATTGCAAAAATGCGGTTTTTTCGCTACGCAGCTATGCATGAAAATGACTTTGACGCCCTGTCGCTGGAAGAGTGCGTCCACCTGGTGGATGAAATGTTGTGGGTGGGTTAGTATATTTTCTGGGCTTTTATTATCTCTATAAATCACCCGCCCGGGATGACAGGGGGCGTGGCAATAAGCTTCAAAAGGCTTTGAATGGTGCACACGACAACCTTTCGGTTCAACTGCCAGACGCGCTATGCCTACTAAGTGGATGGAACCTTCTTATATATTGTGCGCGTACAATTCTACTAACGCTATTAGCATCGTTTTCCCGCCTATTATGACCGGGAGAGCGGGAATCGTCAAAAAACCACCAAAATTGGGTTTTGGCAAAAATCGGCTTTTTTCGCTACCCAGCTAACGGGGTGCGTCAGCTAGGTGGATGAAACGCTTGGGAACACCTAGTAGGTTTCATGCACTACCGTTATCAGCAAGAATCACACATATAGGTTCACCAGGAGCGTGGCAATCCACTAGCGTGCACCATGGTGTATTTTGAGTAATTTTCAACCGTTTTTCACACTTTGACGCTCTCTAGCTGGATGACTGCGTCCACCAGGTGGGTCAAACGCTGCGGATGAGTTAGTACGTTTCATGGGCTTTCATTATCACCAAAAACTGGCCGTCTACAATGGCCAGGGGAGTGGCAGTAAGCTAAAAAACACTTTGAATGGTGTACACGTCACCCTTTTGGAGCAGCTGGAAGACGCATCTGATGCAACAGGTGCATGAACCCTTCTTATTTATATGCGCGCATCCGCCCCCTTCCATTATAGCCATAGCTCGCCTGGATACGATGACCAGGAGCGCGGCAATATGGAAAAGCCGCGAAAATCGGAAAATTGCAAAAATGCGGTTTTTTCGCTACGCAGCTATGCATGAAAATGACTTTGACGCTCTGTCGCTGGAAGAGTGCGTCCACCTGGTGGATGAAATGTTGTGGGTGGGTTAGTATATTTTCTGGGCTTTTATTATCTCCATAAATCACCCGCCCGGGATGACAGGGGGCGTGGCAATAAGCTTCAAAAGGCTTTGAATGGTGCACAGGACAACCTTTCGGTTCAACTGCCAGACGCGGTATGCGTACTAAGTGGATGGAACCTTCTTATATATTGTGCGCGCACAATTCTACTAACGTTATTGGCATCGTTTTCCCGCCTATTATGACCGGGAGAGCGGGAATCGTCAAAAAACCACCAAAATTGGGTTTTGGCAAAAATCGGCTTTTTTCGCTACCCAGCTAACGGGGTGCGTCAGCTAGGTGGATGAAACGCTTGGGAGCACCTAGTAGGTTTCATGCACTACCGTTATCACCAACAATCACACATATAGGTTCACCAGGAGCGTGGCAATCCACTAGCGTGCACCATGGTGTATTTTGAGTAATTTTCAACCGTTTTTCACACTTTGACGCTCTCTAGCTGGATGACTGCGTCCACCAGGTGGGTCAAACGCTGCGGATGAGTTAGTACGTTTCATGGGCTTTCATTATCACCAAAAACTGGCCGCCTACAATGGCCAGGGGAGTGGCAGTAAGCTAAAAAACACTTTGAATGGTGTAC
Organism: Bactrocera minax; assembly: GCA_021498325.1. NCBI lineage: Eukaryota > Metazoa > Arthropoda > Insecta > Diptera > Tephritidae > Bactrocera > Bactrocera minax. The sequence continues at coordinate 184,566 of JAKEEE010000044.1, read as the reverse complement.
ACGTCACCCTTTTGGAGCAGCTGGAAGACGCATCTGATGCACCAGGTGCATGAACCCTTCTTATTTATATGCGCGCATCCGCCCCCTTCCATTATAGCCATAGCTCGCCTGGATACGATGACCAGGAGCGCGGCAATATGGAAAAAACCGCGAAAATCGGAAAATTGCAAAAATGCGGTTTTTTCGCTACCCAGCTATGCATGAAAATGACTTTGACGCCCTGTCGCTGGAAGAGTGCGTCCACCTGGTGGATGAAATGTTGTGGGTGGGTTAGTATATTTTCTGGGCTTTTATTATCTCCATAAATCACCCGCCCGGGATGACAGGGGGCGTGGCAATAAGCTTCAAAAGGCTTTGAATGGTGCACAGGACAACCTTTCGGTTCAACTGCCAGACGCGGTATGCGTACTAAGTGGATGGAACCTTCTTATATATTGTGCGCGCACAATTCTACTAACGTTATTGGCATCGTTTTCCCGCCTATTATGACCGGGAGAGCGGGAATCGTCAAAAAACCACCAAAATTGGGTTTTGGCAAAAATCGGCTTTTTTCGCTACCCAGCTAACGGGGTGCGTCAGCTAGGTGGATGAAACGCTTGGGAGCACCTAGTAGGTTTCATGCACTACCGTTATCAGCAACAATCACACATATAGGTTCACCAGGAGCGTGGCAATCCACTAGCGTGCACCATGGTGTATTTTGAGTAATTTTCAACCGTTTTTCACACTTTGACGCTCTCTAGCTGGATGACTGCGTCCACCAGGTGGGTCAAACGCTGCGGATGAGTTAGGACGTTTCATGGGCTTTCATTATCACCAAAAACTGGCCGCCTACAATGGCCAGGGGAGTGGCAGTAAGCTAAAAAACACTTTGAATGGTGTACACGTCACCCTTTTGGAGCAGCTGGAAGACGCATCTGATGCAACAGGTGCATGAACCCTTCTTATTTATATGCGCGCATCCGCCCCCTTCCATTATAGCCATAGCTCGCCTGGATACGATGACCAGGAGCGCGGCAATATGGAAAAAACCGCGAAAATCGGAAAATTGCAAAAATGCGGTTTTTTCGCTACGCAGCTATGCATGAAAATGACTTTGACGCTCTGTCGCTGGAAGAGTGCGTCCACCTGGTGGATGAAATGTTGTGGGTGGGTTAGTATATTTCCTGGGCTTTTATTATCTCCATAAATCACCCGCCCGGGATGACAGGGGGCGTGGCAATAAGCTTCAAAAGGCTTTGAATGGTGCACAGGACAACCTTTCGGTTCAACTGCCAGACGCGGTATGCGTACTAAGTGGATGGAACCTTCTTATATATTGTGCGCGCACAATTCTACTAACGTTATTGGCATCGTTTTCCCGCCTATTATGACCGGGAGAGCGGGAATCGTCAAAAAACCACCAAAATTGGGTTTTGGCAAAAATCGGCTTTTTTCGCTACCCAGCTAACGGGGTGCGTCAGCTAGGTGGATGAAACGCTTGGGAGCACCTAGTAGGTTTCATGCACTACCGTTATCAGCAACAATCACACATATAGGTTCACCAGGAGCGTGGCAATCCACTAGCGTGCACCATGGTGTATTTTGAGTAATTTTCAACCGTTTTTCACACTTTGACGCTCTCTAGCTGGATGACTGCGTCCACCAGGTGGGTCAAACGCTGCGGATGAGTTAGTACGTTTCATGGGCTTTCATTATCACCAAAAACTGGCCGCCTACAATGGCCAGGGGAGTGGCAGTAAGCTAAAAAACACTTTGAATGGTGTACACGTCACCCTTTTGGAGCAGCTGGAAGACGCATCTGATGCAACAGGTGCATGAACCCTTCTTATTTATATGCGCGCATCCGCCCCCTTCCATTATAGCCATAGCTCGCCTGGATACGATGACCAGGAGCGCGGCAATATGGAAAAAACCGCGAAAATCGGAAAATTGCAAAAATGCGGTTTTTTCGCTACGCAGCTATGCATGAAAATGACTTTGACGCTCTGTCGCTGGAAGAGTGCGTCCACCTGGTGGATGAAATGTTGTGGGTGGGTTAGTATATTTTCTGGGCTTTTATTATCTCCATAAATCACCCGCCCGGGATGACAGGGGGCGTGGCAATAAGCTTCAAAAGGCTTTGAATGGTGCACAGGACAACCTTTCGGTTCAACTGCCAGACGCGGTATGCGTACTAAGTGGATGGAACCTTCTTATATATTGCGCGCGCACAATTCTACTAACGTTATTGGCATCGTTTTCCCGCCTATTATGACCGGGAGAGCGGGAATCGTCAAAAAACCACCAAAATTGGGTTTTGGCAAAAATCGGCTTTTTTCGCTACCCAGCTAACGGGGTGCGTCAGCTAGGTGGATGAAACGCTTGGGAGCACCTAGTAGGTTTCATGCACTACCGTTATCAGCAACAATCACACATATAGGTTCACCAGGAGCGTGGCAATCCACTAGCGTGCACCATGGTGTATTTTGAGTAATTTTCAACCGTTTTTCACACTTTGACGCTCTCTAGCTGGATGACTGCGTCCACCAGGTGGGTCAAACGCTGCGGATGAGTTAGTACGTTTCATGGGCTTTCATTATCACCAAAAACTGGCCGCCTACAATGGCCAGGGGAGTGGCAGTAAGCTAAAAAACACTTTGAATGGTGTACACGTCACCCTTTTGGAGCAGCTGGAAGACGCATCTGATGCACCAGGTGCATGAACCCTTCTTATTTATATGCGCGCATCCGCCCCCTTCCATTATAGCCATAGCTCGCCTGGATACGATGACCAGGAGCGCGGCAATATGGAAAAAACCGCGAAAATCGGAAAATTGCAAAAATGCGGTTTTTTCGCTACCCAGCTATGCATGAAAATGACTTTGACGCCCTGTCGCTGGAAGAGTGCGTCCACCTGGTGGATGAAATGTTGTGGGTGGGTTAGTATATTTTCTGGGCTTTTATTATCTCCATAAATCACCCGCCCGGGATGACAGGGGGCGTGGCAATAAGCTTCAAAAGGCTTTGAATGGTGCACAGGACAACCTTTCGGTTCAACTGCCAGACGCGGTATGCGTACTAAGTGGATGGAACCTTCTTATATATTGTGCGCGCACAATTCTACTAACGTTATTGGCATCGTTTTCCCGCCTATTATGACCGGGAGAGCGGGAATCGTCAAAAAACCACCAAAATTGGGTTTTGGCAAAAATCGGCTTTTTTCGCTACCCAGCTAACGGGGTGCGTCAGCTAGGTGGATGAAACGCTTGGGAGCACCTAGTAGGTTTCATGCACTACCGTTATCAGCAACAATCACACATATAGGTTCACCAGGAGCGTGGCAATCCACTAGCGTGCACCATGGTGTATTTTGAGTAATTTTCAACCGTTTTTCACACTTTGACGCTCTCTAGCTGGATGACTGCGTCCACCAGGTGGGTCAAACGCTGCGGATGAGTTAGTACGTTTCATGGGCTTTCATTATCACCAAAAACTGGCCGCCTACAATGGCCAGGGGAGTGGCAGTAAGCTAAAAAACACTTTGAATGGTGTACACGTCACCCTTTTGGAGCAGCTGGAAGACGCATCTGATGCACCAGGTGCATGAACCCTTCTTATTTATATGCGCGCATCCGCCCCCTTCCATTATAGCCATAGCTCGCCTGGATACGATGACCAGGAGCGCGGCAATATGGAAAAAACCGCGAAAATCGGAAAATTGCAAAAATGCGGTTTTTTCGCTACCCAGCTATGCATGAAAATGACTTTGACGCCCTGTCGCTGGAAGAGTGCGTCCACCTGGTGGATGAAATGTTGTGGGTGGGTTAGTATATTTTCTGGGCTTTTATTATCTCCATAAATCACCCGCCCGGGATGACAGGGGGCGTGGCAATAAGCTTCAAAAGGCTTTGAATGGTGCACAGGACAACCTTTCGGTTCAACTGCCAGACGCGGTATGCGTACTAAGTGGATGGAACCTTCTTATATATTGTGCGCGCACAATTCTACTAACGTTATTGGCATCGTTTTCCCGCCTATTATGACCGGGAGAGCGGGAATCGTCAAAAAACCACCAAAATTGGGTTTTGGCAAAAATCGGCTTTTTTCGCTACCCAGCTAACGGGGTGCGTCAGCTAGGTGGATGAAACGCTTGGGAGCACCTAGTAGGTTTCATGCACTACCGTTATCAGCAACAATCACACATATAGGTTCACCAGGAGCGTGGCAATCCACTAGCGTGCACCATGGTGTATTTTGAGTAATTTTCAACCGTTTTTCACACTTTGACGCTCTCTAGCTGGATGACTGCGTCCACCAGGTGGGTCAAACGCTGCGGATGAGTTAGTACGTTTCATGGGCTTTCATTATCACCAAAAACTGGCCGCCTACAATGGCCAGGGGAGTGGCAGTAAGCTAAAAAACACTTTGAATGGTGTACACGTCACCCTTTTGGAGCAGCTGGAAGACGCATCTGATGCAACAGGTGCATGAACCCTTCTTATTTATATGCGCGCATCCGCCCCCTTCCATTATAGCCATAGCTCGCCTGGATACGATGACCAGGAGCGCGGCAATATGGAAAAAACCGCGAAAATCGGAAAATTGCAAAAATGCGGTTTTTTCGCTACGCAGCTATGCATGAAAATGACTTTGACGCTCTGTCGCTGGAAGAGTGCGTCCACCTGGTGGATGAAATGTTGTGGGTGGGTTAGTATATTTTCTGGGCTTTTATTATCTCCATAAATCACCCGCCCGGGATGACAGGGGGCGTGGCAATAAGCTTCAAAAGGCTTTGAATGGTGCACAGGACAACCTTTCGGTTCAACTGCCAGACGCGGTATGCGTACTAAGTGGATGGAACCTTCTTATATATTGTGCGCGCACAATTCTACTAACGGTATTGGCATCGTTTTCCCGCCTATTATGACCGGGAGAGCGGGAATCGTCAAAAAACCACCAAAATTGGGTTTTGGCAAAAATCGGCTTTTTTCGCTACCCAGCTAACGGGGTGCGTCAGCTAGGTGGATGAAACGCTTGGGAGCACCTAGTAGGTTTCATGCACTACCGTTATCAGCAACAATCACACATATAGGTTCACCAGGAGCGTGGCAATCCACTAGCGTGCACCATGGTGTATTTTGAGTAATTTTCAACCGTTTTTCACACTTTGACGCTCTCTAGCTGGATGACTGCGTCCACCAGGTGGGTCAAACGCTGCGGATGAGTTAGTACGTTTCATGGGCTTTCATTATCACCAAAAACTGGCCGCCTACAATGGCCAGGGGAGTGGCAGTAAGCTAAAAAACACTTTGAATGGTGTACACGTCACCCTTTTGGAGCAGCTGGAAGACGCATCTGATGCACCAGGTACATGAACCCTTCTTATTTATATGCGCGCATCCGTCCCCTTCCATTATAGCCACAGCTCGCCTAGATACGATGACCAGGAGCGCGGCAATATGGAAAAAACCGCGAAAATCGGAAAATTGCAAAAATGCGGTTTTTTCGCTACCCAGCTATGCATGAAAATGACTTTGACGCCCTGTCGCTGGAAGAGTGCGTCCACCTGGTGGATGAAATGTTGTGGGTGGGTTAGTATATTTTCTTGGCTTTTATTATCTCCATAAATCACCCGCCCGGGATGACAGGGGGCGTGGCAATAAGCTTCAAAAGGCTTTGAATGGTGCACACGACAACCTTTCGGTTCAACTGCCAGACGCGCTATGCGTACTAAGTGGATGGAACCTTCTTATATATTGTGCGCGCACAATTCTACTAACGTTATTGGCATCGTTTTCCCGCCTATTATGACCGGGAGAGCGGGAATCGTCAAAAAACCACCAAAATTGGGTTTTGGCAAAAATCGGCTTTTTTCGCTACCCAGCTAACGGGGTGCGTCAGCTAGGTGGATGAAACGCTTGGGAGCACCTAGTAGGTTTCATGCACTACCGTTATCAGCAACAATCACACATATAGGTTCACCAGGAGCGTGGCAATCCACTAGCGTGCACCATGGTGTATTTTGAGTAATTTTCAACCGTTTTTCACACTTTGACGCTCTCTAGCTGGATGACTGCGTCCACCAGGTGAATCAAGCGCTGCGGATGAGTTAGTACGTTTCATGGGCTTTCATTATCACCAAAAACTGGCCGCCTACAATGGCCAGGGGAGTGGCAGTAAGCTAAAAAACACTTTGAATGGTGTACACGTCACCCTTTTGGAGCAGCTGGAAGACGCATCTGATGCACCAGGTGCATGAACCCTTCTTATTTATATGCGCGCATCCGCCCCCTTCCATTATAGCCATAGCTCGCCTGGATACGATGACCAGGAGCGCGGCAATATGGAAAAAACCGCGAAAATCGGAAAATTGCAAAAATGCGGTTTTTTCGCTACGCAGCTATGCATGAAAATGACTTTGACGCTCTGTCGCTGGAAGAGTGCGTCCACCTGGTGGATGAAATGTTGTGGGTGGGTTAGTATATTTTCTGGGCTTTTATTATCTCCATAAATCACCCGCCCGGGATGACAGGGGGCGTGGCAATAAGCTTCAAAAGGCTTTGAATGGTGCACAGGACAACCTTTCGGTTCAACTGCCAGACGCGGTATGCGTACTAAGTGGATGGAACCTTCTTATATATTGTGCGCGCACAATTCTACTAACGTTATTGGCATCGTTTTCCCGCCTATTATGACCGGGAGAGCGGGAATCGTCAAAAAACCACCAAAATTGGGTTTTGGCAAAAATCGGCTTTTTTCGCTACCCAGCTAACGGGGTGCGTCAGCTAGGTGGATGAAACGCTTGGGAGCACCTAGTAGGTTTCATGCACTACCGTTATCAGCAACAATCACACATATAGGTTCACCAGGAGCGTGGCAATCCACTAGCGTGCACCATGGTGTATTTTGAGTAATTTTCAACCGTTTTTCACACTTTGACGCTCTCTAGCTGGATGACTGCGTCCACCAGGTGGGTCAAACGCTGCGGTTGAGTTAGTACGTTTCATGGGCTTTCATTATCACCAAAAACTGGCCGCCTACAATGGCCAGGGGAGTGGCAGTAAGCTAAAAAACACTTTGAATGGTGTACACGTCACCCTTTTGGAGCAGCTGGAAGACGCATCTGATGCACCAGGTGCATGAACCCTTCTTATTTATATGCGCGCATCCGCCCCCTTCCATTATAGCCATAGCTCGCCTGGATACGATGACCAGGAGCGCGGCAATATGGAAAAAACCGCGAAAATCGGAAAATTGCAAAAATGCGGTTTTTTCGCTACCCAGCTATGCATGAAAATGACTTTGACGCCCTGTCGCTGGAAGAGTGCGTCCACCTGGTGGATGAAATGTTGTGGGTGGGTTAGTATATTTTCTGGGCTTTTATTATCTCCATAAATCACCCGCCTGGGATGACAGGGGGCGTGGCAATAAGCTACAAAAGGCTTTGAATGGTGCACAGGACAACCTTTCGGTTCAACTGCCAGACGCGGTATGCGTACTAAGTGGATGGAACCTTCTTATATATTGTGCGCGCACAATTCTACTAACGTTATTGGCATCGTTTTCCCGCCTATTATGACCGGGAGAGCGGGAATCGTCAAAAAACCACCAAAATTGGGTTTTGGCAAAAATCGGCTTTTTTCGCTACCCAGCTAACGGGGTGCGTCAGCTAGGTGGATGAAACGCTTGGGAGCACCTAGTAGGTTTCATGCACTACCGTTATCAGCAACAATCACACATATAGGTTCACCAGGAGCGTGGCAATCCACTAGCGTGCACCATGGTGTATTTTGAGTAATTTTCAACCGTTTTTCACACTTTGACGCTCTCTAGCTGGATGACTGCGTCCACCAGGTGGGTCAAACGCTGCGGATGAGTTAGTACGTTTCATGGGCTTTCATTATCACCAAAAACTGGCCGCCTACAATGGCCAGGGGAGTGGCAGTAAGCTAAAAAACACTTTGAATGGTGTACACGTCACCCTTTTGGAGCAGCTGGAAGACGCATCTGATGCACCAGGTACATGAACCCTTCTTATTTATATGCGCGCATCCGTCCCCTTCCATTATAGCCACAGCTCGCCTAGATACGATGACCAGGAGCGCGGCAATATGGAAAAAACCGCGAAAATCGGAAAATTGCAAAAATGCGGTTTTTTCGCTACCCAGCTATGCATGAAAATGACTTTGACGCCCTGTCGCTGGAAGAGTGCGTCCACCTGGTGGATGAAATGTTGTGGGTGGGTTAGTATATTTTCTGGGCTTTTATTATCTCCATAAATCACCCGCCCGGGATGACAGGGGGCGTGGCAATAAGCTTCAAAAGGCTTTGAATGGTGCACACGACAACCTTTCGGTTCAACTGCCAGACGCGCTATGCGTACTAAGTGGATGGAACCTTCTTATATATTGTGCGCGCACAATTCTACTAACGTTATTGGCATCGTTTTCCCGCCTATTATGACCGGGAGAGCGGGAATCGTCAAAAAACCACCAAAATTGGGTTTTGGCAAAAATCGGCTTTTTTCGCTACCCAGCTAACGGGGTGCGTCAGCTAGGTGGATGAAACGCTTGGGAGCACCTAGTAGGTTTCATGCACTACCGTTATCAGCAACAATCACACATATAGGTTCACCAGGAGCGTGGCAATCCACTAGCGTGCACCATGGTGTATTTTGAGTAATTTTCAACCGTTTTTCACACTTTGACGCTCTCTAGCTGGATGACTGCGTCCACCAGGTGAATCAAGCGCTGCGGATGAGTTAGTACGTTTCATGGGCTTTCATTATCACCAAAAACTGGCCGCCTACAATGGCCAGGGGAGTGGCAGTAAGCTAAAAAACACTTTGAATGGTGTACACGTCACCCTTTTGGAGCAGCTGGAAGACGCATCTGATGCACCAGGTGCATGAACCCTTCTTATTTATATGCGCGCATCCGCCCCCTTCCATTATAGCCATAGCTCGCCTGGATACGATGACCAGGAGCGCGGCAATATGGAAAAAACCGCGAAAATCGGAAAATTGCAAAAATGCGGTTTTTTCGCTACCCAGCTATGCATGAAAATGACTTTGACGCCCTGTCGCTGGAAGAGTGCGTCCACCTGGTGGATGAAATGTTGTGGGTGGGTTAGTATATTTTCTGGGCTTTTATTATCTCCATAAATCACCCGCCTGGGATGACAGGGGGCGTGGCAATAAGCTACAAAAGGCTTTGAATGGTGCACAGGACAACCTTTCGGTTCAACTGCCAGACGCGGTATGCGTACTAAGTGGATGGAACCTTCTTATATATTGTGCGCGCACAATTCTACTAACGTTATTGGCATCGTTTTCCCGCCTATTATGACCGGGAGAGCGGGAATCGTCAAAAAACCACCAAAATTGGGTTTTGGCAAAAATCGGCTTTTTTCGCTACCCAGCTAACGGGGTGCGTCAGCTAGGTGGATGAAACGCTTGGGAGCACCTAGTAGGTTTCATGCACTACCGTTATCAGCAACAATCACACATATAGGTTCACCAGGAGCGTGGCAATCCACTAGCGTGCACCATGGTGTATTTTGAGTAATTTTCAACCGTTTTTCACACTTTGACGCTCTCTAGCTGGATGACTGCGTCCACCAGGTGGGTCAAACGCTGCGGATGAGTTAGTACGTTTCATGGGCTTTCATTATCACCAAAAACTGGCCGCCTACAATGGCCAGGGGAGTGGCAGTAAGCTAAAAAACACTTTGAATGGTGTACACGTCACCCTTTTGGAGCAGCTGGAAGACGCATCTGATGCACCAGGTACATGAACCCTTCTTATTTATATGCGCGCATCCGTCCCCTTCCATTATAGCCACAGCTCGCCTAGATACGATGACCAGGAGCGCGGCAATATGGAAAAAACCGCGAAAATCGGAAAATTGCAAAAATGCGGTTTTTTCGCTACCCAGCTATGCATGAAAATGACTTTGACGCCCTGTCGCTGGAAGAGTGCGTCCACCTGGTGGATGAAATGTTGTGGGTGGGTTAGTATATTTTCTGGGCTTTTATTATCTCCATAAATCACCCGCCCGGGATGACAGGGGGCGTGGCAATAAGCTTCAAAAGGCTTTGAATGGTGCACACGACAACCTTTCGGTTCAACTGCCAGACGCGCTATGCGTACTAAGTGGATGGAACCTTCTTATATATTGTGCGCGCACAGTTCTACTAACGTTATTGGCATCGTTTTCCCGCCTATTATGACCGGGAGAGCGGAAATCGTCAAAAAACCGCCAAAATTGGGATATGGCAAAATTGACAACCGCTGGTAAAAATATCACCGGCATTGCGAAAGGCGTGGCACAGTGGACCAGCGGCAAACAACCGGCAAGCATAACAAACAGCTGAACAAATAGCTGTTGACGCTAAGCTAAGCTTATTAAATAATTTCTATATACTTCTAATAGCAAGTGTCAACAACGCCTCAACCACGAATTGGACGAAGTCACAATATTGGAAATCGAGCACGTCGTCGCAAGCTATACACCCTGGCTTCAGAGGAACGTCCACAAATGCCTCACATGCTCAAGTCGTTTTACGCCGCTATCATGGATAACAAAGAGGTGGTCAAGGTACTAAATTTGCTCTCAAATTGCACAAAAAATGTCAAATCGGAAATTCAAACCTACATAAAACGTTGGAAACCATACCATTTCCTATGGAAAAACGATCGTACAACTCGTCAATTAATGGAGTTTGGTTTGCAGGAATTCGAGTCGACTTTACGGTGCTTGGCCGAGTTGGACGCCAATTTGCTAGTAGAGCCCGAAATGGAGGTATTTTGTCATTGTGTATCCCGTCTATAATGAACGACTCAAATACGGCTTGGCTATTGAGACCAAATGTAAGTAGCAATGTGCTGTACAAATTGAAATTGATTGTTGGCTTAGCAAATTATAGTAATTGGTAATATTGTGAATTGCATAGCCGAGTTCCTTTTGAATTTTACAGCTATTCATTGCTACAGCTAGCTGTGAGCCAAACGATTGGCTAGCACCAAACACTGCCATTGCTTTCGTTTGAAGTGTAAATCAGAACGCATTATTTCTTTGTGAATTGAACGCCGTTTGTAACACAAATTTTTTTTTGTGATGGCGTTTAACGAATAGTACTTGCAATCTATTGATTACAATTCCTGTGTAGTGCGAGCGAACTATAGAAAATACCAAAGTTTTTAGATTTTGTATTTTGGTTTTATTTCTTGAATATCTACCTGAAATAAATGATATGTATTATTTTCAGCTTGTAATCATAAGATCGGACAAGCTATGAAGAAGAAATACAAAAAAGAGATGGACTATGTCTACGCTGTAATTAATGAAATGGATCGCAAGTTGGACAGACCAATACGTGATCTCGATGACGTGCGCATGATAATGGAAACCTTAAGTAAAATAAGAGAGCAAGAAGTTGATATGGAGTTGCGTATTGATCCAATAGAAGTAAGATGACATTGTTTTATATTTGATGTTGTTATTATTAGAAACTTTTGCATTATCAGGAGGCGTTTAATGTACTTACCCGCTATGAGGTGCAAGTGGAACGTGAGCAATTCGACTTGGTAGATAACCTACGCAGTACATTTCAAAATTTATTGTCCTGTGCCCTGCAAGCCCAAGTGAAACTGCTTGATATGCAACCAGCCTTTCAGTGTGACCTCAAAAATAATTTAGAAAAATTTAAACAAGATAAAATTCAATATGTAAATGAATATCGCAATGCCGGTCCCATGCAGGCTGGACTAACACCACGTGAGGCCTCCGATCGCTTGATTTTATTCCAAAATCGTTTCGAAGGTATGTGGCGTCGCCTGCAGACATACCAGAATGGCGAAGAGTTATTTGGTTTACCACAAACTGACTACCCAGAATTGGGTCAGATACGAAAAGAATTAAATTTGCTGCAGAAACTCTATAAACTGTATAATGATGTCATAGATCGCGTGAGCAGTTATTACGATATACCATGGAATGAAGTGGACATCGAAGAGATCAACAACGAACTAATGGAGTTCCAGAATCGCTGCCGTAAACTTCCAAAAGGTTTGAAGGAGTGGCCGGCTTTCCATGCACTCAAGAAAACCATCGACGATTTCAATGATATGTGTCCATTATTGGAATTGATGGCGAATAAGGCAATGAAGCCCCGCCATTGGCAACGCATCATGGATGTGACCAAATATGTTTTCGAGTTCGATTCAGAAGGTTTCTCATTGAAGAATATATTAGAGGCGCCTCTACTTAAACACAAGGAGGACATTGAAGATATCTGTATTAGTGCAATGAAAGAGAAAGATATCGAAGCGAAGTTAAAGCAAGTCACAAACGAGTGGTCCGTACATGAATTACAATTTATGAGCTTCAACAATCGCGGCGAACTATTACTGCGTGGTGATACAACTGCTGAAACAATAGGTCAGCTAGAGGACAGCTTGATGGTGTTGGGTTCATTGCTGTCCAATCGCTACAATGCACCATTTCGTAAACAAATTCAACAGTAAGTTTGTTGTACCAAATTCTAAATTAAGCAAAAAGCAAACGTACTTTATTCAATCCAGATGGGTCTATGATTTATCCAACTCGAATGAGATTTTGGAACGTTGGTTACTGGTGCAAAATATGTGGGTTTATTTAGAGGCTGTCTTTGTGGGTGGTGATATTGCTAAACAGCTTCCAAAAGAAGCCAAGAGGTTCTCGAAAATCGACAAATCCTGGCAAAAGATAATGCAACGTGCTCATGAGACTCCTGGCGTGGTTGCGTGTTGTGTCGGTGACGATCTTCTAAAGCAGCTGTTACCTCATTTGCAGGAACAGTTGGAAATTTGTCAAAAATCACTTAGTGGCTATTTAGAACGCAAACGAATGATGTTTCCTCGTTTCTTTTTTGTTTCCGATCCGGCACTCTTGGAGATACTAGGCCAGGCTTCTGATTCACATACGATACAAAATCATTTACTCTCCATTTTCGATAATACCCGCAAGGTGAAATTCCACGACATTGAATACAACAAGATGTTGGCAATAATTTCTAATGAGGGTGAAATGATACAATTAGATCGGGCAATTCGTGCTGAGGGTTCCGTCGAGACATGGCTAACTCAGTTGCTGGTCACCGCACAGCAGTCATTGCATTCGATTATCCGCACCGCTTATGCAACAATAAATGATCCAAATTTCACCTTGTTGGGGTTTTTAGAGAAAGTCCCCGCCCAAATTGGTCTTTTGGGTATACAAATGATTTGGACACGCGACGCGGAAATGGCGCTGATGCAGGCCAGGCATGAGAGGAAAGTCATGTCGGAGACGAATAATAAGTTTCTTGAAATTCTAAACACGCTAATTGATCAAACCACTAGGAATTTGACTAAAATGGAGCGGACAAACTTCGAAACCCTAATTACCATACATGTACATCAACGGGATATATTCGATATATTGGTAAGACTGCAAGCATCGAGAATTCTGAAAAGTTAAAAGAAAAAAGTTAAAAAACGACCATATTTGTTTTCAGTGTCGGATGAACATTAAATCAGCAAACGATTTTGAGTGGTTGAAGCAGTGCCGTTTTTACTTCAAAGAGGACTTAGACAAAACATGGATTTCAGTAACGGACGTAACTTTCACTTATCAAAATGAGTATTTGGGTTGCACAGATCGTTTGGTGATCACGCCGCTAACAGATCGGTACGATTAGTAGTTAAGTAGGCACAATTTTGGTAGATCGAGTTACTTAACTTAAATTACATAGGTTTTAAGGTTTAACGTTCCTACTTTCTTATCACAACCGCACATTTATTTAACATTTAAATCGACAAAGTAGCAGTAGAAGAGCAACCTAATAGAGGTGAAGTGCTGGTAATGTTAGAGATAAAAAAATAAAAAATAAAATCTTATATATACCGTTTGAATTTTAAACGTATTTGTGTGCCAAAAATGGTATGCCAAAAACAGTGTACCGTAAACGGGCACAATAACTTTAATTTGTTGTTTTAAGCTTGAACACAAATACTACAAAAGCTGAGGAGGTCTAATCCTTATTTGCTTCAGCAGTTCATTTTAGCAGATAAGTTATAGAAAATAGATAAAGGGTATATATGAACTCAAAAAATAAGGGGTTAGGTAGAAGTAGGTTTTCATGTCGAAGGTTCTGAACTAAGTACACAATCTCCCAACGTGGGGACTCATTTTAATTTCGATCACATTTATAGAGCGTGTCGCTAAATATTATTTTGTAAATGTGTTTTAATGTATACTCTATTGCAATCATATACGCAAAGCATTCAACTAAATTGTATATATTTCAAATTTCTTTTGTTTGTTTTACGATTGCTGGGGAATAACTTCCATTACTGTCGCTTAGTTGTTACATCACACTTGCCCAGGCGCTAACACTGAGCATGGGTGGCGCACCATGTGGTCCAGCGGGTACTGGAAAAACGGAGACGGTAAAGGACATGGGAAAGACGTTGGCTAAGTACGTGGTTGTATTTAATTGCTCAGATCAAATGGATTACAGGTATTAAAATGTAATACCGCAATAAATTTCACGTAAGCTATACATATGTCAATTCTGTACAATGTAAGCATGTGTGCGATATTCTCCGTATACAGAGTTGAGAATGCTCCTTTAACTTTAATGATAACGCATAGAGTTAAACTATTTATCAACAACAATTAAGTAACAAAAAATACATTTAAATTATGTAATAACAATAATTAAAGACAAAATATATCTTTATATCTTAAGAAGTTTAATCAGATTTCTACATAACATTGTTTAATTTCAATGCTTCGAGTATAACAAACCATCATTACTTGCGCGGGCTTACGCTGTCGGCTTTATGGTTTCGATCAAATAATAATCTTTAAAATGAAAATTTTTTGCTCGTACCATAAGGAAATTGTGCACTTGAATATGTTTTATTAATGACATGCATAAGTGATAAGAATTATTATTCTTTAAACAGGGGCCTCGGTCGTATCTACAAGGGCTTGGCTCAGTCCGGCACGTGGGGCTGCTTTGATGAATTCAACCGCATCGAACTTCCGGTGTTGTCGGTTGCAGCGCAACAAGTTGCTGTTGTATTGACAGCCAAGAAGGAGAAAAAGAAATCATTTATATTCACCGATGGCGATGCGATTGAGATGAACCCTGAGTTTGGCATATTTATAACAATGGTAAGTTACAAATGGGATGGTGTAGTAACAAATTTCTACCAAACTATTAAACAGCAGAATTCCCAGCAAATGATGTTCTTTGCAACAATAGTTTGCTGCTGTGAATTGTTAACTCACAGAAATAAACTTTTAATTACTACTATGCGCGCATACAAATACACATCCATGTGCTAATACTCGTACAATCAATGAATGGGCAATATTATATTAGTATGAACAAAGTTTGTTGTTTAAATTCCATTAAAGCTTGTCTCATTAAAGCAAAAATTCGTGTATTGTCACGGTGGTTGCCGACGGCTGATAGCCAAATTGACACGTGGTGCTGAACTTTCTTCCTTCGTCACGTTGTCTTGAAAAGTATATAAAGTGTACGATGTGTCCTACGTTCAGAGTTGTTGTTTTCACGTTTTTTGTTCTCCTTCGCTGTTTTTATTCGTCTTTGACATAGCGAAGTTTAAAATACATTCGTTGTGAAAGTGCATTCGGAGGGAAAATTAATTTCCCTTATTAAGTTTTAACTCGGCTTGTATATGTTGTTAATCAATTAGCTCAAAATGGGTACTATGGATAAATCATATATATATGTATATGACATAATTTATATTTGTTTAATTAATAATGGCAAACAGCGCATTGGAATCTTTGCAAGACGCTTTGCAGAGTTTTCTTCCTCTTTGTTGTGTAACTTTTGATATTGGACGGGAAATTGCGGATCCCATAATTTTTAACCGCCTTCTGTTTAAAGTAAATAACCTCCTAACCTACCTTACGATCTACTGAGTGATATTCACTCGCGGTATATTGTGCTCAGTTTCGGCCTCATCTACTGTTTTACAAATACAAACTTTGAATATACGAATAGTTCTGCTTATTTTGAATTCGGTGACATTTGATGCATTACACAGCATCACACAGAACTTAATCATTGCTGATTGCACTTCATTCGATCTGTTGATCGAACCATACTTTTCATCTTTGGAAATCACACAATCTTGATCTTACCAATCGAGTTTTTTTTCGTGATTTGATGAATAGACCTCATGGTGTCTCATTAATTTAGTGTAGCTTAGATGAAGAGATTCGATCGGCTTTAGGAAATAGCTTTAGTTAATTTTAATAATTCACTCTGGCACAGTTCGCACAGTACAGTAGACTCTGCAAATATCCTATGAGCATCAGTTAATGAACACAGCTTGTCAATGTCCGACCCAGTCTGCAATTACAGTTATTCAAATTTATATTAAGAAAAAAAATTTAAGTTTCATCACAACAAAGGTGTAGTGTTTTTTCGAACTGTAATACGTACAGACTTTATATTTTATTTTAGACCTTATTTAATATTTGCTTTAAAAAAATGTATATCTATTAGAAAACAAATGCTCTCACATCCGTTCATTTGCCCTGTACATGTATACATACGTAGATATTTTGATGTCATATGCGCATGTTAACAACAGATATGCCCATAGGATTCTCAAAGCTTTAGAATAAATCTTTTTACTCTCTCAGTATATATGTCGCTCACCTAACGGTTGTTTGTAACACTTGTAATTAATCGAGATAGATATAGAGTCACATATATATAAATGATCAGAATGACGAGACAAGTTGAATTCCGGGTGACTGTCCGTCCGTCCGTCTGTGCAAGCGTTATGATCTTGATGAAACTTGGTACACGTGTTCTTCATCACCATAAGAAGGTCGTTAAATGAAAACCTATAAAATGCCATAACTAAGCTCCCAATTAAGATATAAAGCTTAAATTCGGTACAGGGAATCACAGCAGGGAGAGGTGTCTGTAGGTTGAAAATTTTTATAAAGTGGGATAGGCCCCGACCCCTAATATGTTTATTGGACATATCTTACAAACCACGAAAACTATATTAACCAAATTTGTCGAAGAAAAATTTCTCCTACACCTATTTAGACTGTGTGAAAATGGGTGAAATCGGATTAAAATTACGCCCACTACTCTTAGAACGCTTATATTGGAAACTACTAAAGTGCGTTAACTCGTAGGTACTTCCAAGGAACCGGTGTAAAAATTGTAAAATGGGTGTGGCACCGCCTACTTTCAGATGAAATCCCATATCTCGGGAACTACTATACTGATTTCAAAAAATTTCTTGCTTGACATTGTATTTGCATACTTATATTGAAATGTGACAAGTTTAAACTCCATATGATTCTTTCACTTTACAGTTCATAAATCGATTGCCAAGATAGATATCAGAGAAAATCTTTGCAAAAAGAGTTTCTTTAGGGTATGCCATCTCACGTCTAACAGTTTTCGAAATCGGATTATAATTTTTCAAGTCCGATTTTTCAATCCTTAGATTCGGCGTATGGATCCAGTACCTACGGCTGACTTTTTACCGAAAATATCGATAAATTTGTGAGATATATTATTGAAATTCAAAACGGATTTTCGCCTGAAAATATTGTGTCCTTGTGTCAAAAATGGGTAAAATCGCGTAAATACTCGATAAATACTAGCTACAAAACTTATATACTTAACATACCTAATTCTTAATATACTTATACTTATACTTAATATATATATGATGTATATACTTAATACTACAAACGAGGTGTATTTAGAAAATAACGGGAATGTTCTTCGACTTTAATCGTGAGTGCATCATGAGTTCTTGCCTCAAGGTAAAACGGTCAGTAAGGAGTACTACCTACAAGTTCACCGTCGTTTGCGTGAAGCAATCCGAAAGAAACGTCCGGATTTGTGGAAAAACAATTGTATAGATAATGTATATATAACATTAAAAGCGCATCGCTGAAAGAGCTAAAGGCTATCCCAAAAATCGAGATTAAGAAGTGTTCCGACGATTGAAAGAAGCACTGGCATAAGTGCACAATATCGAATGGAGATTATTTTGAAGGCGACAACATTAATGTAGACCAATTAATAAGTATTAAAAACAAAATCCCATTATTTTTTGAACACACCTCGTATAATGTATTCATACATATATAATCTGTGTTAATTGGTAGATTTTAATATGATATAAATATTTCGGACACGATGCAAAATGTAGTAATGAAATTAGGGGAGTCTATGATCTATAATATAAATTAGTAAAATACCAAATATGATTATAATCCAATCACAATTTCGTCAAATATTGAATGCGGAATTCTTACGCAACATTTTTTAATGAAAAGTTTTGTCAGCACTTGGAAAAATGCCCTCGGCTTTGATCTTTGAAAATTGCGAGATTATATGCCATTATACCCGAATTTACTTACCCACTAACTTAGCTTACTTGTTCTAAGATACATTTACTACTTTTTTGTCTATCTAGAACGTTTATTTAAATATCTAGAACGTTAAGAATAGACATGTATGCACATATGTATATACATAAGAGGTTTAGAACATAGAAGCGATGAATAGATTTGAGGTCATCTATTGTCCAAAACGTGCTTACCCTTTAAAATAAATTATCCTTGGTATCTATTAGGCACATATATATATATATATATATAATATATATGTAATAAGGACCTAATATTATGTACTTAAATGCTAGAAATAATGTGTCTAAATAGTTGTAATTGGCAGATATGTTTATTATAGATTTTATGAAAGTATTAACAAATACACATGTACACACATATGTATGTATACACTTTCATACGTACCTTATACGCACGTTTGTCGATGTTCGCTGCGCCCTTATGTTTGATTTCATTTCGTGTTTATTTTATATATTGCCGCATTGTTCCAAAGAATTTACATTTTAATTATATATAGATATTAATATTCTCTTTGTTATCATTACTGACGTTGCTTTCGAGTTGATCACACAAACTACTTGTCAAAATTTATTTAAATTAACAGTGGTGACGTAGACTGCAGGCAACTTGTTGTTCAATCGTAGTTTCAAAATGGTGTCGTCAAGGAAACAACAGGAAATTATTGAAACTTTTGCTAGAAATAAATAATTTAATGAGAGATAAGAGAAAGAGATGAGTAGATTTGTTATACGAAAACAAGTTTTGAGTATACACAAAATCCAGATTTTTTGCTATTTTAAACTCTATTATTTTTCGCAAAATAAGCTGTTCGAAGAGACACAGACATCATCTGCAGAAATTGATTCATATGCTTTTATTTTGATATCCGTTCAACGGTACGATGAAAGATTGATATTTCCTAAATTGCATGGCGTTTGTTTGCAAACTAAGTGATCGGCTGTTTTGACTTGATAATTTGAAGTTGTTCCACGACTTGATTGGAAAAATTGATATCAAGACGGTGTTCCAATTAAAAAAGTGAGAAAGCGGTAGTAAAAAAGTGTAAATATTTTACAACTTGAAAGCAATTTCTTGATTGTGTAACGTCCCGGTTAAACATAGTTTTTCACTTAATTAATCCGTACAGTAAAGGTTCCCATTTGACAGAATGGGAGCTTAGATTAAATATTGTCTTATATTAAATATTATACTGGATATTTTTTAGTCAACAATAAGTGATATGAATTTAGTGAAATTTACACAGTTGTGAACTATAATTTTTTTTCAACGGAGCACTATTATTAGCTTACTAGAATTTCAATGCTGAAATTAGTTAGAAAAACCTCAGACGTATACCAATTATAGGACAATTTATTAATAAGTTATTTTATTGCACTAGAAATCTTTGATACAAAAAATTGCAATTCTTTCTTCAATCTTTATTTAGTTCAATGTATATAATTTTTTAATTATTATATATTTATTTTGACTAAAAGTTAAGGAAGACATTTCCATTTTGTTTTTATAAAGTTAGTTTGTTTTTTTAATTATTTTTGAAATCACAAACAGTGACTTTATTCCATAATGAGCTTCTGAATTTTTGTTTTGACCTAGTGTGAGACTGACTAGTTGAGCTAAAGTAGTCTATAACTAGTCGATTGCACTGTCGGGTAGTTAGTTTCAATTCGTGAGGTATGGATGCGGCCCTTAACAGCTTGGCTTATCGATGTTAATATTTGTTGACAAGTGTTAACGGCTTATGGCACCATTCCATGCACTATATAAGTATGTTAGTGTTTATGGATATTAGGTAGATGAAGGCCCCGTTGATGTTGTATTGCGGTTCTGCATGACAAATTTCATTATGTTTTAATCTCAACACTTAGCAAGTCAAACATTCTTTCATACGACAACAAAAGTGGCGTAAAAAGAACGCGGGCCATAAAGTTGTCTTGAGTCTTTTAGCATGTAGTATGTATGTACATACATATATGTGACAATTCCATGATAGATTGATACGCACACGTTCATGCAAGTGTATGTTCAGTATTGCAATGCCACTATCCCAGTATTTGCAACTCATTCTGTGTTGACTCAGTAAGAATAATATACTAGTAAGTATCTTCGTTATGTCCCGACATGCAGTAAGTCACATGTAACTTCAATACATATTTGTACGTGACTGAAAGAATGTTCGGTGGTGACAATAATAGCCCTCGTATAGATTTGCCATAATCAGCTGTTTCGCTGACGTTACACAGCAAGGAAAATACATTTATTAGGTCTAGTAAAAAGAAATCTATTATTTTTCCAATAAATGACCTGTATCTCGCGTTGTATAAATGATATATTTCTAAAGTGGATGGTTACTGGTGATGAAATAGGGACATCACTTACCAGAAGGTCAAGCGATAATGGTCGTGGTCGTGACGTGTGGATCGACACTTAATTTTCTTGCTCACCTTTCTCTTTGATGATTTATTTACTTCCTTTGCAAGTTTAATACTAAAAAGCTAAAACTTGTTGAAACTAAGTTGACGAATGACAACAATAGGTACCATAATAGCATACCACACCGACGATAATCATAATATGCATATCAGCTCAATATATTGTTTTTTTGCATTGTAAGAAGAAGGAAATATCTTTTAAAATTTCTTTAATGATAATAACCGTGACTTTGTCAGCTTCTGTCAGAGTATACAAGTGAAACGTTTTCATGTTTAGTATTTTTATTCGGTACTATTCATTCCATATACATATGCATGTATTTATCTGTATCACTTTCGCAGAATCCTGGTTATGCTGGCCGGAAAGAGCTTCCTGAAAATTTAAAAATACAATTTCGCACTGTCGCAATGATGGTACCAGATCGACAAATAATTATACGCGTCAAGTTGGCGTCCTGTGGCTTCTTGGAGAATATTACATTGGCGAGAAAATTTTACACCCTTTATAAATTGTGTGAGGAGCAATTAACCAAGCAGGTTCATTATGATTTTGGTTTGCGAAATATATTATCGGTACTGCGTACATTGGGTGCTGCCAAGCGGAGAAACTCAAAGGATGGCGAGAGTACGATTGTGATGCGTGTCCTACGCGATATGAATCTCTCGAAGCTGATTGATGAAGACGAACCGTTATTCATGTCGCTGGTTTCGGATTTGTTTCCCAATCAGGTGAGTAATAATGAAGTCGCAATTGATGTGCATGAGGATTCATATGCGAAGTGTCTTTTCAAATTGCTTCGCGTAGACACTCGAAAAGACCAATTACCCAGAACTAGAAGCAGCGATTGCTCAGCAGACGGAAGAAGTAAATCTGGTCTATCATCCTCCATGGGTTCTCAAATTAATACAACTATACGAAACCCAAACCGTCCGACATGGTATTATGACATTGGGTCCCAGTGGTGCTGGTAAGACAACATGCATCCATACCCTAATGAAGGCACTCACTCAAATGGGTGACAGTCATCGCGAGATGCGTATGAATCCAAAGGCTATAACGGCTGCTCAAATGTTTGGGCGTTTAGATGTGGCTACCAATGACTGGACCGACGGCATATTTTCGGCTTTGTGGCGCAAAACACTAAAACTAAAAAATGGCGAACATATTTGGCTCGTACTCGATGGCCCAGTGGATAGTATTTGGATTGAAAATTTGAACTCAGTTCTGGATGATAACAAGACATTGACCTTGGCAAATGGCGATCGCCTTACCATGGCACCAACAGTAAAAATAATTTTCGAGCCGCATAACATAGACAACGCTTCACCGGCGACTGTGTCACGGAATGGAATGGTGTACATGAGTTCCTCAGGGCTAGATTCCAGACCGAGTAAGAAAGGCGAAGTTTCCTTTTGGGTACGCGTTTGAATAAATATTTTCGATTAGTTGTTCAAGCTTGGCTAAAGAATCGTGCACCTGGTGAAAAGTCGGTTTTTTGGGGCCTCTTCGAGCAAACTTTCATTCAGGTTTACAACTGGGGCACGCAAAATCTTAAACTTTTGATGTCGGTATTGCAGTGTAATATAGTACGCCAGATGCTATCGATTTTGGAGGGCTTGGTGCCGACAAAGAAGGAGGAGGAACAAGCAGTTAGTCTCTCTAGTAAAGAAACAAACGACGGTAAGTATTTGCCAGTGTAGAATTTCCATTTTACAACCTTAAATTGCGTGCTCTGATAAGAGAGCAAAAGGGATAAAGCAGAATCAACTGAAAAAGCCGGCTCTGCATGGTTGTATTAAAAACAAAAACCGTTGCACAATACATTTATTGCATGAAAACAATATCAATAACTTCTTTATGACTTTATTATATACATACATACCTATGCATAACAATATAAATTGCAGCAGCAAAGGCGGGAAAACAAAAAATCATAGCGAAAATGAATGAAGTAAAACAGGAGCGTCGAAACTCCGTCGCTAGCGGAGATGGCGGTAATGTATATGCAACAGCTTATCAAACACACATTTGTCACAATCATACGCACACCACCTCGTACTAACACACAGTATGTACATACAAACATACATATATATAATATGAATTCTTATTGGCCGTGTCATCCCAATGAACGTGTTCCGTTTATTCGCTTTATGTTTTTGTGCCAAGTCACTTTGCAGGAAAACTAACAAGTAAATCACAAAATAATTTTTCAGCACCCAAGGGCAATGCCTCTAGAGGCACTACACTATCACCATATTTCAATTTTATTTATTATATTTACATATATTCATAAACTACACGTTAATAACGTACACCGCTGTTATCCATCTATGTCTACACATGTGAGTATTCTGTGTCTGAAATTATACACTTGATATATTCACGTGATCTGCGGATTTGGTGTCTACAATTGCCTGTTTGGAATAATTTCATAGTGTCTATGTGAGCGTGGTTATTTTGTTAACTTTCCTATGTAATGCCACTTGTTATTAAATATGCTCTTTGTCGACGTGTCGTAACAATTTTGTTGTAACTAATTCCATTTGTATATACTTTTTTGTTGGCCACCTACCTAGTTATGCTTAAGGAAAGGAGCTTGATGCCTCACGCGATAATTTTTTTTTATTACACTTTCACAGACGAGCTTCCCGAGGAACCGGCAGTTGAGGAGAAGGAGGACACTTGTACGCCCGAACATTTGCATCGACTATATATCTTTGCGCTAGCGTGGGGTCTCGGTGGATATCTCAATGCGGCTGATCGCACACGTCTGGACTTATATATTAAAGAAGCTTACCCTCAGTTGGACTATGCGCAGGCCAATAGCAGCGAAAGTAGTATTTTCGATTTCTTCGTTTCTGAGGCAGGAACGTGGCAGGCGTGGAAGACACTGGTCACTCCATATATGTATCCTGAGTTATCTACACCAGATTATTTAAATATTCTAGTGCCCATCGTTGATAATGTACGTATGGATTATCTAATCGCTACTATAGCGAATCAAGAACGGGCCGTTATGTTGATAGGCGAACAGGGTACTGGAAAGACAGTGATTATGAAGAATTTTATGAAGAAAATGAATCCAGAGGCTTATATGGGCCGCTCCTTCAATTTTTCATCGGCCACCAGTCCATACCAATTTCAACGTACTATCGAAAGTTATGTGGAGAAACGTGTGGGCGTTACTTTTGGTCCACCAGGAGGACGTAAGTTGATTGTGTTTATTGATGATGTCAATTTGCCAGAGATCAACGAATGGGGTGATCAAGTGACGAATGAAATTGTTCGCCAAAGCATGGATATGAAAGGCTTTTACAGTTTGGAGAAGCCTGGCGATTTTACGACAGTAGTGGATGTTCAATATGTTGCCGCAATGGGTTTGCCGGGAGGTGGCCGTAATGATATACCGTCACGATTGAAACGTCAATTTTGTGTGTTCAATTGCAATATTCCAGATGATGAGTCAATTGATAAAATATTTCGTGTAATTGGTGAAGGGCATTATAATGCCAAACGTGGCTTTACGTTGGAGGTACGCAGTTTAGTTAAGAAGTTGATTGTTGTGACCCGTCATTTGTGGACACGAACGCGTGAGAAACTTTTACCCACACCTGCCAAATTTCATTATGTTTTTAGCTTACGTGACTTATCGCGCATTTGGCAAGGTATGGTGGGTACTTTGTCAACTGTTATCACAGCAGATAGCGTGCTCATGTCATTGTGGAAGCATGAAAGCACACGTGTATTTGCGGACCGTTTTACGACGTTTCAGGATAAAGAGTGGTTTAGTTCGGAGTTAGCCAGTCTTGTGCGTGAGGAGCTTGGAGAGGTTTATTCGCAGATGATTATTCCAAACCCGGTGTTTGTCGATTTCATGCGCGATGCACCAGAACCAACGGGTGAGGAGGGAGAGGACGCTGATATGGAGTTACCGAAAGTTTACGAACCGGTGAATTCTCATGAAGTGCTCCGGGAGCGTCTCGTTATGTTCCTTGCACAGTTTAATGAAATGGTACGAGGCTCTGGGATGGATCTGGTTTTCTTCCCTGATGCTATGTTGCATTTGGTGAAGATTTCTCGAATCATTCGGCATCCGAGGGGAAATGTCATGCTTGTCGGGGTCGGTGGATCGGGTAAACAATCATTGACCAAATTGGCATCATTTATAGCTGGCTACAAAACATTCCAAATTGCTTTGACACGTTCGTATAATATAGCTAACTTTCTGGAGGACTTAAAATTATTATATCGCACCTGTGGTGTTCAAGGCAAAGGAACGACGTTTTTATTTACCGATATGGATATTAAGGAAGAGGGATTTCTTGAATACCTCAACAATATATTATCATCTGGTGTGATATCAAATCTATTTTCCCGAGACGAACAAGCTGAAATCATACAAGAACTGACTCCGGTTATGAAACGAGAAAATCAACGAAAAACAGCGACCCCGGAAAGTGTGATAGAGTTTTTCTTGGCCCGCACATGTTCCAATCTTCATGTGGCTTTTTGTTTCTCGCCAGTTGGTGAAACATTCCGATCGAGGGTGCAACGTTTTCCAGCATTGGTGTCCGGCTGCACAATCGATTGGTTTCAGCCGTGGCCAAAGGATGCACTCGTCTCGGTGGCAAGACACTTTCTGAGTGACTTTGAAATTGAGTGTACACCGGCCGTGAAGGAGGAGTTGGTCAATGCGCTTGGCTCCATTCAAGATATTGTCGCGGAAACATCGTTAGAATATTTCCAGCGTTTTAGACGTGCAACACACGTGACACCGAAATCATATCTGAATTTCATTGCTGGTTACAAGAATATATATCAGCAAACACAGAAAGAATTGCGCGATGGCGCAGAAAAGATGGACACTGGGTTGGAGAAATTAAAGGAAGCCTCCGCTTCAGTTGAAACACTGAAAAAGGACTTGGTGGTCATGGAGGAGGAGTTGGTGGAGGCCTCCAAAAATGCCGAATCTGTGTTGGTGGAAGTTACCGAAAGAGCAATGCAAGCCGAAATCGTAAAAAATCAGGTTCTTATTGTGAAAGACAAAGCCGAGGCATTAGTGGCATGCATTGCACAAGAGAAAGCACTTGCCGAGGAAAAGTTAGAGGCTGCCAAGCCGGCGCTGGAAGAGGCCGAAATGGCATTGAATACAATAAAGCCAGCGCACATTGCAACAGTACGTAAGTTGGGCCGACCACCACATCTAATTATGAGAATCATGGATTGCGTGTTGATTTTATTCAAAAGAAAATTACATCCTTGTATACCGGATTCTGGAACACCGTGTCCAAAGCCGTCTTGGCAAGAATCCTTAAAGGTATTTTTTTTCGAATAGGGGAATATGCGTTGGGGATCACTCAAATTTCTTTCACTTGTTTTATAATTCAGATGATGGCCAGCACAACGTTTTTGCTACAATTACAAAATTATCCAAAAGATACAATAAATGATGAAATGATCGATTTACTACAACCCTACTTTCGCATGGAAGATTACAATATGGACATGGCAAGGCGGGTTTGTGGTGACGTAGCTGGTTTGTTGTCTTGGACCAAAGCTATGTCGTTTTTCCACAGTGTTAACAAGGAAGTGCTGCCCCTAAAGGCAAATTTGACATTGCAGGAGGCGCGATTAAAGGTAAAAAATCCATTAGGGTAATTCTTTATCTCAGGGTTCAGGTACTTTTCGAATTCTGCATTTTTCTAACAGAGAGCCAATTAATTTACTAGTTTTGGGATTTGTTTTAATAATTCTTTCTGTTTTAATAATGTCTCTGTTTTCTGTTTTAATAATTCTCCACTCTACATCACGTGTACATTAGCAAATATCGACATAAGTATATACATATTGAATTATATATCTTTCATTGAAGAAAAATGTAAAATGAAAGAAAAGTTTCACAGTTTTTGGATTAGAGGCCCATTGTTATTTCTTATCTAAAAATTATTTGATTAATCGAACTAAACTAACAATGGTTATTCATGGTCGACTCTTTTATTTATTGGCAAAAGTTCTACATTTCGCAGATATAATATATGCCATATTGCATTTGTCGTCTCTCTCATTTTTATGCATACATAGCTAGCCATGGATGATTTGGCTGGCGCTGAAGAGCATCTACGAGAGCGGGAAGAAGCACTTCAGGCCGTCAAAAATCAGTATGATAAAGCCGTTGGTGAGAAACAAAGACTCACTGATGCTGCTAATGTATGTCTACGAAAAATGACTGCTGCCACAGCGTTAATAAATGGGCTGTCGGATGAAAAGCATCGCTGGACAAATCAGAGCAAAGAGTTTAAAATACAACTTGGCAAGCTGGTTGGTGACGTTTTGTTAGCGACAGGATTTCTTTCATATTGCGGTCCATATAATCAGGAATTTCGTGCAAATTTAATTAGAACATGGATGGGCATTCTAAAACAAAAAAATATACCATTCACGACAGGTTTGAACATTATTAATATGCTCGTCGATTCCTCTACAGTGTCAGAGTGGACTCTGCAGGGGCTACCAAATGATGAGTTGTCTGTTCAAAATGCCTTGATTGCGACAAAATCAAGTAGTTATCCACTATTGGTTGATCCCCAGACACAGGGAAAACTTTGGATAAAATCAAAAGAGGGTGAAAACGAATTACAGATTACATCCTTAAATCACAAGTATTTCAGAACCCATTTAGAAGACTCATTGTCGCTTGGACGGCCACTGTTAATTGAAGACGTCGACACCGAGCTGGATCCAGTGCTCGACAATGTGTTGGAGAAGAACTTCATCAAGTCGGGTAGCATAGAGAAAGTATTGGTGGGCGACAAGGAGTGTGATGTAATGCCAGGTTTTATGTTATATATAACTACGAAATTACCAAATCCCGCTTTTAGTCCGGAGATAAGTGCTAAAACATCCATTATCGATTTTACTGTCACAATGCGAGGCCTCGAGGATCAACTTCTAGGACGAGTGATTCTTATGGAGAAATCGGATTTGGAAGCTGAACGTGTCGCGCTCTTCGAAACCGTTATGACAAATCAACGTAAAATGAAAGAATTAGAGGCAAACTTGTTATACCGCCTTAGTTCTTCACAAGGATCTTTGGTTGATGATGAAGCCTTAATTGAGGTACTCCGCGTTACGAAAACAACGTCCGAAGAGGTTAATCAAAAATTGAAAATCTCCGAAATAACTGAACGAAAGATAATGAAGGCTCGGGAAGAGTTCCGTGCCGTGGCCGCTCGCGGCTCAGTACTTTACTTCCTAATTGTCGAGATGAGTAATGTGAATGTAATGTATCAGAATTCTTTGAAACAATTTTTGGTTCTTTTCAATAACTCAATAACCAAATCGACCAAATCGAATACGACAGAGGAGCGTATAATTATAATTTTACGCTATCTGACCTATGAAGTCTACAAGTTTACAACTCGGAGCTTATATGAACGTCATAAACAGTTGTTTACTTTAATGCTGGCTATTAAAATCGACTACCACAACGGCATTGTAACACATGAGGAGTTTATGTCGTTTGTTAAAGGCGGTGCTTCGCTTGACCTAAACGCTGTCACACCAAAACCATTCCGATGGATCTTGGACATCACATGGTTGAACTTAGTGGAGATAAGCAAGTTGGAAACATTTTCAAATGTTCTAACACTAGTGAGACATTTGAACTATCTGTAATATGTAGGACGAATTTTAAACTATGAACACAACTCTTTTCAGATTGAGTTCAACGAAAAGGAATGGCGGGTTTGGTATGAAGCTGAAAAGCCGGAGAATGAGGAAATTCCATGTGGCTATCAGGCATCTTTAGATGGCTTCCGAAAACTACTTTTGGTACGGTCTTGGTGCCCAGATCGTACGATTTCACAAGCAAAGAAGTATATAGAGGGTAGGAATATATATATTTCTAAATATATACAGAAATATATATACAGAATGATCATACATGTACAAACAAATATATTGAATTCACAGAGTCTTTGGGCCCTGAGTACAGCGAGATGCAGATTTTAGATCTTGAAGTGACTTGGGCAGAATCAGAGCCACGCACGCCGTTCGTTTGTCTGTTGTCTATTGGATCCGATCCTACGACACAAATTGCTGCATTGGCTAAACAAAAAGGCATAAGTAAGATAATAATGATATCACGTTGATTTCACTTTGCACCATCTCACACAAGCATTTCTCACTTTATACCTTCCCACGATAACATATGAATGTCCATATGTATGTTCGATGTACATGAACAAATATCATTAATGTCTACAAACTTTTGTATAACAATACAATGTTAGAGTTAAATTTTCTCTCCTGACTATCTAAGCTTTGAAATCGGTTTCAATGGGGCAGGGGCAAGAAATCCATGCACGCAAAATGATAATGGACTCCATGTCCGGTGGTGGCTGGGTGTTATTGCAGAATGTTCATCTCTCGTTGCCTTTCTGCGCGGAAGTCATTGATATGCTGGTAGAGACGGAACACATCGATAATACGTTCCGAATGTGGGTGACCACAGAACCGCATGCAGATTTTCCAATCGGTTTACTTCAAATGGCCATAAAATTCACCAATGAGCCACCACAAGGCATACGAGCCAGTCTAAGGCGCAGCTACCAGGTAAGTTGACCACATATTATCGCACCATGTGTTTATGTAATCGAACATGCATGTGTATTTGGTATGCTGTTAATGTATTGGTGCTGCTTTCGCGCCACCCACAGGCTTTCACTCAGGACTTTCTCGATTACACCGCGGCGCCACAATGGCCACCATTGCTATACACTGTAGCCTTTCTGCACACAATTGTACAAGAGCGAAGGAAATTCGGTCCGCTTGGTTGGAATGTGCCATATGAGTTTAATCAGGCGGACTTTGCGGCGAGCGTGCAGTTCATACAGAATCACTTGGATGAAATGGATCCAAAGAAAGGAGTGTCATGGCAAACGCTTGTTTACATGATTGGAGAGGTTCAATATGGTGGGCGGGTGACTGATGATTTTGATAAGAGGCTGCTGACCACTTTCACCGCGGTATGGTTTTGTGAGGGGCTTTTAAGTACCTCATTCGAATTCCACAAAGGATACAAAGTGCCGAATACCAAGAGTTTGCAAGGATTCGTCGACTATATAAACAGCTTGCCAGCTTCTGATACGCCAGAGGTGTTTGGCTTGCATTCCAATGCTGACATCACGTATCAAATTAATTCAGCCAAAGGTAAATGCCATTCTTCTCCTATTGATACTAGCGTTCTTGTACAAAATATCAAGAGGATCAATTTGTGGAAGAGTTCAAAGGTGACTTCAGTGTATACATAAGTACATACTTAACTGAGACTACGTACATATATACTATGACCGTTTTCGTTTATTTAGTCTTAATTGAAATGTGCTGAATTGCTGAGCTAACGGTATGCTATGGCAGATGCATATGTGCATTTAATGGTGAAAAGGGGGAATGTTCATAA
Source organism: Bactrocera minax (assembly GCA_021498325.1). NCBI lineage: Eukaryota > Metazoa > Arthropoda > Insecta > Diptera > Tephritidae > Bactrocera > Bactrocera minax. The sequence continues at coordinate 154,211 of JAKEEE010000044.1, read as the reverse complement.
AAATCTGTAAGCAAAATCTTTGCGAAACGTGAGGAAAGGTATAATATTGCATTTGGTGCACATGCTTCAAGAATGTGTAATGAATTTAATCTGCTTATAGTGCTAACTTATAGCTTTTCATACAAAGTAGACATTGATATTGGGTATTTAAAATTCATATTTTGTCACAATTTAAATTATCTTCCCACGCAAAGGTATTTTGGACACCATATTGAGTGTACAGCCAAAAGAGGGCGGCGGTGGCGGTGGAGAGACACGCGAGAGCATTGTTTATCAGCTGGCCGACGACATGCTGCGTAAGCTTCCGTCACAGTATAATGCTTACGAGGCGCGTGAGAATCTGCTTCGCATGGGAATTCTATTGCCGATGAACATCTTTCTCAGGTAACTAGATCTTTTCCATAATTTTTCTTTAATAATGAACAGCTGTCGATTGCTATAACAAGTACACCTATGTACATACATATGCTTAAATATACAATTCTTTTTGTATTCTTTTTAATTAAACGTTTGATAGGCAAGAAATTGATCGCATGCAGAAAGTGATTAAGAAAGTATACACATGCTTGTGCGACCTGAAATTGGCAATTGATGGCACAGTTGTGATGAGTCCAGCATTGAAGGAGTCCTTGGATGCCATGTATGATGCACGTATACCGGAATCTTGGATGAAGGTTAGATATACATACATTCATGCATAAATACCATCATACACACCATGTATTGAATGTTATATATACCATAATACTTACGTGACATGTTCACATATATGCTTGTATATATAATAGAAAAGAAAGTGAGAACACGGTTGCGCTGGCATTGCGAATTTTTTATAGAAAGTCAAAAGATGAATTAACAGACGGACGTACGTGTTGGAGCTAAGGTAGCTTTTGCCTAAGCTTGCGTGGTGTGTGGGAGGGAAATTCGTAGCTTGCTTTTATTTGAGTTTAATATGTATGAGTATTCTCCACTTTTTGGCGTTCACACAACAACGGGCGTCAAATAGTAGTAATTCACTTTGAGTTAACTGCGTTGGACAGGTAACGACTTACTTACTAACTTATGTGCTTATATTCGTGTTTTAATAGTTAAAGATATGTTTCTCGCCACATCTTGCACAAGAGTATACAGTTTATTTGGCTTAACGGTTATTTGAAAACCTCATAATAATCGAGGTATTTATAGGGTATATACAATAAGGATAGAGACAACATTGGGACATGCGCCTAACAATGACGTCATATATTTTAGAATGAGAAGAGACAACGCAGAAAAACTGTCAAATGCATATAAATTGTAAAGAAAAGCGTAAACACTTTTGTAAACTCTTGAAATAAAGTAAATTTATTACTTTGTAATGAAAGTTTAATGAAATGAGTAGAATAATGTTACGGGCAAATATTTAAGTAATTTTTAAATAATTACTCTTATCTGTTGTCAACATCATTGCTATTTAAGTGGATGATTAAACTATGTGATGTGATTATGATGTTTCCAGATGTAGCTCCTTTTGTATTGTAAAAATAATATTAATAGCAATGTTTATCTATGTGAAACTAAACTAATTAAATCTAAAATTTAAATAAAAAATTACATTCCTCCTATAAAAATTTACCCACATTTTGGCAACTTGTATATCGGATGCAAAAGTGCAAAAAACTCTTCTTTAACAATTTATTCTTATTACAACCCGGCATTACACACTTCATATTTAAAAATCAATATATTTTTTACTTATACTTTTGAATAAACAAAATCACACACTGGTATTCATCGTAATTGCTTTGCTCCCATCTTCTTTCAAATTAATTTGTCAAAGCCGAAACCAAAAAGAATAACGGTGGAAAGTTATTGTTATTATTGTGGTATATAGAAATTATGTGAATAAAGTGGCTAATTTTATTCGTGTTGACCGTCTGTTCATCCGCCTGCTCCAGCGATAAATCTAACAGAAAAACTTTGGAAAATATTGAAGAAGATCGGAAAAATCGAACCACAGAAATTGTTACTACAGACAACTTTAGTATTAATTAATATTAATTAATTCATTCATTAATAAATATATTGTAACAAATCTAGGCACATATCAGTGGTCGGCATGTTAGGAACTGTGACTGTGTAGGTGAGCAGCATTTAACAAGCATTTTCGCACTTCTTTATTCATTTTATTTATTTTACTACTAAAAGAAATATATTGGACCTTGAAAGTCTTAACTTTATTGCCTTTAAATAACCTATAACACAATATGTTATACATGACACCAAAATACATTCATAATCATAAAACATTTCGTGCAGGGCATATTTGCCTTAGCGGCATGGCCACGTGCGATGTTTTGTTGCGGTCTCGACAACGATTAAACGATAGAGAGAGAGAACGAAGTGCACGTGTGAAGTCAGCTTGCACAATTGTGTTATGAAATGCCGACCACTGGCACATACAGAACCTCTGTCGCAGCTCTCTCCGAAAAAGGGCAAAAATCGGTGCACACCTTCCCTCATACCTATGTAATCAATACAATGATTTCCGTCCCTCTAGTTGCCTATATGTAGTATATATCGGTCAGAAGGGTTTCAGTTGGGTTTAGATTAATGTGATTCGGACCAAATTCTAATTCAAAATTTTATAATTTCGGTATGTCTTTTGCCAAAGTCCCCACATGTTGGATATCTTGATTGAATTAGACATTGATGTAAGTATAAGTTATAAAATTAGTTTATGTATATATTAACTTATATATAATATATACAAAATATGTACACAAAACGTCTTCCAAATATAGATTTTGTGCGATAGAACATCTATGATGAGTGTTAACTGATATTTCGATATTTGGTAAGACTATACTTGCGCCAATCGTAGTACATTTTTTTATACATACGTATAAGTTTCGTAGCCGAAGTTTTGGTAATCGGATGGAGGGCATATATATACTGTTATCGCTAGCGTCAAAACATATTTATACCTTAATAATAAAAATCTTTTGAATTTTTTAACTTGAACGGAACATATTATCATGTTATTTGAATAGCCTCTTCAGGGATTCATTCCTTTCAAAATCCATTTCACAGATATCTTGGGAATCAACAACTCTAGGCTTCTGGTACACGGAGCTATTGGAACGAAATGCGCAATTTCGCACTTGGATATCAACAGATCGACCCAAAGTTAGTGCTTTAGAATATAATCTACATCTTGAAAAATTAGTTAAATTTTTGTGTATATTATCTGGATATTCTTTTACTATATCATTTTAAATTTTGCTTAGTGGAAGTTATTGTAATTTCATCATTTAATGAATTTAGTTAAAATAATTTTTATTGGCTTTTTCTGCAAAATTTCAAATAAAATATTTCTGCTTATTAAATATATAGGATCCATTTGTATCGACGAATGATTACATTTTTAAATTCCTATTTATTTCTATCATTGCCTTCATTTTCCTTTATATGGCAACTGCTGCTGCCATTAATGAATGCCGATTGACGCTATTTAACTGAATATGCACGAATTAAATTTGGGAATATATTACGAAAGGTATTTTGGATGACGGGATTCTTTAACCCTCAAGGATTTTTAACAGCTATGCGCCAAGTAAGTTTGTATTTGTTTTTCAGTCATCAAATGAATGTATGTATATTTATATATATGTAATACGTCAATTGGACGGATCTTAAGTTCAGGTTGCCTATTGGACAGAGTCCAGTTAGAACTCCTGCAATTGTGTTAAGATGAACCTTGTTAAAAGAAAGTAGTTCAATAGATCTCTTACGTTCCACTCTGGGACAGAAGGATCTCTTAGTCGCACAATTGCTCGTTATTGACCAAATCCTACCGAGTCACGCGAGATCTATTGGACAACTAACCGCAGATTCGTTTTCACACTGACAAAACTGGGTTAAATGTACCCGTACTTGCAATATCTACAATTAATTAATAATAAAGCCAACGATTACCCTCCTCCAACCCAACCGAGGCGAGGGGCGCAATTCCCATTCGTGCAGAATTAGCCGAGTCATGAAAGGGAAGAGAGTTTTTTAATCGTCGAGACCTAAAACTGCTCAGCTACAGGAACAAAAAATTCAACAGCTAAGATGTACGAATAATAAATCTTATATGATCTTCTTTATTAAGTGAAAATAATATAGTTTTTTTAATGTTAAACATTTAGTCTGATAAGCCAAACGTACTGGAATGAGAATTAAAATCATGACATTTGCGGCATGATTTTAACAGTAGCGATCTAAACTGCCTGGAAGGGAACCGGGATATTAAAATTAACGTCAGACAAGAGAAAAGAACTACTAACTGATTCATTCATGACTTTCACTAAGAAAATTATGCCAAGTATTTCCCTACGACTAGCGAGTGTAGGAAATTTTTTAAGTTTTAAACGACCAGTGTATGGAGGAAGGCATAATCTAGAATACGATCGGGAATGCCCTAAGGCAAAAAGTAAAAATTGTTTTTCAACGGACTCGAATTTTTCAGAATGGATTTGGTAACTAGGGTTCCATACTACAGAGCCATATTCTAATATAGGCCTAATCAAAGTGGTAAAAAGAGATTTAGTAACATACGGATCTTTAAATTCTTTAGACTATCTTTAAACAAAACTAAGAACACCTTTATCTTTTAAAACCATTGTATTAACATGAGGACTACAATTCAGTTTGGCGACCATAGTAACTCTCAACAAAGTCCACCAAATACTTGGTCCAAACTATAGCTTTTCAGTACACAGGGAGAGGCATTTTGTAAGGCTAAGTGACTATCATATCTATCACACTAAGTAACCAAATTATTTAAATCTGTTTGCAACAGACGCTTTTCATCTATTGAAGTATATGATTTAAAAAGCTTTACGTCGGCGGCATATAATAAACTTTTTGAATACTATATTTATAATAATTAATAAATAACGAAAGCAGAATCGGACCGTGAACACTACCTTGTGGAACACCTGAAGAGACATTAATTGAACCCGAAAGAATATCATTAAATATCACTCGTTGTGTTCTATTATTGAGATATGAAGATACCCATTGAAGAAATATTTGTTGAAAACCAAGAACATCAAGTTTTTGGACGAGAATTTAGTTGTTTACTTTATCGAAAGTTTTGCTAAAGTCGTCAGTATATATAACATCAGTATGCTTTTTCTCCCTAAAACGTCTGTTACGTGGTTCCCAAATTCAATCAAATTTGTTAGCGTAGATTTCCCTTTACGAAATCCGTGCTGAGAACATGAATTCAATGGGGAAATCGAAAAAGTTATTTGATCGGTTATAATAGCTTCAAAAAGTTTAGGTATTGCCGATATATTTGCAATTCCCCTATGGTTTTCAATGGGTGACCTAAATCTACTCTTATGCAAAGGGATTATAAACGACTGTTTCCCTATTGAAGGAAATATCCCTTGTTTAAGAAAGAAATTAAATATCTTTGTCAAAGCCAATTAGATATATTTGGCACTATTTTTAAGGAAGCATGATGGTATCATATCAGGGCCGTAGGTAAGAGATGATTTTAACTTATTTAAATGAAGTAATTGAAGTGATCGTATGGAACTCATGGTGATAGGGAAAATTTTTACGAGAATTACTATAGTAATTTGACTTAAAAAATTCTGCAAACATGTTTGAAATAACCTGATTGTCACATAACATGATGTATTTCTATTTCATGGCGGACGGAAATTTAGAAATCCTAAGTTTGGAATTAACGAAACAATAAAACAATGTTGGATTACGTGCAATATTATTTTTTACCTTATTAATGTAATTACTATTACAATTATTTCCAACAATTCAGCTGTGGTCAGGCACCAAAACAAGTCCGATAACGAATTAGCTTGCTGCAATTCATAAATGTAGTAAATGATCTAAAATTGAGGTAATTTAATATATACGAATATATTATTTTGTGTGGTTATATTAAAATTCTAACGCAATGGGTAATTGTGTTTTTCGTGTTTCTTTATAATGCGTCTAAACCAAGCGAATGGTTTCTTGTTATTATCACTTGTTTATGCTTGTTTCTCAACAACTTTTAATATTAAAACTTTTTCATCTAGTCATACGAGAAATGAACAGGTGACAGGAGAAGGCAAATATTAAGAGAACGGCTCTAATACAGTTCATGATGCGCATAATAAAGATATTTCGTATTTTTCACATTATTACTTCCTAGCAGCATCAGTAGCAGAAACGGAAATTACTATTTGGTAGTTAAGCGAAAATGAATAGAATAAATGTTTTTGTGCTTTTGACAATCTAAGATTGAGTGGACGGGCTATGTGGTCGTTTTTATTTTATTAATCCTGGATACCAACTGCTCAGCGAATTCTCAAGTATTATTCTCAAGTATCTCATGAGAACGATAAATATGTTAAAAGAACTGCAGTTTTGGTTTATAATGAAAAAATTACGAGAGCAAGTTTATATAACACGAGAATATATACAATATGAAAGGGTGTTGTTCATAGTACTTTAGTGCCAGAGAAGCAGTTGAAAGGGTGTTACTCATAGTACTTTAGTGCCAGAGAAGCAGTTGAAACTTTAGCGAGTAATCGTTGGAATGTTAAAGACGTTAGAAACATACAAAATTCATACCAGTCCCAAATTTTTGCTCCGATTCAGAAATTGCTTGTACTAATTAATTTACAAAATAAAACTACTTATGTACATTAGTATGAATTTATGTATGTAAGCATGTATTTAGAATGGGTTTAAAGTAACTCACATCTATTACGAGACTGTGTGAGTTTTGGTGCATATTTTTTTGCAAGCATATCTAATTTAATTATGCTGCTCTTTCTACACATATACTCATACATGGCTCCACCGTTCAAACTATTTTTTGGCTTTAATACATACAAATGAAAACAAATGCAAAACAAATCTTGGTTGGAATTTGCGTGGGATTTTAGGAAGTGACACGCGCACACAAAGGCTGGGCACTGGACTCAGTTGTTCTGCAAAATCAAATAACACGCTATAATAAGGAAGACATCTCCGAATACCCCACCGAAGGTGTCTACGTGTATGGTCTGTTTCTGGAAGGTGAGTACTCACCAGTTGCCAGTTGGCGTGACCTGTGTGGTATGCCACTTGAATACTTATGACCTTTTAACTCTCATAGTAACCCATTGTTGCTTCTTATGTTTTCATCACAGCGGTTTATTTTATTTTATGTTTTGTATTCCATAAATTTTATTATGCGTTTAGTTTTTGTAACATTAGTATACACCTAAAAATCATTCTATAATTTAATAAAATTTTAAACAAAAAATATAGTTTTGTTACGAGTAGCTGGAATATTGGGATATTTTAAATGTTTTGAAAACATGGTAGAGTCGCTGCCAACATACCCGCAAAGTCTCAATGTCCTAAAGTATCGGTTTCAAGTATGTATGAACCCCATTTTGGGGATAAGGGAGAAGCTTGGGTGAATATAAAGCAGAATGTCTTCCGAGATTTGCAAATACTAATAGTGTGCACGAGCCCGAACGAACAGTTGCTACAAAATACTTGTCCGTAAAATTCTTATTGTACATGTAGTATGTACATAGTATGTCCACAAGAGAGTTAAAGTGGCCCATTTCACTTTTGAAATGAGCTTTCATACTTGCCAATAGCACACCTTAAAGAAGTATAAGGATTTGAGCATGTTAGTACATTAACTTCAAAGCATATTAAACTTCTGGTTGCTTTTATCCCCTCTCTCGCATTTTTTACGTCGTAAATCTATTTTCACTTATTTTTTCCTCTCACTGGTCCCTTCGTTCGTAAGCTAAAACACACACACTTTTGGGAATGTCCAATGTATATAAGTAAATGGGAGAGTGTACATGACATGTTTGTTAGCGTAGCAAAATCACCTTAACTTTCTTGTAGAAGGGTCGTAGCTAACCAGTGACGAAACAATAAATATTCAAAAAATAAAAAATACCCACTACTATTCCAGTCGCTGGGACAAATAGCTGGGACCTAATATCTTATGAACATCTTAAAGGAAAGTTTACAATTTTTGTTAAGTATAGCAATTTTTTTTATTTCACTGAATATCTTTCTAATTTCATAGTAACTTTTTCGTAAATTTGTCGTGTTTCGAAGTAATTATGGACAGGTGTCCATATTTAATAATGCTGGTTATTCTGGACCATAGGTAACACATACGTATACTTGTGTGTAGGAAGAGTTGGAAAACATCCACAGTTCAGGTATTCGACGTTTCTCAATAAAAAAGCTGATACTCTCCTTTTTACAATAGTTTACATAAATATAAATAATTTCACGGACTTCGTTCAGTACATTATATGTACATTATATCACAAAACCAGAATTAAAAAAAAAATTATTTAAATAAAAAGTTAACTTTCAAGCTTGTAGATATACTATATATATATACTTATAGTCCGGAATTTCATGGAAGTGGGCGTAGTTTCAATGTCAACACGACTTAGTTTATTGTTGAAAGTGGAAAAGTATTGCTTTGTTGAAGAAAACATTAATAAATTGTAGTGCGCAATAACAATATTGTGAAATTATTACCAATGTCGGAACCAAAACGTCGATAGTGTTACATTCTTACAGCAGACCCGATATATATCTCGTTATATATCTAAATATGAAATTTACATTGCTCTAATTTGAATATTATTTTATCTTTCCACAAAGATGAAAGAATTCATATTTACTCTTGTTTGGGTACGAGTATATATATTAGTGTGTACTATATATTATCCCTCTTAGGTTTCCCTTCTCAACTTAACAGGGCAAATGCGTACATCCATACAAATGAAATTTCTTTTTGATACGCATTCCATACACATTCGTACGCACTTGTAAAAGTTGTTAATTTTTCTTATTTATATACATTATCTGTGTATATATATTAGGTGCTTCGCTGGATCGGCGCAGTGGCAAATTGGTCGAGTCCAAGATGAAAGTACTATACGAACAAATGCCAGTAATTTATATATACGCTATTAACACAACAGCTGGCAAGGACCCTAAGCTATATGAGTGCCCGATTTATCGAAAACCACAACGAACCGATGCCAAATATATTGGCTCAATTGACTTTGAGACGGATTTCAACCCGAAGCATTGGACATTGCGTGGTGTTGCTTTGCTCTGTGATATCAAGTAAACGAAATGCTTCGCATATTTCGTGTTTGCGTTTGGGTTGTTCGTGCAAGTTGAGAGGAATCTACTTGTATTGATGATTGTTAAGTTGGAAGTCACGTGCTTCCTGCTTTTAGTTTAATGTTTATGTGTTATTTGAGTATAAGTAGATGTTGTGTATGATAAGTTTGTAACGATGTTTAATGTGTAAGTATACTTTATACAAGTGCTATATAATGGACTTTATTTACAATCCAAGAATGTCTAAACTATGTAAATCGAATTTTAACAAAATGGTATAAAAGTTGCGTATAAAATAAAATGGTTTAAGAACGAGAAAAGTATTTAAGCTCATTAAAGTAAGTACATGTTCGAATGTGTGCATATATGTAATTATTGGTTAGCGTCTACTTCTTCAAACTTGAAAAAACTGAATTTGTGGAAAGCTAAAATACTAAGAAACTCACGTGTCTGGCGTATGCTACCAGCTGAAAACTTCTTCATGATTCGACGCTTCAAATTGTTCAAATGTGGTGATTGAAAAAACCTTCTCCTCAGTTTAATAATCTCAGTGTCATAAAAGAGGTTCGAACTTACTGTTCACTTCATGAGTCCTTTTATTTTCTTTAATTTAAAATACATATTACATTTTAATTTTATCAATACTCTTTGAATGCATGTATATCTGCATATGTACGTAATTAAGTAAGTAAGTATGTATGTATATGTAATAAATAATTACAATTCACTTCATTCATATTCGTGGAGAATTGGAATATTTACAATAGCTGGATCCGAAGTCACACCAATTGAATTGACCTTGCACTTTTAAGTTTTGATATCTAATTTTTCTAAAATTTATATATCAACATCAAGATAAATACATTAATATTTAACAGAAAATTAACAATTGTTGGGATACTATTAGCAATAAAATATTTGTTATTATTCTTCATTATGTATATATATAGCTCTGCAGGTAGCATATATTTCTAACAGTAAATAATATTTTTTTTTTACATTTACATAATTCTCTTTAGTTTTTTATATACATTTGTATGGGTATTTAAAGTAGCTATTTTTCTGAATTTCATTAATATGCTTGTATGTCATTCAAATCAATCAAACAACGGCGTTATATTTGTACTTTCAAATGTAGATGTAACGAATAAACCCGTCATCGAATGGAGTCAACCAGAATATTTTTCTTCTGTAATATAATTAAGTTTATTTGTAAACTTATTTACTTAAATTTGTTTACTAATATCCAATAAAATAAAGCATACAATCTTATATTGTAAAATGTTTTTGTAAACTATTCCTTAAAGTTACGAGCTGCCTTGGTTTTAAATTCAATGTGTATTTCGTTTTTTGTTTTTGTCTTTTATATTTATTAAATTGTTTTATACCAATCCTCTATTAGGAAATCAAAACACTTCTTTTTTAGGTTATGTTGTTGAGTTTTCTTTAAAGCAGGTTTTGCCAAAGAAGGATGACACATATACATATATGAGTTAAATATTCAAAATTCGTTTCCGCCCGCGGAAGTTGTCGATTTGAAAACTGTGATTGCCAGTGAAATCATTTGTGTCTTAGATCTTGCATAATACGTTTATTTTATAATAACAACACAGCAGCATTAATGTTTGTTTTTGTTATAGCAGTACTGTGAAAACGTTTAGACATGATTACAGCTTTCGGATTCATATATACATACATAAGTACGTCGTTAAACTCGACCTTTAGTCAAGTGTTCTTCTTTGATGATATACTTCATTTTTGAAAGTTAAAACGTTGCTACTTGAAACTTTGATGTAATGAATCCACACCCATTGCAAACATATTTTGTGGTGCGATTATGATGCCTGACATTTTGCCTGACATCCTGACATCATGACGCGTACTTACTTTCCATCCTTGGTCATTTACATACAATAATCTACTAAATAAAAATTCTTAATTTTTGCACAAAGCGGCACATCCGGGAACTCAAAACCGTGTATAATTTACGAAAGTTAATTTATTTTCTTAAAAGAAGCATACTTAAAAAACTTAACTTTACACAACCCAATAACTGAATAATATTGAAGGAAAAAACTTGAAGATGTTCTATTTTTGGTTCAATATATTTTCTTAAAATACAGCAATATATTTGCTAAACATTCTAACTTTCTTAAGTGTGAGTAAATGTACTAAGTCAACTTTATTCAGGTATAATCAGTGAGTTCTTTCCATCCGAATACCACTAAGTTTTCCTAACATAAGCAACATATTTTTATTACATTTCTTTAAAATTGTATATATCAACATGTGGATGGGGATTTTATCCCTCGAAAGTAATATACGCCAGTTATTAAGTACACATTATTACATATATTGAGAATTCGTTTTTATAACATTTACATTTACACAATTTAATGCATTTCTAAAAACATTATATTTAACACCAAACACGATTTTATCATACTTAGTTCAATTTCAATATGACAACAACATTAAATCACACAGAAATTACAACAGTTTTACTAAAATATATAATTTGAATATAAATATATCATATATGTTGTTAACTTAAGCATCTAAACTATTGAATATCTCCTAAGTAAAAATAAGCAGAGCAAAGCTAATTGAATGGACAGCTCTGCGTTTTCAAACATGTAAGAGTATATTTGATTAATTGGTGTTAAAAGAAATGTTCTTAGACTGAATAGCTTTAAATCAAGTTGGCGATGTTCACGAATGTCTGGTTGTACTGGGGAGCATGACTACAGTTTACTTTTTCATATTGGGGTGCTTGTTGGGCACTCCATAAAAGTATCGCATGCGATAATCTGCATTGTCATCATTTCTCTCGTTATCAGCGCCATTCACTAGCACATTGTCTTCAAGTGCAGCCACATGCACTTTGTCGGACACATTTTTTTCTAGTGCCCCTCCGTTAGTGAATGAGTCAACATTGGTACTGCTGCTGCCGCCACCTGCTCCTTTACCTTGAATTCGTCGATCCAAAGTTTTATGGTCGCTAGTCAATTCGTTTCCTTTGGTGTTGTAAATATTTGTGTCATCTTCTTCGGCATCATTTTCAAGTGCATCGATGTACCACGATGTCGTTTGTCCATCTATGTCGCTTTTGCTTTCAGCTTCCCCCAGAACGGCATTGTATATGTGAGCGGGTCGGTGTAGGTAGTCATATATGGACAGTTCTGGTATGTACTCCAATTGATTAATGTAATGTGGCTGCAACAACTGTTGCAGTTGGAGTTGCGATTGTTGGTGATATTGGGGAACTCGATAAGTGTACATTTGCTGAGTATAAGGGATGTGCTTGAGGGAATATTCAAATTGTTGTTGTACTTGCAATGGAAGTTTGTAGCTGTAGCTACCATCATTGTTCAGCATGCGTTTACCGACGTTCTTCAATATGGCACGATTCAATTCCACCTGTTGCAGTCAGGGATGAAATTCACAATAAAAGGTAAATAAATGGCAAATTAAATGAGTAAATTGTACGCTCTAGGGAAATTTAAGTACATTTTTAAATTTAATATGGCGGCTTAAGAAACTGACGAAAAAGTTAGTCAAAATTTGTGAATAGGAGCTTTTTATTTTTTTCAATTTCCAGTAAATTCTCCACTGTGCTAGTCTGCTAGTCTATATGTTGCAATGATAATTTGTCAACCGTGACTACAAAATAAAGCAATAACAAATAAACTATTTATGTATGGTATGGTAATAGTTATATATTACGTTTGTATATGCGTTTGCATGTACCCTGTAGTCAATTCGACTAGTTATAAACTACTTTACAACTAGTATTGGCCGCGATCCCAACTAGACACCCACTGTTTTCCCATACAAATGTTGTCTTGATGTTCTTCAAGATGTAATTTATCAGATTTCGGTTTACAATATATTATACTAGTTCTAAAAAGGCATAAAATATCATTATGGAACACATTCATGTTGTTGGTTTAAAAAATAATAAATTGAGGGAAATCATTTTCTATCAATATATTGGAAACTTCTTTAATAAATTTAATTTAAAATACTGCGAGCTTAAAATTAAAAAAAAAAAAATAAATACTCTCTACTGTATGGTAAATATGTGTATGTATGTTTGCATGTATATGCAACATAAAATACGGGTATCAACGTCACTATGTTCTTCTCAAAGCAAATGAGACTATGACGATGAGTAGACAAAGCAATCTATCATGGGACTCGTGTCGCGAAGTGTGTCTCCTATTTGCGCAGAGCCATCTTTGGATACGAGCTTAGTATTAGATACATTGAATAAATATCTGTCATGTGTGTATATAAACATATTTGAGTAAGTATAAAATCATAAATTAGACAAAAATTTCTACACGCATTGGCATTTCTAGTATATTTAGATGCAAATTGCAATTATTTGAGTTGAACGATTAACATTTTAATCATTATTTACAAAAAGCTCTTTCATTCTCAAATAAATCTAAGAACATTTAATTGATTTGTAGGTTTTAAAACAGAAAATGCTATATTCCATCAAAGGTTGATTACTATCATTGCGTAATTTTTATAATATAATATGTTGCTGATAAGTTTGCTTGTTATTATGTCTTTTCCAATTTGGTTACCTGTCTTGTGTTCTCCTTCATTTGTCTTCGAGCGATTTCTAGTAACAAACGTTGCCGCAGCACATCCAACGGATTCACAATTGACAAAGATGGTTTGTTACGTTTCTCTAGGGAAAAATCTTTCTGCAAATAGTAAGAATAAAGGCGTCAGTAAATCACTGATTTAATTAAGGCAAAATGTTTTTAATATAATAAAAAAATAAATTTTACTGCACCAGTATGTATGCCATTAAGTGGTGAAATCATCAGATATCAGATCCCTACAAAACATTGTCTTCAAATCCGCTTACGTCATATAGAATTTGTCAATTAACACTTTGAGTGTGTGTGTAGGTAAAAATATATATATACTCTATAGTGAAGCAACAACTAGGCAGGAAATATATAACTCTACATCTAGAATGAAATGAATGAAATCGAAGTAGTCCGAAAAACTTCAGACTTATACCAATTATAGAAGGATTCATTAATGGATTATTTTTTTTGCCTTTTGCATATTTATATATTCACGTCAACCATAAAATAAAAATGTTTTGCAAAAAGTGCACATTCTAATATTTTAATTTTTATTTTTAATCAACACATATTTTTTATTATTACTGTTATAAAGAAAACCAATGGAATTGCTCTGAAATGGACTAGAAATTTTTTAGTCTGTTGACATTTAATAGAACATTAAGTAAAAAAAGCTACCAGTTGCTTGTATGGAAAAGACATAGTCGGCTGACTAGTTGGTTATGGGGTGTCTATGCATGGGTACATGTGTCTACATATATGTAGGCATAAGCCTTTACAAAAATATCTAGTTTACGAGTATACAGCTATGAATCGATGTGATGAAGTTTCAGTTTCATAATGCAATTTCCGAAATTGATAATAATTGTTTTTACAGTTACTCAACTAAAGACAATTTCATTTTGCACTGCTATTACGAGCCTGCATTGATTTCATATTGTAGTTGCGAATATCTGTGGCATATTAAGCAAACTATATGTGCATACATATGCTTATAAACGTAGTCATGTTAGGCGAAAATGCATAAGAGCAGACTGCCATTAACTGAAATGTGGACAGCTTAATCACTCTCTTGGATTGATGTAACTCTGTTATTATTGATGTAAACATTGCTTTGCCGTTTATACCAGCATTGTGGCCAAGTGTACCAATACTGACGATACCAGTTGTGTGATAAAATTTTGATGCATTTTTATTAATATTTATATATTTTTATTAATATAAACTACATTTTATTAATATTTTTTGCTTTACTTAAATATATTAAATGCGTGCACATTCTACGAGTATCCAGTTAGGGTTGCTTATACCCGTCGCGCGTATACGCAGACCTTGATAGATTTTAACTAATGAAAACGCGTTGGCTTCCAAATTTTAAGTCATCACATACCAGTTGATTTTTTTTGAATTTCAATAATATATCTCACATTTTGGCCGATATTAAATTGGTAAAAAGTCAGTCATAGGCACTGAGGTCCACATATTCAGTGTCTGGGGGGTTGTGGTCCGATTTCGGCAAATTGTAGACGTGAGACGGAATAGTTTGAAGGTCCCATTTGTGCAGAGTTTTCTACCGATATCTTCATTAGCGCTTGATTTATATTCGCTAAAGTGAAAGAATCATATGGAATTTAAAATAGCGACATATAGGAAGTAGGCGTAGTTGTTCTCCGATTTCGCCCATTACATTGTGAATATCATAAAAATATCTGGAGGGGATAGAGGATTTCATCTTAAGGTAGGCGGTGCCACACCCATTGTCCAATTTCTATATTGATTCCTATGAAGTTCTTACGTACCGCCTTGACTGTGAAATTTAATTCTTCTGACGTATTTACTTAGTATAATGAGTCTCACTTTTAATCGTTTTTAATATAACCGTTATAAGGGGAGTGGACGTGGTTACCATCTGATTTCACGGACAGACAGTCATCCGGAACAAAACTATTAGGTTCTGTTGCAACATGTTGCGAGATGTTTGTCGGTTGACAAAAAGACTTCGACTTAAAACTGTAGCATTCCTACTGAATTAACAACATAGCATGATAAGAAAAATAGTAAGCCAAATACGTTCGCCACAGTTAAGTGAATATGAGCCAATGTCAGCCAGCATTTAAATAATGAAGATAGATTTTTGTACCGTTAGTTTCGAGTGAGCAACCTTGAGCCAGATTTCAGCTTGAAGTCAACTTGCTTGCTGTGATCATTTTGTTTGTTATAAGTGATGTTGTTGGGAGGCAATGTGAGCTAAGTGAGCTACGGCGTGAACACCCCTGGTCTAAATAACAAAAACCGACAACTAAAAATGTTTAAATTGCCGTTCAGTGAGCAAAACTTTAATAGTCTATACCATACTCATAAACATATGTAAGTATAAAGAAGAATGCGTTATTGCAGGTAACATCTATGTACAATAGTTTATTCCAAAACTGCTCCATCGATTATTTTTGATTTCTAAAAAACCCAATAAATTTTCCATTTTATTGAAATAGACTTGGGTAGGTTAACGGCTGCCAGCTAAGAAGAATCATTTATTTATATCGAAATTCAGAATATGTATAAATTCAAGAGTACTCTTGTATAGAAATTGTTTAAAACCTTAACTTCAAGCCTAAGAGATGACCAAGTCAGAAAAATATGAAAAAATATAAAACAAGCTGATTATTTGAGACGCTAGGTTGTAACATTTCTCTTCGGCAGAATTAAGAATAAATGTTTGTGCATTTGAAATTAGCGCAACCACGCACATAAAATTTTTGTTGATTTCTGAGTTTTATAAATACAAATAAGCCATCGTATATTACAAGCAATGTGAGTGAGTGGTGGTGTTCTTTTTACTTCAATGTCGCACGTACAATCTGTGCATTTGTATTTGTGCAAATATGAAGAATGTTAGTGTACATTTGTGCCATTCAATCTGTGTGCACTGGACACGCATCTGCTTATTAAAAACTTTGTCACTTATGCGAGTACATGCTAAATAAACAGGAGTTGCGAGGGGAGCGCAGAATCAAAATTTTTAGATACTTAGGTTGCATGAAAGCGAATATAACAGACGTTAACTATGACTGTTAAAAGTATTGCTTGGGAAACTTATGATTATGTTGCTGATTTAGAACAAAACAAGCGTAAACGAAGATTATGTTCGGCTCATTTGGTGTTAACAATTAACTGTCAAATAAAAGTTTGTGTACACGAATGGCAATGGAAGAGATTGTGTTTTCAAAGCGGATTACAGAAAAAAGTTGTTCGGTAGGTTGGCCTGCGAGCATAATGCAAATAATCTTCAATTTGTTTTACATAAAAGTTTAAAGAGAATTTGCCCAGCAAGAAAATTTATATCACTGAAAGCCGCTGTAATTCTATTGATTGAAACGTTATACAAACAATAGGTCGCCGTTTAAAAAATGCTTTGAGTTGCCAATGAACGTTCTCCTTTATTGATTAAGTGCAAGAGAAATATTTGGGGTAAATTAAATAAACGAAATGCCAAAAGCTAAATTTATGTCGCTCGCAAATTACCTATAAACGCATGCGGGGGAATATCTACGACGTTGATATTAGAAATAAATTATTGTTCCATTTTTGTATGTACAACTTTCCTCATGGTAACGGTTATGATAGATGTTTCATGAGTTGAATAAGAGGTGGAAGAATGTGTTTGAAGCTAACGCTACATATGGTAGTAGCTTTGTTGCTTTTATGCTTTACTTGAAGCAAATATTTTTCGAGCTTTCCAATAAAATTGCAGAACACTTCGTTGTATGAGTGCTATTTTAGGGGAATAGAATTTTCGTTTCTAATAAAACATAGACAAATTAAATAAATTGTCAATGTTTTGGTTTAATTTGTTCGCAAGGACCTATGTGGCCAGTTGACAGATCAATTCCCTAATATGATTTGGTCACGAGAAATTCGTAATGGATCTCGCTCTTATGGCTTATTGAAGCGTCCCACTGGAACCGCTTGGCTCATTGTTGTTGACGCAACGTTAAGGTAGTAAAGTGACCCATCGCTGGTTTGTGCGCGCCATGTTGCTCCATAACTTTGCCGCACAGAACGTGGGTTTTGGAAATAAATTTCCACGATTTGTAAGTTCTTCATGTTAATTTGCCAAAGTATACTGAACATAAATCGCAAATCAGTATATTTACTTTGACAGTTGGTTTATATCTATTCAAAACATCTAACAAAGAACCCTAAAAAGATGCTTCACTTAAAATCTAGATACTTTTACACGAGTAGAGTACATACATAAATCTGCATAAGTACTTCCTTCAAGTACACCAATGCAAGCAAAAGAAGGTACATATTTTGTAAAATTTCACTCAATCGGCTTGTATATAACAAATTCAACAAGAACGGTACGCTCACATGGGGCTTCAATCTAAAACGTATGTATTTTTTTGCTCTCATCTTATTGTATGAAGTACTCGTAAATTTCGCTTATCAAAAGAACTCCGTATGACATTCACATACACTTCATCTGTAACTGGGAAACTTGCTTTGGAAGCGAGCAAAAATCATATTTTACTTACCTGTATTAACCTAGCGTCCTCGTAGTCGAGAGGATACCCGGCAACATTGCTGTGGTGGTACCGTTGTTGAGCCGTGCACACGAGCCGCGCTGCGCAAATCAGCACTATGATGGGACAAAGTCTAATAGTAGCTTTCATAGTTCTGCAAAAAATAAAATAACATAAATAAAATTATTGGATTCTCGCAGATATATACATATGTTATCTGTGAAAAATTTTTACAACTTTTTATAATAGTTTCCGCAAATTGTTCTTGGTTATTTATTGTCGCATAAATCGTAGGAATGTAACTCTCGCCTTGATTCATATTCATTCTGACGACAGAAATATCACTAAAACTGCATATAGATATTGCAGGTACAGTTGCCTGAAGCGGCCATGAGGAAAGTTTGATGATTTGTGATGGAGTCATGTATGAAAAGTGAGCTAAACTATTAAATACGTATTTGCGTCATTTTCGCAGTATTATACTTTTTTGACATCTTACTTACAACACATATATGCTGCACTATGCAATTGTGGAAAGAACGACGACTGCAGCTTAAAGTGATAGTATCATGACTATGGCCAATTGCTTTTATATATTATGGCAAAAAAAAACAAACAAAATCATTTTCCAACAACCCATCCCTTTTTGGCGTCATTACGAGCAGTACATTGGCAAGAAATTCATAATTGTCAACATATGTCTATGACTGTTGTGGCGGCATCTGTTGTAGCAAAATTTAATTGTACTTATACTAGCTTTTATTCACTGTGTAATTTAATTTGCCATTCATTATAAGCATTTTGCCCTTTTATGTATGTGTTCATTTGTGTTTAACTGAAAAGCGTCTTAACTCAAAATCTTCCAAACTTTCCGGTATACACTCAACAATAGTTTTGCCTCTATCTGTAATTATTATCTCGATTAATACTAATATCAATTTGATTTATTTTTTATTAAAGCTAAAATTGCTTCTGGTTAAAAACATTGACCGTTCAAACACATATTGATTTTTTGAAACTCTTGGCTTCTTAATAAATCTACTATTATTAAAATAATGTTTTGAAATGACTGGCTCAAAATATTAAAGGCAAAAGCCTTCATGAACAATTTGTTGAATTCGTGTGAAATGATGGTAGCAACTTGTAGAGATATTATACATTATTTTACACCCTTTATTCCGTGTGTAAATATTCAGAAAGGCATTGCCCACTATACGCTATACTTCGAATTTGAGGTCAACAGGTGCCCGCCCATTAATGCCGAACATTAACATCATCTGCTTCATCAGTCAAGTAATCAGAACACCATTCTAACAGTATTTGTCTGAATGAATTTGAAAGCTTTGATCGTTTTCCTCAATAAAGCGTCGACGATTTATTTGTGATTAGATATAAAAAGTGCTTATAAATTCATGTACATACAATACATATCTATATACATATATATATATACACTTACATATATATAGGGTATATATTGAAAAACTCGAATATTTGATATATGTGTGTAAAATAAATAAATATGTACATATGTGTGTAAATGGGCTCCGTGTGTGCAGGCCGACAATTGCCACTGATGCATTTTGAGCTGTCATTGGCATGCATGAATCCTCACTCATTCGTCTATTCAAGAAGCAATCACCAACACATATGAGCGCGCCGCGAATGCATTAGTGATTTGCTTTCCTTTGCTTTATTCAAACATTACACATATGTACGCACAAACAACAAACAAATATATAAATAAGCTCTTATACATAGTCTATAAATTTCCTATAAAGTGTTGACATGTCGACATTACTTTGTTATGGACCAGCTGAATTTCCGAATTTTATGATATCAAATATTGGCACAATAATAAACATTGCTATATGCCATTAGTTTTTAACCATTTACACACAATTTAGCATTTTTGTTTACTTACATACATATGTTTATGTACATGTTTATTTTAAATAGCAGTGATGGCTTATTTAATTTAGTTTATTTTAAATTGCTAGTTATTAATATTTTTTGAGAAATATATGAATTATATATTATATATATATGCAAAGATGTAAAGATGTAAAACTGTTTGTAAAGAAAGTGGTAGTATTAAAGAACCTCGAAGTGAACAAAACCAATAACGAAATGTGTTCGCATGATTTCTGTAATTCTCCAATTCGCAACCGATTCATTTATATATATTGTATACATATTTATGTACTTTTAATATATTTTAAACAACTATATTAGTCCAAACGCCAATAACGGTATTTTAAACAGCTTATTCCAGACTTTTCTTTATTATATCGCTTGATGCAAATGTACATATGTACTGACAACCTCAAAATAAGCAAGCACAAGTATGTCTAAATTTTTAAAGAAATTTTTATTCGAAAATATTTAAGTAATTCCCAGAGTAAATAGCGCACGTAACTTTTATCTAAACTCAGTAGATGCCAATGAACAAAAATGTTGCGTAACTAGTTTTTCCAGACAAACATCTGCACATATGTGTGTGTGTGCATACTGGTTGGGCGTATCCGTAGCTAAAATTCAGAATTGCTGTGGTAAATTTAAACAATTTCCAAACTAAAATATGCTTGTTAATGCAAATTTAGGAAATTATATCGATCTGATGTACGAGAATTTCATCAAAACGTTTTAAATTTGCTTCGTACTAGTTGATTCAATGGTATATTTTTATTTTTAGACAACAGTAGGAAATTTTCAAATGAGAAGTATGTTCAATGTTAAAATTTGTATTGGATATTATTTACAGATCACTTGATTTTGATTTGGTCTTGCCTATACATATGTATATTCCGAAGTGGTTGTGTAAGCATTGTAAGATATTCTTAAATGGGACTTAAAGTCGTTATATGATTATTGTTAAATATAGGAGCTGTGGAGTGTTTTTACGCATATATTCGGGATGCTATAATAAGGAGCAAAGTAATAAGTACATGATTCTAGACATACTCCTCACACAAGCTGCTATCGGCCAATTTATTGTGCCGTGTGTTCGAACTTTTTATTATCTTCCACCATTCGATGATGATGAGCACTGGGAATATATTTGAATCAGATCGATGTCGTTGGATATTTTATTAGTTTGTATTATAAATATTTCATTGTTGTGTAACTATTTGAGAATTAAAATCCAATTGAATCAAATAACTGGATTAGGCGATCAGATCTAAAATAATGTAAACAATCATGGTAAATTGAGAAGATGCGTCTTTCATTGGTTTTAGTTTCTTCATATTGTGTTTGAACGTTTTAGGGTAACTTGTAAACTGCACCCAAACTTTTATCTTCGAAAAATTGTCAATTCTTATATCTTGCTTAAAATTAATTTGAACGTAATTTGAGTCAACTTGACACATTACAGTACTTGATTATGTCATTTTCTGTCCTATTATACATTTTGTGGGTATTTAATTTGTAGCGAAACCTTCGGCCAACTTGTGGACAAGATTCGCCTAATTTATTGTCTCTTTATCTCTATTCTCATTATGCAAAATTTTTTTTATAAAATATGTACAGGCTCATTAAAGTATGTATATATGTATGATTACGTGTATACGAATGAGAATACCTGCCTACACTCACAGGAAGTAAACATACATACATACGTATTGTTTAATACATTTTTTACCCGTAAATCTAGTTATTTGATGAATAAACCTGGTCCTTAACCGATTAAATCGCGATTTATTATGCATTTTTTTCCTTCATTTTTCAATGCGAAAGCATATATATGTGTTCCCTTAAATCTTATGTGAAAATCTCTCTACACGTAGGTGAATATTAGATTTGTTTGCAAACCATAAAACCCATGTCGAAGTAACTATATGTATGTCCGTATGCTTATCATAGCACTATTCAACTATGTTGAAGATATAGGTGTAGGCGTAAACTTTGACATTGACTTTTTCCTTCAAGCTCAGTTGAAAAATTGTTTGCTATTTGTCAATTCTTACTGCGCCTGTGGCTAAAATCTAAGTGGTTTTTATTTTCGTTCTCGGATATTTCGAGAGTAAATACAAAGTATTCTTCAACAGTTTTTCGTTCGTATTAACGGTTACATATGTACTTTAAAGGGCGAAAGCACAAATAAGAAACTGTTATTTCCAGCGTCGAATGAAGGAATTTGGAATGTAGTAGAGTTTTGGGTAGTCGCGACTCGCTGGGAAGGGAATTCCCACTATTCGGGGATCGTGCGTCATGTTTGAAGCAACTAAATTGCCTTAAGTTGGTCATAAGCACTTAGTAAGGCTCGAGTGAAACCTCATCATATATGTACGATTAAGTAAGGTTGTTGCGAAAGATATTAATTAACGTTTATTAATGTTAAGGGTATTTGGTGCTTTTTTTATTTTAGCTCTATTTCTCTATCATTCTCTATCTATTTTATGCTGCTTATTATTGCAATTATGGTCTATTAATATAACCTAAAGTGTCAATGAAAAATAAAGAGTAATTACTGCAATACATTTGAGTTAACATGGAAGGAAATCAAATTTGAATTTAATAAAATATAACAAAGTACAATCATCATAAAACTTGCATACCCGGTCTGTTCAAAAAATAACGGGAATTTTCGTTTTTTGAAAAAAAATTTTTATTAATTTGTTTACATTAATATTGTCGCTTTCAAAATAGTCTCCATTCGATATTATGCACTTATGCCAGCGCTTCTTCCAATCGTCGAAACACTTCTAAAACTCGATTTTTGGGATATCCTTTAGCTTTTCCAGCGATGCGCTTCCACTGTCATCTGTACTTGTAAAACGAAGACCCTTTAAGGTTCTCTTTATTTTTGAGTACAGGAAAAAGTCACACGGAGCCATGTGTGGTGAATGTGTAGGCTGGGGCATCGTTACAATATTGTTTTTGGCCAAGAATTCACGAACAAGCATTGAAGTGTGAGCAGAATTGAACAAAAGTGAGCAAAAGTTATGAATTGTTTTTCCACAAATCCGGAGTTTTTTTCCGGATTACTTCACGCAAACGGCGTTGAACTTGTAGGTAGTACCTACACCTCCTACTCCTTCTTGATCGTTTGACCTTGAGGCAAGAAGTCGAAGAACATCCGCGTTATTTTTTGAATACACAATGTATATAATCTCATCTCTGCTGAAGCTAACATCACATCTTATCGTCTTCAATGAGCGCTCAGAATAGTAAATTTTTTCACATGGGAGGTTTCCCTTATTGAAGTCAACAGAGCAGGCCAGCCAGTCGATGGCACGCATTAAAATGCATGCGATTTTCTATTTATTCACATCCAATTGCTTGTGTGAATATTTGTGGTAGACTTAATATTTAGACACAGACAAGAAACGAAATGCTGAACGTAATGCATTGCTTCCTTTTAATGGATTTCTAAACGTTTTTCTATTATCCTTAGAAATTTGATTTTTTAGCAGTTAAAGCAATATTTGCTCTTTTACCATGGAGGAATCGCATATAACTTATTCTGTGTTTACAAATAAGTTTTGTTTCCACTAAAAATTAAATTATTTTTGATTAGAGTCTAATTCTTTAGATAAATGAAATCTATTATTTTTGCATGATTATACGAGGCCGGAAAGACGGAAAAAGAAAACGAAAAACAGTTATTTAAAATATTTAAAAAATTTTTGTATTTCAATGATTTTTAGCGAGCAATTGTCACGAATTTTCTTATGCAAAAATTCATTATTCCCTTGACAAATGCAAAAATTTCGCGACCTTTGTATTAAATGTAAGCATAAAGGAGCTTACAATTATTTTCTAGATAGTGGAAAAATTTTTCTTCTCACTACATTTGTGTACTCTGCATGTTTTTAATTTAATGTAGCCTCTCACCGAACGCTTACAAATGGATATGCCCATTTTTGTTAGTCATTGAATTGTGTTGTGTGACAGAAGCAAATGGAACAGCACTGTCTCAACTTGGTTGGCGCTCATCCGCCTGTCTTTCAAATACTTCTCATTAATTTATTATATGCTGTGTGACTTGTGTACAAAACAAATATATGTAATTAATATACGTACAGACATATATAAAGTAGTTATACATTTCTCCGGACATAATATTGTATAGTAGGCATCATCTCGCCATTTTCTTTACCAATTCAAAATTCATTTTCGAAGCTTGCATATAATAGCTACGCTTCCACCAATATTATCGTTCTGTAGCACTTTAAGTATTGTACTTTTCACTTGAGATTAATTTAATAAATTATTTCTAGTATTCGATTGGCCTTTTCTCCTGCATTCTTCAACCGAGAGGTGGCTTTAAATACTTACCTTGAAATTAGTTCAATTCCATTTGTGGATAACAGCCTCATATGCGCTTCAAACTTTTGGTTTTTCGTCACTGTTTAGCGAGTTAAAAATAGCTTAGAGCCAAAACGCGTGTTGCTATGAAAAACGTTATTGTTTGTACACGAGTAAGATACATAAAGTTTAGTTCAATGCTTGCGGACTGTGTAAATAAAGAGGCCTGCGTACCCGGCGATACAAATCGTGAAGCCAACCCCGTTTGCTTAGTTACTTCTACTTCACTAAGCCTAAGAAATTATGCCCATAGGAATTAGATTATTAGCAATTACAATGAGATGTTAGTACTAATGTCATGAAAACAATATTTTATTTATTTCAAATGATACAAATGATTCAATTGTTTAATAGGGAAGTAGTTTCGAATTTTGTAAAATTTAATTTTTGTTGTAATATTGGAAGAATGTAATTTTTGTTTTGAGGATTTATTCATTACGCTTTAAGGTAAAGCGCAATGTATGAATACTTCAAGATATCAATAACATTAGTTCTCACGTCATCTGAGTATATTTAAGCACGAAAAACATCGTAATTATGCAATCTAAACCTTTGGCAAAATGTTTGCTTCCAGTTTTGCTGTAAATTGTCGCTGTTTGAAATTTAATATCGCATGCAACTATAAAGTTTTCTTAGAGCTTTTAATCATGTTTTATAAATAATAATAATGGATTGATCTTTTTATCACCTTCTACTTGGCGTTTGACATTATTTTTAAAGTTAAAGTAAAAAAGCAAAGATATTCCATTACTTCCATACGCATTTGTACTTGTAACACTGTGACGCGGTAATCAACATATTGTGTGTGTTGAATGTGTGGCTCTGGAAATAGTGAGTATATTTCTACTAGAAAAATGTCTTAAAAAATTTTATCACAAATTCGGAACGTAAATTGTCTAAAAAGTTTTTTTTTGGAGACTTTGGATATTGTGGCAAATAATTTATTTCTATCTTTGAACTAAAAATTAAAGCCGTAAATAAGCGGACCTCATCCTGTAATAAAATAATAAAAATAAATAAAATAGAACGAATAGTTTCCCTCATGTTCTGTAAAGTTTTCAATTGGTACAACTTTCACTTGCATTTCATCAACTAGGAACGAGTAGTCCTCAATGGAAAATAAGTAAAAAAGGAAAATAAATAAAAAATAAAAGTTGAAATTTTGGCGGACAACTAGGAGACCAAGCAGTAGTTCCTTACATACATATATTTATATGCATATTAACCTGTGGAGGTGTAAGGCAAAACCAAAAGCAAAAGCAGCCAATTCGAATAATAATATATACATAATATGTATGTATGTAAGCAAGTGTGTGTGCTTATGTACAAGCCCCACAGTTAATGTGTTTGTTAGTCAAATTTTAGAATTTTAATTTAATAAAAGCATTTACATAAAACGTGAAAGGCTTTGTGTGCTTATGCATGACACTTCGAAAGCCTTCAAGTATCCGAGAACGCAACGAAGCGTTTAAATTGGGTTTCATTATTAATCGTTTATTAAATGACAATCAATTTATTATATACGTCGTCTCATATTTTACACTGTGCCACCTTTTAAGATAATACATTTTAAGATTTTATAATTATTACTTATGAAATAATTTGGGCAAGCAAGTAATACGGGCAACTAACAGAATACTTCGACCATGGTCGCAAATGTTTGCAAAACTATTCATATTCCTTTACGTGTTTTTGAATGAGTAACATTTCATTAATCGCATTTAATGAATCTATATTTACGAAGAGTTTCAGACAAGAGGATCCGAGAACACGAAAATTCTTTAATAATAAGCAATTATGTTCGACGCCTTAAAGTATACCTACCGCGTTTCGTTGCTGTCGCTGTTAATCCAAAAAGTAAATTATTTGATCAGGAAATGTGGCGATTATGGTGGTGGATTCCACTTGTCAACACAAACCTTATTTACCTTATTTATTTACAAACCTTAAGCACAGTTAGGATATTAGCTCAAGTTATTTATTTTAGACAATCGTCGAAAGGGTGTTTTGCAATGTGTTTTTTTTTTCTTTTTGTGATATTTTTAGTTATTTAAATTGAAATTTAAAAAAATCTCTCACTTCACACATACGCGTTGAGTGCTGCTAGAATATGTAACACGCGCGCGGCTAATTGAAGCTAACGTGGCACGTTCCCAATCAATTTAAATTTGAAATGAACCAGTGTTTAAGAATTAAGGATATTTTCTGCTTGCCGAATTTACCACCAAAAAGTTCATACACGAAATAGATGTGTTATGTGGATTACACGGAACGATGAGTATTTACGTTACTTTATTTCCGTTGTGTTCGAATATGATTCAGGCGAAATGCCGCTGTTTACAGCGACCAAAGCAACAGGCTGACAGCGAGTGAGCAACTCAGGTCGAATTGCGGACTGTTGCTGGTTTTTATATTCAATGAAGTGTGCAACAACAGCGGGAGTATTAATGGGCGAATTGTTCGGAAGTATGAAATCGAGTCGCATCGTTTCGGCTTGTTATTCGTTAGCAATTGCGCGGGTGCGGGGTGGCGCGGATGTCAATGGTATATTGTCTTGCCACGGCTTTGCCATGAGCATGCGTACATTCAAGCCATCCTGTTCACTAACATTCATTAACTAACATGCTTGGGATATGAATTGGTAACTACAGCAGACTGTTGCATGCAACAGTGACCCAACGCAGTGGAATTCCAATTTGAAAAACTTTACACGACTATTTTTTAATACCTTCATACTAGAAACGAATAAGAAGAATGGCCTTTGTGGCGAAATAACGGTAATAAAGTCTAGGCGGCATGAACAGGAGTGTGGATGCGTACTACAAATTAATTTGATTTTGCTGCAACGAGTGGGCGGTCAAATGAGATGAAATAAGAGCATTAAAAAGCAGTAAAAGCAATTAACACCAGCTTCCGTTCGTTTTTATAATTTGGTTTTGAAATATCTCTGAGCGATTAAACCGGTGTCATATGGTGGAAGTAATGTCATCCAAATGTTGATCTATTAATGCAAAGTGACATTTTCGATTATCCATCGCATATTCGTACGCTTGTTTGCTTGTTTGTACTTGTATGCAAGAGTGGTTTGTTAAATTTGTTATTAAAATTTTTAATTAGTCTGCACTTCGCTGCACAGTTCAATAATGGAAATATTCATCGGCGACTCTATGCGCTTAACTTTCAATTTTCACGCACAATTAACCTTCCCCATCTCGAGCTCGGTCGCGGTGAACATTGTCGGGACAATGTTACTCATACGAACTGTCGCTCAAACCTAGTCTGACGAAAATCGCCAATACTGCGGCGAGTTTTTAATTACTGTGCTGTCAGCAAGCATTCCGTCATTTCTCTTCGTATTCTTTAACGCTTCACCAGAGAGAAATTCTTGTTTCATGCCATCTGCGACATTAATAATGGGGCTGTCAAAATCCCTACTGTAATTGGTTAAAGATTCGCTGCCTATGATGACAGTGAACCAACACACACCTAAAAGGTGCATATGCCATTAAATTCTTTACGCCATTTGAGTTTTGTTAAAATAATGACTTGATTATAAAATGTGTACGATAATAATGTTTTTACGCCCACTGTGTACAAAATTTATGATTTTAGGTACTTTACGCTTACAGATAGTTTATTTTGAATGAATATGTCCATAAAAGTACTCCTAATTTCGGATTTTAACAAAATATTATGGAAACCTACCATTTAGCAGACACACAAATAAAACTCCTTTAGAAATTTATTTGAAAATGCCAGTCGCAATGATTAAAATTTACAAGCTTTCGTTTTAAAAGCATACGGACAACATAATGACAACATAAGCAAATACTCATAAATGTCTCGAAAGTCACGTAATGCCGAGAATACTATTTGTAGTGTTCATCAGTTATTTCGGCAATTAAAAAGAGTTAAGATAGAAATTTACATAGGTACATAGATACGTAATGCTCTTTAATGCTCCGTAACCGCCTTAAACTTTGTTATTCTATAAAACGATAATGGAGTTTGCGGGGAATATACATTTATTCAAGATTTGCTTGAGTTTTTCGTACATTCTGAAATGTTTTGATTTTTCTTTATGTTTACGAGGAGCTCCTCTTCTCTGAATGGCTAATGGATTTTAGATTAAGCCTTTTCATGACGGAATACGCCTCTGTCGCCGAGGGGCAACCACTTTTGGATCTCATTTTGATTTTAGTGTAAAAATGGATGGAACGTATGTGGTAATCGTAGTTCTATGAAAGCGATACCAGTACAACTGTGATGATTTTCACGATTAGATTCACGATTTTCTATTCTTGATAGTAAAATAAATAAATATTCATAGACGTATATGCTGGAGGAGTTACAATTCAATATCCCATAGTACGTATCATACATTACACTACAAAGACCGGCTAACTTGAATAGCGGTGCACCTAGTTTGCCTTCAAACATATCATATATATATAGGTCACCCAAATCATCTACATTAGTGGGATTATACCTCCATTCTCTTCGTACTTATAAAAATCAGACAAAATACGTATTGCGTTCGTATTTCCATTGCACTTGTCACAATAAAGATTTTACCTTAAAATCTAATATTTATACGAAAGAAGGTTTTTGATGTTTCATAGCCCTTGAGTATTCGTAACGTACCGTTCCGTTTCGGATTTCATTAAGATATATGTAATTGACGTGAAATTTCTCATTCGCCTAAGTTTTTTGTTTACCAATGAGCAGCAAGTACATACATACTTACTTATTAGAATTTATGGACCAACTTGACGCAGCTGAAAATTCATAATACATTGAAAGGAAACTTTGAGCTAAATAGTAATACCAACAGTAACCATTGCTTCCTCTGATATTGTGTTCGTTTATCCCAGTCAAATTGATGTATATATATGTGGGTACCGCCCTTCATACTATTGTAGTATAGCTAGATATGACTCCCTTGTAGTAAGGATTCGCAGTGGGGACCTGCCACTATATTAGAGAGCACTCAATAATGTTCTGCCGGAAGGTAAGAAGTCAAGAGTCAAAGAGAAGAGTGAAATAAATCCCTCATCTTTACATTTTTTCGGATTCGTTCTATTTATATAGGGTGATATCAACAGTGCCTAACTCTCTTTTAAATCGAGCACCCGTTAACAAAGCTGCCAGGTGTCTGTTTGTTGAGTCTCCTAGAGAGCAGAGACTCTGTGGGAGGGTCTACTCTCGAGAGTACTAGTTTTAGGTTTCCAGTTCACATGCAGTGCACCGTCCTGCAGAGAGTATGCATATTCACTCCGATAATACAATCTCTAACTGATGCCAAGCCATAACTTCTATCAATTTACGAGAAGAATATTATCAATAATTTCTTTCTATATTCATATTATCCTATAAATAGAATGACTTACAAGTTTTGCTGTCACTGCAAAGTTATTTTCTTAAATAATCTATATATCCTGAAAGATAATATACCAATTTTATTTCAAAAACTATGTTGTCACACTTAAGATTTCAAAAATAATGAGACACTTGACCACCCATAAATACAAATGTACATACAAATAAGAATATAAGTAAGCCTTCCAAACTTTAATGTACCTTATCTTATCTGCCATTAACCGAAGTATCTTTGCAGACACTTTCATTCGCAGCATACATATGTACATAATTATGACCGCACATACAAATCAGTATCACTAATCAGCGCTTGTGACGCATCCATATGCGGGTACACTGAAATGGACTGAGGCAGCTGCTAGGTACTCTTATTTGTTGGAGCCAAAAGCTGCTATTTTTAACATAAGGAGCAAGAAAAATTGATAATAATTGACAGCAGTGATCTACAACGTTTCAAATGGCCCACATCCAAGCGAACAACAACGACAACTGACAAAACACCAAGACCGGTGACACTAAATTAGGCTTATATGCCAATTCCGGAGAAACCCCATATGGGAATTTTTCTCAAATGGCAGCCGTTTCGTAAATGTACTAATACCCAGACTAATTTCTAATGCTTGCAAATAGAAAAACACACAAACATATATACTTACATGCATGTGGCATATTTGCTATTCATAAATTCAATGTTTTTTGTTTTTTCCTTTTTGCAATACACACATTTAGCACAACACTGTTTTACATTTGTTTTCTATAGGCATTCATGTATTGGGTCTTCGCACAAAATATTGGTGGTGGCATGGGAGAACTGACAAAGTTTTGATTGATGAATTCCTGCCTTGGTGATTCTGATGCACGGATTGCCAATAAAAAAGTGTTGTTGTCGTTTAACGGTTGTTGTTGGTAATTGACTTTGTTGTTTTATGTGTACATATTCAATTACGAACTCACATATGTACATATTGAAATACGTGTATGTGAATATATATCCGCACCTTGAAGGTACCTCCTATAAACTTTATAACTTTAAGCGGGTTTACGTATGTTATCATGTATCATACATATACATGTGTATAAGTATGTATGTACGAGGGCGGATTAGTACTTCGCCTACGAAATAAATATAAAAATTCTGAATTTGTTTCTTCCCAGTGATGCTACAAACTCTTTAATCCGTCCGAAAAATATGTTTTCTAGAGGTCTGAAAAGCAGCCTACTGAAGGCAACAACCTTCTCATTCGACTAAAATTTCTGCACGGTGAATGACGTTTTCAAATTTGGAAAGAAAACCAGTTTGCACTGGCTCAAATTTGGAGAATGCGTTGGCTGGGTTTACAGTTCATAGCTCGGCGCCTATAGTGGCCTGTCGGGCCGAGAGGCTAAGTATTTATCGGATTACCCTCAAACACATTGGTTTCCACAG
This sequence comes from Bactrocera minax, assembly GCA_021498325.1. Lineage (NCBI taxonomy): Eukaryota > Metazoa > Arthropoda > Insecta > Diptera > Tephritidae > Bactrocera > Bactrocera minax. The sequence continues at coordinate 122,802 of JAKEEE010000044.1, read as the reverse complement.
ACAATTAGATACCGATATAATAGGGTACAACGTCTTGCACTCGATATTGCTACATGAAACTGACTGAAACATGACTGAAATTCATTGAAATAAGAAAAAACTTATTCAAATACATTTCTCACATTTCTTGGGATTTGACCTTTGAATGTTTAATTCCTAGTAGCTCTGATAAACGAAAGAGGGATGCGACAGACAGTAATTCACAATTACTATGATATGGAAACTTTTACCCAAATTTACAGATCAGATATGCAACTATACAACAATATTGTAATGTGAACGCGAATTAATTGGTATTTTTAGCATGAATATTCTCTTCTTATTGCTTGTACTAATCTTCCTGATATGCCATAGAATATTACAATAGTTGGAATCTACTACTTTCCCTAACCGCATTCAAATTTCGCGTTTTTACTAACCTCTAACAGTCTCTAGTTTAACGGATTTCTTATTGTTGCTGTCTATCAAAGACTGCAATCCACTAATTTGTACGATATTGAAGTACTTACAAAATGCTTCTCCATAATACTGTTATGAACCAACTGTTGCGTATAAAATAGTTTATTGCTATTCAATTATAGATATTGCTTTAAATAGTGATGTGAAATGGGCTAACTAACTCGAAAGTAGATAGATCGAAGTTTGCGGCTAGATTAAAAATGGAGTTCATGAAATGATATAATGCGTGTCGCACAAACAAAGAAACGAACTCTTCGCTCAAGGTACTTTTCAGTATTTACCAATACAAATGAAGCGATATCATTAACAATGGATCGTCAGTTGAAACGCCTCTGTACCTAATGGCATGCCGAAGAAATATAGGCGGAGCAACATTGTGTTGTTGGTAAAAAACTTAACTGCAACAAAACCAAGAAAATAGGCAAACGATCATCGATTGTCACCGATTGCATTACCCCTGACGTCTTTGCCGTACAAAATGTCAAACATACAGTTGAGCTCGCATATATAATGACGTTAAATTGTGTTATTACTAGTGTAGCGGAGTTGACAAAATTTGCTTGAATGCACAATCTTGCGACAGTGTCATCTATGTTGTCACTTTTGTCCTAAGCACTGAATGTTATTGAAGAATTACTTATGCTGCTTTTGCAGTAATACGATTTTCGATTTGGCTGCAATTTCATGCCGTCGAATTTAGATCAAATAGGCTAAATCGGAAAACTATAATATATTCGAATCCCAATAATTCGAAATGGCAGGATTTTTACGAATGCCATCACGTTTTTTACGAATTACAAGGGTATCAGACTTACCGAACCTTCCATTTAACTAGGCTCAAAAAATAAAATTTCGAATTAACGGGGTTTTCATATTTCAGACGATCTTTAGATGTTTGACTTTATTGAAAGTAATCAAATTAACAGAAGTCCATTAATTTGTACGTCTTACATATTATAAGAAACTTAAACAAAAACATAAATTTATAATAACAAAAAATCAATCTTTAAAAAAGTAATTTTTGATTGCTGGGTATTTTTCTCTTATTTTTTCTCTTGAGTTTTCTAAACTTATTAGATTCTCAAAAGCACTATTTTGGACATAAATAAAGTCTTAGCTGTGAAATTATCTCCATCGGCGTCATCATCCTCGTCATCTTTATTATTGTTAGGCGAAACTTTCATATTCCTCGAAAGAGACGGCATTTTCAGACTCCTAAGAAATATTTCCTCAAAGATAATTTATGTTCAATTAACTGTCTTCTAATAAATTGTCGTTCAATATTTCAATGAATCCGCAAGCACGGAAGCACTTTTGAATACACAATGAACCAATATTTTCCAAGCTTTGTAAGCTATTTGCCTAGCTGTTAATATTGTGCAATTAAACTTTTTTTATGCCTGCTAATAACCAGATTAATAACCATTTGCTTGCGGTATAATGATTTAAAATCCTTTATAATACCCATGTCAAGGGGCTGCAGCTTGGATGTGATGTTGGCGGGGAAAAACTCAATTTTTACGTGGTTAAGATTAGGGGAGCCATTATGCGCCTAACAATTGTCTGTGAATAACAATATCATTCGGTTGTTAGCTACCATGGTGACATTTAACAATTGAAAGCGTTCTTTAAATATAGTTGTTGTAATCTACGGTTCTTATTGTATTTTGCTTGACTTGGTTTTGCTGACTTTCCCATTAGTAAGGGCTTGAGTTTTTCGGTCATGTATAGACCAAATAGTAGGGTCAATCGTTCTTTACTCTGCTTACCCCTATGATATTTTTCATTTTAAAAGCAACAACTCAGTTTCATCTGCTTGCTTAAAATCCATTATGTTCATAGCTCTGGCAGAAAACAAAGATTTTTCTTTTAATAACTCGGCACCAATGTGAGCATTACTTTGACGGCAATGTGTAAGCCACAAAAGTAGGGTTTTCTAAATTCGGGTATTCAGTTGTGACGTTTCAGTTTACTACGAGGGGATGTTTGCATAAAAAATTCTTTTTTGTGTAGAATTGATGTTCTTGCTGATGGAGCGATATTGAACTGTTTTGCCACGTCAATTATTTTTGTTCCATTATCAATGGGTAAAATAATGTTTCGTTGTTGCCCAATTGATAACACCTTATGTGTTTTTTTTTAACATTTTCACGGTTCGATGTTACACTTGGAATATAATTAGCAAACTAAGCGAAAGCAATGAAAGAAATACAAAATTCAGCATGTATTGCGGCATAAAGGCGGCATAACTGTGTTGAAAATCTAACGATGATGGAACTACAAAAATTTTCGCATCGCATTACGAATTTTTAAAAAATTTCAATTTATAAGAAGTCAAATATTCTTTGCGTTGCAAAAAATAGTACGAATTAACGATGGGACCAATATGTACGGACGTTTTACGAATGAACGATTTTTATTTAAGGGGACGAATTATTGAAATTTTCGATTTAGCGGGACAAATTATCGTGATTCGACTATAATGATAAAAAGTAAACATATAAAATCACTATTTGGAGTGCGTTTAGAACACATGCAATTAATTAAATATTTAATATAAATAGTATTTATACAAAAGTTAAGGGCACATGTAGTATAAAATATGATATAAATGAAAACAATAATGTTGTGAGTCAGCAATTGGCCAAGCTGCCTCTTTTCTCCTCTAAAGTGAAATTTTCGACTTCTGATTTTTAGTATTGTCGTGAAGAAGCAGCTTGTGAGCAACATGTAAATGCGGTGTACGTGTATGGTGGGATTTTCAGCGGTTGGCTGTACAATTGTAAAATGGAAATTTTAGCTGGTTTGTTGAATTTTGCATTTTAATTTTAATTTAAATTAAATTTTTTTTTGCATTCTCTCAAAAAGTTTGTGTGGCTTCTGTGTAGCATATAAAATCGAATTGTGGTTGGCCGGCGCGCAAAAACCCGAGTATTGTGCTGAGTTACGAACGAACGCACTTCGTTTTGTGGAATGCGCGCGTTCCTTATGAATGAAATGGTTATTGTTGTTATTTGAAATATTTTCAAAATATGGCGCAATTGCGAATATTGGGCAATGATGGTGCGTTTGCCCTCATGAAGGGTTTTTGTTTTTGTAGCTTGCGTGAATGTTTGATCTTTTACCAGTGGTCAGTGGAAGGCATATTGAGGGGCATACATATACATATGTGCAATTAAATTTGGACTGTTGGTTTTCATTTTGCAAACAATTAATTGGTAAATGTGTATATTTTTATAATCATTCTTTTATTTTAATAATACCTTTTTTTTAGTAAGTTTTATTTAATTAAACATTTTAATCACTATTTCATTCATCATTTACATCTTCCCGTAAATCAATTCCTTTTCTTTATTTTTGTTGTTCTAATTTTCCCTAATGCGCATGCCAAAGACATCTGCCAATAAAATTGTTGTTCCTAGGAGTACTTATTCCCTTATGTGGTGGTGAAAAATTGACTGGTTTCTTTTTCAGAGTGGTTAGTTTGTTGGGTTCCCTTATATTGTGGGGAAATTTTCGATGTATTTGATTTAAGATTTGCGCCTCAATTCTTTAATGTTCTCTGGTTAAAACTGAAACTACATAACTCGTATGAGTGTATGCGAAAGTTTAGGAAAGCACTAGTCGCGCAAAATTCGATTAACTCCAATGTAAGCGCTAGAAAGCGATTCCCATTATTTCTTGAGTTGTTTTGTTGTGTTTACGCAGTCTAGCGCAGGAAATGGAAAAATTATAACTTCTATGCATATTCGAATTAAAATTCGAATTTCTGAGCGTTAGTTGCGTAAACATGTGTAAGCTATGGATCTCATCGCATAAGAATTTGTGTATTCTACTCATCTGTCAAAGGTATTCTTGCACTTACGCAAGTTATGTAGTATCAGCTTAAGTCTGAAAATTATATTGTAATAGATTATCATGTAGTGTAGTAGATTCATGTGTCATTGTTTATTTTCGTCAATGTGAAGCAGCCGAAAAATCCGCAAAACCTAGTCAGAAAGTTTGCATTAAAGCTTTTATAATACACAAATTAGAGGTAATGTTTCCCTAAATATGTTAGAAAATATTTAAAAATTTTTTAAGAAATTCATACGTGACAATCGGAAAAATGAAAGGTATATACTATTCAATTGTGGGAATCAAGAAGTTAGAGCGAGAGAGTCGGAGAAAATGAAAGAACGCCAAAGTTGACATTTTGAAAGTGGAATAAGGAGTACAGCAAACAGCAGAAAAATGGCGAGAATCTAATGAAGAATCAAGAAACAATCTCACTAAAAGTGGTCGAAGATAAATTTGTAAGCGTTGAAAATAAAAAATGTTAATTATTTTTTCGCATTTGCGAAAATAAATTTCCCAAACGAAATATTCGGTAGTGAAATTGTGTTGTGTGTGATAATACAAAGCAACGTTGTATCTACCGGCTAGAAGTTAAAATTGTTCGAAAGACACTATAAAATAAAATAAAAGTTAGTGGATAATAACAAATAAAATTGTTTAGCGACAGCAATGTCGGGAGGAAGGGAGTCAAACAGCAGTAATGCAAGCTCCAACAGTAGTGGAGTTTCGACAACTGCATCCTCTACGCCCACATCTTCAGGCCAAAATAACAACAGCAATCAGCGCTCTCGTGGGCGACCGGCCAAACGCGCGACATGTACGTGGTGCGGTGAATGTAAGCAACTGCTGCAATATGTGTTACCAACGCAGAATGGCAAGAAGGAATTTTGTTCGGAAACATGCATCGCAGAGTTTCGAAAAGCTTATAATAAAGGCGCCTGCACTCAGTGTGATAATGTGATACGAGAAGGGGCGCCAAACAAAGACTTTTGTTCAGTTATGTGTATGAATAAGCACCAAAAAAAGAACGGATCCACTCGGCAGCATAATAGTGGGGGAGGTGGTATACGAGGAGATTCGGAGCGTGGGAAATTGTCAATTGGAGGTGGTTGCTGTACACCAACTGGACCTTTCCAATATGAAAGTTTTCATGTATTTGATTGGGATGCATATTTGGAGGTATTTGGTGATGTGAATGAATTAATTATTCAATTATTTGATTTGTTTATTTGTTTTAGGAGACCGGTAGCGAAGCAGCACCGCCGGAATGTTTTAAACAAGCGCTTAATCCTCCAATAAATGATTTCAAAATAGGCATGAAATTAGAGGCACTGGATCCTCGAAACGTAACTTCAACCTGTATTGCGAGTGTTGTGGGTGTGCTTGGTTCACGGCTGCGACTGCGCTTGGATGGCAGTGACAGTCAAAATGATTTTTGGCGCTTGGTCGACTCGAATGAAATCCATGCGATTGGGCACTGTGAGAAGAACGGCGGAATGTTGCAACCACCCCTCGGTTTTCGCATGAATGCCTCCAGCTGGCCGGGTTACCTTTGCAAAATATTAAATAATGCCATGGTTGCACCGGAAGATATTTTCCAACCGGAGCCGACAGGCCCCTCGGAGAATCTCTTCAAAGTTGGCCAAAAGCTCGAGGCGGTCGACAAAAAGAATCCACAACTGATTTGCTGTGCGACAGTTGATGCGATTAAAGACGACCAAATTCATGTGACTTTCGATGGGTGGCGTGGAGCGTTCGACTATTGGTGCAGCTACGACTCCAGAGATATATTTCCGGTTGGCTGGTGCGCACGTAGTTGTCATCCAATGCAACCGCCGGGTCATAAATCGCGTACCGATTCGAGTTCGAGCAAGCACCGCAGCCCCCGACCACGGTACACCTTTGTTCAAGAGACAGACGCAATGGTCCCAGCCACACCGGTCACCGCCCATTTCCATACAAACTGCAAAGGAGGACCATTTATTAATAGCACTAAATTGCCATCAATGGTTACAGGGCCAACGCATCAAACATTAGCAAAATTATGTTTGCAAGAAGTGCTTGCTGCTAGCACAGATACTCAGCAGCTTTCAAAATTATTATTCGCACTAGAAGGAGATGTTCATATAGTGCCAGCAGCGGGAAAAAACTTCACAGTAAGTGAAGCTGTTTGTAAATTGTTTACATAATATAACTACAATTTTCTTTGTTAATATTTAGGTTAAGATTCCATCACAATTACGAATGAGAGACGATGACAGTTTGGCACAATTCATAGAAACGCTATGCACTACATGCAGAGCATGCCCTAATCTCATATCGTTAGTACCCGCGACGGAAGAATGTGACAAATGTGTCATTACTAAGAAGCGTCTGTTGTCAACGAATTCCACACCGCCCACGTCACCAGTTATACCGGAGAAAAGAAAAACACTCGGCCTGTTGAGCGACAAGCCGCATGCAATCAAACAAGAAATACCAACTTCAACCACAACTTCATCGCATGTTGTGGATTCTTCGTCTGCACCAGTTATGGTAGCGGTTGGGGGTAGTATTCCTAAAGTTGATGCTGAACTGAAACTATCAATCAACAATAATAACCTATTACCAGTGCAAATAAAGGTAGAACCTAACACAAATGGAACATCGACGACAATTGCATCACAAGCCCATTCTTTGCGGCAGATACGACTTCATCACTTGAACAATCAGGATGAGTCGAAGCAAGTTTCGAATACTACGTCTACTGCTGCAAGTTCTACGAACTCAAATGTGAAATATCTTGCCCCTCTTGTGGCCGAAGTACATCCTGAGCAATCAGGTGTGGTGAATACTGTTATTGGCTCATCGACATACAAATCGCCTTCGACATTATCATCGAGCGCATCCTTACCTACGTCTGTTTCGACGCCATTTAGTGGTTCACAGTCGGCTTCGTCGACAGCGTCCGCAGCTGGTGGTACAATAGTTTTGTCGGCTGCAGTGCCACCAACATCAGCAGCGTCAGCAATGAATTCTGCCTCTTTACCACCACTTCGTTCGCATCCCGGAGATTGGTCAATTGAAGAAGTCATACAATTCATCGAAAGCAATGACAGTACGCTTGCCGTGCATGGTGATCTATTTAGAAAACATGTACGATTTTAATTCTTTTATCCTAATTTCAATTATATATTGAAATGTAAAATTTCAATTTTTTCTATTGTTTGCAGGAAATCGATGGAAAAGCGCTGCTTCTTCTTAATTCTGAAATGATGATGAAGTATATGGGTCTTAAATTGGGACCTGCCTTAAAGATATGCAATTTAGTTAATAAGGTTAATGGTAGACGTAACAATATGTCACTATAAATGTGGCTGAGAGGATAGAGAAATAACAATATATGTTGTTAATACATATGTTGATAAGCGTTTCTATATAATGAATCATGTATTGCAAATGTTAGAAAAACTTATCTAGAATTAGAATTGCAGAAGCGGGATCCAGACTTACACAATGAAAGTTGTTGGCATATTTTCTATAACATGGGTACCTTCCGTATATTTGAATTATTATTTACTACAAAACATTAATATTTAAACTGGATATATAATATGAAATCGATTTAAATTTTTAAATCGAAAATGCTTAATTACATATTTTATGTATATATACCTTTAGTAAGGAATGCTGCACCTTTTTATAGTATATATTTGTATGTATATTTGGTTAAGATTATTAAAATTAAACTTAAATAAGGGAAAGAAAAGAAAGCAATGTAATAGATGAATAACGATATATCACAATAGCACAATAAGCATTTAAAATGTTATGTTATGAAAAAACAAAAATTTTCCTTTGACTGTAACATAGTGCAGACAAAAATGATTCATCACGCTTTGCACACAGAATAAAAAGTGATTATAATACTTTTAGTTCCAGCATTTGAAGTATTAGTATTTGAAGATTTCTATGTATGTTTTTGCATCTGAACTTATTCCAAAGATATTGAAAAAAAAAATTATCAAAAAATAATTTTATTTCATATAAACAGTTTCGTTTATAAAGATATATACATACAAACTCGAAATTGTTGGCTAATATATGATTTTGAACAGTTTTGAATCAGTTACCTAATTAAAAGTTTCATCAGTTGTTGGAATCGTTATGTAATTGCCCAATGGTGTTTATTTGATTTGCTCAGTACTTCAGTTTCGGATATGTAAAAAATATATACAAAACAAAAAGTAAATTATATTTACATATACTTTCCGTAAAAATATCTTTTGAGATCGGCTTAAACTATCGAAACAATTAAATATCGCAATGCTATAGCTTCATTTAATATATACACTTTTGAGTATTCCTCTATATCTCAATTGATCCAACAATTAAGGCTAACATCACACATGCTTAAGTGGAATGAAAAATCGCAATGCATTGGGATGGCTTTTATTTTATATAAGTGTGTATATATAAATATACAATAAAATTAGCTTTATTCTAAACATAGCCTCATAGCCAGATAGCCATAGTTAAATTAATGCGAACAAAACAGGAACAAGCAAATCAATATATAACTTCGGATATAAGACGAAATCTAATTAACACCATAATAATTAGCATGCATGCATACATACATACATCTTAACATATTAAAAGTGAAATTATGTAATGTTATTGAATTGTAGGTAAAACTGAAACGTAATATATGCCAATATGTAATCAATACATATATATGTATAGTAAAATGGAAAAAGATTTTGCAGTTTCCATTGCTGATAAGATTAGTACATTCTTGATTCCGATATACTTATGTATGTAGACCTATATACACATGTATGTATGTAAAATAGATGTAATTTGGGATGCGTTTGCCTGGAGCAAAAGTAAATACTTATTAAACTGAAAAAACATTTGCATACATTTTAGATTGTTTCTGAAGGTGTAAATTCTCCAAATTTAATTCAGGTTGTCCAAGGCTCGTTTAATAATGGTATGACCTGTTTATATTACAATATTAATAAATGAAATGTTCTTTCTTTTAAGAAGAACAAACTTCTTCTTTTCTCTTAAATATTCTGATGAAATTTCTGCATTTTATATACGTACAATTATGTATACATCTGTATGCTTTGGATATTATTTATAATTACGCTTGTGTAAAATGGCATTTCCATTCCATTCAGCAAATTTTGAGGTCGCATATGGATTGGCAAAGCATATGTGGAAGTACCAACATGCATGGAAATGTATAAATTGAATTATTTCATTTAAAAATATAATAGGTATGATAAGGGAGAGCAGGATTGTACATAACAGTAAAATGTATTATTTGAAGAATTTAATTAGAATAAAAAAATTAAATTAAAGTAATGAGGCATAAATATACTTGCGTAATAATACTTTTCTGGATACTGGATATACCACATCTGAAGACTGGGATCACCACTACCATAACTACCACTTGGCGTGTTCTGAAATCAATATTTGTGGAGCAGCGTCTAGATGCTCACCACCAAAAGTATAAATACGAAAGTGTCGGCCTAGCATCTAGCAAAAGCATGAGCGCCATCCATTATTGTTTTGGCTGTTGTAATTGGCTAGATCTAGGAAACGAGCTGCTTCGACGCGATGGGACCATAGATAAGTGGATCATGCAGTAACTCGTGAGCAGGACATGTGTACGAGTATTTTTAAACCGGGGCTACGTCTGAACCGGTAAAAGTTTAAAGAGTGGTCAGACCGAAATTACTTCGTTTGGAAAATGTTTGTCTAGTTTAAGAACATCCTGTTAATGGACTAGGAGATGTCAGGATGAGGGATTTCGGTGAGTTGTTCTACTAGCTATAAGCGACCACACGGGTACCGCGTAGTTTATGCAACATCTAAGTTGATTACCTTGAATATTTCCAACAATGTTTCTTTGTCTTTTCTCCAAGTACTGCCTGATATTGATTTGGGGATTTTTTCGCGGATCTTTAACTTGGCTACTATCACGATTGTGTCCGGAGTCTCTGACTTTTAAAGGAACCTGCACAACCCCTGCATAGTTTATCTGAATTTAGATTTTTTACTACGAAATTCTATTGACTGTCATTCACACTGATAGTTCGTAGTTTATCTGTTCAGTTTTGGAGGAAGTGTTAACTCTGCAATGCCTCTTAGTGGTATGTCATGATTGGTCTATAATAATATTCGTACGGTTTGCCAATAGGTGACTTAAATTGATTATTATTCTATTGTTCCAATATTCCAAACAGTATATGCCATTAAAACAACAACCATAAACAACAATAATTTTTTTTTCACTAAAATAATTCGTACTTTGTGTCTGAAAAATTGTTTTTGCGGGAGTTCTTCTTCATTACTTTAATATGAAGAAAACCTCCGAAAGTCATCGTATTTTTGTGGAAGTTTATGGTGAACATGCCTTAGCTGAGCGAAAGTCCCAAAAGTGGTTTGTACGATCTAAAAGTGGTGATTTTGGTTTGGAAGACGAAGAACGCCTTGGGCGGCCAAGAAAGTTTGAAGATGAGGAACTGGAAGCATCACTTTTGAAGATTGATCAGGTGCCATATGAATTGAAGCCAAGAGTAGTTGAGAGACTATCATGACAATGCTCGGCCTCATGTCGCAAGACCGCTTACAAACTATTTGGAAAACAGTGGCTGTGAAGTTTTGCCCCATCCGCCTTATAGCCCAGACCTTGTCCCTTCTGACTGTCATTTGTTCCAGTCGATGCCGAATGCCCTCACTGTAATACGGCTCACATCAGAACAGGGTATCAAAAATTGGCTTGATGCATTCTTGGCCATCAAGCCGGCGCATTTCTTTTGGGATGGAATCCACAAATTGCCAGAAAGATGGGGAAATATTCCTCTATGTGGGGTTCGACCTTGTTCGCTCGCTTTCGTTTCTAAAATTACATCCTCAGCAAAGAAATTTGCGCAGATTTCTGCGTTTCTTGCAACGGGAAAGACATGACGCTCGGCTACGGCTACGTCAAAGGAATGGGAAATTCGACCTAGTTATCTTTGGAAATTAGCGCGGAAGGTTTGTCAATCTGGGGAATTGTGCCCACTTTTAAAGTCTTTGAAACCACATATGTGATTTAATCTGTGACCCCAGTGACAAATTTTACTTTTCTAACTTAATTGGTCACGAAGATATCTCTTGGATGGACGGACGAACAGACTGATATCCGAAAATCAATTCATCGCGTCATTCTGGTGATTTTGATATGCTAAAAATCTCTATTTTGATATATGTTCACTATGTTAGAAACAACAAAAGAAGCAGGTACATTTATCACACACTCCGCAGTGTGCTACGAGAGTTTGGAATGGAATTCGCCAACGGCATACATAAACTTATGTACATAAGTGTTGACGGCTTTCAATTGTAAAATGGACATGCGTACATATGTGTATCAATTGTTTCTGCAACAAGACTTGCGTTTTGTTTGTCCTCATCTCCAGCAGGACTTTCAAGTAATTAATAACACATTTACGGCAGGAACACAAAAAAGAGTTGTGAGGTGTAAGGCTCACTGAAAAGAAACTGAAAAACAAATAATCCGAAAAGGAACATAACATATAACACATCGTGCTGAGCTGGCTAACGCCTAAATAGATTTCAATACGTACAGATATTAATGTCAATACTCTCTTTGCTTTTGAAGTGATTATTTTGCAAATTGTTCCAAATACTCCTACAGCATGTGATCGTGAGGTCCACTTTTTTCACAAAAAGTCCACCGACTGCCGTGCTGGAATGGTTAGAGGACTACCACTCCAATAACTCGACTACATTCAAGGTCCTTATTGTCTTTAACCAACCGTGCGAGAAATAGTGAAGATGTTTTTTTTCAAAATTACTATAAGAGCTATAATTGTATGGAATAGCAGTGTAAACGAAACTTTTATTGTGATGTGGATGATATTGTAAAAATACACATTACCAGATGCTGGTCTATGATTCAGAAGATGTTTTGTGTTTTTTTTCACACCGTTTCGTGGTGAAAGTATTTACATATGTACTTACTTTTAATTTTGCCATAATAGGAAAAGAACGGAAAAAGCTGTGATGAATAAGTACGACGAGGTAATCGAATCACCAGTGTGGAGTATTGGTAGAAACCTGTTATTTTTTTAAATCAATTACAGATATGATTCTATGCCGCGAATTCCTCAACCTGCATTAGATAGAGGTGCCAAATTTTAGCTTCGTCATCGTCGTCCATGGTCGCAAATATGTGGAAAGGGTTTATTCCGTGAGAAAATGCCAAATGTCGTAAACAGGTAGTTCAACTCATTTTCGGCCTTCAGAAGTTCATCTGCATGAGAATAAGGCAGATGTGAGGAGTGCTTTCTGTCCAAAGTATTAGGACTTTTTATTATTATTTTATTCGTCGCAGTGAGTGTGATGCTGCTGATGCGTATCGAAAGCTAACGGTAGCATGCGCCACTATCCTCGTTTATGGTGGGTGGTATTCACATGGCTCCCTTTCGATTTTTTTGGGGGTTATGATGTCTGGCAATTGTTTACAAAGTTTTCATATAAAAAGTTTTTTGTTATTTGCAAAATAACAACGAGAAACGAGATCTAACCAGAAAAAAACATTTAATTTGAGGCGCTGGAAATGGAGGCATTGGCATTGTGGGCGTCGCCCTGGTTTTGTGAGTGTATAAAGTGTTCTGATTCTGAAAATAGAGAAGAGTTGCGTTTTTTAGAAATTGTTGTTAGGAAAATGGTGAACTAGTGGAGTTGGTATGGAGAATGTATGGATGTTAGTGGTTAAACGTTTATTTGGTTTATTTATCTATGTGCATTTCGCAGTGTGTGGGGCTTTTATTATTTCAAGTAATTTCAGCAAATAGTATGAAAATGACTTTATGAAAAAGTTTCACAGACAATTTGCAGAGTTTTTGTTTACTGCAGAATCGCAAAGGATGCGAGTTCTAAAGTGGGTTTGGTATGCGATATGACGGCATACTAACACATGCATTCGTGTACTATATGAATGTATACTAAAATCCGTGTTGGTTTAGGAGTTAGGAGGTATATACCATAAAAATGAGTGCTGTTGGATAACTGAAATGTAAATTCGGTAGCAAAGGAATTCGAAGTTGCGCTTAAAAATTTGCGAATAAATATATTATCTACCATTATCGTAATTTATGCAAATAAGATAGACTAATTTGATATTTGAAGTATGTATATCTGTTGCACATAATTATAAGTGGATGGTACGTTTCATTTAGTCTAGTAAAAAAAATCACTTTATAGTCTCGCTAGTTGCAACAGAGTACATTAGTTTTGTTCACGTAACGGTTGTTTGTAACACCTTAAACTAATTTAAATAGAAATAGAGCTATATATATATAAATGATCAGAATGACGAGACGAGTTGAATTCCGTGTGATTGTCCGCTTAAAATTCGAGTAAAAATTTAGATATCTTGTTAAAACTTGGTACATACGTTCACATTTTCCTTGACACCTTGAGGACGTTGGTATTGCAGATGGGCGTAATCGGACTACTGCGACGTTCACAGAAGGAATCGGTGTAAAACTTATACAATGGGGTTGGCACTGCCCACCTGCAGGTAAAATCCACTTTCTCGGGGGTCTACTAGACCGATTTCAACCAAATTTGGTGTGTACATTATGTTTGCCTCCTTATATTACAGTGTGAAAATGGGCGAAATCGCAGTCCAACTAAGACTACTTCCCATATATCACAATTTTAAATTCCATATGATTATTTCTCTTTACAATATGTACATATATCAATTAGCAGTGAACATATGGGAGCAAAACTTTGCAGAAGGAGCGCTTTCGAGATATGCCATCTCATGCGTAAAAATTGTCGAATTTGGCACATAACTTTTCCAACTTTTCCCAGTGCCTAATTGCTGACTTTTTACCCAAAATATCGGTCAACCTGTAAGATGTATTATCGAAATTCAAAGCAAATCTTTGTCTGAAAGTATTGTGCCTTGTGTCAAAATGTGTCAAAAATGGGTAAATACTTCCCCAACCTCCTATATACCGAAAATAATATAAGGATTTTCAAACTTCCGGTTGATGTTATATCATATATATCCCAACGAATTGCACCAGCTCCCATATACAATACTACATATAATAATTATTGATATTATAAAAGATGCTGAAGAAAGTTGCTGCAATCAGTCTTCTCTTAGCCTCAATATACCCGCCATATTGATTTCTGACTTTCTTCTTCCGACTTGATTTCCTAGTATGATTTCCGTTTCAATCGTTGACTTTTTCCTCATATACCTAATATATTTAATTAAGCCATTTTGCTGAGTTTATATCATATATATATCATGTGAGTTAATTGGGTTGATTTTAATATAAATATTTCGGACACGAAGCGAAATGTAGTAATGAAACTACGTGAGTCTCCGACCTATAATATAAGTTAATAAGATGCCAATATGATTATATTTCAATCACAATTTCGTTGAATAATGAATGCTGAATTCTTAAGCAACATTTTTAAATATAAAGCTTTGTCAACACCTAAAAATATGTTCCGGCTTTGATCTTTGAAAATTGCAGGAGTATGATATATTACGCCCTTCCTTACTGTTTTAATACGAATTATTTCTATCAGCAACACATCTATCTATTATGTAGATAGGAGCGTCTGTCTAAAGTAAGCCAACTGAAGGACGACCCCAACCACATGCTCAATATACAGAGGACAGGCTTAATCGACGTTGTTTTGTATTGAAGGAGTGAGCAACACTTAGTACTAGTTTCAACCAGATCGAAATTTTGTGGTCAATACTAATGAGAAGGTTGTTGCTTGGTTTGGCTTGGTTTTCCAAATAAAATTTTACAGAAATTGCAGGAAAATATACAAAAAAATCTAGAAATTAAGGATTACGAAATATGGTATAAATTTATTTATATTTATGAGAATATACATTGATAATATTATACTGAAACTATACTTTCGGCATTAGCACAATGCAGATCTAGAAAGATGACCATGATAAAATTTATTTGAAATCCGCTTCTTTGGCAATATCGTGCAGACTATATATACATATTATACAAGACATTGCATGGCAGCAACTCACCAAATGCTATAAAACACACTCAAATTACACGCTTGCATGCAATGACATTTTAACGACTATCTATTTATATATGCTATACATAACAAATAGAATATATGAGTTTGTATAAATCCAAACCCCAAATATTTTTTTTCACAAAAACTATGCGGTGGAATCACATATCGGAAGAAGTCAACATTTTTAGTATATCAAAGCATATTGTAAATACTCACAAGTACATATATGTATGTTTGTAAGTGTGCATACAATAATGTTCACGCATATGTGCCTAGGGCCATTTGTCAATGACTCAATGACACCCTCTGTAAATACTATAAATATACATACATACATAAGGCATTAAACAGCAGAACTCACTCAAATGAAATGAAGAGGCGACGAAGCCGAAGAACCCCCAAAGTGGGGGTTTAGTGTGCTGAAGATATTATATATGTATATTATACATATGTTAGATGTATGATTCTCGTTTTCGACAAAGCAGTTGAAAATACTTTCTTTCAACACAAAGAAAAATACTGATATTGATGAAATAACTCTGATGATGATATTGTCAGAAATTATAAATATTTGGTATTTTCCCATTTTTCTCTTTTGAATGCATATTCTTCAATTTTCTTAAAGCTTCATTGGGAAGAATATGCGTTCTTGCCATAACCTTTCTTTGCTTTCTGCATTTCACGCATTAATATTATTTTGCTGGCCAAGCATTTTAAAAATAGCATACTAAACAATTACGATTGGCTTATTTCGAGCGGTACGGAACATTTTGAACCATTATATTTAGCCGATGGCTATTTCAATTTAAATATTTAGAAGTTGATATTCAGAAGAAGAAATTTGTGAATTCAAGTTGTGTGTCAAAATTGTGTATTGTGTGCAAAAACATTTATTTATTAATTTACAAAATTTATTTATTTAAAAAAGTCAAAAGCAAGAAAAATTTTTTATTATTTGTTTTGCTTAAAATACTCTTTACCGTCCTGAAAACATTATTCAGCTGGTAGAATAGGAAAAAGAGTGTGTCCTTTACTATCTCCTATAGTGTCAAAGTGTTTGAGTTAGTTAGCTTCAGCACGTAAAATTTTAAACATGTTCTCGAATCTGCATTTTTCAAATCGGGCGATAATGGTACTCGAACACTATCACATGCACATTTCGACCATAGTTTCACAGTAATATTATCCAGTAAACTACATACGATGTCTTTGTTATTATTGCTGCTTATATTTTATTTACAGATTACTGCTCATTTTTGTTGTAAAAAATTGAGCCTTTTTAAAAGTCCTTCAACCTGCGACAAAATTATTTAAAACTAAAACCGTACGTAATTTACTAGCAAGTTTTATGTAGCTAAACATTCCGCTTTTAACTTTATTTCAGCTAGCACGAGTTCCAAGAAGCACTACCCTATGTGGAGGTCCTCTTGAAAAAGATTGGCCCAGTAGCCGTTATTTTGCATCAAAAGGTCAATATACAAAAATTTTTAGAAACTTAAATATATCTTTAATAAAGCCAGAAAAAAAAGATTCGATTCGTTTTTCCTTACTTGCAGAATAAATTGTTAAAGTTAGGCCTTTTTCAGATATCTAGACTGGCCTAAACCCTTAAACGAATTAATTTGCTTTCAAATAGGAATGACTTTAATGAACTAAATAAGAGTTATGGACATTTAAAATGACTAAAACAAAAATGAATAAAGTAAAGAAAAAGTGCAGTGTGGAAACAGGAGTGATGGGGCGCCAGGTCCATATTAAGCGTAAAACAGCCAAGCCTTACTTTTAAAAACTGAAATTGCAGACAGCGTCACACGCGGGCAACTATTATTTCACATTTCAAATCACATTCTGTACATGAGCTATTTTTCATATTTCTTATTTGTGTTATATCGGACTCTATTGTAGCATCCTGCTGGCTTAGGTATCGACCTCGTGTATTAATATCATTCATATTTACTTTTTTGATTTTACGCTTATTTTCACATGCAAGAAGCTTTCGATATGAGCACAGTATGACGTGTAAGTAATACACCGCGGGTCAAATTTCGAATAGCTTTTATTGTTGCTATTAAGAACTGTTTTGTTCTATCGGGAAAAAAATATAAAATGTTCATACTTAAATTGAATAATATTAAAGTGAAACAAAAAAAAACGTTAAATGTGCAGCGATTTTAAGAGCCAGCTTCAAAATATAACAGCACATAAATCAAAAGCAACCACAATAATACTACAATAATTCTGGTAAAGCAGCGAAAATGCTCAATTTATATGCTCAATGCTCATTTATATAAATACATTTGCACAATGTTGGAATATAATTTTTATGAAATATAAGTCCATCAATTAGTCTGACTGAAATTCTATAGAATTTCTGTATGGGGATATTATGCTTGCATGCAAAAATAATAGGTTCCTGTACCTTGAAATTAATAACAATAATTGCGTTGAACTCTAACTTTCCTCCACGAAGGTGTGTGTGTTTTATTTATATTTTTATATCATCATAATTATGATGGATCTGAATGGCCATTTGATGCTGACTTTTCGAACACCATTTAGTAAAATTTAAATGTGTTAATTTTTCGATTTCAGTTAAATTTGTTCCCGTAAAATTGTTTAGCTTCGGATCGACTTTATTACAAATAAAGAAAATGAAAACTAAAATCATATCATATAAGTTCTCATTAAAGCTTGCATGAACTTATGGGGAAAAGGTTATATCGTAACTCAAATATACCAATTTAACAGAACTCACACAATTCATCATTACTAAAAGGCATATAAGTTTAAAGTTGTCTTTAAGGCAAAAGTTTAAATATTTTCCAAATGGCAAGATCAATAATAAGTCTAATCTTAATATATATATATACATTCCTTAAATGGCCGTTTGGGTATATTTGCTGAATTTAATACTGTCATTGCAAAGCCCTTCCATTTATTCCTACATCAAAATTTATATAGCTACAAGAAATTAGTTATTAATTTGTACAAATATGTGAAAAACTGCACTGCTATCCGGCATTATAAACTTTTAAAGCTTCAATGCATCACATACGAGTCCAATGTCAACGTTGACTGACTAGTAAACATCAGTAGTAGAACATTAATATTCGCTGACACGAAACTATTCCATCACAATAAAGAAAAACTTCAGAAGAAATATATAGTGACTATGTTTGTTGAAAATCCCTTGTCATTGCTGGCATGCAGTGTGTTGAAGCGATGCAACGGTGGTTTAAATTCGCAGTTGATAGTCAAATATTTAAACAAATAACTCAAGAAAGAGTTTAGTTGGAAGTAAGATAAATTGGACATTTCTGGTATACAAAATGCTAATAAAATGAATAATAATGACAATTATGATCAATATATATACATATATATATATATATATATAATATTTATATTTTATATTTTTATAATTTTTATATTTATATTATATTGGGTTGTTCGGAAAGTCATTTCGTTTTTTCCCGCCAGAGGACTTAATTACGTTTTTTCGAAACTAACTTCACACTTAAGCCCCATAACCATTATATGTCATGAGAGCTGATATTGCAAGGCTTGTGTGTGAAAAAGTTCTATTAATTCTACCCAGTAGTTTTTGGTTGGTGCCTTTTTAAATATGGAGAGCAATAAGCAGCATTTTCGTCATATTTTACTTTTTAACTTCAGAAAAGGTAAAAATGCTGTCCAAGCGAGAAAAAAATTGACGGATGTGTATGGAGAAGGCGTGTTAACAGTACGCCAGTGCCAGAACTGGTTTGCAAAATTTCGATCCGGCAATTTTGATGTCGAAGATGCACCACGGTCTGGAAGGCCGGTCGATGCGATAAAGGCATTAGTTGATGCAAATCGGCGAATCACCACACGAGAGATCGGTGAGAGGTTAAATTTGTCGAATTCAACTGTTTATGGCCATTTGAAAGGCATTATACGAAAACTGTCTTTCATGTTCCCCAAAAAAAACGAAATGACTTTCCGAACAACCCAATATATTATATATTTTCTACATATTATATATTTTTCTTCCAACAATTAAATTCTTTACCATCAGAAAGTGTATACATATATATACACATATATACATATATATACACATACGTACATATATATATATATATATGCAAACATATGTACATCCATATATATACATATATGTATACACTTTCTGATGGTAAAGATTTTAATTGTTGGAAGAAAAATATAAGTTTCGCCAACTGTGCGACATAAACATTTCTTGACTAGAGAATTTATGGAACAGCGCAATGGAAAACAGTTAGATGTTGAGTTAATGCACATCTTGCATTCAGAGCTTTTAATATTTGGTTTACCCCGGATCACGTTAGTAAGGACGAAAGAATAAATAAAGATTTTCAAAAAAAAAAAACAAAACTGATTTGCGTCATGAAGATGGCGCTTACACCTTTGCTATGTGTTCGGCCGACCTAAGTAAACAAAATTGAAAACAAGTAAAAAATCTCTTTAAATATAATATCAAATATTACAAGTTTAAATTTGGTAGCCTCAGATCTTACACTTTTAGTTTTTTGTTTGAAACATATATATAGAGATGAAAAATAAAATAAAACACTCCACTAATAAATCGTTCAATAATTGGTAAAATTCTAAAGCTTTTCTGAGTAGTTCAGTATTATATAGGCAATTCTCTAGTAGTTCGCTGCAGGGAGATTACTATCAGTATGTAATATATGTATGCGCATGTAGGCATCAATATTAACTATTCGTTTATTGAACACACTGTGACAAAGCCTCACCTCACCCATATTCGATATCGTGCATCATCTAACGCTAGAAATCTGCAAGCAATCAGAAATTTTAATCAATAAAGTAATGCACGTCTGCTTAGGTTTCATTCTTATCTAAAATAATTCAATTAGAAAGGAAGAAAGTTATGAAATAAATTGAAACCCGGATCAACGCAACGCAGATGGATATCGTTCCGTCAAAAATAATACGATTTGATTCGCAAGTATGCTCGGTATAAATCATATATGATTTCATTAACTTTTCTTTTCTTAGAACTAAAATTTCCATCTGAAATAATGATTCTTTTTTTAACATAAAATAATCATGAATATAATAATATTTTAACATAAAATAACCATTACGATTGAGGTTTTATTTGTTAACTGATCTCCGAGCGTTCGCATTGTGAATTTCGCAGAAATGAATTCTAATTTTCAAAAGATTGCTCTATAGATTCGGTTGAATTTGAACGATGACATTGGTTATATTGCTTTTAATATTGACCGGTAGCTTCACAAATCGCTACTACCTTGTATAAATTTGTGTGCAAGTTATAGGAGCATTAGTCATTAAATGGTATATCTGTATGTGGGTGAAGCGGTGAAGCGATGATAAGTACAAATTGTTTATAATTGCAAATTAATATGGCAAAGAAGGGTCTATTGCCAACATCTGCACCTACTTGAAGAGGTGGATACACTCAATAAAGTGGGAAAAGCAAAAAAATCAATATTTGCCTCTTAGAAAAATGCTTATTGTTGCTGAAATCATTTAATTTGATTTCCTTTTGTAGTAATTTCTTTATTTAAGAGAGAAACTAATAAAGTTCAAAGTGCTCTACACCACCAAATTAACTTCTCAGCTAATCAAGAACATATAATCAATTATATACAATATATATCATAGATGTGTACTGTGTACCATACATTAGCAAACACGGATCCACTTTTCAGCCTTAACGAGTGTATCTCCCTCGGTTCGTTTATTGTAAACTATTATATACGTAACACAATTTTTGAGGCTAAACTGTAAACTTTGCCCGCAATTTTGCAATTCAAACTAATTTAAGTGTCTAACAGTCTGAACCCAACATTCACCACTCCTAACATTGAATTCTGTGCATTTCCACTACAACTTTACCATACTCTTAATTTTGCAATAAACTACTAAATTTACTTTTCACATTTCTCCCATTAGTATTTTTTGTTGATTTTTTTGAGAGAGTGTATTCTTTTCAACACAAAGCAAATAATTGATAAATGATAAAGCCCTTTTGAGTGAATTCTAATAAAAACTTTACTATTGCAGCTTCGCACTTACTTTCTTTCTCCCTCTTCTCTCCTTACCAACAATTTGTGGTTTGGTTTAGCAGCTATATTTCTACCCTCGTTTTTGTTTTCGCTTGTTTTAATTTAAATAAATGTGGTCATTTTGCAGTTCTCTGACAATACTTTTTCTTTGGACTTTCGATTGGGATGAAATTGCCGATGCCCATTGGTAGGCTAGCAGGTAACTGGGTTTGAATATGGTTTGAATTTCTACTTGCTTTATTGCATTGCTGAATTTGAAAATGTTGTACAGATCCATTGAATACGCTTTTCATTTTTATTTGTACTTATTTGTTTCATTTTCCCCTTAGCGGCAGCACTCATCGCAATTAGCAGTAATAGAGTTGAGCAGTTTAGAATTGAAATCCTATTAACAGATAGCAGTGCATTTTTTGGGAATTGTGGGCCGTCGGAGGGTTGTTTATCAAATCTTTGCGTTAAAATTTTCACACAATTGATTCCTACTACGTAAGCATTTTGGGTAATATATAATGGAATGCTATATATCTATCTTATATTAAAATGTCATTTTCGGTCAGTGAGTAGACGTGACTTGTAATATAATACATATAATGTATGGTCCCCATATGTAAGTATTTTGAAGAACATTAGATGTTACTTTTTCGATGTAAATAAATAAATAATAAATTCGATATAAGAATGTATTCGAAAAATATAAATATAGATGTTAGACACATAGGTAAATTTAAATGTTATATTAATATAACAACATTAAACAAAACTGATAGACTCGGTCTGAACAAACTTTGAAAGCCTCCATGTACTTTGTTTATCCAAGTTTACTTTGAATCAAGTTTTTAGCATAACGATATTTTGAATCATAATTTAACACATCATTTAGTTTAGATGCATTTCTTAATTGAAAAAGTGGTAATATATAAAGGAATAATCTATAATTTCCACCATTGATAGATGAATGTAAGTTCCCTTACTCGAACATGATTCATGAAACAGCACAAGAATGAAAATACGGAAATGTGCCGTTAAGATACACTATGCGCGTTAAGACACGTCCGCAAATTGGGAATGTAATTAGTGTAAAATATTGGAATATGCATATATCGGGATGTCTGCAAACATTTGTTATAAGTAACTGGATGTTGCGAGAGTAGAAGAATATGCTTCGGAAATAAATATTCGTAATTGGGCGAGTTTGTGGACTGATGTCATCCAGTTTTGGCACAAATGACACTAAACTCATTTGTATCATCGACTGATCGATGTGTTTGTGATAAACTAAACAAGAAGTCTGGATCATTTGCATATATAGAGACAAAGAGAAGTTTTGCATCAACTTTATGTACCAATATCAACTATTGTATTTTTATTAAAAGAACAAAGATATTTTGGGAAACAAAGTCAGAAAAACTGCACGAAGAACAGATTTTAATTAATTTTTTGTCAAAACACACTGTAGTAAGTGTGATGTGCTTATTTATGCAATAAACCTTTGCGAAAAAGGTGTTCATATCGGCAACATAGTAGTACAACAGTTTTTGTTTCAATATGCAAAAACAGTACTTGATAAGAGCTTGATTTTTTTCACCGCCGCCACATCCATTGGCCTTTAGCAAAATCTAGGTCACATCCCCAAACACCGCAAGTGTTTTTATTGATCGTATTGACTTCTTATATCAACAATGATTGTTGTAACATATCGCTGTATGTATAGAATTGCTTCGTAATCGACTCCATTCATTCATAGTGATATTCTTAATCATCGAAACTATGGCGAAAGCAAAGCGGTCGTTCACATATACCAGTCATAAAACCATAATCGTCTTTGATATTTTTCATGAATTGCTTTATATCCATTTTTTCATTTATCGTTTCAACTACATTATATCACGTGATTGTGATATCTACTTGTGGACTCCTCGTACGACAATCCCACTTACAATTATTTATTTTGCCTCTTGGACAGACAAACAGACCATTTATACACATATATATATTTTTTTCAGAAGACGTTGCACACTCATTCAACGGCCCGATTTGGTCTGAGAAAGAAAAGTAGAAAGTAAAGCTACTTACCTATGTATGTATATATAGGTATATAAGTAAAGGTATATGCAGTTAATATCGCATCAGTTTATTTAGTCTCTTCAATATATAGCTCAACTTCAAGTCGGTCTTTCTACAGAACTGAAGTCAACCGAAAAGGTAACTGTTAACCAACTGGCAAACAGTCAAATAACAATGAGGTGAGTTAGTTGATCTGTTTCCCTGTCGAACCTCGCCATTTTCACCAGCACTTTTGCTGTTCAAATGGTCATTTTTCGTCGCCCTCTGTTTGTTTCCTGTGTTTTTGCAACACTGACTTCGTTTTCTGGTAAAGGATGGAGAAAAATTGCCGTTAGAATAAGAAAATGGCAAGCAATTTATCTTCGGGTTGGCGGTATTGGCATAGGTTTGCTAACAAATACTTCTCAAAATATATATAAGTAATTGGAGTGTGGGTACTCTTCGGCCAATTCCGTCATCCGTTCGTTGTAGTCGGTTCGTCGTCATGATTTCAGTGATGCTCGGTGTTTGTTAATGCACGAAAGCGAGTGAGTTTGCACCTCAACTGCTTGCATCCTCAATGCTTAACATCCGTTCGCTGATTGCCCAGCCGATAAACGTGCGAAGTTTTATGGCCAAGAGAGCGTTAAACTGTAAGGAAACTCTTTTTTCTTTTTAACATTTCACTTTTCTATGCTACGTAGCTACGCTGTCTTTTGGAATGCTGCACTTGGCTGGATTTACTTGAACTTTGATTTCGTGTGTTTTATTATGTTGTTATGTTTTCGCTTCGCAAGTGCGAATACGGTTTGGTATATCTTAAATGGTTTGCCAGCTTTGAAAACACTTTAAACTTTCGTTTACTGAACCCAGAAGTGTCGTCGGGTACATAAGTAGCACGTTGTGGTTACGTAGCGTTAGATACACTGAAAAGATAGGACTAAATAAGTTTGGAAGGAAGAGCTATGTTTGGCCATTGGAGAAATATAACTCCATACCAGGTTTAAGCTCACACATATGTGTACATCAATTTTTCATGCAACATCTCATTAATTCCGGTAGATATGCAATGTGGAGTCAAATGTACTCGATATTATTTTGTTTTCGCCACAATAATGTATTTAATTGTGTGAAATCATTTGTCTGAAAGTCGAAGAAGTCAAGAATACAACTCTTACTACAATTGAAACTCTTGAAAATTACTTAAGATTAGAAGCTAAGACTTTTCAAAAATCTATTGTTATTTATATGAAAGCTTCACACTAGCAATATGCATCGAATTTTTACCTGTGAACTTACACTTACCTATCAGAGATTTATAGAAAACTTTATTTGAAAGAAGAATTTAAAAGTATACGTTTACATAACATACATATCGAATTCGAAAAAATTTCTTTCTATGTTCCAAAATGTGGCAGTCGTAAAAGGGCAATAAATCACAAGTCACATAAAGTCGTCTGCACTGGTTATAGTGGTGACGCATGGGTACACTAGTGACGGAAATCGACAACTTTGTTATATTATTTAGAGTACACATATTTGACATTTAAATATATGCATAAACTTATTTTCTGAGTACCCGTTTTTCTTTCAGGCTCAACGTATCGATAAATAAATGTAGTCATTGCCGAATTCAGCAGCAACCGTTGCTACATAAGTGTAGATTCCAAGTATAACGTTCTCTTTTGGCTAAGAAAACTAACTTCTATTTTGGAACTGTCAAATCTGGCCGAAACTGGTGTGTCAAATTATTTAGGAGATATCAGCCAAGTAGTAGGGGCAACTTTGTCTTCAAAGAAGCTTAGTGGTTCCTATCATTATGGCCGTCTTTTTAAATCCGACACCCCACTACAAGGAATGGCCAATTCCGAGAGATTATAACTAGGCACCAGTATGTGTCCTTAGCATACCCTAAAAAGCATTGTGTGGGAAGTATATGTGTTTTCATTTAGCTTTCTTAACTCCTAAGTTATTCATTGTATTTTGACGCGAAGGCGTTCAAAATGCAGCAGTTCTGACTTGCAATATCTCTATATTATGTGCAGATGCAGACGCTTGTCTTTCAGATCTTCATTTCGCGTATGTATTCTAGAATACTTTAACTAAGAATGAATCGGTGAATTGTATACAAAAAACACTATTATGTTCGTATAACTGTATCTCTATAGGTTTTTTACATAGCCTGCTTGTCTATAGAAATGGAGACAATCATTCAACGGAATGATCTTAATTTAAATAGGGCATGCAGTTAATTGATTTCTTTTGCTTATTTGACTGCTGTGCTCATTCTTCGCGGAGTCTGTTATTGATCAAAAAATAGTCGGCACACCCTTGGTGTTGTTAGGCAAGCTTGCTCGCTATGTATTGTAAACATATGTGCATACATACATATTTATGTAAATACATCCATACATACATATGTACATCAAAATTTTAATCACA
This sequence comes from Bactrocera minax, assembly GCA_021498325.1. NCBI lineage: Eukaryota > Metazoa > Arthropoda > Insecta > Diptera > Tephritidae > Bactrocera > Bactrocera minax. The sequence goes on along the minus strand of JAKEEE010000044.1, from coordinate 96,847 downwards.
AAAGCTGGAGTTTGCTTGGGGTGTTTGATGCGTGTATACAGCACATACGTATGAGGTATTTGCAGCGATTAGTATCAGTGTGAATTCACCAGAGAAAATATTCGTTTAAAATATGCACTTAAATGACAACAAACATTCTATGTACATACATCCATATGTAAATATCTATATAGGTACACCAGGAGATGCAAAATAAAAGCTGTTGTTGACAATGTTGCTGTTTTTGATTCTCTGTTTCTGTTTCTGTTCTACCATGCCGCTGACAATCCTTTACTCTGCCCTTATTCAGTCAAATACCTATTATAATTAACTCATACCTATTTGTGGGATGCTGAGAATGCACTTTCGTATGTACATATGTATGTATGTACATATAAGGCAGTAATAGTCTTAGCGCTGGAAGGCTTTAAATTTGTGGGAGAACAACATGGCATTGTTGTTACAGTGCTTGTTTTTGATGTTTATTTGTGTTGCTGTTGCTGGTATTATTGCCGAAACCGTTAAGGCGATACTTCGTTGCAACAACAACGAGGTCGTCGAGGAGTTGAGTTCATAAACTATATTTTACGTATAGAGTACATGGACGGACATCTTAGCCAAGAGGGAAAGTGCAACCAAATCTGGCATTCAATTTTCACACATTGCTTTGTTCCAAACTTTGTCATAAGCCAAATGGAGACAAACAGTGGATAGTTATGGAATGGGTATGGTAGTTGAGGGGGAGGGTAAAGGGGTGCTCTTACGTACAGGATGACTTTGATGAGCTAATGGCATTTGCAGAAACGGCCAGTGAACAACCACAATTACTGCGAAAAACTCTTAAATTGTAAAATGCGATCACAAAGTTTTGCGGTATTTCCAACACAAAAGGGAAGTGATCGTTATTGGGCGTAAATAATTGCATTAAATGCGGAAATAGGGCAAAAACAATTAGGCGTGACAAGGCAACTAAATTAAACTTCTACCGCTTTTCTACTTGTCAACATTTATTCAGGGGTAATCTAATTCCTGGTTGCCGATTTGGTTGAGATAAAAAACGAGCAGAAATCGTGGGCGGTTTACTTGTAACAATCGATTACCTGATTTTAGGTTTAATTAATATATATTAATGTGTAATGGGATATCAATTCAATTGATCAGGCATGGTAACCGGTCTGAATGCAACATCCCCATGAAGGAATCGCTTCAAATGAAATATTTTCTACAAATCTTTTTATCGGAAAATACTTGAAATGTTTACTTACATTTTCTTTCGCAAAGAGTCGTTCAATTCCAAATAAACACCAATTAGTCTCAAGTTACCATACAAAAGAGCAATCTATTATTTGTTTAATTAGAAATAAATTTACAGAAAAGGCGTCCATATAAGACCCTGTGAAGTGAGCTTAATCATAGGAGAAAGGCGTATGTTTAGTGGGAAAACAAAAGTCATCGAAAGAAAGACATGTTTGAGTTTATTAAAAATGCAACTGTTGCATCTACATGTTTTGATAAATTATCTCGTTTCATGCATTAGATTGTAATAAAAACCGTATTACATTGATTGTAAAGGTTCAGTACACTTTTCATACAGCTGCCAAATACAAATTGTTCAAGGGAAATTAAGTACACTGGAATATGTAGTGAGTGTATTTATATACTAATAATGAATATTTTTGTATGAACCATTATAAAAAAATCCATACTTACATCCAGCGTACACATAAAGAAATTTACTTATACATATGTGTATATATATGTTTGGGCGGGAATTTAAAACGATGGTCCGAGCCGAGTACTTAAATTAAAAGCAGGCTTTTGCTCTTTTCGAAAGAACAGCAAATGGTTTTAATGTATGATGTATGTAACAATATGAGTACAAATCAGAAGTTGTTGCGTTGGGTGAAGCACTTTACCCTCGCGAGAGCGTTTGACAATGCATTTAAAACTCACACGCTCGTACAAGTGTGCCTGGGTACGAACAGCGCTGGCATCAATGCGGTTATCTCCTGTAAATACATATAATCATGTATGTACTACATATATAGATATGAACGTCGGTCTCCGTTTGTGCTTTTGTGTGCACCGCGTTTACTGCTATTTACAATCGTAGGTCGCGACGAATGGGCAGCCCATCCTGCTTCCTAAGCATTCCAATGCATGAGGCTGGATTGTGGAATTTAATGTTTGAAAATGAGTTTTGTGCGTGCGTGAATTTAATACGCAGCCATGTACGATGACTTCCACGCTCGAGTAATTTGACAAAGGCTAAAGATGTTAATTTATATGAAAATGCTACTGACAGAGCAAGTCCCCTTTGCCATAATGAAGAGTTCCAATATTAAGGCCACGAGAAAGCATTTTCAATAAAAAATTTTACCTAGCTCAGTAAAGCTTACAATGGAATGATGATACTATTATACTTCCATGATGACTGCTACTTTTTAGATCGTTGGTTTTAACTTCTTTTCTTTTCAATTATTCTGTTTGTCGTTTAGAGGAGTATTACAACCTTCTCATATTTGAGTATAATAATTTACGTATTCTTTCATAAATATAATAGCTACTTTTTACCGCAACTATAATGTGGAAAGGGTCTAAATAAGTGTGGGGATTATTAAAAATAGAATGCTGTTGTATTCGATTTTCCTATTCCTTTATGAACTTCAATAACTTTCGGAGATATGTGTGTGTCTCAAAAATTTTAGTGCAATTTTATCTCACATGTATAATCTAGACTATGCCAGAAATTCTAAACTGATTATCTAAACTGATCATCATAATATCATCTAAACTGATTAATGCGCATTCTTTTTTTGCTTGCTAAACAACGGTGTTTCCTAAATTTCATTTTCGGTAATGGGGTTCGTGAAGTTAGGATTGTTCCAATTTAGCTGAACGGACAATAAAATTTCAAAATTATAATCTTTTTAATTTTGGTATAAAGTAAATAATTTTTGAATCATAAAAGCAAAACATCTAATTTTGACATGACATGATTCCTAATTTTGACACGTGAGTGAAAACTTTTATGAGAAATTATTGATTGGTGCTAACGACGCAACACATATTTTTGGGTTCTTTATAGATATTCTTTACAGATGTTTTATTTCTTACCTTTAAACAAAGAAATCTTATTGTTATTTCACTCATTTGTATAAGATTTGACATTTACTTCTTTTTTATGGTTTTGTTTCCTCAAATGTCCGCTCCTTTATGTGCGGACACAAAGTGCCATAATTTCCTGGCCGATTACAAGCCGACGGTTGATTACATCAACAGATGAGCGTTTTCCGTTTCACCTTTTCCGATGCTGTGAGCAGTTTCGAGCAGGAGAATAATTTTGTCGCTACTCGTTTTGGAGCTTGTAAGATGGCAGCTGAAGCGATTACCAACACAATCATAGAGTTGGCAACTGTACGTCTTTCTATTTGAGTGTTTTATGTAATGTAAGCAACCTGGGGCTCCATTCTGCAATATTGGAAGACGACAGGAAATGTCGCATCAAGCGCGGTGATGAATTTCCTGCTGTCTACGACTTTTAACAGCCACCGAAATTGCCTACTAGCGCCGGATGGTTGGCTGCTGATAACAGTTGCCGCAGAACTACACCATCAACTCAATTAAACTCGGAATATTCGTATACAAGACGTTGACATCCAAAGCGTCTGTGAAAGACGATGATGGTGACAGGATAATTCTTGTGCCATCAGCCACTCATCTTGTACTTGTACTTTTGCGTACTTTTATACCAGCGAAAAAGATGATGATCGTTATACAAACATTATCACAATTCATGCTTCTGAACAGTGCCATGTTTTTGCAGTATTTGGCATAACCACTTTGTTATCTCGCATATACCATAGATACAGAAATTAAATTAAGTTTTGTCTTCGCTGAAAGGTGTTTGAAATTATGTTTACCGCTGAGGCATTTGTTGATTGTCGTAGAACGTGTTTACGTCCAGATTTACGTTGTCATAACTTGCTCATTACATAATCTAGCAATTGCTATATAAATATTATAATATCTGTACTACAAATAAGTAAGCGGTATGTATATATGTACTGCTTAACTACTTCATGTACATAGGGCTATGTGACAACAATACTTTTCTTACTTCGATGGAATAAATAAAAACTAGGTAGTTTTTTATTTACTAAATCCCAATAGTGTATAAACCTAATTTCATTAATTTTTGCGTTGAAATTCTAGGCGCAGCATAAAACATATTCCCCATTCAAGAGGCTGGAATCCAGAAACAGTGGCAAATTGAAACCATTTTCCACGCTAATCCCATTGTTCAAAAATAAGTGGCGTTAGCAGCGAATGAACAATTTATAGTTTTGCTGTACAAAGTAATTAATAGTGGATTCCAAAAGTAGTTTATGGTAGTGAAACGAGAGACGGCTTAACTAAAAGATAATTAAGTAGTGCATGTCGATGAATCTGTAATAAGTAGCGATTTGAACAAGTACTTAAAAGTTAGTGGATTTATATGTACATATGTAGCTGGTGAATGACGTCAGACTGTGTGCTTCTCATGATCGATTTACTCAATAAAAATATGCTGTACGTAAAATTAATAGTGTTATAAATGATAACGATTGATTAAATTACTGAGAGCACTCACTTACTTTCACTTACTTATCTTACCGTTAAAAGCGTTGAAGTATTTTACGTATCATTCCTGTAGGTTATTCATAATTATTCACCTCACTGTGTCATTTTATGAATGAAGTAAAATCTTTCGTCTCAGTCAGAATATTTTTCGCCTTTATTAGCTAAATTTTTCTTTACCATTTTATGTATGTGCTTATGAATGTATACATTTATATATAGGGCATACATATTGTATATTTCTTCATTATATGTTTCTTATATATTCGCAATTTCTCATTGCTCACTTAGCTTCATTACTTGTTGTATCATTGGTAATTATTGTACACTAATTTGTATTCTTTTGTTCGCTTTCATTGCGAAAGTCGGCCGACAGAGCTTCCTTAGAGCTGGAAAGGAAGCAAACTAAATGGAACCATGAAACTATGAATAGACAAATCTGAGCAAGGATGTCATTTGAAAGAGTATGTAAAATTTGAAAGAGGCTTTCGGTAGATGGAAAGTGAAACTTCGAATCATCTAATTATATAAGAATATTGAATTTTGTCTGCCTGAAGAAATTACCTACTTCTTAATTCAACATAACTACTTAAGGATATCATTTCTTAGTTAAGACTTTCTGTTTTAACATGATTCTAGGAAGCGTATGAAATTAAATTGATTTTTAAAACATACTCGCAGCTTGATAAGAGTAACATTTGATCTCCCTCTTTCCTGCATGGCGCATTTCTACTATTTGTGTAAATATTTTTCACTTATGAAAATATTTCAATCACTAAACATACAAGTGTGTATGTATGAATATGTGTATATTTAAAATGTGTATATGAAAGTGTCAATGTTTTGTTACATTCTTAGTATGTGTATATGAGTATTTCTATACTTAATTATACTTAGAGCTAAACAAACATGTTAGAGTAGTTATTGTTTTATGTCAAAGTTTGTTCTAAGACTTCGATCGACTTCAAATTTTTTGGATTAATAGTCATACAATTATTTTGATATCATGGCTTATTTTAAGTGATTATTTTAACTTTTATAATAAATCGGTTTATTAACTAAACACCCTTTTCTTTTAGGAAACACATAAATCACAATATTAAGTTTTAACTACATTTAATTCTGCACTGAGCAAACATTTTCTTTTCGGTCATTACAATTTCTTAATTCCTCATAACTTTTGGTAAGTACGCACATTTGATTTACATATATTTCTCCGGTTTGTTTGTTGCTCTGTTTCTAAGTCTTGCAATTATCCCGAATGCCTCATCTTAGTTGCCATAATCGTCGATGAACGTGTCGATAATATATCGTTTTACCTCGTTTATTGATGTACGTTTGCTGGAGCATTGATGGCGTTCCTGGTTATCGGGTAGCAGTAATAATTGTTGTAGTTCGCCCTTTTATTTATTGTAATTAATTTTATTTGTGCAATATTATAAATAGATAGAAAATAAGAAAAATGGAAATTTATTTCTTGAGATTTTAATGCTTGAGAATAAGAATAATCTTATCGCCGCCACTAGTTAAATGGCTTTCAGAAATAATCGCAGTTTTAATTATATACTTTAACACCATTATATTTTCATTCTGATTTGTATAAATACGCTTTCGTACCCATTATAACTGAATTTGAATTTTTAGTACAAAGTGAATATTAAACATCTAAAACTTTAGGAACAAGTTTTTGCCCATGATGCCAAGAGATCTTGAATATGAAAAATCAAAAATATGTTTACGGCTTATGCATATTCCACTAGAGTATATACTTGGAAAATATTCTAAATATATATGTGAGTGAAAAAAGAAAACTTATTTAAAGAATTTTCCATATATAGGCAAAGCTTGATCAAAGATTTGCCAATGTTATAGCTCAATACCATTACTTTTATTATCATAATTATTCTCGTTATGCGATAATTAAATACGGATTTCTCATAAAAGATGTTCATTGATAATATACATATATGACTGATTGAAGCTTTGACCAAAATTTAGTAATGAAAGTAATGAATTCCTTACATAAAGCCATACAAATGTTCTTGAGCGGCAATTTCACCCCATTTGTGTGTGGCGGAATGCGCCTTAAAACTCACATTAAAGCCTCGTCCAATTTCCACGTCGGCATCCAGTGGCAGCGTGTAAAGGCGTTTAGACACAACAAAACTATTTGTCCAGGAACAATCGGTATAAATAGAAATGAAATCGCCATTCTGTATACTGCAATTATGTCCGTGGCAAGTGCAGGAAGGAGGCACACATGCAAGAATAAAGCGAAAGATATAAATGTGCTTTTAAAAACGAATAAAAATCCTACCAAAGAACTGTAAATTTATGCATATGTATTTGTGCATATAAGGGAGCGAAAGAAATAAAGTTTGAAACGATAAAAAAAATTGCTTGTATTGCAACGCAAAAGGTCAATTTGTGCAACAGTTAGATGTAGAAAGAGAAATGATACAGCAGAGAATCACTAGTAAAAAAAATTGTTGGTTTAACCACTCCAATAGCAGTTTTAAATATGGAACGTGTGAAGCGAATGTGTGTATGCCATATAAAAGAATGAAGAGGTGCGAAGCGTCGTTAACCGTTTCCATTTGGTATTTGGTAGGTCGAACTGTTTCAGTATTTATACTTCCGCAGCATGTTCACAAAGTATAGTATTTTTGTTCACTCAACGTTTGTGTGTAACAATTGAAACTAATCGAAATAGGTATAGAGTTACATATATCAAAATGATAGGCACAACGAGACGAGTTGAATTCCGGGTGTCTCTCTGTCCATCTGTCTGTGCAAACGATAACTTGAGTAAAAATTAAGATATCTTGATGGAAGTTGGTGCACATATTCCTTGATACTATGAGAAGTTTGAATTTGCAGATGGGTGAAATCGGCCCTTTGCCAAGCCCACAAAATACCGTTAATCGAAATATTATAATTGGTTATAACTAAGCCAAAAATTAAGATACAAAACTGTTATTTAGTACAGGCAGCAACGAAGGGTGGGGCAGTTGTGGTTTAAAACTTCTTAAAAAATGGGTGTGGCCCCGTCCCCTAATGGTTTAATCATTCACAAACTGTTTAAGCCAAATAAACCAAACTTGCTGAGGACAAGCCTTTCAGCACCTCCTCTGATAGTAAAAATGTATTCGTTATATATTATTATATTATGTATAGTAAAAATCAGATGATAACCACGCCCGTTCCCCATATAACGGTTATATTGAAAACTATAAAAAGGACGATAACTCACTAAATAAATGTTTCAGAAGCATCACGTTTCACAAAGAAGATGGTACGGAGGGAATGCATAGGGACCAGTGTAAAAATTGGAAAATGAAATGCTATATCTCAGGAGCGACTTCACCAATTTCAACCAAAATTTGTGCATGAACTTTTCACGATATTTGGACATGCTTTCTTAAACATAATGTTGTGAAATCTATGTAGACTTGGCTCTAAACCCCATACTACTAATATAATGGTATCCAGGCCTCCAATCACTTAATATATTAAATTTCGTCCCTCTGGTTTAGTTTATATCTCATAAATCTTACTAAAAGACGTCTCAATTTATTTAAGCTAGAATACTTCAATTCGTTTTATATCATTTGGTTGTAAAAACATTGGATATCGGTATGTATCTTGTTGTAATAGAGTATATTAGCTTTTTATCATAAAGTTTTCCAACACCCGAAAGTATTTCCCCGCTTTTGATCCACGGTAACAACCGAACTTAGCCCTTCCTTCCTTGTTTTTGTGACCTCTTCATGAGTCATATATTTCCTACATTCGAATTGCGTATAGTAAAAGGAAAGAGCCTATGAGGTAAAATAAGGCAAAAATAAAATGATGAATTAGGTGAAACAGACAGACGATGTACTCTAAGGTGCATAGCAGGGCATATAATCAATATACATATGGCATTATGTTATAACGTTGTGTGTATATGTGTGCGAAAATATACATATGTCTCTAAGGATTACATAATATCCTTAATTGTTATAAAACCAATACTTGCTTTCCGTCATGTATTCTCCTTCTCTTTGGGGAGCTTAATGTTCCGTTGCTAAATAGGGCACATGTACGAGTAAGTCCCTCTGCACCCTCTATATGGATTTACTTAAACTTTAAGCAAGTCTTAGTATGAAGCCCATTCTTCCCCAAACAATACCGTAATTCGCATAAAAACAAAAAACTTTTTAGGTATTTTTACACTACCCATATATGTATGTATATAATATTTAACTCACCTGATGGCCACTTGATGCCAAAGAAAATCGTATAAATTAAATTTCACTGGCAGCATTTCAGTGGTGCCGTCTCGCTCCAGATACAATCGCAGGCCGTCCTTGCATGATTCCAAATACATATTGTGGGTGACGTTGCGTATGGAGAAAATTGTGGTTGCGCTTTTACTGTCGTTCTGTGCGGGCCACGTTGAAAGCCACGCGCGTGTATACATAGCAAAGAATGCATTTGTAGAGTTGTAACGGTGTAAAATGGTGAAAAATAATGGCATGCATGTTTGTAAGAAAAAAAAAAGATTTTATAATAAGAATAATATTTTCTGGAAATCAACAAAAACAATAAACAATCAACAGAAAGAGTCGATGCAAAACAAACGCTTGTATATATGTGTGTGTTTGTGACTGGTGATGGCGTCGTTTGGTGTCTACGTGATGCCCTCACGTTCTTTTTTGTCGCCTGTCATAGAGTTTTTCAATCTAGTATTGAAAGTAAATCACTTAAAAAGCTCACTTAACATTGTGTGTATATACCAGCCTATATATTCTTCTTCGCTTTATTCGCATTTAAGATTAATTTAAATTTAAACTCGCTCTGTACTCGTAGTATTTACTATATAGTAATGAAGCTTGTGTTTTCGAAATTGTTTACACTCTACTCAAAGAAGTACATATGATCCGCAATCTTTATTCCTCATACAGGCATACTCGTATGTGCAGATGTAAATACCATTAGGTAATATGTACTTGTATTTCTTAATTAAATAATTGATTACTATTTGTATTACTAATCGAAATTTGTTGAAAAAAAAAAAACAACAAATCTTGTGCATATGTGCAGTCAGTAAAACGAAAAAGTATTTGTTGTAGTCCATCGATTGGTCAGCCGAATATCTTGTTTTCATACAAATAAATGGATTTTGGTAATAACACCAGTACAATACCAATTTTATACAAGAGAAAAAAACTTAGTTCAATTGTGAAAGGCTTGTGAAACGTTTTCTTTCCAAATTTTTACATTAATAAATTTTAGTCGACGATTAGAAAATGTTAGTCTGTGCTAAAGCCTACAATTCGACGATTAGAAAACATTAGTCTATGCTAACAATATACGAATATTATCGCACAAATTGTTAAAAGAAATTCCACAGATGTTACGTCTTCTGTTTTACTACTTTACTACTTTTACTGTTTTACTGTAATGCGAACCCGTTTGATAACAATAAATCAAGCGTAAGTACTAATACTTACCCGAACTCGCAAGGTTAGCATTATCGTAAAGTTTAGCGGATTCCTCCAACTGCGTATATAGCCAATGTTTGCTGGCGTTGTCGAAGGTGCATTGTTGCCAATAGTTGCTGTGCTGCCAACAGCATTTGCATTTGTCGCACCGACGCCAGAAGCTCTGATATCAGCGTCCGAAATGGAGGCATCTCTGTTGTTAGTAGCTGATGTGGCGCCTGTTGTAACCGCATTGCCAGCCAAGTTAACGGCCATTGATGCGTCTAGCGTGCCTGATTCCACCGTGGTAGCTGTTGATGTGGTGTGGCTATCAACCGCTAACGACATTGCGTCAGATGATTGCAATGAAACTGTTGCGGGGATTGCAGCATCCTCCGGCATAGGGACCTTTTTATAAAATTTTAATAAGTCGTTTATGTCATCTAGAATGTGCAAAGATAAAGATATGGAAAACATTTTACTATTTAGCATAAAAGTAAACAATAAAACACAAAGGAAAACAATATTTGAAAACAGAAATCAAGATAGGGATATCAAGGATATGTGCCGTATATCAACTTAAGAAGGACGGAAATAAATATGTACATGCCGATTGAGTCCAAATATTGAAAATGCTGCAACTTTTTCAAGGTTTATGAGTACACAATCGTCTAACATGTAAAGGAGTGGAAAATATTATCAACGGGTATATATGCACGTATTAATCAGTGCTGGTTAACGTTAACCCGGTAGCAATCAGAGTTCGAAATGGTATTGTCGAAATGCATGCAAACACACAACATACACGTATATTTTTTTTCAACTCATGTGCTATACTAACAGTTCCTAAGGAAAATTGTTGAAATTTGGGTTTAAAGTCAGTTGTAGATCAGTCCCGCTACAAAGTGATGTAAGACACTCCCTCTACATTTACATTGACTCGATTATAATGCGGGTATACTTGATCACTTACCGTTGCAGTCGAAGGTGTTGCAATTTCGCTGTTCTATGTTGTAACCTTCACAAAACATAGTGGAATAGTTTTTCATAGGCCTTCGTCGTTTATGCTGATTATCCGTTGTATTCTTCGATTTCATTTCGCTTTGAGTTTTTTTATTTACTTCATTTGCGAATTTGTCAATTACTTTCAAGTGATTATTGTTGAGAGAAGCGCCTTCATTTACTCGGATATTAGTTTCGAAAGTGCGGACCAATCCTTCGATGTGGTCTTTGTTTTTGCCTTTGGAGTAATCAACTCGGTCAGTTTTATTGGTTTCAGATGTTCTTCCGTCGAATGCTGCTGCCGGTGTGGGTGTTCGCATAGTCAATATTTTCAGCAAATTAGATTCTGGTGTTGCATTAATCTCATGGACTGATTGTTCTTTTGATATCGCAACTTCAGCAGCAGTAGCAGTAGAAGTTTCATTCCCTGCAGTGGTTGCAAATTCAGCGGAAACTTCCACGATTATATTCCGTTTTCGCTGCTGTAAATTGTCGCTACCATCCTCTGCAATTGGGTGCCTTTCTTGTTCCTTATCATTTCTGTGCCGTATTGCCACAGTATCAAAGTCAGCGCTGTTGAAACGTTCTAACACATTATCTAGCTGATCAGTATTGTCAAAGCCTGCACTGTTCAGGCCGTCAACGGCAACTTCGTCATCGTCCACCTCAGCGTCAGTAGCGGCATTCAGGTTTAGGTGCCTGTTGAAATCCATCATCGGATTATCAAGCAGACAACGGCGAAACCGTTGTTGTACACCTTTGCCGCATGTAACGCTGCATAGCGTAAAATCACTCCAATAATCCCAACCTGTGGTAAACAAGTCCCCAAGTCCGAGTACAGTCCGTTTTTCAACAGCCGGTGGTTTATGTATGTCACAAAATTTCAAGTTGTTGGATTTGTTGTTAGCCGCCATGGAGTTAACCGTATGAATGTTTTACTCTCGTTGTTGTTTTTGTAAATTCAGTTGGCAGGAGTACGTTTATGAGCATTGCAGTGGAGGCATGTTGCGATATGGTGCCATAAATTACGCGCCGTGTGCGTAACGGTTATTGTTACAGGAGCGGCAGACAGAGTTACATCAGATGTTTGTCACGGCAGTATGTCGTTCGTGGAACGTTCATCATTCATCATCAACAGAGCCATCGTCGGAATTCGTGCCGAAGGTGTTGGGTGTTGAGGTGGTGTGAATGCATGTTGTTTCGAAAGTGGTTCGAAAACGGTAGTGGTTCAACAGTAGCCATCATCGTGTGTTGCAAATGAAATAAGAATGTGTGACAGGTAGTTTGTATTTTAAATTTTATTTTTATGTTCGTAGTGGTTAGATGGATATTTGCGGAGACAATGAGTACCATTGTGCACATATTCGATGTGTAGTCAGTTAATACGAGTTAAGTTTTTTACTTAAATTGAAATTAATTATTATTGTTATTAATCCGAACTCAACACAACATAATTAATATATTTAAGTTTTATGAGTTTTTTATCATCTTCTATTTCGTTTGTTCAATTTGTTCAATCAAATTATTGACAGTATAGCAATTATTAGGCTTAAGGTAGATGATGAAATTACCATGACCATGCTCACAAAATCGTGTTAATCACAAAATAGTCGAAGTGCTACAATTATTTAATTAATTAAACCTAAGATATAGAAGTCATTTAGCGTTTTTCTAGGAAGTGAAAATCTTTTAGGCCTTCATATCTTCAGTTAAAGAATTTTTGAATTTTGACTCAGGTCATTTACAGTTATTTTCTTATGAGTATATTCTACATAACTCTAAAAGTTTACATGTGTTCCCAACCGCTAGCGAAATATTTTCCATCAAATTTGTGTTTCTTTCAATATGCCTGAGCTCTGATTTTTCTGCAAATTCAGCTACTTTACATTCTGGAGTTTCTATACGTTTTCTCCTGTTCCCGTCATACGCATGAGAATCGTTGCCAACAAATAGAACACTCAGCCATTGTACCCATCAAGAAATGTTGACAGCTCTAGTACAAGGGATTTGGGCAGGTAAATGTGAATGTGAATATAAAATCGATAGCGAATTGACACTAAAAACCATAGGCTTGCTTGCAGATTTTCCGCTGTTTGGATAGATACAATTGCATAAAAAAATTCTCCCAATTATACTTGAGTATATTCGTATGTAACACGAACTCTACTCACCTTCTGCGTGGTGATGCGGTAACTGATATGTGCTTAACCTGATGGGATCTGGAACGTCTGGCATCCTACTACATCTGAATCCACATCAGATTAATTCTATTTGAAGTCTCTCTCAACCGAAAATAAGCGGTTTAAAGAGCAAGTAATATAATTACAAATAATTTTGAATTATACAAAATATAATCAAATATATGACTATGTTTGTATTCAAACGGTCGAAAGCTTTTAATTTACACAGTATACTATGGAATCTAAATGTGATTTTGATACAAATATGAACCCTTTGGTAAGCGGAAAGCAAACTTTTTTTCGAATATACATACATAAGTACATATGTATGAATTAGAGGGGAATTTTATCGACTTCATTTAAAATCTACGGAATATGCTCCATTAAATCTTAGTGGACCCCTCAATATGTATACTTATATACATACCATATGTGAGAGCAGGCTACGCAATTATAATCGATTGAGTTAAAATTGGGTATGAAGTGAAATATGAAATAAAAGATGACCAATTTTATAAAAGAGCACAAAGAGAAGATATAGTGTTTTTTTTATAAGAAGCAAGATTTGTGCACATACATGAAACAATTAGCCGGTACGCATATATTATTCGACTATTTGATATTAGGTTGCGATTTTACCTGAGTGCTTCAACTCAAGCTTTTATCAATGTTACTTTAGCCTTATGAGGCTATTTCAATATACTTTTGCAAAACGAACTACATTTCAATAAGTAATTTACATTGTTTCACACTCACCCAAATGCTTCCAGATGTGATTCTCAAATTGTGGACTCCAACGGTGCAAACCATTTATGCTGATGGACAAAAAATCGGTTTGCGAAGCTGTGTTCAATTCGTTTGTTAACTTGTGTTGCTGCTGCACAGTTATCAATTTGCCAAAAACAATTAACTCGGTGGGGAGACTTTTCAAAAGGTTTCCATCGAAACAGGACAAAGGCTGGAGTGTTGCATTTAACTGCCTGTTGGTTTTAACAGTGCATTATTGTTCGATATTATTAATTTCAGCTTGAGCATGGAATGAGGTGAAAAAGCAATGGCATAATAAAAGTAAAATAAATGCTTTTCATCATCACAGATGCCAGGTTATTTTTAACTACCCTCAGATATGCGAAGTTGGTAACATACATTTTCATTGAATCCATATTTGAATAAACATATATTTTAAATTTAAATTTATTTTTTATTTGCATTATCAACTCTTTTTAAATATATTATAAAATGAAGTAGACATAAATAACTTCTGGCCTTTAGAGAACAATTTGATCCGAACGGAAATAAAAACTTATAAACTCCTATAAATAAGAGTACAAGTAGCGGCCCTTGAGTAGGAATGTGGTTCTGTCACACATCCTTAATTTTTTGCACTTATGCATTTTCGATGGTATAAGCATAATGAGGGGAAATAGTGCTAGACTGTTAAAAAAGTTTTCAACGAAAATTCGGCCTGGTTGTTTTGTTATAAGCCATTAAAATAAGTAAGAATTACTTAGTTCGTAAAACGACTTTTTTTTAACTTGCGTTTACGCCAGTTTGAAAAGTTTTCAAACCAAATTTCAGCCAACCAAACCAATTCAACTCTATATGAAATATTATCAATATTTAAAATAATTTTTTTTGTTTTTTGCTTTTGACCCCTGCAACAAATTCAATGTTCCATTTGTTTGATAGCATTTACATTAAGATGGAAGAGGGAGAAATAAATAATAATAATAGATTCCAACCTCGTTTGATTTCAGATGAAAATTCTAGAATGTACGCAAAAGGTTTAGTCTGTTGGTGAATTGCAATATGAATCTTGAAAAATTCATGTAGATATTTAAATATATGAAAAAAATATTTTAAAAATTTAACTAAATTATAGATAATAATTTGTAGTATAAAAAAATTCATAAAAATCATTGAGAAAACGCTGCTTTAATTATTGCCTATTTCCACCCTTAAATATGGTTATAATTATATACATTGCTGTTTAGAAATGGATTGTGGTGAAGTTGCCTTCGCATGGGGATATACATATCTAAATACCATACCTACCATACTTACCATTATCGGTTCTCCCTAGTTTATAACATAACAAATTTTTAAGTAAAAAATTTAAGCATAAGGCGAAATAAGTTTTCGAAAACTGACCATTGAGATTCAAATATATTTTTGCAAGTTTTAGTTTTGGAAAGAAGTAAAATATGAAAAAAATCACAACTGACACAAAAAATTGCATGCGAAGTCTTAATTGCAAGTACGAAACAATTAATTTACACTAGAATGTGCATTAGGCTGATTATCGGTTCATTTGTTGGAATGTGATGTTTATGATCCCGATTGCTTATGCCGAAGTGTTGAAATATGGAACGGGCAAAAAACATTCATAAGCAGGTGTCTGCACGCTATAGGCATTCGTGTGGTCAACTTCGTGCCTAAAAGTGCTTTATAATTGCACTTATTACCTTCAACGCAAAAGAAAACACTCATATAGGATGCATACTCAACTCGGCTCACTCATAGAAAGAAAAGTTTTTAAATTGTTTACCCCCTTTTAAATTAAATTGCCACTTTTATACACCGCTAACACACACGTCAACATGCAAACGAGTTGCTTTGTCAGTAATCGTAGCAGTTGCCACCCGTGCAGCCGGGTAGTCATGCTCAAAGGCGTCATATACGTATTCGTCGACATATGTCGTTTAACTCACGCTTCATATTGATATGCAGACTCGGTTGTTGCGCTGCTGCCACTTCCAGTGCCATAGCTGCTACTATGGCCTACGCCACTGCCATCTACTCTAGCGTTGTTACCTCCGCCACCGCTTCCTCCACTTGCTGCATTCTCCGCTCCGGGTGTAATTTTCAAAAGTGACGCGCCTTTGTATATCGTTTCCGGTGTTAAAGTTATTAAAATAGCCTCGTCCACCATTCTAGTCAAGTTTGCCGCTTCTGTATTTACTGTCGTTCCAGTAATAGAGATGTCCGACCGCCGACCTGGTGGTCTCAATGGCAGTTGCTGTTGTTGCGTTTGTTGGGTGGCTGCTGCGTCGACTGTTGGACTGCCAACAGTGCTGTGAAATGTTGCCGATGTGAACAATTTATTTTGCAAATTCTGCTTTTTCATTTCGTCATTGACAGCGCCGCCTCTATCTGCTCCACCGCCAACTTTCGCTGCATTTAGTAATTCATTGGTGCCAGCGTCGTCGGTGAAGATATGTGCGCCAAGAGCTTTCAGTATAACCGGGCTCTTTTTGATCAGTTCGGAGATACTATCGTGGACACAGGGCGCGGAGTCGAGTCCACCTTTTACAGAAATAGGTGTCGAGTGAATACTAGAGACGATCAGAGAGGAACAAAGCAAGACGAAGGTGACAAGCATGAGCCACGATTGCTTGTTGACGCACATTTCTGCCGCCTTTTTTTTTGCACAGCCTACTTGTTTGGAATGTTTAGTGTTTGTTGGAGTTTTCTTTACACTTTACGTAATGCTGTATGTTTCCCGTGCTTATGTTTTCCGTCTGTTTGTTGGGGATATAATTTTGAGGCTACCACGATTTGCTCTTGAAGTGCTAAGTAAAGCGTTGCTGACTGTTGCTGTCGTATTTTTAGCCGCAAGCAACAATTTCACTTCACAGGCGCCTTAAAAGAAAGAGGAAATGTTTAAGTTAAAGAAAAACTATGTGGTCGTTCGTTGCAGTTATTGTACAATACACTGGGTTTTATATGACTTTCTTTAGTGCGCTGTAAGCATTAGTAGACTTATCGTATTTCTTGTTTATTCATTTTCGGGAAAAGTCACGTTTAAAGTTTTAATCCATTTTTATACTGAATTTGAAGTATTCTTCACATTTTCTTATACTTGCTCTTAAGAGGTTCAACAAAACTGATGAATATGATTCATATGTCTCAGTAGGTAAATAAAATATAATCAAAATGTATAAATGTAAGCAGTCGTAATACAATAAAAAACCAAGTGATTTTTATACTAAACCTGCTAGGGTAAGGATTAAAGTACAATTACTCTGTAGAAGAATTGTAAAATTGATAATTGAAACTTTATAGTTATTTAAATCTATTAAGTTGTCTGTTAAGCCGCAAGCATTTTCCGAACTTTCTTCACTTTTCCGGTCTATTTTTAATTTCCTTTACAATTCATTAAATGAGAAATGATAAAAATTTCTTCCCCCAATTGAAGAGCTTAATCGTTATAAAAAGCTCTGCTCTGCAAATAATGCAATTTTTTTACTTTATTAGTATTTTGTTATTGGCCAGTAAATGAGAGTTTGCACACACATATAAAAATTAATTTCGAAAATGTGAACAGTCGCCTGAAGATATAAAAAAAGTTACGTAAAATGAAGTCTCCAGCTGAAACGATTGCGCTCGATGGTTCTGATTTCTGACTTCTTGAATAACTGCGGTTAAATACGCAGGCAATTAAAATAAATATAAATAAGCAAAGGCAGCAAGCCATTCTGCACTCGAAATTGTGACAACAATAAAAGTGCACACAAAATGTTAACAACTGCAGCATGTCGAATGAGCTTGGAGTGCAGAATCGGACGTAGCACCAGGAACATTCGGCAAAGAAAGATCGGAAAATTCATAACACTTAACAATATTTTGACTTAATAGCTGGTGAGAGGATATTAAAAGGCAAAGTGCCACTCAAGTCTATAGAGTGTTTAAGGGCAAACAAATACAATCACAAACACAAAATACTTACATGAAAGCACATATGTACAAATGTACATTGTGCATACAAATATACGTTTACCATGAAGACCAACTGACATCGAAAATATGAGACAAACAATCAAACAACGAAATGAATACCATAAAAACCTAAAAAAGACTGTCTATTGTACAAAATTGACGTATTTCTGCAGATTGCCTTTGCCACAACAATCAACAAACCCACAATCACCTAAAAGTGCTTAAAAGAGCAGGTCAAATGGAGTGATAGCAGAGGACCATCATATTGCATTTTTGCCATTCTTTCCTACAAATTTTCATGATTCACATTCACAAGTATATCGATAGTTCAAAAAATAGGAAAGCGATTTTTGAAATATATAAGTTTTACTTTTTTAAGGCAGACATTTTGTATAATACCCAACAATATGTGGTACAGTGTAATACAATACAACATTGACATTTTTGAAATTATTTTGGGAGCAATATCCTAGAAAATCACTAATTCATTGAATGTAATGTGTTTTCGACAATAGAACAACATGTTCCACTCTTATTCACCCAATGTGAGTACCTTCTTATATTAATTTGAAATAATAAAGAAACAACCCAATTCCTTAAAGCTTCCAAAGTCCCAAATCGGTTAGACTACGCCATATACTTAATAACGTACCATATTTTTTAACCGCAATTTTAATAAACCTTAGAGAAAACGAAGTGGAAAATTAGAGACGGAAACGTTTTTGACGTCACTTTACAAAAAAAATTCATTTTAAATTTTCAAAACTATAAACTACCAACAAAAGTTAAAGCCGTATGGGTAACAGCGAAGATGCAACCCAATTTTCCCTCTACCCAGTGCAGTGTAAAATCTGTTTTATAATCGGGCATCCGGCAAACACTGTAAGTTGAAGACCTTTGACGCTAGCTTTGACCAACTTTGTTTAAGTATAATTTCTCTAATACAATAAATGAGTAATAATGAATTATCATTAATGAAATAGGAAACACCCAATCGCTGAGAATGTTGCTTATTCAAAGAACTTGTCGAGATTGGTAAAATTGCTTTGAACCAAAAATATAAATTCCAGGGGCCAATCAGTCAACATTGCCTTTCCCATATATTACATATCTACTAAATAAGTTTGTATGTGGTACGAATTTATTGAACTGAAAATAAGTTTTATTCTTATTGTTATTGTGTGTAGCCAAGCAAACAACCAACTTCACCATCGCCCACCGTCAGTCCCCTAAATGATCCTTTTTGAGTTGCGCATTATGTATTTTATTAAATAACTTTTGCAAAATTTTACATAATCGCCATAACGGCCACGGGCAAATCCCTCAAGTATGCCCCAAAGGGATGTTAGGTCCTTTAGACTGCTCCGAATAAGCTGTTATGGTGAAAGTAAATTGTTTGTGTGTACAAGGTTCACCTGCCAAGGACCTTACGCACACACTCATACTCGGTCACAAGGATGCGAAGGGATTTTAAGTATAATTCCTACCCTATGTATTTGTAGTATTTACAAACGTCTCGTTTAGAATGTCTACTCACTTCTAAAAGAATGTTTGTACGTTTGTGTAAGTGTATCTGTTTACAACCTGTTTTTGTAAGCTTCTAGCTTTTAGCATTTTTTAAGAGTATCGATGCTTACGTCTATGTGTATATTTGTGGTCACATCCATAAGAATAACATTTAATTTTCGTGTCCTTGGGGAAACATATTCATTATCTCGTTGTTGAATTTCATTGTCCTATTGTCTCTGATAGGCAGTCGTTCAGTGGTATTTTTGCATTTATAACTGTATAAAAGCTTGTGATGGTACCTCAGTAGACTTTGTGTTTGCCGATTTGCTCAGCAAAACTTCTTCGCAAAAATTTAGCCTTTTCAATTACACAGAAATAATGCGAAATGTATTGTGCAGCTCCAAGTATATCGTCATGAGAATAATTATAAAGATATAAAATTAAAAATGGATTTCAGTAAGTGACAAGGCAACTGTTGAAGTGTACCAATTTTAGTTCAATTTATTTATCAATTATTTTGTGTATTTTAGACCTCCCTTAGACATTGTGATTCTATTAAAAGTCACATTTAAAAAGCCTTACATTATTTCTAATGAATAAAAGCTATTCGAGATCCAGTTATTTTTTCCAAAAATCAGTGTAGCGACGAGATGATGTTCAATAAAATAAGTAGGGAAAAGTATGGTTATTCTTGATGCACACATTCTTGACATACGTTCCTGTGTTGGCATGTAACCATATGTCGTTATAATAATTTGCTTCTGAAATATACAGAAGTACGTTTATAACGTTTGTTTATCGTACAGTTTATAATTTTTTTCTAGTTCGCTGTAGGTTATTCTTCCCTACGGTAACTAATTTACATGTTTATATTTATTATATTACGTACAGAAACTGTATCAGTTATCAACTGACCCAATAGGCGTCCTACCAAATTATTCAAATCTCAAAAACTTTATGTCATTTCCGTTACCAAATTTTTAGCACCAACCACTCGCTCTCGCCAACGTCAGTTATTCATCACACAAGAGTCGGTATTTCAAATTTCCCTTGTCATAAGAATGAAAAGTTGCAAGCAATGTGAAAGACTCGATATACTTTTATGAACATATATATTAGTTCACCAGGATTAACTAACGACTTGTGTGCTTGTATATATGTTTATGTTTATATTATATTTATCATGTATACAAGGTAAGGAGTAGAGGTGAAATTATTTTATGCTTCTCTTAGGGAAATTGAATTTATTGAGTAATAAAGCTTTTAATTTGGGATTTATATACTTGTATCTGTACAAACAAAAAACAAAAAGCTACAAAAGCATTTGCCAGGTGTCGTTAGACATTTCTTTTAACTCGCACAGTTGTCACAATTTCGTAAAACCTTACATGAGCGCGATTAATCTCCAATTTTAATCCAATGCCGGAATGAAAGTTTAGTTAAGCAGGATTTATATGATTCCGGCAATTTTACCATTGTCATGAAAGCAATGAAATTACTACAATTTTACATGCAGAAACATTCACAGGTTATGCGCATTAAGTCTACTTAGCAAGTTGAATGAGCAGTTACTACTTAGCAAGTTTCCCAAAATAATGCGGGTGGGAATCACACGTCTGTCTCTTTTAAGATAAATGCTTTCTTCGTAAATTTAAATTAAAATTTAGTCAGATCAATGCTTTGTTTATGGAATATAGTAACATAGTAACTTTTGAAATATAGTTAATATCTTTTGAAGTGAGAGTTTCAGTTAACTGGAAATATTAAATTGAGATCAACGTTATTTAATTATATAATTAAATGCGCTAATTAATGATTAGTGAATTATAGAAACAGTAACTTCAGACAAAAATATTTCATATTGTAATTAATTACTAATGTACAACAAGAATTACTTCTATCTTTTATATTGTCATACTTTTTGTCTGAACTTTAGGAATTATCCGCTTGGAAATCAAGTCAATGTTCCTTTGCTTATTATCCTCTTTAGTCTGCCCACACTATTCACATTTAATACCTCACATTGTTTGCCAATTTTTAGCGAAGTGATTGTGCTATTATGACGTCAGTTTCCCGCCTTTCTACTCCGTGCATTCCAATCTTTTATTTTCCGCGTATAATTCATTAAAATTTTCTTGTAAAATAAAACAAGCATGAATTGTTCCAAGTTATGGCAAACTCATTATAGTCATTTAATGCATATTCGTACATACATTTTCACTTATTTAAGAATGCGTATAGCAACTGTTTCTGTGGCCGTTCCGAGTGTCTTTTTCTCTTTTTCTTGCTAAAGTTACTATGAAAGCTCAGCAACAGTGTTCTTTTCCTTACTTTGACAAATAGAAAATAATATTTATGCGAAAGGACAAACAAGAACATATATCCATGAATGTACACGTTGGTGGGCTTGTACTTTGCTCAACAAATAATAAATTGTAGTTTCTTCCAAAGATTTTTCTCGACTTAAGTGCAAGAAATAATGAATTTAACTGCAGCTAAGCAACCTGCTAAATAAGTATGTGCTTATATTTTGACGAAGAGAGGAAGAGGAATTAATTAAAAGCACTTTTGTAATTGACTAAAGACTCACAAATGTTATCCATATGACTAATTAAAACGAAATAAATAAGTATGAGAAAATTTAGCTGAAATTCCGCAGTAAATACACACGGGATATATACTACTACTTGAATAATGGAAAACTTACAATCCATAACAGTAGAAGATAACGATGTGCGGCGTCAGTTGATATTACTCCACAAAATCCTTACCGTATTTTGTTTTGTACGCAAATATTTTACATATTGAAAAAATATATAAATGTAATCGTTTGTAGGATACACACTCTTTCGTGAATGAAATAAATTATTCATCACAGAATTTAGGTTTCAGAGAACAGATTTTTTCATTTTCTTCAAATATGCTAACGACAAAAATCATAAGTATTTATTCATTTACAAAGCACAAAGTATTGCACCACTGAATGTACTTATTCACTTGACATATCCAAAAATATATGGCTTTCGCTGCCTTTTCATTGACGCGCAAATTAATTGTAATTAACCGCAAAACCACAATAAACGCAAACAAATTTTTTCTTACAATGTTTATAAATAGCGTTTGATTGCCATAAGCTGCAAATGTTTTAAACGAATATACGTTTCGCGGATTTTCGGCGTGGATCCACAGATAATCGTTTGACATACATACAATTTCCTTTATTTGTGCTTTTTTTGCAGCAACTTTCCTCTAGTCCTTTACATTCTGTATTATCTGACAATTGTTGCGTTTCACTAAGACCTCAGTTGATTAATGCTTTTGACCCGCTTTCCTTGAACTGCATTCAATCGCGCCAATCGGTCAACTGGAGATTGTTCAATAGTCGTCGGTGCTTTTATAGACGCCATTACAGAAGGAGCGTGTTGATTTTCCAGTGATTTCGTCTCATCATTATTCTCATTGAGTTATGCGCCTGCGCGGATAAAGTGGAATTGTTTTGTGCAGCCGGCTTTTCATCTTCTTCTTCTATTCGACACTTGCTGCGACTGTGTTGCTGTACCGTTTTCTACGCTGAGATTTAAAGTTCTGCCCCACTGTTGATTTTGTTTACATTTTCCATAAGATTTCATTAGCATGTTGGAGCACGTGCTTCGGCATATGCTCCAGTAGGAGGGGGCAGGTGTTACACCTCTAAAAAGCACATATACTTGCTACACTAAGATTAGGTCACACATATTCGGCATCCCTACTAGGCCCCTGTCGTACACCCCGGAAGTTCTATGTGCTTTGCATATTGCTGTGACGGTTTTCAATGGTACACGTAAATTCATTTAGTAATTTCTGCTTTCCTGGAAAATACTGGTCACAATGAATGTGTTGGAAATTTGAACTTCAACGCGTATTCAATGTGTCTGAGTGTTAATTTTGTTGCAGATAGCGAACAGCATTAAGCTTCGATGTATATTAGGAGCACAGACACATATATCCATATGTAACTTTAATGAACTAAACTTCTTTTCGCTCCTCTCAATTTCTATTATTATGTTTACTAGAAATAGTTACACATAAATACTTGCGGGTATATTCGTAAATATGAAAACATTCTTTCTATCATATTAGTTCTATTTTTATCTGGAATCCTTGGCCAGGCAGCCAACACCTGTTGTATTTCCACTCTTCGTTGTAGTTGTAAAACACCTATTTGAGTTCACAACAATAAAAACTTATTTATGAGTATGCTTTTGTACGAGTACACAGTTAACATTTGGCAGGAGAGCAACAGCAGAAAGCACCACAATGGTAATAAGAACATTGCCCGTAGCAATCTTGGTTAAGTTGGCTGTCAACTGTGCTGTGATTTATCGCTCTCAAGTTAAGCGTAGAAAGGTTAGTTTTTAATCCCTTTTAGTGGCTTCAGGCATCTTAAGTGGATATTAGAGTGGCAACTACAACATGGCAACAATGGCAACAATGGCAACAATGGCAAAAGTAACAGCCAGTATATTTAAGAGCACGAGGATTGTGAACGAAGCAAGGGGGCCGCAAATGCAAAGGGACGACAGCGGTTTCGTGCAAATGTCAACTGCAATTTGATTAACTCCGTTAAGACATAGGTGGCAGTGGTTGGTGGTCATCTTGTTTGCATGAATTTGAAAAGAAAATTCTGAGTATACAGTTATATCAATTACACATAACATACCGAACGAAATGTGCGTAAGTAATAATTAACTGTCTATACATACATATATTTGAAGTTGGTATATCTTTTTAAAATATCTGCTCAATTTCTTTCCATTCCGCGCATTGTGAGTACAACCACAAACAAAGTGGTGACGGACCTTACGAAAATTTGTTGCTTGAATTTATCTTTATTTTGAAGCATGCAAGTGAATGGGTCCTCATTTGATTTAGTCCATTTTCATATTATAATAGACTAGGTGTCGTTTGAAGTGTTAAGTCTAACTTCTTATGGTAGATCAATGGATATAAAGCCGATCTAAGGAGGCAACTCCCAACTGCAAATATTACTTGAAAACTTGGTTAAAATAATATTATAACAAGTAAGGAAGGATGTAACCGTACATTTTATAGTCTCGTAATTTGAAAGTATTGAAGGCGGGATAATAGTTTCAGGTGTTGGTAAAATTTTATATTGAAATATGTTGCGCAAGAATTCAGCATTTGTTAACTATGTTATTTGGCATTATATTAACTTATGCTTTAGATCATATATTCAGAAAGTCAATCTAATTAAGAAAAGTCATCTATGCACATTCATGATATTAGTGCTGTAGAAGGGTACAATAGCCATAATTTTTATTACCGAATGACATAATATTATTCGAAATGTTTCTATTTAATTTTGTTGAGATATTTTCTATGGAGATATATGCGATATAAACTCAACCAAAGGGACAAAATTTATATTATATTGCATATATGAGGAAAAAAAGTAAACCAGAATGGGTTTAGAACAAGGCTTACACTGATTCCAGTCATAACATTTGAAATTTCGTCGAATAATAAAGGTTGGATTCTTGCCCAAAAAGTTACCCAAAAGTTTTTACCAACTTCTGAAAGTATGTCCCCGCTTTTGAACGCTGCGTGAGTATAAAATGCTCGATTGCACCCGAATTTAATCCTTATCAAAGGGAATTGATGAAAATCAAAATCTCAATAATTAATTAAATTTTTTGTGCCAATTTCGAATTAACGTGTTACTAGTATATTTCTGACCCAATTCTGACCATTTTCATTTCGTAAAACATCAACACGTTGCTTGGTTGGAAAACATACAGTCGGCTGTATAGTTGGGCTTGTGGTCCATACCGGTTGTAAAGTAGAATTTGTCTAGTTGATTTGACTGCAGGGTATACATAAATGTTTGTGTGTATGCGCAATTTAATCACTTACTTCCTCTTCACCACACTTGTTGCTCTCCGCTCGCCCTTTTAGGATCATTGATTTTCTTTCTCGAATTCACGACTGAGCGCATTTTCGCTACGGAATGTGAAATGTGAAAAATTCCCATGGAAGAATTCAAAACTTCTATCATAGGTGTAAATGGTTATGTGAGCAAATGACAAACCTCGGGGACAATGTCTTTCCTTCTTCTGCATCATTCGTCGTAATCATGAAAACGTCCATTATCTAAAAGGTATATACATCTCACAGATAGACAACACAGCTTATATATTTATTCATTTGTCAGTCAAGCTCGCGAGTAAGCGTATTACATTCACATTTCTGTTCGACACATTCCAAACTCCAACTAACCTCTCGTGCAGTTTGCTTTTCTTTCCTTAATTGTGGGAGTTCGCACTTGGTTTTCGTATATAGTACTATAGAAGTTAACCCCTCACCAATTTAAATCTGCATTTTTACTACTCCTTCTTTCGTAGGCTATATTTGCTGAGTATATATCTATCTATCTATCTATATCTATATATATATCTTTAAGACACACACGACTTCTAATCAAACACTATGCCAGACACAGCCTTTTCTTTTCAACCCACTTCATTCCAGCACGTAATCATTTTGGCTTTCATATACATATATACAAATATATCTAACTCCAAGAGAGCGCAAATGAGGGTCCATTAAATGTGCTACCATCTTATTACCAGTCAAAACGCCTTTTATGTGTAATACTTTGTAATCATCTGAATATGGTTTGGAATTGTAATACATTCGTCTGAATTGGTTGACATACCATAGTGAATCCACTGTATCGAAATAGCCACTAGTTTCAAGAAAGGATATCATTTGTTTACGAGTCAGTTTAGGTAGCATAGGATAATTTAACTCATAGCTAACCGTGCATTTTAGTAACCATCAGGTATTTATAGTTATTTTCTTTTAAATTACAGTTATTTAGCTATTTTATTTAAAGTTTTTTAAGATTTTTTTATTTGTTATTAATAAAGATTTGATGAACCCTCGGCTACAGCCGTCACTTTACAGCATACAGGACGTAAAGTCTTCCGTTACGCTGCATCTCCACATGCAATAACTACTGCCACCTATTTTCAAATCTATTTCCATGGATGTTGGCAATATTTTTGTGTTTGAATTTGTTATCTTGGTAAAATCATTTGCGCATTGGCGTCGGGTAGGTATGTTTTGAGTTATAGAAGCGCATTTTTGAGCTCTTGAACCGTTTAGAAATTTCATGAGGATGACAAAAAATTATGTAATATTTTGTTACAGAAAATCTCCTTTTCTTGACTAACGTATTTTTGGAAAATAAGATTTTATATATAATTTGGTTCAAAATTAAAAAAATTCTTCCATAATGTCCATAATGACGGTACTAAATTCAGTAGTAAAATATATGCATAGATATCTACATATTCTAACAATTATGGTTAAAATATTAACTAAATATATACATATATATATATGTTGTTATATTTTCTGTTTTGAAGCTAATTTTTTGCTAAGTCGCAATTTATGCAACAAATTATAAAAAAACGGATGCGTTGCGACGGAAACTACACGTTGTCGCTCAAGTTTTTTGTAGAAATGAAAATGAAAAATGAACAAGTAAGAAAGTGCTAAGTTCGAGCGTAACCGAATATTTTATACTCTCGCAATGTGCAAGGACCATAAGCCGGGAAATGCTTTCAGGTGCTGGCATAACTTTATATTAAAAAATGTTGTCGAAGAATTCAATGGATTACAACATGGACATAGACTCACGTAATTTCATTACTAAATTTTGCTTCATGTCAGAGATATGCGAAATAAACTCATCCAAAGTGGCTTAATTGAATATATTAGATGCATGAGGAAAAAGTCAACTAGAGAAAAGAAAATCATTGTATTAGGAATAAACGGCTTAGACTATGGTGACTCATGTTTAACGCAAAACCACCATGTTTAAGAAAACATATCCACTTAATTTCATTAAAATATCATACATATTAACCAACTTAAACGGTTTAAAGTCAGCTGGAAATTGCGGAATTTTTATATCGGGGATATTTGAGATAAAGGAAGATCTGTAGTCATTACATTAACTGTTTTCATTCCTCAAGTACACTAGAGAATATGTTGCGACACAATTTTATGAAGGTAACTCACACAGTGACCTACATATTCGGGAGCAATTACAAGTTCACTTAATTTTGTTAATATATCTACATATTGATCGAAATATTTGGTAATAACGTCTACCGGAAGGTTGAAATCTGTATGTTAGGTATATGGGGACTAGGGGAAGTATTTATTCGATTTTCCCATTTTTGATAGCAGAGCACATTATTACTGTCATGGAAAGATAATCCATTACATTACAATATCTGACAGATTTACCGATATTTTCGGTAAAAAGTTAGGTGGAGGCACTGAGGTGAGGCCCACATATTGGGTATTTGGTGGCTTGAAAAGTCATATGCCGATTTCGACTATTTTTACGCGTGAGATGGCATATCTTGAACGTACGATTGGTGAAATGCTTTATTCCAATATCTTAATTGATGCTAGATTTATCTACTTTGAAGTGAAAGTATCAGATAAAACTTAAAATTGTGTTATATGAGAACTAGGCGTGGTTTTTATCCGATTTCGTTCATTTTCACAATGTCACACAAGAATGCAAATATAATGTTACATACCATATTTTGTTGAAATTGGTATAGGTGTTCTTGAGATTTGGGAAATCGCCTAAAAGTGGGCGGTTCCAGCCCCATCACCAAAATTTTACACGGATTCCTATGCAACCCCTCCTTATCATATTTGCTGCAAGATTTAATGTTTCTGACGTGTTCCTTCAGCGAGTTAACGCACTTTTAGAATTTTTCAACATAACCTTTGTATGGGAGGTGGGTGTGGTTATTATCCGATTTCACTAATTTTCGCAGTAGATGAACCTATTGAGGGGCGGGGCGGGGGACAGATGCCCCATCCTACTAGAAACCTTTGTCCCAAATAACAAGTTTACATCATAATTTGCTGCCTAGTATAGCATTTTATCTGTTTTCAATTAATTGCAATTTGCGGGCGTGGCAGATGGCCCAATTAAGCCCATTTGCAATACCAACCGTCTTACGGTGACAAAGAACACGTGTACCAAATTTCATCAAAATATTTTAATTTTTCCTCAAGTTATCGCTTGCACGGACGGACGGACAGACAGTCACTCGGATTTCAACTCGCCTTTTCGTCCTGATCATTTATATATATATATGTCTATATCTAATTCGATTAGTTTTAGCTGTTACAAATAACCACTAGGTGAATAAAACTAATATACTCTGTAGCAACATGTTGCGAGAGTATAAAAAGAGCACCGAGTTGCTCGTGTTCAGGCGTATGTTAAAAGCAGAAAATTGCCCGGCAACTTGATTCGGTCGTACTCTTGTACGCTTTTTAATTTTCGTCACTTTCTCAAAATTTTCTGATCACCAATCATCATTTCTACGATAAGCTAGATGAAAATAATGCAACCCGTTACAGCTGTCTATATTACTCACGACGTCACTATTCACTTCCATCTTCTCAGAAATCAATTATAAACTGTTACTTTGCTCCGAATTTTTCCCTTTTAATTCGATCCAAAACAGACCAAAGTTATTCAAATCGAAGGGAAGGAATATTAATTCTGAATTTGTTGAAGCTGAAAATGTTGCGTATTCCAACTTCACCTCCTTTCATAGCCCTAGCGAAGCCATTAAAGTTTTATGGAGCGCATGAGTTGAAACACACGCACTTGCATGGCCCTTGACAGTTAATACATACATACAGGTTTATCAATGCAAGACGACAGCAACAACAAATGCGAATAGCACTGATAGCGGTAATATCAGAAACGTTAATGAGTCTTGGCACTTTGCACAGAAAAACGTAATTGTTGCTAATGTTAAAATGCAAGAGAACTGGCTCCAGTTTGATTTATGATACTTCGAAAATTAGATCGTCTGTATATGTGCAC
Source organism: Bactrocera minax (assembly GCA_021498325.1). Taxonomy (NCBI): domain Eukaryota; kingdom Metazoa; phylum Arthropoda; class Insecta; order Diptera; family Tephritidae; genus Bactrocera; species Bactrocera minax. The sequence goes on along the minus strand of JAKEEE010000044.1, from coordinate 67,433 downwards.
ACGCATATACATATGCTCAAACATGAGTTACATGTATCGGTCGGCCCCGGAGCAAATAAATAATTTTTGTTTAACAAAAGGTAAATTATTATATTTCAGCTCCATTTCACCTTGCTAACACTTTGCCCACACAATAGTGCACTGTGTTCGACACTTTCTCGCTGCAAGGAAGGACCAGATCACTGCAGTTGCTTTCATCGGCATGTTTTCTATGCAAATACTCCTTACTTGTTGCTGAAAAATAAAATCATAATATATATAAATCGAAGACTGCCACACTCATAGAAAGTATTTGTAAATATGCCTCAGTAATTGCGTTTCCCGGGTAAGCACTGGAAACTCATTAGCAGCGCAGTTCATTAATTGAGTTCAACCGAAGCCCCACACTCTAGTTGGTATCTAAGCTATGCTGCTATTGAAAACTGCTCCATTGCTTGGGCAACCAGCCTTCCTTTGAGTGAATATAAGTTTTTTGTAATTGAGGTTCATTTGAAAAGTCTAAAACGAAAATTGTTTGCTAATTTGGATATTTGCGGGCAGACAATAGTCGGCAGTCGTTTAATCATTCGAGTAGCCTTTTAAGCAGGGCCACACTATATATATAATATGTACATATGTGTATAAGTACAAAAAAATTACTTCCACAAAGCTCTAAATGATTTTTAATTTGGCAGCTAGTCAACTCAGTTTAACATTTGTAAATAACTCAACTTTTGGCTGGGCCTAGGCGTTTGAGGAAATTTTTGAAGAGTACTTTTTTTGAGAGTACCATTAAAATGAAGTTAGCGCCACAAAGGAAATAACTTAATTTATGCATTTAGAATTTTAATTTTTAGGTTAATGTGAAATAATTTGCTTTATATCTTCTTGAAATGCACCGAGAATAACATTGTCCTATGAAAATTGTCTCTGAAGCTTTAGGTTTCTGAGCACGTACCTAAAGTGACCACCAACATGAACATTGCACACATGTTTATACACATAAAAGACTTGCGGCGGAGAGAGACAGAGACGCACCCATGAACAGCGGAAAAATTATAACTGGTTGACTAGGGGGTGGGTGGTGAATTTCCTTTTCGATATGTTTAATGTGGCTGTACTTGAATCGCGGTTTATGTTTTTGCATTACTGTAGCTGGTTCTGATGGGCCAACCATTAGTTGGTTTGAATCAAGTTCCATTAATAAGAAGAGCAAATTTCTTCTTTGATAAACCGAAACTACGCGGCCACTAAACATGGGGCATGAGCAAAGTGCTCCCGAGAAGGAAGTATGGAGAAACTGACAAACGTGCGTATTAATGGAAAACAAAAAAACGAAAACTTTTATAAAACCATTAAAAACAACTTTACTTTTAAACTAATTTAGTAAAACAAACAAGTAAACTGCGAAACACTATACTTTCAAAGCTTATTACTTAATTTATTAGAACCGATGGTTCATGAAATATTCCAAAGAGTTTTAGACATTCATTATAAAGAAATTGTAAATCGATTGATGTATATCCTATCATAAGTCACCTACCTATTTGGATTCATTACTATGCTTTGCTTTATAATCGAAATATCGACTTTAAAATCAACCTGACTAACAGAAATCATTATCAGATATTACACAATGTTAAGACCGAATCATATTACGCTACATTTATTGAGATATATCGCTTTGTAACCGATAATTGCGGATTGAATCATTTTAGGACGACAATTCACATTGTGTTTAAAAAAGAAATGTCCACTTTGTTTCATTAAGAGATCTCACTTATGGACTGATATTTAATGTATGAAGAATCAAAGTTGCTCCATATCAGGAGTAGTGTAGTGTTTGCAATAATTTTTCTTTTTATCATCCTCCATTAATACCTGAGTTATATTTGAGCTGGAAGCTGGAAGAGGCCGGCCAAGTAGTTTATGAGATATGAAATTTCCTCTAAAAATATAGGGTGACAAGTCCATTAAAATTTTCTTGTACAACTACACATGATAGTCTACTGTAGCAACCCTGTGCCTAAAATTGATATTATTTCTTTACCATTTGTTGTGCTTTAGTATTTTCAGATGTAACCGTTATATGGGTTATATATTAATTGGGCGGGGTTATAACCCGATTTTACCTAATTTTACACTGTAGTATGTGAAGCGCATGCGTTTCGTCAAGATAACATAAATTGTACTATATTTATCTACTAATGGACCGACGGATGGATGGATGGATTCATTAGAATAATGAAAAGCTGAGTCGTCATTAAGTTCATGATAACTCATTTGCGATGAAGATCTTGACACGCTATTAAGCTTTTCGTAGTCAATGTGTACATTGGCTGTTACCTACCATCTCTGCAGATGGTTTGTTCACAGTAATATAAATAAGATTAATAAAAAAACTCTCGTATGGTTTAAGAAAAATTAGTAATAAATTTGTTAAGTTCTTATTGTGTTACTCCCTTTCGGTTTACCAGCACGGACACGGACCCTATTCGCTTATACATACGAGTAAATACAAATCAAGACATTCAGAGTTCATAAGGAGAAGTCATTGACGACAGTAATCGTATTGCCGAAAGGAAATCGACTCAGCTTTATTTCCCATAATTGAAATAAATATGACACTTTCATACATTTCTTATTAAATCAACGCTGTGGTCTTGATGTTTTTGCTTTGCGATATTTCGTAAATATTGAAAAGTTTGTTTTTTGAAAAATATTACGCTAATCATCTTCATTTTCACTTTTAACTTTTGCTTCTTTTTCTTTGTTTTCATGTTCTAAGGAAGTTGACTGAAAAATTAAAGCAAATTTTCAATCTAGTGGTAACATTCTTTGACTCGGTTTTAAAAATGATTTCATTGCAACTATGTATTTGATCAACAACTACTCCGCCTTAAAGAAAAATTACGGATAAAGGTTTTTGTAGCATTATAAATACTTTATTTTGCTATAAGTACAATATCGGCAGGGTTTGCGAAACATCCACAGATTGATGTGTACACATTTACATTCTTTTGGTACTGACAAATTATATATGTATGTATAAATGTGCCGTTATGGCATAATGTTCTCTATATTCTTAAAGTCTGTCAATTTAGCGGGCGTCACTGTCCGGAAATATACAATATTATACAATATATTCCAAAATAATAAATTAAAATTAAATTAAATTAAATTTTACCTAGTCAACGTAAATATAATTTTAAATATTTAAATGTTCACAAATTTATACGAATATATTGCTACCCAAATAACCATTGCAACTGGTAACCTAACAACCTCATGCGGGGAACAGTCAACATTGATAAATAGCTTTGTGTGTAATGTGCTTGAATAGCCATTCTTTCCCTTCTTCCCTTCCCTATTTCCTTCTTCCCTTCCCTATTTCCAACCGGAGTTAAGGGAAATAATATATATATATCAGGTATACCGCCTTGGGGTAGAGCAGCTAACCAGTCGTCTGGCCATTGATCTTAGCGTTTATAACCTCTTTCCAACCGCCATTTCCATTCTTTATCTCCATATACAATACACACATATATACGTGTATTGGTACTTTTGGTCGCATCAACGCAACGCAACCATGAGCAACCGATTCAACAGGAACAGCAGCAACATAAGCTCTGCCATCAATTGCTTCCTTACTGTATTATATGAATATTTCTCTTTGATTCCCCAAGCAAAGCAACAATTTCCGAAATTAGCCTATAATGCAATTTGGAGCGCAATTTCGCGAGATAGTCGAAGGAGAAAAATCATGGTAAGCGAAAGCGCTTTCATTGCTTTTGGTGCCACGGGGACCATCGGGGACCATATTGGATAATCTAAATATTATGTAGGCATTTCGTAGATTCTTCAGGCCACTTTTTGTGTAACCATATTTGCATACAGATAGCCGTTTAAAAATTTGGACTTAAATATGTCATATGATATAAAATAAATATATACAGCTTTTCGAGCCTTCTCAGCAGCTATATTATTATGTGTTTATAATTACGTGTTTCGAAAAAGTCCAAGATAATATTCCAAAATCCAAAATGCAAAAAAGGAAAGATAAAATTTAAGAATTCAGATTTACGAACCACGCTTTCGGCATGAAGAAGTTCAGCTTTTTAAATTTGTTGCGTTTTCATATCGTATAGTTCGTATTGTGTAGCACTAATGCCATGTTTCCCATATATTTGTCTGCCAGGCTTTGTTGGCATTTAAAAATGATTGGAAAATTAATACGATTTATGCAGATTTCTCAAAATTCTTTGAGGCAGTTTCCTATCTTGGCTGAGATCTGTTGAAACATAATTAGGTTTGTACAAATAATACAGGCTGCAAGTTGATACTCCCTATATAACTCCCTGTAACAACTTGCAGCCTGAAGAACTAATTATCTCTCAATATTTGATAGACGAATGTTTTCACGTTACATATCCAAAATCATTAGCACTTGTATCATCTTGGTATAATACATGCATAACTATATAACAAACAAACGTGAATTACTTCAGCCATATAATTTCAAAAGTTTACGCCAATCTAGCCTTTTAGTACGTACCGTGGCGTCTTTAATATTTGTTTGTGATGTTATTTTAGTTATATTGACCTGGACAATCTGGAACAGATAAATCTCAGAGTTCTAAACAGTCAAATGCAATCACATAAGTTTTCTCTTTTTACGTGGGACAGATAGAGAATATTACATTTGAATTTTTCAGAGGTACTGATGTCGAAAATTAAAACTGAGATTGATTAAAATTTTTGCTTTTTTTTAAGGATTTTCTTCAAGTTTGGAGTGAAGCGTAAATAAAATAACGTATTTTTATGCCAAGATGGGGAGCAAAGTGGACCTAATGATGACTTAAGTGCGACCACTTGCGACCAGGCATTCTTAATACTTCCTACTACTAATACTCCTACCCTTTTCAACCAACCAACCATGTCCAAATGTAAATATATAATACTAAGCGGTGATCCCGAATTTTAATAGTGTTCAAAAGAGATACGATATATACATACGATAAAAATGTTCCTCCTACTACATGCGTACCACAGAGCGGATTATCACATAATGGATGTCAAAAATGTAGGAGCAATAATCAAGGAGCATGGAGAGAAAACATTTCAAAAAGGATACTGCTTTGAGAAAAAAGGAATTTTTCATCGATAAATCATTGTTCACTTCAGCATTTATACTTCAATATATATACTTTCTCTTTGTCTTTCTAGTCATTCAAATGGCCTTTAATATCGTGTATGGAATTCCCTGCCGAAAATTGCATATCTACTGAGCGAATTACTTCCGTACTAATTGCTGAAAACATGTTTTTATGACGGGTACATGTGAATTTTACTTGTCATGTCATTACATAATTAAGAATTTTCGTTTTCCAGTTGATTTAGAAATATTAGTTAGTAATTTTTATTTTTTTTTTCTTTTTGTTGTAGGGGTAATAGGCTTTCTTAAATGTGCTTATGTATTATTTACCCAGCAAGCAATAGAATAAATATACCACAATCAAAATCTTTCAACGAACACAATAATTCAGTGGCAGAAGACTTGGGTTTAAGGGGTCAACTGCCCCCTTTGGCCGCTGTTATCAATCCTTTCCAGGTGCTTCCAAAAAAATTATTTTCAACTTTTACTACATTGGATGATGAAATATGCAGAGAGCGTATGATATTAGGTACTTGGTACAGAGATAATTTGAAGCGCATGCGCGGATAACATCATCATGCCGGTACAATTTGTTTATTTTAATTTATAATTAATTTACGAAAATTCTAAACAAGTGGAAAGTCTGTTAATAATCTACCAAATTATGATTTGCTTGGAATGTCTTCATATTTTTTTTCTCCTTTGTTCATGCTTATTCGCCATATACCCTTTATTAGCCATCTATGCAACTAGCTTCTTCAGGTCTTTCAAACTTTTTTCCCACCACAATGCTAACTTCAACTAATGGATCACTTGCGATATCTTTAAAATAGACTGGTTCCGGTTGATGCAATCAAAAAGTAAAATAAAAGTTAACTAGCAGTCAGACAACACAAGTCCTATGCTGTTATTTATATAATATTTATAAGCCGAGGAAGTACTCGCCCGAATATATGTTAATATGTAAGTTCATACATTCAGGTACCTATGTGTAATATGGCTATTGTTACTTAAATTCGCTTATTGATAACTATTACCAAGATTTTAGATGAAATTTATTGTCCTTTATTGTTTACATATAATTTAATTTCTTAGTAATGGAAACTTGACACCTGCATGCACTTGCAAGCTTTTGTGCACTGACTCAGGAGTGAACACAGCAACTACAACAACCAACGGTGTTTATCCGGTTTCACAATCAAACTCTTACTGTGGCCACTTTAGTGTCGTCGCTGTTGTTGCACAAATTGAATATGTTGTTTCCATGATGAAGTTAACTTTAGCCCCCAACGAAATGTGACCGTGTATTGACTCTTGAACCAATTGTGTGGTTATCCGTGTGAACCTTGCACAACGATAAAGCAAGGAAAAGACCGGGCCAAAGTAGCAGCACTCCGAGCGAAAATAAGAATTTTCTTCCATCCTTCGTGCATGATTTCCTCATGCTCGACTTTGTCTAACTTGTTATTATTGTAGCGGCACAGTAACCATAGGTTACGAGGAAATGAAAACAAAATGGGTATTACTCACTGGAGCTGCATCTGCAACCAAACACCGTCCCTCTCCCACAAACAGAAAACTTCATTAACCAGTGTGGTTATGCTCGGCTAATGCAGGCAGGTGTCCAAGGTTGCTGTCTATCAAGTAAGTGTTGTGAAATGATGGCTGACGGTTGACGCTCTAAACGCTATTATAAGCGCGAGAGACGACAGTCGGCTGATTTTAATTGAAATTGCGCCACCTGTTCCACTAGCGAAGTTCAAGTAGCAGCCATCTGCAAGCAGGCGTTAGTTGGTTACATTAAGTGTTGGAGCTTCCATTGTGGATCTCGAATTGCGGTGACATTGATAATGGAGAATTTTAAGTTGAAATGTGAATGTATGTTTAAGATCATGTTTATCAGCATTTTTCTTTTAAATATATTTAATAAATTTATGCAACCAGATATGCCTTCAGTATCTTATTTTATTAGTTTCTGGTCAAATCCCGCCTTATTAATTCACTTTGCGGATGTAGGCGTGCCATTAAAGACTTTTAAGAGAAATTTCAGATCTCACAAACTTCTTCACCGATTCGATTCTATTTTGCCTTCACAATAGATAATTCAAGAAGATGATGTTAAGGCTCCAACATGTGAGACCTCTCACCTAAAAATTCGAAACCATTCCATTCCTTTTCTAGCCCCCACATATCGAGTATGACGACATTCATGCTTCAAATTGTTTTTACATCGTATATACAGGTAACTATATATTGAAGATATCTTAATAACTATGAGTGGAAATATTTTAGTTGATTACAAAGTATGTCAAATCGGTCTAGACCTCCCAATATAGTGATTTTCTATCTTTGGGTTGACTTTATATATCAGTCAATATATGAGATATGTAAATTAAATCACATGGACATGTTTTATTGATCTTAAAGTTGCTTAGGGTCAATAATGGATGAAATTGGTCTTCACAAACCATATTTAATGATTTCCACGCCTCTTTTTTACTTTATGCCGAATATAAAGTTTATATTATATGAATCATATGTGAACGTGTTGTTTTAAATATAATGTGGTTTGATGCTAAAAATTGCTGAAAACGGTCCATACGTTCCGCTAATCAAGATATATCCAGTATAATGATGCTCTTCATTCATTCAATTAAATTTTTTATGACAAAATTTTGCCTTTAATTCTTACAAATATGCGAGAGTATATAATATTCGGCTGTACTGGAACTATTACAGCTTTGGTCGGATATATATGGATGTTACGCTTAATGAAAATTAATTTTAAAATTCATATACGTGGAATATAAAATGAAATGTTTAACTTTACACAATTTGTTTAAATTATTTTGTTTTTTGTATATTTTGTTCTTGACGGTTTGTGTACACTATAACCAAAGAAAATAATCAAAAAAATACCAAAATAACCAAGCCTAACAGGTTACAGTTATTCGCCTACACATATATACATACTTGAAGCTAAATGCAAAGATTTTCTTTATTGCCGAGGCAATTACCCATAAACAAGCCTTAAGCGGTAGTGGCATGCCAATAATATTAGAGAAGACTGCATTGGAGATCTGCTCCTGCTGAGCGATTTGTGTAGTCTACCTACACACACGCATACATATATCATTTTAAGGGGTGAGTTTCGCAATAAATGCCAGCAATCAATATTATGGCTTACCGTATATGCACAAGAGTTTGACATACTCATACGCCAACAAATATTGCAGGGTAAAGCACCTGCAGGTATTTACATGGAAATTTATTTGATTGCCTTTAGAATATAATAAGTCTATTTCTACTCCATTTACCAAGTCAAATTTTCAACTTGCAATTAATGCACCATTCCATCAGCTGCAACCCAAGCTCCTCAGACCTAAACTTTCACTATATTGTTGTTGCGCCAGCTGCATGATGAAGTTGTTGTTTTGCTTAGATGTTGGTGCGAAAGTTGAAGTTTTATATGCGTACGAAATTTCCTTAGGAGCACAGCAGGGCAGCATCACTGCACTGCGTAAGAAGGATTTCTGATTGTATGCTTCCCTGACTCGACACCAAAAGAATAATGTGGTTGCCAACAAGCAGCAGAGTTGAATGCAGCAAACACGCATGAAGCATAAAAGTAGAAATTACTGGGTCAAGACGTTTGAGTGTTCCTCAACTTCGGGATTGCAGAGGTGTGACTCTTCTGGTTGATGGGTCTACAGGTCTACATTCTTACCTCACGCATGATTTCATTTTCAGTAAATCGGGGTAAGTGCATTTACACTTCTGCCATTATTCTACCCACGCATGTAAAAATGTACGCAAGTTTACGAGTGTTGCCAGTTATTAGAACACAACTCAAATATAGGAAGACGAACACTAAATCAGTAATTTATTTAATGTATCGCTTTATGTGTGTGTCTGGATATGTTTTTGACTTACATACTTGGGTGTATGGCAAGTTGACACGCTTTTAAAGTTATGCGGTCTATTGTATATACTTATTGTGATTGTTCGCCTTCGACCAATTCAATTCATCGAATATACTATTAAGTTCCTTTTACTAAATACAATTTAATTTCCAGAGTGAAATTGGTGACATTGGTTCTTATGTTCTATATGGAATAACATGATGAGTACAACGAAATCATCAGTTAGTTAGATTTATTTTGATAAAGATATTTCGGATGTAAAGCATGATATAATTCTAAATCTAAGAGAGCACGGGACCTATATAACATGTCAACAAGATACCGAAAATAAACCCCCGAAAATATATCACACCGCTTTGAATCTTACAAATTGCCGAACTTAGTTCTGTTTTAGTTGTTCCAAATTATATAACAACCATGATCTAAGTACTATTATAAGAAAGAATGGATATTCTAAAAAAAATTGTTTTAAAAGAAATAATTAAAGAAGGGCTAAGTTCGGGTGTAACCGAACACTTTATACTCTCGCAATTTGAAAGATCAAAGCTGTCGACATATTTAAATTAAAAAAAATTTTTTTTATTGAAATACGTTCCGTAAGAATCCACTTTCATTATTAGGCGAAATTGTGAGTGAATCGTGATTATATTTGGTATTTTCCCAACCTATATTATAAAACATAGACCGACTTAGTTTCATTCCTTAATTTTACTCAATGTCCGAAATATTTATAATAAAATCAACCCAATTAGTTCAAATGATATATATGCGATATAAACTCAACCAAAGAGTCTTAATTAAATATATTAGGCATATGAGGAAAAAATCATACAGATAAACGGAAATCATTATATTAGGGATAAGGCGCTTAGACCAAGGACTAGAGCGATTTCATTCATATTCAGCGCTAAACCATTTATGTTTAAGAAAATAAGTCCACTTAATTTCATTAAAATATCATACAAATTGTCCAACATAAACAGTTTAAAATCAGGTGGAAAGTCGGAAATCATTATGGCGTGTATATTGAGACTAGGGGAAAGTCTGAACTGATTGCAGGAACTTTTGGCATCACACAAATGTACTCGAGAATATGTCTCTGCGCAATTTTACGAAGATAACTCACGCATTTGTCATCCGTTTGTTAGGTATGTGGGGGCAAGGGGAAGTATTGATCGGATTTTATTCAGTTTTGGTACCACAACATATAACTACCAGAAAAAGACGCTGTCTGATTTTCATTAAGATACTTGGCAGATTGACAGATATTCCCTGTATAAAATCAACCGGACGTTTGAAAATCATTATATTATGTATATGGGAACTAGGGGAAGTATTTACCCAAGTTTACCTACGAGAGCGGGTCAATAAGTACGTGACTTTTGGAATAAAACGCAGATTTTTTGATAAATAAATTATTTTATTTTTCAACATAGTCTCCCTTGAGCTCTATACACTTTGTCCAACGCTTCTCCAATTTTTTTATCCCTTCCAAAAAATATGTTTTGTCGAGGTCCTCAAAATAGGCCTTTGTTTGCGAGATGACTTCATCATTGGAGACAAATCTTTTTCCACCAAGCCATTTCTTCAGGTTTGGGAACAAGAAGTAGTCACTCGGAGCCAAATCTGGAGAATAGGGCGGATGAGGGAGCAATTCATAGCCCAATTCATGGATTTTGCCATGGCAACTGCACATGTGTGCACCCTTGCATTGTCTTGGTGGAAAAGAACTCATTTCTTGGCCAAATGAGGTCGGTTTTTCTTCAAATCGTCATTAAATCGGTCCAATAAGTTGGCATAATATTCTCCATTGATTGTTCTTCCCTTTTGAAGGTAGTCGATGTGGATTATCCCGTGTGCATCCCAAAAAACAGTCGCCATAACTTTATTGGCTGACAAACCCACCTTGGCCTTCTTTGGCGCCGATTCACCCTTAGAAACCCACTGTTTTGACTGTTGTTTGGTCTCTGGTGTGTTGTGATGGATCCATGTTTCGTCCACGGTTACAAAACGGCGCAAAAACTCCTCCATATTGCGATTAAACAACGCCAAACCTTCCTGTGAAGTTGTTACACGATTGCTTTTGTGGTCGACTGTGAGCAAACGCGGCACCCATCTTGCGGAAAGCTTTCTCATGCCCAAGTGATCATTCAAAATTAAAACCACTGAGCCATGCGAGATCCCTACGGCTTCCACAATCTCTCGCACTTTCAATCTTCGGTCGGCCAACACCATATCGTGAATTTTTTCGATTGTTTCGGGTGTAGAGACCTCAACTGGGCGTCCAGGACGTTCGGCATCTTCAGTGCTTGTACGGCCACAACGAAATTCAGTAAACCACTTTTTTACCATAGATATCGATGGTGCAGAGTCCCCATAGTATTTATCAAGCTTAGCCTTGGTCTCGGTAATGGTTTTTTTCGCAAAAATAATGCTTAATAAGCACACGAAATTCACTTTTTTCCATTTTCTCCTCAAATTAGTGGGTAGTCTGATAAAGATAGCTGTCAAACACAAACTAACTGATGCAGCAAGTTCAGTTGTTCAGCAAGTAGTGTTGTTTTTTCAGTAAAGAGGTCAGCAATTCAAAAAGTCACGAACTTATTGACCCGCCCTCGTATTTTAGGTACAAGCATATACCGTTATTAGCATGAGACACTTTATGAATTCCACTGAGATAACTCACATGTCGACTAACACCTACGATACAAAGTTAACCGGAAGTTCGAAAATATTTATATGAGGTATATGGGGTCATAAGAAGTATTGATCAGATTTCACCAATTTTTGACACAATTGAACAATATTACCAGACGAAGAGTTGCTTTGAATGTTATTAATATTTTTCACAGATTGACCGATATTTTTGGTAAAAAGTCAACTATAGGCACTGGGTCCACATATTCGGTATCGATTACGTTGAGTGCCATAATACAAATTGACTATATTATGAATAACAGTTATTATTTAATATACACATATATATTTTAAATACCTTGTCACTTTTCAATAGTATTGTATTTGTATAAGATCATATGTATATACTAGATTTTCTCGTTAGCTGTAACAAGAACCAATAGCGCTTGATTGTATTCAAACACGATTTGGTATTTTCAAACTTCCGACCACTTCCGATTCTTAACTTTACAACAACCTCAGTCCAGCAAAATAGTTTCCAATGGTTAAAAAGCCCCATTTTTTAAATTGTTTCAAATATTCACGTCACAATGTTCTCTAATGATAAAAATTTACATTAAGATTGGCATCTGGTATCTTTAAATTTCTCAAAAGTTTTCTTTTATCACAGACTCATCTGGAGTTATTTAGCAAGTACACATACTGAGCTTTCAGTCTGTTCAACAACCATTTTCCGCCGCCTGTATGTCTAATTTCCTCACCCGAGGGAGGTTTAATTTGCGTTCAGCCACTCTTACTAAAATTCTACCCCTAGAAAGAAACGAATATTTCCACCAATCAGAGAGATGAAAACTGTTGCCTAATAAAAATGGCTGCCACATTAAGTGATATCAGATGTGCCTCTGTAAATTTAAATAATAAATAGAGGACACATCGCCTTTGCGACATTTCAACTTCAGCTTCCAACTAGAACTGTGTAAGAGAATTTAAGTCTGATAAGATTTAGTGAAATTTAAATTTACAAGTGCAGTATTTTTATTAATATCTAGTGTGTGATAGAAATTTGCCGAAATCGTGGAGTTGTTTAGAATGCAGCATCATCCCGATCCGTCTTATATGCCGGAAGTGCCGTTTCAGCCTTTATGGGGGCAGGAAGCACCTCCTCCGCCTCCAATTGTGCCATATCAAGAATTAATCACTGGCTTTCCCTGTACCGATTTAGGTGTGTAAATATTGGAATTAGTACTTCATTGTTATCATTTTTTGTGCACTTTTGAATGAGATTTTTTTTGACAATTTTTTTTTAGTTTGAAGGTAAAATTTTTTTGTGTATTTGTTTGTTCTCTACAGCTCTTTGGCAACGCTCACAGGTAAGCAGTTTGGTAAGTAATCACCGATCCGCAAACAATCGCAGCAATAATCCGGAATCGAGCAACGGAGGCCTAACGAAAAAAACACGTCGACGGGTGGCATCGATGGCTCAACGACGGGCGGCCAATATTCGCGAACGCCGTAGGATGTTCAATCTGAATGAAGCGTTTGACAAATTGCGGCGGAAAGTCCCAACATTTGCTTACGAAAAGAGACTGTCTCGCATTGAAACTCTGCGCCTAGCAATAACATACATTGGGTTCATGACCGAGCTTTTGACTGGTGCTCCGATGCCGACGCACAAACCGCGTTCGAACGATCTTTATGGGGGCATGAATGGGCACCATCATCCCGGTTCAATCGGTCATCACCACCTTCATCCGGCGGCATTTCAAAGAGATTTCGCATCACCCTATAGTCACAGCTTAAGCTAAATTGTAAAGCTAAAGAATCAACTATATAAATATAACATAAATGGAAAAAAGGGCGAGGTGGAGAATAGCTTAGTAGTTCTGTTGGCAAATGTGCATTGTTTTTATTTTACATAAGCAATAAATGAAGCAAACCAAATTCCATAATTTATTCCACCGTCAATAGCGGACATGAAAGGAAGTAACTCTGCTCTGTTCCTCAATAACGAATTAAGGAGTTATATATGCATATTTACATATATGCTTATTGTCTTTACAACGATTGCTATTTATCACTTCAACGATTTTATTCCAATACATCGAGGTTCTATTGGTTATCTCAAGGACCAATTGCATATATCTATGCAACACAGAAAATTTCGCTCAACCAAATACAATTTTGCTCTTGCTAATAATCCCCGGCAGAAAGCGGAGCCATTTTCAGAAACCAAATTGAAAAAGGCAGGATGAAAAGTTCTTATGGTATCTACGTGTAAAAAAGTGATATTTTTGAGAATTGATATTTTTTGTTTAGACCTATTTTTGAAAATACTTGCGTATAACTTTCGCAACTCTTGCAGAATTGGTTCGTGAGGTACAGCTTTGAGTGACGAAAGTTTTGGTATTTTGAAATAATAAACCGATTAAAAAGGAATTTTGTGGAATTTCAAAAACTCAAAAAAATAATTTTGGAAGATCGTAAAATGAGGATGATCGAGATAGCCGATATTCCAAAGATGTTAAACGAGCGTGTTGGACATATCGTTCATGAAAATTTGGATGTACGAAAGCTCCGGTAGTAGAGCTCAAAATCAAAAGAATGCACTATGACACAAATCATTGAAAACGAGGATAAATTTGTAGAAATTCGGCTTGGATTTGATTTTGTATTCATTGTATTCTCTGGACCTAGCTCCGGGGACTATCATTAATATGAAATATTTTATTAACACAGAAACAAAGCGATGCCGTTATCCACAACTTTTTTTGGATTCGGAAAAACTCTTACAGTCGACACCGCTATGAAAGGAAAATATAACTGCTTCCTTTTATTGATGAACTTCACCTTTGTGTCCCAAAGGTGGAAAAAACCTTGTGTGTCATGTGTTATGTTACTACGGAAACATAATATTTAATGTCTGATCTACTTTTCAAATACCAAATAATTAATTTCTGCTTAAGGTGAGCTTCTCTTCTCCTCAAATTTGTTGAGTGCGTCGCACGATCTTTAATACAGGTTGCTAGATTTTTTAGTTGACGAGTAATCTCTGCATTAGAATTTTTCTCTTAACAGCACAAAAATATTACATTAGACGAATTTCAAAGTCCAAAGCAAATGCAAACATATAAGTTTTCAAAGATACTTACATAGTTATGCATGTAAATAGGTATGATCAATTCGTTTAATCGATTATTCGTTTTCTATATCGCCGCAGAATATACGCCAACCAATATTTTTCGACGGAGCGTTTTTTACTTGTTCGTAAAGCAAAAAACGATACCTGATAATCCTACTATGTAACTGCCACTAAAAAAAGGAATTATACACTTGTTAGTAAACAATGCGCCCTAACCACAAACAGTAAGAAGTCGTTCGGATGAGAATCTCTGCACCTGTTCGCGGGCATATACGAGATGGAAGGAAAACGGGGAGAGACATTGTTAGTAAAGCGTAAAATTATAATTAAATTAAATGTAACAGATTGTGTAATATTCTGGTTTATAATAGTTTGCGTGTTTGTGTGTGTTTGGTGCGCCGCTAAGGCAAACAAGATAAGGGATGCGTTGAAAGTCAACCCCCCAGTAATAGCTAATTGAGTGAAACCAAATCAATAGCGCAGAATTTACGTTTTGTTGTACTATGCATTGGTTGAAATGTATCTATGTACATATTATACATCTAAAACATATGAATCCTAACCTAATTTTAAACACCTTTTTAATATATTTATTTATGAACTATAGTTCGGCTCATTTGTGTGTACGAAAGAGTCAATCTTTCATATTTTCTTTAATTGAATCCAAATTCGCAGATATTAGTTGAAAGCTTCTGACCAAAATGCTTTATAAATCCTTTACAGTTACTTTCATTGCCAATCATAATAGGGTTGTTATGTCATATTTTAATGCAACATTTGTTTCACCACCGTGTTTGAAATAGGGGAATGCTGTATGAGCCTCAAAAAGGCGTGCAATATGTTTTGTGGAATTAGAGACACTTCATGCTGCATAAAAGTGAGTACACCGTGCAGGACAAACACTTGTGCGCCCATGTATGCACGTCGAGCATAAGAGCAGCGAAGTAGAATAGCAACACTCTGATGCGCGCGCAGCGAGCAATTGCGTGATGAGTGCACCCTCATCCTGCGAATTATGAAGGGCGGATTAACGTTTGCATTTTAGAACGTTCACGTGCCACCGATTAGCACGTGGGGGAAAACATGACTTTTGATAGTCTTATTAAAACATTATTAAATAAAATTGTAGCAATTTTGAGAGCTCCGGCGAAGGAATGCCGTAGTACTGACGGAACTTCCAGCAGTGAAGAATGATATGGAATAACTGAAATTGAAAACGATTATTTGCTGGCACCCATACACCGCGAAAGGATAAGTGTGAAACAAATTACGCTCATATTGACATAAACAAGCTACCGAAGCGCTTTTTTCCATGTCTGTTTCATTTACATCAATCGTATATTTCTACTGTTTTTGCTCCCCTAACAAATTAATCAGATTAGCATTACAATGGCTCGGAGTATGTACACTGATCTAAATTACCCTAACTGACTCTACACAGATTTATTGACACTCCGTGACAAGTTGATTGCATTTGCAATTTTGTGCAAATTTTATTACATTTGCCACAAAAAAAAAAAAAGAAAATAGAGAAAGGCTGATACTAAATTAAGCGATTTGATGAATCGCTCTAGCTTTATCTTTCTAACAGGGAATACAGCATATATCAATGTACATCTTCACACTCCTGTTGAATTTATGGCTTGCTATGATTTTGAACCGCGGATGTGCAACTCTCTCACACACATGGGATAATAATCGGATTTGGCAAAGTAGACATATTGAAATTTTAAATAAGATGCAATAAGTCTACCCAAAAATTCCGTTTTCTCGACCAACAAAAGCCTAATTGGACAACTCCTGATTGTCACATTGAACGATGTGTTTTACGTGGATATCTGCCGTTTGTTACAGCTTAACCCCACGGTGTTCAAAAACACTACGGATCAATTCAATGCGTTGATCAGCGCCTCGTCAGTGATAGCTTTTTGCTAAAACAAATCGGTACCGATTGGCTTTGTGGAAATGGACGCAATAACCACCTTGGTAGGGCTTGAGCCCCATCTAAAACCTCTGCCGTATTTTGGGTTCGGCACACGGCTGCAGTGCAACTCCACATTGAGCTGGCATAGACAACAGCCCTACCTGCATTCAGGTATTAAACTGCAGCCACCACGATACTCCCCGAAGGACCTACTGCAATGAGCAGGTTGGAGCGAACGGGCTCCTGCTCCCCGTGGTACCAGATTAAAATCTCCGGTCAGACCTCGGAGCCGGGACTACTTCCAGTAGAGGTACCCATTCAACTCAGACTGGTGGCATTTGTAGCTTGAATTCAAATCCCTCTTTAAACGCTAGCATAATACATTTAAAGTGTTATAAACTTAGTTCAGTAATATAGCACTATTTCTGACATGGCTACGCTTATTTTTAGAGCAAAGTCTATTTGAAATGCAGTGCATTTTATGGATTTTAGTCGCCTCTTACGACAGGCATGCCTTACCCACAGGGATCCACACTGCTACAGTAAAAAGTTCTTGCGGGTAACGATAGAATTATCTAATTATCAGATCATATTGAAGGTGACTATAATTCGCGATATATAGTTGATATTTAAAAGATAAAGTTGAAAAACACGATTTTAGTTCATGCTAAATGCTAAATGCTCATGCCATAGAATTCAGTTGAAAGCATACGTTATGCCCACAGCGCAGTGTCGGACAAATTCGACAGAAACGGAGTGTAAAAAAAAGTAACGAATAAACCAAATTCGTTAAACGAGTCCCTCTTCTCGAGTCCCTAAGCCGTCTTCTACTGCAAAATATAAAAGTTTTTCGAAAAATCTCAACTTTAATTGCCAAGGCAAGAACCCACGGAACTTTTTCTATCCCATAAAAACCTAAATTTAGGTAGCAAGTAATATGGTCATATTCGTATGACCATTTTAGATTTTCGCAGATGGAAAATTACGAACAGGCCAATATTTGCCCAAGGTACAATCGTCTGAGAAATTAAGGAGTTCACACGCACTAAGTAGAGAATTTTCCATCCACACGGAGTTGATTCCTGCCTTTGAACAACCCCTGTGCTAAATATTCAATCAAATATTTAATTAAGGGTCTTTAAAAGGATGTGTCCTATTGGAAGATCCATTTTTAAAAGGTTGCTGGAATGTTGGTAACGCCGACGGGTTCGATGCTACGCACATTGAATATGATTTGAAAAACTGGCTGCCTTCCATGCAGCATCTGCAGTTTATGTATCCCACCATCACGTCGGCTTATCATCACGTGGATACTAACTAATGTGTACCTGGTCAAGGTGGGTTTTCGCCTTTGAATAATTTCCGTTTTGTCCCGGTCTTTCACAAAATCCCTTGAGCAGTAAAAGCAGTTATGCGCATATAGTTATTTATACTTATGATATCAGCGAATTCAATGTTTTGCAGCACGGCAATAGTTGACCAAACAATTCCTCTACAACTACGACGATTTTGACAAAATAAAAGAGGTCATTAACATCATCAACTTTTAGTGGGGTTCGTTAAGGTGTATCACGATGAGAAGTGAATCAACTTGAAGTTACTGCCGTATAGCAAAGGCTCGTCGAAATTAACGGACCTACATCTGGCCTTATTTAAGTACTATTGGTGGGGTAAATGCTGTTACAACAAGTACGCCCATATGTATACAATACAGATTTTGAAGTGATCCAAAAAATATTGCCAGCGGTGATGTTGTCATTGGCGTTAGTGAGTTCCACTTGAATGGAATCCTAATATGCAACCATGAGCTAAATATTTTTGCTTATTAGCTCATGTAGCTATATATTTATATATAGCCACTTATTTATCGATGAAGCTTATGCGAATTCTTCGATGGAAAATCCAGGCTTCCTGGAGGAATGACTTCTGTCTTGTCCATTTTTCGTCGAATTTATAAAATACACAACTTTACATAAACAAAAAAATTAAATTAGATAGTACTTCAACCGACGGATGCACCTATTTCTAAAGTGAAATAGTATTGCTTTGAAATCCTTAATTCCAATCAGTAATATCCAACTGCTCTTAAAATTTTAACAGAGTAATATGTTAACAGTACTTGGTGCCCATCACAGAGTTGTTTTCTCTTGTTAAAAAAGTATAGTTCGTGAACGTAGAAGCTTTGCTCTTATCAACTTACATTTATGTATGTATGAATGTATACACCTTCGTCGATACAAATAGAATAGTATTTCAATTCGATCAGTCAGTGTGATATGTGCATTCGTGGATGCGAAAGAAAAACGTGAATGTGGGCTAAGATGAACAAAAACGCTTCAGCATTGGTGACATGCCAACAATTCAAAATATTTTTGCGTGCAAATTTCGAAGATTTTGATGATCTTTTAAATTTTTCTGCAGTTCGTGCCTTAGATGATGGTGAAAACTATATTACTACGATTATAAGGATTCATGCCGAAATTAGACTGAAAGGTAAGTTGTGTTTTTTACATACTAGTGTATATCAAACTGAAAGTTGTTCTCATTGAAGTTTTTCATGCTTTTTTTATTTACGTTTATGGCATGCCTTTGTTTCTTAGATACAAGCCTCCAACGCGTGCAGTTCATACTCAAAATTCCCCTGAAGTTTAATGAAATTAAAGAGAACGAAAACAGCGAAGAGAAAGTGACTTCGTCAGCAGATGATTATCATGAATTATTTGTTACTGAAACGGATATGTACGATAACATCGTGCCAGAGTTGGAGGGCTTCTACGCAAATTTCGGTAACAAATTGCATTTCAAACCAAAACAATATCATTTTGCTCATGAACTAACTTGCAATTATATTCTTCTGGAAGATCTACAGGCAAGGCGATTTGCAAATGCACCGCGGCGAGAGGGACTTAACGTAGAGCAAACTAATGCGGTGATTGCAAAGTTGGCAAAGTGGCATGCTGCTTCCGCTAAGAGAGTTGAAGTCAGAGGCGATTACCCAGAAGAGTATGTAAAAAGCTACTTCTCACAGCAGAATTTGCCCTTTATTGAAAATATGAATGCAGCATTTAATGAGCCGTTTGCTCAGTGTTTGGAGAGTTATGATTTGCTGCCTCGAGCGAAGGAGATCATTGTGAGTATTTTAATATTTTATAGGAGAAAACCGTAAATTCCAGATATAATACATATATATATACTATATGCACACTGTTTGTGTGGAGAATACCATGTTACCACTTTGATATATACATTACTCCAGCGTTAAAACTGATAAGTGGGAGCTACCGTAATGTCTCAGAACAATTTTAAACAAATCGTAAATAGAACAAGTAAGGAAGGGCTAAGTTCGGGTGTAACCGAATTTTTTATACTCTCGCAATTTGCAAGCATTAAGGGCAGTGAAATAATTTCAGGTGTTGGTAAAATTCAACATTTATTATTCGACGAAATTTTGAATGGAGTGCAATCATAATTGGCACCATATTAGCTTTTACTTTATGTCATATAATCATAAAGTCAATCTAACTAAGATAAATCATCTATATTCATGATGTTAGTGCTGTGGGAAGGTACAAAAGCCATAATTTTTATTACCGAATGACAGTACTAATCGAAATATTCTCATTTAATTTTGTTCTCTTCTATTGATATATACATATGCGATATAAACTGAACCAAAGGGACGAATTTTATATTATATTGTGTATATGAAGAAAAAGTCAACCAGAGGGACGTACTAGAATAACGGCAATATAATGATTGTTGTATATGGAGGCGTAGATTAATTTCATTCAATTAAAACATACACGGTATAAAGTCAACCGGAACCTCAAACATTTTTATGTTAACTGTGTGGAAGCTAAGGGAAGTATTTGACTCGATTTTACCCATTTTTGAGAAAAGTGCGCATCATTGCCGGATAGAGATGCTCTTTGAATTTCACTAATATATTTCCCAGACTGACCGATATTTTTGGTAAAAGGTTAGACAGTGAGATCCAAATATTGGGTATATGGGAAAAATAGCATATCTTGAGGGCACTATTAGTGCAAAGTTTTATGCCGACATCTTAATTGATGTTTGAGTTATAGTCTGTAAAGTGAAAGAATCAGTTTGAATTTGAAATTGTGTTATATGGGAAGTAGATCCGATTTTATCGATTTTCACACACAAGATAAAGATATCAAAATAATACTATACACCAAATTTGGTTGAAATTGGTTAAGTCGTTCCTGAGATATGGGATTTCACCGAAAAGTGGGCGGTATAACGCCTATTGCCCAATTTTTACATTCATTATCCATATCATATCACCAACTCATATTGCCGTATTTACTGCAATATTTAAATCTTCTAACGTTTTTTTTTTTCATCGAGTTAACACACTTTTAGTAGTTTCCAATATAACCTTTCTATGGGAGGTGGACTCAAGTTATCGCCTGTACGGACAGACAGTCACCCGGAATTCAACTCGTCTCGCCTTCCTGATCATTATTGTATATATAACTCTATATCTATCTCGATTGGTTTTAGGTGTTACAAACAACCGTTAGGTGAATAAAACTAGTATACTCTGTTGCAACATGTTGAGAGAGTACGATGAAAGTTAAACAATTTAGTAATTTGATTTTTTGTTGCCTCCATAGTTGAGTTACATGCAAAACATAAATGAATTATATTTAAAATTTGGCAATGTCGATGCACAAGCCTTCAATGTTCTTAACCACGGCGACTTTTGGATAAATAACATCATGTTTCGACACAGTGAGGATGACGGTGTAACTGTTGAGGAGGTGCTTTTCATTGATTTTCAGCTACCGAAGTATGGAAGTTTCGCAATGGATGTATTTTGCTTTTTGATGACTTCACCTCAATGGAATATTAAATTGAGACTTTTTGACAATTTTATACAGTTCTATCATACCGAGCTGATTAGAAACTTAACAAAATTAAATTACACGAAGTCAATGCCTACTCTCGACCAACTAAATTCACAACTGGAGAAATATGGTTTGTGGGGTATGTAGCAAATATAAAAGTGGCTTAATTATTTTTATGTGAATTTTAATTATTTACTCTTCCAGCTTTTGTTTCTGTTCAGCGAATGCTTGCAGTGGCTTTACTAGATCCTCAGGAAAATTCCAATATTGAAACTTTTATGAGCAATAATGAGGGAGGAAAAGCTTTTAAAAAACGCATGTTTTATAATCCCAAATATGTACAACAAGTGAGAGAGATCTTGCCTTGGCTTATAGAGAATAATTACTTGCATTACATGACACAG
Organism: Bactrocera minax; assembly: GCA_021498325.1. NCBI lineage: Eukaryota > Metazoa > Arthropoda > Insecta > Diptera > Tephritidae > Bactrocera > Bactrocera minax. The sequence continues at coordinate 45,395 of JAKEEE010000044.1, read as the reverse complement.
ATATCATAATTGATAAGTATTTAACAATTCAATACCTACCTATAGTAAGTAGGTATTTTATGGAGTTTATGGAGTAGAATTTGATTACAGTAAATAAAACGCTTTAAAAGGTTATTAAATTTTAAATCACCCATTTTACTTTTTTATAAAATAATAATAAATTAGCAGTCTGTGAAATGCGAAAGGTTTTGGTTTGATTTTAAACAAATAAAAGAGGAATGTAACTCTAAAAATATTCTGAATAAAATATATCAGTTTCAGATCAAATGTTTTCTTCTAATAAATACGACAAATCTATCTGAATCAAAAATCTATGCAAAAATCTATTAGCATACTAATTATAGTTTTCTTTCATACAAACTGAAAAGGCAGTTACCCAAAATTTTAAATCACTCAAGCATCGACGGTTGACAGCAGTATATAGGGTACCCTGTCAAACAAGTTTTCTCTTAATCTTCATATCATATATATAATTTGTGGAAGTGATGAGCTTTTGTCTCTTAAAGCAATTTTGTAAACCTTTAACAAACTAAGCATTTCATTTAAAGCTTCGAATTTTTGTTCGCTCCTTCAAAGTTAATTTCACGAATGCAACATATCGTCGCAATTATTAATTTGTTTATCAGTCTTCTCAAAAGATTTAATTTCGAAAATATCGTTGACCGAAGGAAAAATACAGAGGAATGAATATCCGAGCAGTGACGAAAACGGCATTTCCAATGATGCTAAGGATAGCGTTGGGCCTTCAATACCCGATTGGGTAAATGCCGATCTCTTCACAGACTTATTGAAGAAAAGCGAGCTAGAGTTTAAGGAAATTAGAATTTTTAAAGTGAAACCTGCTGTGGCGCCGAGCGAGAATTACACCACAATCATGCTGAAAATCGAAATCGAAGCCAATGCATACTGTGAGTGGTAAAAGTTTATTTTTATGCTTAAAAATCATAGAATACCTGTTATGTAATAATTCTACTACCGAATAGCTGGCGAGATGAAAGGACTATCCTATATGATGAGGATACCACTTTCTACGATGCGAAGCATAATGGAGAGCCACAATGTATTTGACATTGAATCCATCATGTATCGTTCGGTGGTGGCCGAAATGGAGCAGATGTATCGCGATGCAGGGGTCGAAGTAAAATTTATCGCAAGGTATTATGACGTTCAGACACCATCGCAGTTTGATGTCATAATGTTGGAAGATTTGGGCAATCGTAATTTTAAAAACGTTAATCGGTTAGAGGGGCTTGATATGGAACATACAAAGAGCGTACTCCGGAAACTTGCCCAGCGGCATGCAGCGTCGGCGACGCGCGTACAAATCAAAGGCTCTTACATAGAGGATTTGATGGTCGGCTTCTTTTCAAAACAGCACTTTGGAAGGATGAACCAAATATATGAAAACATAAACAACATATTCCTGGAATGTGCCAAGTCGTTTAAAGATAATGAGGAATATATTGAAAATTTGGTTCGTAATGATCATGAGATATTTTTAAACATATTTACTGAGAGATAACTAATTAACTAACTCACATACATATAGGAAGACTTCAATGGCAGCTTTTTTGATAAGTTCTTTCAAGCTGGGAAATATGATCCAAACACATTTAATGTCTTAAATCACGGCGACTGCTGGTCCAACAATGTCATGTTTCAACGTGATGCCTCCGGTAACATCAAAGAAACATATTTCGTGGATTATCAGGTACCAAAGTATGGATCGCCAGCTCAGGATTTGTATTATATGATCATGTGTATGTGTGGCATTTTTATTATTTATTTGCAGCTTATGTGACAAAGACGGGGGTTATGGCTGCTGTTCTGTTGGATTCCACTGATAAAGCTAATCTCGAGAGATTAATTGGAGGGAGTGAAGCTGGAAATGGTTTCAAAAGGCAGTTATATTTAAATCAGAGATTTCGAAAGCACGCTGAAGTCATATTACCGTGGCTACACAATCGTGGCGTTTTGGAGTTCTGATCTTTATATGCCAAATAAAAATAAAAATGTGGGATGCCATTAAACATTATTTTATGTCGATACACATGTACATATGTATACATATTTGAAAGAAACTTAAGTTACTACAAGTAACTTATCCAAAGCTAGTTTTAACGCCATTTTAGTATATGTAAAAAAGTTGTTTGTTGTTTGTTTATTCATGAGGGCTCATACGAAGAAGTTATCTGGCAACCTCTAGATACATATATTTATAAATACATACTTATCTATTAGCAACAATCAAATATATCACATAACTAAGTTCTGAGCGGAAAGCTTCTTCTCTTTGGATACAATGTACAAAACTAGTAGAAGGCAAAACGAATTGAGAATACACAGATAACTACCCAGTCGAACTTTTTCAGACGTCACAGTTAAATGTTTATATACATACATACATGTACATATATGTTACATATGTATTCGAATTGTGCAGAAAAATGCGAAGGTTAGTACAAATTTGTCTCCAACTTCGTGTACGACATTCTGGATGCTACGAGTGAGTACAGAGTACGATATCTTTTACGTGGGTACCTGCCGTTTGTTACAGCCTAACCCCACGGTGTTCAAAATTTTCAATCCGGTGTTCACAGCGTATCAATACGATGCATTGAGCAGCGCTCCGAAAGCGATTAGCTTTTCGCTAAATATCAATCGGTATCGACTGGCATTGTGGAATGGACACAATAACCACCTTGGTAGGGTTCGAGACCCATCTAAAACCTCTGCCGTATTTTGGGTTCGGCACACGGCTGCAGTGCAACTCCACATTGAGCTGGCATAGACAACTGCTCTACCGACATTCAGGTATTAAACTGCAACCACCACAATACTCCCCGAAGGGCTTACCGCAATGAGCAGGTTGGAGCGAACTCCAACGCGCTCTTGCTCTCTGTGTTTCCAGATTTAAATTTCCGGTCAGACCTCGTAGCTGGAACTACTTCCAGTAGAGGTACCAATTGAACTCAGACTAGTGACATTTTTAGCTTGAAGGCAAATGCCTTTTTAAATGCTAGCATAACACATTTAAAGTGTTATAAACTCAGTTCAAACTAAGTAATATAGCACTATTTTCTGACACGACTAAGCCTATTTTAGAGTAAAGTCTATTTCGAATGCAGTGTATTTTGTGGATTTTAGTCACCTCTTTACCCACCAGCAGGAGGGACGAGGAAGTACAATAGTAAAATCAAAAAATGCAGCCATATTTGTTAGTACTTAATGAGAATCTAAGTTCAAGTTCTTTTTATGCCATGATTGGCAAGTAGGCTCGCTTGCATATAAAGTAATTTGGGCGTACTGAAAATTTCAACGCAAATTTTATATATAATTGCAGGGTTGCGTTGTAGTTGGATGTGGAATAAAAAATTGAGTCTGTATATGCATATAAATATTCACATACACATACATATGTACATATATTGACCTCAGCATGGAGTACTGTTGCAGTTCTAATGGGTCAAAGAACTTCGAATTGCGCTTTGGTAAAGAAAGTCGGATTAGGTCTATAGATACATATCTAGTAGGTATATAACTATATTCTTGGGTTTTTTTTCTCATTTATTTAAGAAAAACATGAACAGTAGTATTATTTAAAGCATTTCCCATCTGAAGCTATAACATCTCTCCATCTTCTTGGCACTTTGCGGATTCCTTCCCAAAAGAACTACGCCGTCTTGGTGGCCAAGAATGAATTAAGCCAAATTTTGATGCCCTGTTCTGTTGTGAACCGTATTCCAGTGAGAGCGTTCTGCATCGACCGGAACAAATGGTAGCCAGAAGAGGCAAGGTCTGGGCTATAAGGCGGGTGAGGCAAATTTTTCCAGCCTCTGTTTTCCAAATAGTTTATAACCGGTCTTGCAACATGAGGCCGAGCGTTGTCACGATAGTCGTTCAACGCCTCTTGGTTTCATTTCATATGCCATCTGATCAATCTTCACCATTAATCTTCAACTTTTTTTCTAATCCAAAATCACCACTTATAATATCGTGTAAACTACTTTTGGCATACTTTTGGTGCTATAAACTTCCACCAAACACCGACGACTCTCGGCTGAGGTTTCCTTCATAGGAAAGTAATGAATTAGAAAGAAAGTGTTGTTCTTTACGCTTCAAATTAATGACATGTACTGAAAAATACGCACAAGGACAGTAGCTTTCCAACGCATGTTCGGAAGATTGGAACAATGGAATAATAATCAAGGTACGCCATCTCTTGGTACACCGCACGAATATAGTTATTAGCCTTTTTAGCCCTCTTACAGAGAAAACGATATTTGGGTGCTAGGAGAACGTCAATGGGTTTTTCGGTCGTTTCTCAAAATATAACTTCCCCTATGTTCTTTACATATCTTATGAGTGATGGAACTTTTAACATTCCCATTTTTAACATTCCCAAACGCTTGGTTGTTCCATTAAGTTTTAAATTGTTTATTTCTCTATTTATTAACAAATCTTTATTAAATAGTAGATCACCAAAGGCGTTGCTTTCTTGTAGAATCTGTTGTCCAGGTTTTGTCCAGACTCTTAAAAACCTCATTAAGAAGCATGAACACATTCAGATATCGGAATGAAAATTACAACGTTTTGTTCGTTTTCAAATACAAAGTTAGTAGTCAGACGTTTAAACACTTCTGTGCTATCACAAAATAATCTGCACTTTACTTTTAGCAAAATGCTGTTATAAATGTAAGTAGTCGTGGAACAAAATTTGGTATGATATTTTGTACATTTTAGTTTCGGAAATTGGGAAGAAGTAGCAACAGCAACAGAGTATGAAAGACCTTTAGGAATAACAACAACAACAACAACAACAATTATAATAAAATAAAATAAATAATTAACATTAGATGGGAAGGGGTAAGCGGGGGAAAAACTTGGAGTTGGGAAGAAGAAGAGCTGCACCCGTAGTAGTAACAACAACAGAGTAAGGAGCACATGCAGCATTACGGAAGAGTGCACCAGTCTGCACCAGTTGTAGTTGCTGATGTCAAACTAGCGTTGAAGTGCCCGAATTAATTCTAAAACATGACGACGATAAAAGTCAACGAAAAATCGTGGCAATGAGACTGAATGCTTCTGGAAACCTAATTCAAACTGTTTAGATCCGCCCCGTAACAACTTTCGGTACTAGATGCTTCGGATCAAGACAATGATCTAAAATGAAAATCCAGAGTTTTGCAAATTTTCCTTATTTGAAACTCTTCACACATAGTACAAAAACCAGCGAGATTCGAAATTAAGCCGGCTTGAAACATACCCAGCAGGCATAATGAAATAAAATTGCTCATAAATATACAAATTTTTAGTGGAAAAAGTGGTATTTATATTTTTTGGAAAATGTGTTTAGTTGCTTTATATATCTTAGACGGCTGCATCGCTTAGGCTGCGAGCCTTCGTATATGTGAAAGTGTAGACGAGTATTCGTATACATATACTTCATATTCGTAAATACTTTTGTTTCGGTCATAAAACTGTTGACATTCTTATTATGGGCTACTTGGAGACTATTTACTTTCTACTCATATCGTAAATGAATTTTATTTCATGTACATACATAAATACATATATGCTAATCATATACGTATGTGCATTCAACTGATTGACACCACAGTATTCGGAATTAATATAATGATTAAACTTGCAGTACACATAAATTCCCATTTGTAATGTAAAATTGTAAAATATAGAAGGCGTAAAAAAAATGCGACATGAGTGTCTTCATAATCTTAAGCACCCAATTATTATATATTAAATGAAAAAACAATGTGGTGTTGGTGAAAACAAACTTCATAGATAATATTTCACAATTATTTTTAATTTGTATCAGCTTTCAGCTTTTCAATGCAAAATTTTAGTTGCATTTAATGATTAAATTGTTTGTTGATGCTCTCTCAGCAAAAAGAGAGAGCGGCGAGCGATCCGATCCGGTACAAATAGTGAGGCAAGCTCGTGACAAATGTGCAAATAGTCTTGAGTGAACCGCTGATCAGCATAAACGCTGTCCATTGACAAAAAAATAAAAGTTTAACCTTGTAATAAAAAGTGTATACTGAATTTAGTATGTCATCAAAAACAAATCAGAATCGAAATGAAACGTCAGAAATAAAAACAGTTGTAAGTTTTGAAAATCCGAAATGGTTAACGGCAGAACTATTTGAAAATGTTCTAAACGAGTTCATTCCGAAATTTCGAAAAATTACACATTTCGACGCTAAGCCTGCATTGGCTGCTGGAGAAAACTATGCTACTGTCATGCTACGTATTCATATAGACATTGAATTATCAGGTTAGTGAGTACTTATGAAAAATAGAAAACGTTCAATTTATTAAATTACATACTTTTATTGCCCTTCGACTCCGCCATTTGAACCGTAGATGCTTCAACGAAGCCGATCTCGCTCATGATGAAGCTGCCACAGGAAAACGAAATTCTTAAAGATATAATGCGCAAGCATAACATTTTCGAAATCGAATACAGGATGTACCATGAAATTCTACCCGAGTTCAAGAAGATGTACCTAGATGCCGGTGTCAACGCAATGTTTTCCGCAAATTGCTATAATATCGATACACCTTCCGAATTTGGAGTAATTTTGTTGGAAGATCTTCGGCCACTTGGTTATAAGAACGCCAATCGATTGGAGGGCCTCAACTTGGAGCATACAAAGGCAGTGATGGAACGATTAGCACAGTGGCATGCTGTTTCGGCTACACGTGTCGAGACTAAAGGTATATTCCCAGAGATATTCATTGGAGGTATGTTCAACGAATCCCAGCGAGACCCTATGAACAATTTCAATGCAACAATTAAGCTGCCATTTTTGTCCTCTATAACAACAATTGAGGGTAGTGAAAACTATATGGACGACTTGGTAAATGACTTACTACATTAATTATCCTTTTCTTCCACACTTTCTAATCGGATTGAATTATTTGAACACTCAGGTGAATGTTTTCGATAATATTACCGATTTATTGTTCAGTACGTCAAAGTATGATCCAAAGGAATTTAATGTTTTGAACCATGGCGATTGCTGGAGCAACAACATCATGTTTCAATATGATGCAGAAGGCAAAATTGTAGACACGGTACTCATCGACTACCAAATGGTTAATTATGGTTCTCCTGCGAAGGACTTGCTGTATTTTTTGTTATCTTCTACTGCACATGATTTAAAAGTTAAAGAATTCAACTATCTTATCAAATTTTATCATGAAAACTTAGTGAAGAACTTGGCACTTTTGAAGTACCCTAAAAAATTGCCGACATTAAAAGAAATTCATTGTGCAATTATAAAATATGGAATATGGGGTAAGTAATTTCACAAAAAAAATTGGCTTAGATCGAACTATCATTGAATATATGTGTAATTCAATGGCAATTCACTCATATTATTTTGATTGCATATATTTCACATGCCAATAGGATTATCAACATCTTTCGGTGTTATGGCAGTGGCTTTATTGGAACCCAATAACGATGCAAATATAGACAGCTTCATTAACGACTCGGATGCTGGGGATCGCTTTAGAACCTTGATGTTTTCCAACCCCAGATACCGCAAACATTTGGAAATTGTGATGCCCTGGATGAGCAATCGTGGTGTCTTCGAAGTATGAGTGTCAATAATGCTCCGAATTGTGTAAATAAAAATAAATTGCTTAAGCACCAATGAAATGTAAATAATCCATTGCTGAAATACTAACACTAGCTGAATGAATTTAATGCTTATTTGTTACACTTAAGACTAATAGAAATAGATATAGATTCATATCTATGTATATAAACACTATCTATATATCTAGATCTAGACATATCTATATATATATATATATATCTTTATATATAATATATAATGATTACGATGACGAGACAAGTTGGATTCCGAGTGATTGTAAGTCCTTCCGTCTGTCCGTGCAAGCCATAACATAAGTAAAAATTGAGATATCTTGATAACACTTTGTACACCCTTGGCACTGTGAGGACATTAGTATTGCAAATGGGCGTAATCGGAGTACTGCCACGCCCACAAAATGCCATTAATCCAAAACTTATAAAGTTATATGGCTAAGCAACCGAGGTTAAGTTTAAGGTTAAATTGAAAACTAATAAAAGTGCGTTAACTCGCTGAAGAAACACGTTAGAAACATTAACTTCTACAGAAAACATGGTGCGGAAGGGCTACATCTCACGAACGACTTCACCAATTCCAATAAATTTTGGTGCTTAACATTATTTTGATATCTTTTTATTACAGTGTGAAAATGGATCAAATCTAATAACAACCACGCTTACTTATCTTGTAACATAATTTTAAATTCAATCTGATTCTTTCGCTTTACAGTATATAACTTAAGCACCAATTAAGATATTGGAATAGAAATTTACCCAAATAGGACCCTCCACAAAATAGTGGATATCGGAATATATCTTTTCCATCCTCAGATACCGAATGGGTGGACCTCAGTGCCTATGAGTGACTTTTTACTCGAAAATATCAGACAACCTGTCAGATATATTAATGAAATTCAGATAAGGTTTCTTCCTGTTAACAATGTGTCCTGGTGCGAAAATTTATGAAATCGGGTCAACGCTTCCCCTAGCCCCCATATAGCTAATATGAGAATTTTAAAAATACCATGTACATCCGTTAATATGTAAGATATCTCAACAAAAGTAAATTAACGTATAATCTTGAATATACTATAGTTTGGTGACAAAAATGAGTGATATCGACCTACAAATTAACCCAGCCCTTATATACTAAATGTAATCTAATCTAAATCTAATTCTGGTGATTTTTATGCCGAATATTTTAGTTTCCTAATACAATTGAGTGGAAATATGTTCCCGAGGATACTTTAATTTAATGCCAAAAGTGAGTGCTATTTGCTCAGACCATTCCCTAGCCCTAATGTAGCAAATGTAGTGATTTGCGACTTTCTAGCTGACCTAAGCCCTTTTATATAAGCCTTTTTTTCTCTTAAATAATTTACTTAAATTCAGCAAAAGTTTATATCTCCCTGTCGCTGATACTTATTCAAATATATGTTACTTTTCACGAGCAACCGAAGCTCTAAGAGTGATTTTTTACAAAATCTCTCAAAAAGCATTAAAAATATACATATATGCGAAAGGTTATATAAGCTTAAATAAGCTATAATGAAAGCTCTAATTGAGCATAAAGATAAACTCGTATTTTTAAATGCTTTGTTGCCATTTTGCCAATTCAATGTCGTTAGGCCTGAATAACGGATGGTTAAGATACAAATCAAATTATAGTTTTATTTGCAAATACACAGTAAAGAATTTGAACAGTATTCCCGAAACTGATGTATTTATTACTTCTGCATCAATTTATATAACCGGCTGGAATTGTGGAACATTTGTGTGCATGTATATGCATATATAATTGATTTTTAGAAGTCATTCTGTCTTCAACAACTTCTAAGAACTGATTTCGAAAACTTCATATTTATCAAATAATTAGTAAAATTTCAAATTCACCATTACACAAACGATTTTATTTTTCAAAAATAGAAATTGTGAACTTAAATCACTTCAGTAATTTGCAATTTTTTCTTTAAGTAACTAAATAATTAATTGTTCTTTCTTTTCCTCGTTTTCAAATAAGCTTTTTTATTCCAATTAAATTAAAGCCGAATCAATAAATAAATATGCAAGCTTACGAATTCTCCATCAATCTTTACAAAATTAACGAATTATATCACAGTCTGCGAAATTAATCAATATTAGGATTTTCTAAGTCTTGCATGATTGCACGACTGCACAAAATGCAAAAATCCTTTCAATTTTAAATGAAACAGATAATTTGAAATGTTAAACTCTCGCGAATGAAAGAACAAACAAACAAAAATTTAACAAAAGTTTATCGAATTTCTGTTTAATGCTAAGTACTTTTGTAAAACAAAAATTAGTTAGTTTTATGATTGAAGAAGCCGCTTTTAATAAACCTTCTTCAGTCATTATACTCTAGCAATACATTGCCACAGAGTAAATAGTTTTATTTACCTAACGGTTCTTTGTAACACGTAAAGCTAATCGAGAGAGATATGAAGCTATATTTATCAAAATGATCGGTATGACAATACGAGTTGAATTCCGGATGTCTGTCGATTCGTTCACCTGTCCTTCCATCCGAGCACGCGAGAACTTGTGTCATTCAGATTTCTTGATGAAACTTAGTACCCATGCTCCTCGGCACTCTGAGGAGGAAGTTGTAATTGTATATGGATATTGTATTGGTTCAGGAAAAAAGGTTCAGGAATAGTATAAATTTTAAAGTTTTGGAGTTAAAAAACGTGTTTAATACGTGTTTAGTACGTGTTTAATATTAGTTGATGTGGTATATCTGGAAGCTATTGAATATAAAGGCTAGTCTGAAAAATAGAAATGCATAGAAAGAGAAGTAGGTCAATTATATGCTTTCGTTTGCCTGTATGGCAGCTAATATTCAGACAAGGTGGTTAATAGATGAGAAAGCTATTAATTTTCGGAGGGTGGTTTTGTATATATATATATAAATACATCAACGAAATTTCCTGTCACTATTTCCTTTTTTGTTTTAATCATATAGTGTGAAACTGGTTGAAATCAGATAATTACCACACATATCCATACATGTAACGGCTTTGTTCAAAATTATTAAAAGAGCGATAACTCGCTAAATAAAAATTCCAGAAGCATTAAATGAGGCAGTTAAAATGTTTGTTGAACCAAATTTGTTGCGCAGGATGGTCCTGACATCCTTATGTTACACTTTGAAAATTAGTGAAATCGGACTACGACCTCGCCTACTTCTCATATAACAAAATTTTAACTTCCATTTGCATTTTTCACCTTACCGTATGTAAGTCAAGCTCCAAGGAAGATATCAGCATAGTCTTTAGCACAAATGGTGTCTTCAAGGTGTGGCGCCCCTTTCTGAAAAAGGTCAAAATCTACTTTATATCGAAAACATCTGTCAATCTGTAAAAAATCTAAGCGGAATTCAGAAGGAGTGTTTTCCTAATGAAAATGTGCTCTGATGCCAAGAATGCATAAAATCGGGTTAATACTTTCCCTAGGCCCATACGCCTAATATAAGAATTTTTAAACTTCAGGCTGACTAATACGTGAGATATCTTGACAAAATGAAGTGAACGTATTATCTTAAATATATTTTAGTTTATTGTTGAAAATGGGTAAAGACATATAAAGAATATAAAGACTTTTGCTATTTTAGTGGCGTTTATAATAAAATTACATAAAAACATGATCTCAAGCATATTTCGGTTTAATTCTCAAGATAAATCCGAACGTCCAGACCTTTCCCTAGTCCCAGCATAGTGATTTTCGACTTTTCTGTTGATTTTATATCGTTTATAGTGTGATATGTATGTCACACTTATCTCAATATGTGTGATATTTTAGTGAAATTAAATGGACATGTTTTGTTATCTATAATGTGATTTAGCATTAAATATGAGCGAAATCGGGCCAGGCCTTGGTCCAGTCCCCATAACATCTTTTGCACATACCTGAAGATATTTCCCTGACTTTGAGCCTCTCAAATTGCGGAAGGATAAAGTGTTCGGTTACACCCGAAATTGGCTCTTCCTTACTTCTTTTTATCTAAAGTTGTTAAATAAAGCTTTATTAATTAATAAAAATATGAGAAGTTGTATAAAACTTATCTTTCTGAAAAAATATCAAGGAAATGTGTTTATATACAATATGTACATGTAATATGACGGTTGGCAAAGTGCTGCAATTATTTTGCTCCATTTCGTTGCATGAAAATTAATTGATTATTAATTAATTATTTTTTTGTGTTTCGTTGTTGTGTTTATATAAAACCATGCAGTACGTGCAATTGTTGCACCGCGTAATGGTTTTGCAAGACTTAGAGAATCCTCTAATATTTTATTCACTATTTTATAGAAGTATACTGCAGTGTATAAGCTTTTTTAAGATGCCCCATAGCTTCAATTAGCGCCAATTAAAGCTAAATTTAAGCGCAATGGAATTAATTAAAATGTGTCTCCACACACCTGTCGTAGCGGTAGCGGGATTTCTTTATGCTCAAATCAGATTCTTGGACATTGTGTTTGAAAAAATGTTCATCTTCATAATTCGTTGTATACATTTGTATCTAATTGTATGTGTGTGTAAAGAAAACGCATCACATGCCCGTTGATAAGCATACGTTCAACTGCGCATATGTAGAGATAGCAAATGTATAACATAACGAAGGCAGGCAACTGTTCGAATCAACCAAGTACGTATACAAAACAGACTTATCAATCAAACATTATTAGTGGTACTCACGATTCTTGTGATATGAGCTATTTTGATAACACATGGCACGTAGAAAGTGTCGATAGTGCCACAGGCCAGTCGATATTTACGGGGAAATAAGGGGAGTACCATTGGATGCGCAGGCATGATGAATGAGTGTTGTAGTTGTATTTTTATTCACCGGCTATAAATCGAAACAGAACAAATTAGTGTAAAGTAATTTTCTACAATAAATATGATTCGACTTATGCGAATTCGGAGCAATTACTTAACCAAAGCAAGCGCATTTGATACCTTAACCAGTAATCGTTCGACAAACTTTGGGCGCGACCGCTGGAATCTAGCAAATAAAGTAAAAATCTATCTTTATTGCAAGAGGTAAATGTTAATGCTCAAATTTGTACAATTTATATCTATACTTTTTATTTATTTTTCGCTATAAATGAAATGTAAGTAAATATTTTTCTCGATATAAAAAGAAAGAAATGTCCGCAGAAATTACCAGTACAAAAAGCGCATTCGGGAGTATCGGAAACTGTGATTGACAAAATGGTAAAAAATTTTCGTTTGCACATTTAAAAGTAAAAATGAAAATAAAATTAAAGCAAGTTAATTTTCTGATTTACTTACATCAATTGTTAATAAAAGTAACTAATATGTAAAGGATAGCGAAAAGTGATTATTCTCTGCTCATCATGGAATAAAATAAAAATATTAAAGGGACTTAATTATCTACACTTCTGACCATAATACTTGAATATATTACTTAAGTTTTTTTTTGCGATACGAACGTGCAAATCAACATGAAGTACGATTGCCCAGAAAATGATCAAAAATTCTGATGTTTCTAAAAATAAAATGCGTAAATTTAAATTTTCATTTAATTGAAATAGAATAACTCAGTGAATATGAGTGAATATATCTAGATGTTTAAGATTAGAGAACTTTGTACGATGAATTTAGCCAAGACATTACTTAGTAAAAATTGAGATTTGCTGTAGAAGTTTTTGGCTCGCTCACTGTTTTCCTCATATTAGATATTTGGTTCTGACAATTTCAGATATTGAACTCTTAGTACTCAGCCTAACAAATTAAAGGTTTTAAATATCACATATTTTTAGATATCTAATGCATAATGAAATAACTCAAATGAAATTTTATGAATGGTAGACTCTCACAAGTAAAAAGGCGGCCTAAAATAATCGAGGTACGTAATATCGACATATTTGGAATGACGAAGCGAATTTGGTTTGCGGTATTATTTTTCTACACATCAGCATATCCCTACAATCGATAACTTGAGCAGAAATTGAGATATCACACGTGTTGGAGTTACAAATGAGCGGAAACAGTTTTATTCGAAAATAATTAAAGTCCTATAAATCTGTCCCATTTAAAAATTGTTGGAGTCGGTCCATACATTTTTCTGGCCAATATTTACTGAATATGATGGTGTCGGTCTTTGTAGTAAAATTTACGTCTTTGTCGGTCAGCCTGTAAGACATCGCAACTAAAGCATATAAGCTGGTGCCAAGCTGGTACCAAATGAGGGAAATCTTTCTATATCTTTCCCTGGTCTCCATTTAACAAGTAAACTTATGCTCGTCTCTGATGAATGAATTCGGCTTCCGTATAATGATTTCCATACTTTCTCGTGTCACCTACGTATAATATATAAAAAATTGGCGTTATCAGTACTCAGTTTCACCTACTAACGCACAAACTGTGAAAGTGTATAATGTTCCACATTTAGCAACCCGTTACAAGTTTTTCTTTGGTTTTTGTTATGCTATAGAACTATCAATTCAAAGTTTTGCGAGGGTGGGATTCTTGTAATCATTTATGTATACTCATGTATTTTTAGGGATGATATGCTCAGGTGTTTAGCAATAAGGTCTGTATAACTCCACCCTCAAGTTCAAGCGACATCTGCATTTCATTGATATAAATACGCTAAGATTTCAAAAACTCTTTTTATACTCTCGTAACATGTTGCACAGAATATAATCGTTTTGTTCACCTAGCGGTTGTTTGTAACACGTAAAACTAATCGAATCGAGATCGAACCACAACCACGCCATTTTCCATATAACACAATTTTAAATTTCACATGATTATTTTACTTCAAAGTTTATAAATCAGAAATCAATTAAGAATCGGAACAAAACTGCATAAATAGGATCTTCAAGCTATACCATCTGAGATCCACACATTGTCGAACTCGAATTATAAGCACACCTATTCGGTTTGGTGGTAATAATGTGTTCTGATGCCAAAAATTTACAAAACAATTTTGCACAACAAGGTCAATACTTCTAGCCCCATACACCTAATATAAGAATTTTCAAATTTGATTTTATAACATAGATGTCGGTCAATCTGTCAGATATATTAATGAAATTCAGAAAGCATTGACTTTAAACCGTTTATGTTGGACAATATTTGAATATTTTAATGAAATTTTTTAAACTTACTTTCTTAAATATGCTGTTTAGCGCTGAATATGAATGAAATCGGTCCAGATTTTGGTCTAACCCCCATATCCCTATTATAATGGTATCCGCACCTCCAGTTACTTTTCCCTCATATATCCAAAATGTTAAATTTCGTTCTTTGGTTGAGTTTAAATCTTATATATCTTAAGAGAAGATATTTCAATTAAATTATTAAAACAGTTTATTTAGCATTATGTCATTCGATAGTAGAAATAATGGATATCGGTTCGAATCGATATATCGGAAAGGTATATCCCACAGCACTAACATCATGAATATAGAAATTTGTGTTAGTTAGATGGATTTTAATGAAACTAAGTGATTATATGGCCTATACTAAAGGTAATAAGATACCGAATATGACTATAATCCATTCATAATTTGGTTGAATAACCAATATGGAATTCTTTTTAATATAAAGTTTACCAATACCTGAAAGTATTTACTTGGCTTTAACGCTTGAAAATTGCGAGAGTGTAAAGTGTTCGGTTACACCCGAACTTTGGCCTTCCTTACTTGTTTAACTTTATAGCTATTTACTTGTAGCTGAAATTGCGTGTTTACTTAATAATAAATATACGTATGGTATGCATGTATTTTTCTAAGGTTAATCAAATCACAATGAATCCTAAACCAAACGGTAATGTCGAGAATGATGCTGACAAACTACCTCAGTGGCTGGAAACAGTAACTTTTGAAAATGCGGCGCGCACATTTATTGGAGAAAATTTTAACAAAATTGTCAATGTTCGACCTGAGAGTTACCCAAGTAGTAATGGCAACTATTCCTCTTTGCTGCTGCGTCTCCATCTAGATGTAGAGCTTACAGGTTATTATGCGAATACCTATTTGTATACCTATAATGCTTGTTCCTGTGCTAACTTTTCATACCCATGTTTTATTTTAACACACCGCAATTTCGCATACAGATGGCAGCTTGAAAACTGTTACCTTCGTCCTTAAAGCACCACATAGCAATGAAATGATGTCAAAAATAATAAATCTGTTAAAATTTTTTCCGAAGGAAGAAAAAACATACCACAGTATTATACCACAATTCGAAGCGTTATACAAACAAATGGGCCGTGATATTAAATTTGCCCCCAACGCGTATCAATTCGATCGCGACATAGGTGTTGATTATGTCTTACTGGAGGATCTACGTCCAAGAGGTTATAAAAATGCCAATCGAATCAAAGGCTTAGATTTGGAACACACCAAGCATGCGCTCCAGAAACTAGCCGAATTTCATGCCGCATCCGCGTGTTATGCAGAACACTTTGGAAAGTTTCCCGAGGAATTCACTATTGGATTTTATTCAAAAAATAATGCAGAACTACTGAAGCAGTTCAACTCGTCTAGTGTATTCTTAGCGCAATTGAAAAAGTGGAAAAATGGCCAAACGTACTATGAAAAGTTGGTAAGTATTCGAGGTAAACTCTTGCTGTCAGAAGTGCAATTATTTACGCAAACTGAAAATTCAAATCGTATATTCGCGCTAAGGATCACTATCTAGAATCGTTAAATTCTCCAAAATTTTGCATTTAAAGTTGTTATACGATTACGGTCTGTATTTATCTGTATCTAAAGGATATTTCAATATTTCTTAGAATCAACTAATCCAATTTTTGCTAATTATAACTATACATATTTACATCCTGACTTTTAGGCTGAGAGCGACAGCTACTTGGTGGATCGTCTGCTGCAGGATCACGCTTATAATCCAAGTGAATTCAACGTACTCAACCACGGCGATTGCTGGGTGAATAACATTCTATTTAAGTATAACGCTTTTGACAAAATTACGGACACTCGTTTTATTGACTTTCAAGTGGCTAAATACGGCTCACCAGCTAACGATCTGTACTATTTAATACTATCCTCCACTGCTGCAGACATCAAAATAGCACATTTCGATTACTTAGTTCGTTACTATTTCGATAACCTGGTTGAGAATTTAAAAGTTCTCCAATATCACAGGCCTTTACCGAAACTTCGTAATCTCCATTCCATTTTGCTGAAACATGGTCTATCAGGTAAGAACTGTTACCGTAATCTGTCATTGTATGGACATATAGATACATATAATAATACATATTTAATACATATGTAGATGTTTTTATATACAGGGTTAGCTTAATAAAAAAGGAAATAATTTATTTTTAGCATACTTGGTGGTCTCTAAAATATTGCCCGTCGTAATGCTGGATAGGAGTGGGAAAGAAAACAACAAAAATGGAAGACAAGACGAGGGTAAACTTAGGCTTGCCATGTATACTAATCCAAAATATGTTGAGTCCATAACGGAGATTTTACCATGGTTGGATAATCGCGGTTTGCTGGACTGGAAGCAATAAGACAATATAGCGAGAGATCAGTATATATTCACGCTACAAAATGCGTTCTAATAAATTTCTCTTATTTGTGACATTATTTGTTGGTTTTTACTTTTATTGCTTCTGTGAAACACATACATTTTGGTAATAATTCGGACATGGTGCGGGATTTTAAATAGTACCAATTAAACAATTACTTCTTAGTGTGAAGGTAAGTTGATTGTTTTTGATAAAAAGGCTTGTCATTATATAAATCCATACTCAGACCAACCATGATTTCAAAAAACAAAAGATGCATGGAGATAAGCTAGCGATGAATAGCGACCTCTAAAGATATCAACTTTTAAATAGATAGTATAATATACTTCTGATTTAACAACAAAGAATTCTAAAAATTCACAGTCGTATATATCAGAACTACCAACTCGATAGGGCCTCCACTATCCACATATTTGAAAAGGGATAAAAATCGGATGACGTGGATATTCTATTTTTATTTGTTTGTGAACTTATACGGATATCCAGATGTGCGAAGATTTCGCTAATATTCATATTTTGGATTATTATTTATAATTTAACACATTATGACAATTGTAACATTTTCGTCTAATTTTAATCAAATATCTCTCTCACTAATGCTAATACGATTTGCACGACTTAAGGTCCAGACCAGAGCAAGGAAAAAAAAATTAAAATGGGTAATGAACCCACAATTCATTGATGACTCAGGTATAATTTTTTTTCGATTAATGGCGTTTTGTGAGCATATCATTGTCATGCTGATAACAACCGTTAGGTGGAGATGTTACAAACGTTTTTAAACATTGTTTAAGAAATCTACTTTCGCTATTAGGCAATTTCGAAAAAAAAGAGATACTTTATATCACACTGTAAAGTCAAATAAGATAATGAAATTTTAAAATTAAAAACGCCATAGGTCTGGTTGTCGTCCGATTTTGCACGTTTTTAAATTATATGAAGAGAGCGAAATTTAACTGCTTTAAACCATAAATGAGTTTTAAAAAAACTTGACAAGCATTTGTAAGAACATTTATAAGAATCTCCCGGATGTGACAATATGTATTTTAGTTAAATTAACAAATTTGAAACCGTTAAATACATGTAAACATATTGCTGTCCCCAAAGATTTATAATAATGATATTAATAATGATGTATGTGAATAATTCATCAATGCAAGATATATATAAATAGTGTGCGAAACTTATTGAACATACATAACCACGCATCTTTAGTATAATATAATTTCAGAGCTAATATATGCTTAACATAGTTCCGATGGGTAAATAAAACATAATTGTATTTGTAAATGATCCATCCATATATCATTTACATACGAATCCTGCAGTGAAGAGCCAGGAAATATACCAGTTTACTACTGAAATCCAACTATAGAATGATGTTCCAAATTCCAAATACATATATCTTTCTGGCCAAAACTGAGCATTGTCAAGGCATAAGACATCAACACGTGTGGAAAAAGACAGCCGGTTGACTAGTTGAGCTTGTGATCTATTCTAATTGAAAGTGCTTTATGACTAGTAGATTTGACTTCGTGAAAGCTAGTCGTGTAAATACCAACGCAAACATATGAATGGCTATGTGTGTACAAAGTTCAAGTAGTATTTCTCAATCACGCTAGTTAACTACTCTACTACATATGATACGATAGCTTACTGTCCAAAAATCATGCCAGTCATATATATAAATATAACAAAAGAGTGTGTATGGTAATATACACATAATTATGTTTTTTATATGACCGAATACTAATGTGTCTGACCACTAAATAATCTTAAACTTTTATATTGCAAAGCTTTTTTGTTTATCTCTCGCATTTTCAGTGATAAGTAATTGTTACTTTTCTCCATTCTGTTTTTACTAATTTAACCAAATAATACACATTTGGAGGGCGTAGCGAGAAGGTCATCATATCCAAAAGTGAGTAGAATGTGTTAGAGTTGGAAAGTGTTGAACTACAATTTAATTTAAAGAATGTTTTATTTTAACCTATTCAAAAAGAGGATTTTGAGAGTTTTTAACATGGTATATATATATATATTTGACCACAAACCGTTAAATATATGTTTCATTTGTCTATAATCGAAATAAGATGAAACAATTAAAGTTATTACTGAAGAATTACGTTTTTCAGCGCTTCAGGTTGTCAAAGGATTGGAAGCGAATATTGCCGGCTCTAGACCTAGTCAGTGAATACTTCCTTCAAGGACAGACGTTGCTAACACAATTATTTATAATGTGAAAAAATTTTTAAATAGTGTTATATATACAAGATATTTTTAAATACTTTCGCTGCTACATTTTAACCATAGTTGCTCGGCTTCATAATTATATGTATATTGCGCTCAAAAAGTTAACGATTGATTCTCTTTTTCATCTCTGTTTTGAAAATTACTGTTATAGACAAGTCAATATGACACCAAATACCACATCGGCTGCAGACGTTAATCCCAATGAGAATCTTGAAATACCGAATTGGGTTAATCAGGATTACTTCTTACCAATTATCAAAAATGATCAGGAGAATTTTCAAAAGGTAAGTAGCTTCAAATCTATCGCTGCAACTGCGCCCGGAGATAATTACTGTTCTGTCATGTTACGGATCATAATTGAAGTAGAATTAAAAGGTAAACGTGAAAGCCATTATTACCAAGATTCCATTCGCAAATATCCATATTTCAGATTCGACCACCACGCAAATAGGTTACATTTTGAAGACAATGTTGGAAAACAGCAATTCTGGTTCCGTAATTACAAATAGCATGAATATGTTTCCCAAAGAGAAACATATGTATTCGATTATTCTGCCGAAATTTGTGAAACTGTTCAAAGAAGCAGGTGTCGAAGTTCGTTTCGGGCCCACCTGTAAGTACTCTGAGGAGACACCTGAGCGTATTACTTTGGTTATGGATGATCTCAAAAGAACTAATTACGTAAATAGCGATCGGCTACAAGGTTTAAATATGAATCAAATGACTAGGGTGTTGCGAAAGTTGGCGAAAATGCACGCAGTTTCAGCGCGCTTTTTCGAACTGGAAGGCTCCTACGGGGAATTATACAAGAACTCTCTATTTAAGGAAGCTAACCGTCACATATATTTACAATTACAAAGAGCCAAAGATCCTTTATTAAAAAATGCGATGCGGGAGTGGCCACTCGATGATATTGAATATTATATTCAGAGCCTTACGGAAAGTGAGCAAGCTTTTAACGAGGGCTTGCGCTTAAACGATGCCGACCCTAATGAATTTAATGTGTTAAACCATGGTGATTTATGGACAAATAATATAATGTTTCGATATGATGAACACGACGAAATCGACGATGTCCTCTTCGTCGATTTTCAAATGGGCAAATGGGGTACACCCGTAATTGATCTTTGGTATTTAATTATCACTTCAGCAGCATTAGACATCAAAGTAAAGGAATTTGATCAATTTATTTACATTTATCAGAAACAATTGGTAAAGAGTTTGAAAATACTAAACTACACCAAGCCGATACCCAGCTTAAAATACTTACATATGCAATTGTTGAAATATGGGTACTGGGGTAAGAAAATGAATACTTCTAAAGTGAAAAATCAAAAATATAAATATTTTCCTTTGATAGGATTTAACACAGCTAAATCTGTTTTGGGAGGCATTCTATTGCCAACGGGAAATGATGCCAGTTTGGAGAACTTTTTAAAGCCTGGTCCCGAGGGCGATGCTCTTAGATATAAGTCGGTCAGCAATAAATACTACTCCAGCGCTATGAGTGTGATTTTACCATTCTTACGACACAAGGGCTTGCTTGATTTCTGAGAAGGATCCACATTGAATTCATCAAATTTAGAATAATAACTTCTGAACCAACTTTGATACCTTGGATACTTTGGCACTATATAATTGATTTGTGAACAACAAATGGAATAAATTGTTTTGCTTTGAATTTCATTTTGACCAATTTTATTACAATCTTTAAAATTAGGGAAATGAAACTAAATCTGGTAAAAACAAAATAAACGATACTTATTTCGATACGATTACTACACCAATAACAATATAGAATAGAAGAGCTAAGTTCCAGCGGTGCTGAATTATTAATTGTTGTATTTATAGAATGCTAAACTCAGTTTTTGTTTGATGATGAGTGTTTATGGGATCAGCATAAGCTAAAAAGTGGGCGAATCCTTGCTTTATGTACATCTATTATTTTTTGCGGTGTAAATACGATGTTCGCTTATAAAGTTTCTCTCTATTCAGCTTCCTCATCTGTCAAGTTTAAAAATGTATTCTTTTCTTTTGTCTCCATATAGAAACATGTTAGCTATCGTAAGTAATTTTGCAAATAAATTAAATAAAATGTGGGTTGAGCCACAATAGATTATATTAAATCATATGCAACACGACAACACTGTATCAGCATATCAGAAAATTTTGTCGTACAAGGAAACGCTGAAACGAAGGTATCGTCAAAAGGAACTGCGAATAATCCGCAGTTAGGTTCGAATGCCTGCTGTTGACATAAAACATGACGATATTAATCATCTTCTCTGGCTGGCAGCGATCGCGTGCGCATCCAACTATCGTATAGTATTCTATTATTAATTTGTTAAATATAAAGTATTTATTTTTCGTGTTCGCCACAAAAACGTTAGTCTTCTCATCGACTAATTAGTATTAACTATTAGGTATAATAAGAACTTTTAAATAAGAAAGAAATTTGCCTGACTGCGTCAACGTGAAACGTCAACTTCAATGCATATGAACAAAGTATAATATTTTGTTCGATCGGTAGTCGATGCGCAGTGACAGAGAAAATCATGCATCACTAAGAAATTTTTTTTTTTTGGCTTTTACATATGCAACAATAGCGAACTCAGATTGCTAAGCTTTTTTATTAATTCATACGAAATATACATTAATTGCAGTGATATTGGCAAACAATTTACTTAGTGATGGCAAGAATATCAAATATTTTTTTGTATATTTGAATGGTGTTTGTGCCTCCATTTTCGGTGAAACTTAAGAAATTATTCATAGTTAACCTCATGGCTTTAATTTTATCCATTTTTGTCTTTATTCGCTCTCAAAATCAAAAAACAAAACATCTTATTGTGAAAGTAAACTGGAGAGTAAAATTGTGCAATAACGTCAAATTATAAAACGCATCGTTTTGCAATATTGTTTGAGTTACAAATGTTCAACAAGCCTCCGCTTCGACTAATTAGTGTTAACTATTGTTTATAACGAGAATCGTAGATTTTATTATCAGCAATAAGCTAGCACGCGAGGTATTTTGAACAATATTTCCATTGAGAAAGCTCTATATCAAATGTGCAATAAGCAAAACAAACACTAAAAACCTTTTCAAATGATAGTTCGAACTTAGTGTGAAATACGAATAGATTTGTATTTAAGTTCTGCCAATTAATTTGAGCGATAATTCCATAAGAAGCTGCTCCAACGATCAACAACATTTGTTTGTAATTTCCAAATGGACGAAATCACAAATAAAAACGGCACTTTGGCACATTCCCAAGTGGATAAGTGTTGAATATTTTGAACATATTTTGAACATCGATTGCGAGGACTATCACAAAATTTCAAAGTTTACTCCAGTGGCGTCAATACCACCAGGAGAATATTTCACTTCAGTTATGTTACGCATACACTTGGAGTTGCAACTAAAAGGTGAGAAGATTGAAAGAAACTGAAACGTTGAATATGTAAATGTACGTTTTATTGTTTATGCACATCCTCAGATGGGACAAAAATAATAAAACCTGCGTGATGAAAACGATATTAGATGACGAAAAAGGCGGACACGCGATTAAACGGTTGGAATGCTTCTCTAAAGAGTTGTATATGTACGGGAAATTTCTACCAGCTTTTGAGAAGTTGTATAGAGATGCAGGCAAGACAGTGCAGCTCGGCCCTGTTGTTCATTTTCAGAGTCGAAGGAGAACCGAATAAACTTCGTCTTTGAAGACTTGGTCGTTAGGACCTTCGTGAACGCTGATCGCATTAAGTGATTGAAAAAAGATGAAATGCGACGAACACAGCAGAATCCCATGCCTTATCAGTAGTATATTTCGAACAGAATGGTCCTTATCCAGAAAAATATAATTTCAGCTTTATTCAAAAGACTGATTATGAACATCAGAAGGAATTCTTTAAAATGAGGGTTGTTCTGTTCAAGGATGCCATGAAAGGATGAGACTTGAAAGACATTGCCCAATATATAATCAAGTTTGTGAGTTATTGCATATAATCCTATACATATATATTATAAAACAATTTAAGCTGTACATATTCCCCCATCTCATCAATATGTACATATGTCTTACCCGCAGCCCACATTTGATCAGTATTTGAAATGTAAAATGTGTGTGCTAAACACTTCTCGAAACTCATTCAATGTATTGAATCACACTGACTTTTGGAGTAGTAACGCAATGTACACTTATTTGGAAAATGGCACAGTAGACTGTTCTTTTGCTCGATTACCAAATCTGCAAATGGGGTAGTTCAGCAGAGGATTTGATATTTTTGATTACGGTTTCGGCAGCGAAAGATATACGCATTTAAGAGTATAGTATATATGAAATTTTCGTTTCCATTTACCATGAGCATCTTATCGAGTGCCTGAAGGTTCTGAGTTACAAGAAACCCTTGCCAAAACTAAGAGATTTACAAATGGATATGTACCGCGAAAATAACAGCTTCTATGGTATGTATACATTTTAAAACACACAATATTCTTATAATACTTATAATAAAATTTTTCTATCTTCTTTAGCAATGTATGCGATTTTAAATCATTTACCTCTCGCTTTATTCCCATCCGATAAAGATAGCAACATTTGATTTGACGAGCCCGAACGAGGACGGCCAGCGCTTTCGGATGAAGCTTTGCAAAAACTCTTCCTTTATAGAGGCTATGTTGGATATCTTTCCATTTTATCATAATCGCGGAGTACTTAATTTTCTGATTACGACGGATAGTCAAATGCCAATGCCTTATTTCAGTCTGATAGAAAAATAAATGTTACGAGTCACATATATGTACCCTAGCAATTAGGTAATTGGTTTAATTTCTTTTACGAATATATGTACATATATTTTATACCCTAACGACCCACATTATTGAGATTTGTCTGAATACAAAATTAATATGGGAAAAGTAGTGATGAAGTTATGTTTTAATTACATTTTTACTATGAAATTACGAAAACGAAACTTTTAAAAATATTATGTTTGTATTGGGTTGATTGCTATCTTAGCTGTTCTCCAAACTCTGGCTTTTCCATCATGTCCAAAAAGGTTATATTTGGGTTCGTCAGCGAATAAGACTTGTTTTTTGAAGTCCAATTCCTTGCCTTTATACTTGCGATCGATTTCAGGCGATGTTTTGGATTAATTTCTCTAGCCGCACTGCTAGTCCGCGGTGAACTTAGTAGCATGCACTTTAATTTTTCATTTTTCATTTTTATACTCTCGCTACATGTTGCTACGGAGTATATTAGTTTTGTTCCCCTAACGATTGTTTGTAACACCTAGAACTAAACGAGTTAGATATGGACATATATATATATATACATACATATACATATATATATATATATATATAAATGATTAGGATGAAAAAACGAGTTGAAATCCGAGTGACTGCCTGTCCGTCCGTCCGTCCGTCCGTGCAAGCGATAACTTGAGTAAAAATTTAGATATTTTGATGAAACTTGGTACACACGTTCTTTGTCACCGTAAGACGGTTGGTATTGCGGATGGGCGTAATTGGTTGTCGCCACGCCAACAAAATGCCATTAATCGATAACAGATAATGTGCTATAACTAAGCAGAAAATTAAGCTATATAAGTGTTATCTGGTATAGAGAATCCTAGTAGGTCGGGGCATCTGTGGGTAAACATTTTTGTAAATGTAGGCATGGCCCCGCCCCGTAATAGGTTTAACATATATATCTCGGAAACCTTTCAAGCTATATCAATCAAACTTGCTCCGAGCAAGTTTTTCTAGTATCTCTTCATATACTAAGGAAATGAGTGAAATCGGATAATAACCACGCCCACCTCCCATACAAAAGTTATGTTGAAAACTACTAAAAGTCGATAACTCGCTGAAGGAACACGTTAGAAACATTAATTCTTTCAGGAGAAATCCCATATCTCAAGAACCCCTTAAACGATTTTAACAAAATTTGGTGTGTGACATTATATTTGCATTCTTATATCACGCTGTGAAAATGGACGAATGGAATGGACGACGACGGATAAAAACCACGCCTACTTCTGATATAACACAATTTTAATGATCACTTTAAAGTAGATAAATCGAGCATCAATTAAGATATGAAAATCAAACTTTGTACAAATAGTGCTTTTAAGATATGCCATCTCATGCGTAAAAATAGACGAAATCGATTATAACTTTTCAAGCCACCAGATACCCAATATTAGGACCTCACTGCCTCTATCTGACTTTTTATCGAAAATATCGGCAAATCTGTAAGATATTGTAATGAAATTGGAGGATTATCTTTCCATGATAATAGTGTACTCTGGTATCAAAAATGGTGAAAATCTAGTAAATAATTCCACAAAAAGTCCATAAAAGTACCCCTAGCCCCCATATACCTAATATACGGATTTTCAACCTTCCGGTAGACTTTATATCATAAATAACGGTAAATCTGTAAGATATCGCAATGAAAATGGAGGATTATTTTTCCATGATAATAGTGTGATCTAGTATCAAAATACTGCAAATCAGGTGAATACTTCTCCAAGTCCCCATATACTTAATACAAGGATTTTCAACCTTGCGGTAGACTTTATACCATATATTTTGGTAAATCTGTGAAATATCGTAATGAAATTCGAACATTATCTTTCCATGATAATAATGCGCTCTTGAGTCAAATATGGGGAAAATCGGGTAAATACTTCCCATAGCCCCTATATACGTAATATAATGATTTTCAACCTTCCTGTAGACTTTATACCATATATAACGGTCAATATATAAGTTATCTCTTTGAAATTCTGAGAGCGTCTCCTTCTGATAACAGTGTGTCCAGGTGCTTAAAATGGATATAATCGGGTAAGCACTTCCTCTAGCCACCATACCTAATATACGGATTTTCAATATCTGGGAAGACTTTATACCGTATATTTCGGTCAATATGTAAGATATCTTAGCAAAATTAAGTGATCGTGTAATATCGGATCTACCATAGTTTACTGCCGAAAATGTGTGAAATCGGTGAACGAATTATCCCACCACCCATATACTACATATAATGATTTTCACTATTCTAGCAGACTTTATGCCGAATATGTCGGTCAGTATGTGAGTTACCTTCACAAAATTGCGTGAAAACATGTTCCTTAATATACTTGAATAATGAAAAGAGTTAATGTGATCAGTGCAGATCTTCCTCTGTCCCAAAAATGCCCGATATAAGAATTCCCGACTTTCCACCTGACTTTAAACCATTCATGTTGGTCAATATGTGTGATATTTTAATGAAATTAAGTGGATATGTTTCCTTAAACATAATGCGATTTCGCGCTAAATATGAATGAAATCGGTCTAGATCGTGGTCTAAACCCCATATTCCTAACATAATGATTTCCGTTTCTCTGGTTGACTTTTCCTTTATATACCCAATATATTTAATTTTGGTTGAGCTCATATCACGTATATCTTATTTGAGTTAATTTGATAGATTTTAATATAAATATCTCGGACACGAAGCAAAATATAGAAAGTGAAATAGTATGAAATATAGTATGAAATGAGTATATATAGTATGAGTATATAGAATATACTATGAAAGTACGTGAGTCTATGACCGGTAATATAAGTTAATAAGATACCAAATATGATTGCAATCCATTGACAATTTCCTCGCATAATGAATGCTGAATTCTTCCGCAACATTTTTTAATATAAAATTAATAATAATTAATAATAATAATTAATATGAAACATAAACAAAGCATATATCAATACAAAACAATAAAAAACACAAACACAACATTAAACAAACGATACTTTCCCTTTCTTTTCTAGATGCCATATAGGGAGCATTAAGCATGTCATATATGCCGAACGGAGGCTTTTGACAGAGTCCATTTCTCGTTTTAGTGAACAATTTGTTTAGTTTGCATTCAAGTACGTTTATGCTTCATAATTTCCTAAAAAATTTTAATTAAACAAGTAAGGAAGGGCCAAGTTTGGGTGTAACCGAACATTTTATACTCTCGGAATGTGCGAAGATCAAAGGTGGGGAAATACTTTCAGATGCTGGAAAACAATATATTAAAAAATGTTGCGAAAGAATTCAATATTCATTATTGGACGAAACCGTGAAAGGACTCTTATATTACAGGTCATAGACTCATGTACTTTCATTACTATATTTTGCCTCGTGTTTGAGATATTTATATTAAACTCAACCCAAGTGGCTTAATTAAATATATTGGTTATATAAGAAAAAAGTCAACCAGAGAAACGGATATGCCGTTGCATATGATGGGGCAGATTTGCCGCAACACTTGTCAACCATTGCTTTGCTTCAACGATCTTTTTTCCGTTTCATCCCAAATGCCAGAAGTAGCGTCAGTTTGAAACTAATAACTTGGGAACGTTTGGGCGAAATGTGATGAACCTTTAAGTATATTCTAGTTAAGGATAGTATTCTAACGCAAAGATATGTAGTATGTAAATATATTTTGAAAGCCACTTTCTTCTGTTCTCAAAGTTCGAGATCAGACGAGCCCATCTTTTTTTTTTAATTTCAGCAGCAGCTGAAAGCAGCTCCTCAAGTTGTCCTTTGATTAAATAAATTTTTAAACTAACGATAACTTAAAACAGATCGTAGATGACTAATAGAGAGTACAAAATAAAACAGACAATACGGAAATATTGTTTTTAATAAAAGTCATTGGACATCAATTAGGTAACCAGTAATAACAGTAACAGTAATAACAATAAGTAACCGTAATAACAGGTAATATTACGCTCTCTGCGTAAATATTAACTAACTCTCTGAGCTTCTTGCAAGCTCGTTTATATAAATAAAAAGTGTACACAACTGACACACGCTCATCTTCGGTGATTTTGTTAGATTTACATGCTATGAGCGTGTACTTACGTCAAACTGCGGTAATTGATAGCTAGCCAAGAACACAATGTGTACCGAGCGTCTAGTTGCCGCTTAATATTAGGTTACGAAAGAGCTCTCACAGGTCTAATTATTGCAGTCACATAACAGAAAATAAAAGAATGCCCGACAACAGCAGTAAATTTAATTACAATATACAGTTGGACATTCCGAAATGGATAAATGCTAAATATTTTGAGAAGGTATTGCACAAGGAAGATTCAAATTTTCACAAAATATTGAAACTGACTCCTATCCCAGCTACACCGCCGGGTGAGAATTATACATCGCTCATGTTGCGCATTTTAATGGATATAGAACTAAAAGGTACGTGCCGTCGATTGTGTCGTATAATTATTAACAGAATACAAATAACATAATGACATAAAGTGAGAGTATATTGCAAAGGTGATTCCATTAGGACCTTGTGTAGAAATTGTGAACAATCGATAAACTACGGGCAATAAAAAAATATATAACGAACTTTAAACAAAAAGACAGCAACAAATATAACAAATAAGTAAGGCTTAAGTGCGGGTGTAAACGAACATTTTATACTCTTGCAATTTATCTTATCTTATAATAATTCATACTTTTACCGATTTATTCTGCATAAGATCCACTAAAATAACGGAAATCATTACAGGTACTATATAAGGGCTGTGGCAGTTCGTGGACCGGTTTCACCCGCTTTATAATAGTTATGTTGGGGTTATATAAAGAATTGACATAGACACATTAGGAAATTATTTTCTTTGAATTTCAATAACATATCTCACAGATTGACCGATAGCATATCAGCGATATGCTTTGAAATCTACATGTTCTGTATCTGGGGTCTTGAAATGTTATGATCCAATTTCGGCCATTTTTAGACATGAGACAGCATATTTTGGAGGCATTATTTTTGCAAAGTCATAATTTAGATACTGTAGACTGAAAGAATTAGATGGATGGATAAAATTGTATAATATAGGCAATAGGCGTGGTTGTCATCTGACTTCGTCTGACTTCATCCGACACTGTAATATAAAGATATGAAAATAATGTTGAGCACCAAAATTGATTGAACGGACGTACAGAAGGATAGACAGACATTCGGAATTCAACTCGTCTCGTCACCCTGATATAAATAACTCTATTCTAATAACTAATTCTATCTCGATTAGTTCTTGGTGTTTCAAACAACCGTTAGACGAACAAAAAAAGCGATAGACGGACGTGAAAAGAAATATAAGATTGCAATAATTACTATAAGCAAACTTAGGGAATAATTTTGCTATATATTGAGGAACGAACCTCAGGAGGACAATTTTTCTCTTCAATAAAACATACACTTAAATCGGTAGCTGAAGAGTCTACAATGAGAAAGGTAATATCGGCAATATACCAAATCTTATGATAACGAAACTGGTGGTCGGTGGATTGGACGGTGGTATACATTTTTATCAAGTTTAAATTCCAGACCTAGCTGCAAATAAGGATATATTAAAATATTAATAATTATAATTAGATTATTACAAACATTGTTTTATTACATTGATTTCACTTATATTCTTTTACTATATTCGAGATGGTTACACACAACAGAAGTCGTATATTGTCAAAACAATGCTGGACGATGACAAGGGTGGAACACTTATTACTTCTTTGAATCTCTTTCCGAAGGAAAGACTTATGTATGAACGAATTCTACCTCAATTGGAAAGATTTTACCATGAGCTCGGCAAGAAAGTTAAATTCGCACCCAACTGTCAATGGATTGAGCAAAAATCCAGTCGCATTACTATCGTCCTAGAAGATTTAAATACAAAAAAATTTCGAAACATTAATAGACTCAAAGGATTCGATATGCCGCATATGAAGCGTGTGCTAGAGAAGCTAGCTGAGTTCCATGCCGCTAGTGTTATGTGGCATGAGAAGTACGGTGCATATCCAGATGAGTTCCAAAAAGGCTATCTACCCACCAATTACCAAAAGTCAAAATCTTATCAAGCGCGTGTGCAAAGCTACAAAGCAGCCATGGCGACATGGGGTTTAGAGGATTATGACAAATATATGGAATGTATTGTGAGTATAACTAAAAATAGACACCGCCGATTGCAAGTTAATGGAAAATTAATTGTAAACACCCGTTTCAACCTCTTAACTTTAGCCAAATGCTGAACAGTTTGTTAGCGCAGCAATGGGCTGCTACAACTCAGATCCCACTGAGTTTAAGGTACTGAATCATGGAGATTTTTGGTCTAGTAATATTATGCTAAATTACACCTCAAGTGGTGAGGTTAATCAAATACGCTTCGTAGACTTTCAACTGTGCAAATGGGGCAGTCCAGCACAGGATTTATGGGAACTAATAATATGCTCTGTTGTGAGCAACTTGCGTATTTGTGAGTTCGACCACTTCATACGAATTTATCACACACATCTGCTCAAATGTTTAAAAGTATTAAATTATGCCAAACCCCCGCCAAGACTCTGCGACCTACATATTAGGATGTTGAAATACGGATTCTGGGGTGAGAGTTATAATCTGTGGTATGATGAATTATATATTATCTAAATGTATGTATATATATGTTTCACAGGGTATAGTATAACATTTACACATTTGGTTTTGATACTCCTGCCTTCAGATAAGGAAGCCAGTGTACTAAAGCTTATTCACCCCGGGGACGAAGGCAACAAATTCCGACATAAGGCTTATACCAACCCGCTCTATGTTCGTGCTATGCTGGATATTTTACCATTTTTGTACAGACGTGGAATTTTGGATTTTTAATATAATAGTTTAAAAAGCAAAATATGAAAAATCAAACTCCAGTACACGTATTTATCGGCACACATATTCAAGCAAAGAATATTCGTTGGACGGTATAACAAAAAATTAAAAGTACTTGAAATACTTAAGGTTTGATGACATACGTTAAAATATTTACACGTGATAAGAATTTATGTTTAAACATACATATACATAGGTCTGTGCAAGCTTTGTATAACCGATGCTGATTAAAAAAAGCCTTAAATGTTTTTACACTTCTGTAAACAAGCATATATGTTACTATTATTCTGCTTTGAATATACCCACCCGCCAAAAATAAAGATACCTATCGACAAGAACACTACTGGTGTTGGAAAGCATTTTCTGAATAACATTAGACTTGCAAAGCTCCATATTGATTTTATTTTTATTTATTCAAAAAGCTTTCTATTGCTAACCACCAGCAAAACCAGCTGTTTGTACGTCGGCCATAATAAAATGTACTACATTTTTATATTTTATGCTGAGCATAGAGAAGTTAGAATAAAATATGGAGATACACATGTATCTTAAATAAATGTACGCATACATAGAAAATTTAATGGCAATGAACGAAAGCTAACTGCTGAAGCAAGTGAGAGCCAACCCCACTCAATCACTTTCAAAAGCGTGAGGTTCCCTTGTACTATTCGATCGTCATTAAGCTACAAGCAGTTGCAGAGCTAGACAAAGAGCGCCAGTTATCGCAAAGTTAGTCAATTTTAGTCAGGTGATTACTAGAATAAATATAAAATTGAAAGAATGTCAGATTTTATGGAAATTTTACCAAACTATTGTTAGAATGGGAACAGGTGCCAAAAACTACCAGCCACCGGATTGGATTAATGCTGAATTCTTGCAAGATGTGTTGAAGGAATATTTCAAAGACGATACTTTAGAAGTGCAGGAGATAGTTGTGAAAGATGCGCTGACCGGTGATAATGGCTGTGGCTTTGCTAGCGAAATGCATCGCGTAACATTTAATTTGGCGCGGAAAGACGGTACTGGTCGCTTCTCGGTCATAATTAAAGTGAGTGAGAAAAATATGAAATTATTGTGTACATTGTCACAGCTGAATTAACCCATTTATGTTTTAGGATCACCCAAACGGCTATACTGGTGTTGTTGCCCACAAAAGCAAATTATTTAAACGTGAAATTCTTGCTTATAAAGAAATTCTGCCGCGTGTGGAGGAGTTGCTGGCTTCCATTGGTGACAAAACGAAAATTGCGCCTGCATGTTATTATACCACCGAAACGCCTGAGCCCTTCTTAGTGCTCGAGGATATGCGACTAACGGGTTATGAGAACTTTGAAAAATGTCGTTTACTTAATCTAGACTACACTCTACCGACCATTGAAAGGTTGGCAAAGTTGCACGCCTGTTCCGCCGTCATAGCCAAAGAGACACCGGAAGTTTTCCAATTTTTCAAAGAAGCCCCCATTTCTCGGAATCCAGACCGCAAGGATTTTCTTTCATTCTTTCCAGTAAATATGCGATGTGTTGCTGAGGAGTTGACACACTGGAAAGGTTTTGAAGAGATCACAGAGAAAATGTTCAAATTGGCTGAAAATGTGCTTCAAAATGCACTTGAAATGTACGAGTCACATGATCAGGGTTTCCGTGTTTTCAACTTAGCCGATTTGTGGATTAACAATTTAATGTTCCATATTAACAATGACACAAAAGATCCCGATGATGTGGTCATGGTGAGAATGCAGTATGTTCGTAAATTTGTTAAATGGATTTAGAATAATTTTTGCAGTTAGATTTCCAGTTGTCTTACTATGGCTCACCGGCGGTGGATTTGAATTACTTTCTTTTTGGTTCACTAAATGAGAACGTGCGGAAAGTACATTTTAAATTCATCGTACGTGAATATCATCGTATATTGAAAGAAACATTAGAGAAGCTTTATTATGACGGTTATATACCAACGTTGAAGGACATTAATATCGAGCTTATCAAGAATAGCCTTCAAGGTACAAATATGAGATATAGCACATATGCATTTCCGCGCTTGCTCGATATGTATATATATATATGTACATATATGAATTCTAGGTGTCATCGCTGCCACATGCCTCACACCACTTATCTTCATGGAATCCACAGGAGATGAAAAGCTGGAGAATCTTACCTCACGCACAGAAGAAGGCGATGAGATGAGAAAACAAAATGTTGAAAATCCAAAATATCGCGCATTCCTGCAGCGCACTGTGAAGGAGTTCGAGTTGTGCGGCTTTTTAGACAAATGAAAACGGTTACCATAAGTTCGTTCATACAAATGTAGTCCGCATGAACAATGGAAATAGAATATATCTATATATTATACATAGATATGAGTATGTGTTTACATAATCATATTCTCGACATGGGTGTGTCTTTTATTTTTATTATTGCTTTATTCTGATAACAATTCAGAGAGAACATTTGTGTGCTGAAAATCAAACAGACTAAACTCTAAGACAAAGAGTAAAAGGTAAAATTCGTATCCTATTCGAATGACGTATTTGTCATGAAGTTACGACTAGGATGACCACTTATTTTAGTGTTGATAATATAATAAGTTGAGATAATCATTTGAGAACGAAAATCAATTTAAAACCACTCAATTCACACTTTAAATCATTCATTTATCAAAAAATAAATACTACTTATTTTGCTTACGAATTATTCGTAGAAATATATTTATCCAAAATTATCGTCTTACAACTGCTTATCGCCCACCAGTTTATGAAATACTGAAAACTGTGAGCGCAGTGTGGGGTTATGTACAATAACCTGCCGTACGGGTGGTAGCAATTAGTGCATTTGTACTAGCGAATTCACATCTGAAAAGTAACTAGTGATTAATTAACGATTGTGAGGCATTCCTATGTAAGAAGTAAGAAAGGGCTAAGTTCATCCACTTGCAATTTGCAAGGATTAACAGCACTGGACCGATTTCATCTATTACGAAATTTTATTAATATAGCTCACACATTGGTCGATAAAAGAATAACGAAATTATAAGTACCATATGAAGACTGGAGTAAATCAGGGATGGATTGCAACCATTTTTGGCAGCAAACTTCAGAATATCCAGGATGATATGTTCACTTAATTTTGTTAAGATATCTTACATATCGACCGATATATTATTTATAGTATATAGTCAACTGGAAGTCCGAAAAATCATTATATCGGTATTATTGGGTATATATGGAGTATAGCATTACTCATTATTACACTGCATATTGCAGTGTGAAATGGTCGAAATCGGATTATAACCACGCCTACTTCCCATTTTCTTTCACTTTACAGGATGTAAATCAAGCACCAATTAAGACATTAGAGAAGAAATTTACACAAATTGTGCTAAGAAGGTATGCCATTTCTTACACAAAAATCGGAATTTATCTTTTCAGGTACCCACATACCGAATATGTGAACCTTGATGCCTATGGCTGGTCTTCTACTGAAAATATCGGTCGCTCTATGAGATATTTTAATGAAATTCAGGGAGTATCTTTCTTTGATAATAACGTGCCCTTCCCTTAGCTTCCATACAGCTAATACTGTGTATATCGGTCAATATGTAAGACACCATAGCAAAATAAAATTAGTTAACGTATAATCTTGAATTTCGGGGCTGGGGTTGCCCCCATATATTACAAATAATGATCATCGTTTTTCTAGTGGACTCTATGTCGAATATGTCTGTTTAATTTCGAGTAAATCAATATTGGTTGGAAATTTGTTCCTGAACATACTTTACTTTAATGCCAAAAGTAAAGGTTATCTGCGCAGACCGTTCTCTAACCTCAAAGTGGGCTGACCTAAGGCCGTTTATATGATTCAATACATGTTATATTTTAAAGGAATTAAGTGTTTTCTTACCCATAATATGGTTTAGCATTACATATGAATAAAATCGGTCTGGGCCTTGGTCTAAACCCCATACCTCTAATAATATGCTTTACGTCCCTATATTTGACTTTTTTCTCATATACACAGTGTATAAAATTTCATTGATTTTCATTTCATTTCGTTTCATTGATTGAGTTTATATCGCAAATATCTACATTGAAGATGTCTCAACAAATTTAAATTAGTATATTTCGGATAATATTACGTCATTCGGCAATAAATATTATGGCTGTTGTACCTTCCCGCAGCACTAATATGATGAATATATATGGATGATTTTCTTTAATAAGATTATCTTTCTGAGTATATGACCTAAAGTAAAAGTTAATATGATGCCAAATATGATTATAATCCATTGACAATTACTTCGAATAAAAAAATGCTGAATTATTGCGCAACATTTCAAAAAAAAGTTTTACCAACACCTGAAAGTATTTTCCCACCGTTTATCGGTGCATATTGCGAGAGTTTCTCAAATATCTCGAAAATTCGTAAACTTGTGCTGGGTGACTATAAAATGAAATTCAGTTTGTTAGTTAACATCATTAGCATCTCAAAAGAATGCGTATGTCATAATAATTTTTGCAAATGAAAAAACGTGCCGTGCGATGGGTGCCGCGTTTTTGGAACGTCGACCAAAAAGACAAACATGTTTGATTTTCGAAGGATAATCTGGCCATGACCAAACGCAATAAGAATGAGTTTTAGCGCCGATTTGTGACAAAGGATGAAAACGAGTACATACACCGGTGAAAGTCGTTCATAGCGCCCGAAAATGCAGAAGTCTGTCTACATTTTTGGTTTAGCCAGTATTTTTTGAGATTCACATGGAATTATAATATTTTTACCGACTATCTCGAATATGGTAAAATAATCAGTAAACAACAATGCTGTGCATTATTGGATCGATTGGAGGTCGAGACCAAAGATGGGTCAACCATATTTCAGCCATTTTCTCTATTATACACTCAGTCTTTGTTATTTCAAATAATTTAACATTGGCAATGCACTATCCGTGACATGGATTATATTTTCTTTGGCAAATGGTAAAATATCGCTAATAAAATTTTATACATATATATATACACATAAGTCACGAGGAGTCTTCTAAGAAATCCGATAACCATGTGACATTTACAACTATTGAAGACACATAGGTGGACATTAAAGAAATCTAAGCCAAATGTTGTTGTTGTAGTAGCAGTTTATCTAAAGCAGTTTGGGAGAAAACTCGAATTAATTGTCACCGAAGTCACTTAACGGAGGTCTAGAAAACGATCTGTTTCGAACGGGTCGAACCATAGTGTCACGCGGAGACTCTTTGTATGTAGAACATAGGTCTAGTAAGTCGAGGTCGATTCTGGACAAGTAGGAGTTTCACCATACTACAGTATCCAGAACCAAGTTGCGAGAGATAATACATTATAGACAGACATTATACACACGCAGACATTATGTATGTATATGTGTGTTATGTAGTGTTTGCCAAAACTTATTCACTAAAACTTTGCTCCGCATTGAAATTCATGATACAGACGTGTTTAAAAGAAAATCGGTAGGATATTTGTAAATATTGCCATGGATTGAACATTTTTTTATTGATCTTAAATTATTTCATTATTCATAGTCTGTATCTTTTTATCTTCTGACAAAAAGATATTTTACAAAGCTATATATCACAAGAAAATTAATTAAACTATTGTTCAATTTCCAGTAAACCGCGTCGTTCATATATGGGTAAAAGTCTCTTGATTATACTTTGTACGTAAGGGTTTTTAAAGCATGTGTCCTTGAAGCGAGTAGCTCGCTCGTCGCTTTGCATAATTGCTTTAAAATCTGCATCTTCGGTATCTTCGTTTCGCTGAACCGCTAAAATAACGCAAGTTGAGTTAAACGCTGTAAAGGAAACGTTAAAATCAAATATTTGAACGACATATGAAGTTACTTTTTCAAATTACAGCTCACCGTAAAATGCTTTTTCTTCAAGTTGCAAATGAAACCTGTGCAGGCTTGGAATTTTAGCTTGGTATTGCAATTTGTATAATGTGTCGGAAAAGGTTTCATAATAACATTGTATAAGTTCATCTTGACGGTTCAAATGCAAATCATCCTTCAATGAAGTATTGAGAAAATAGTGGATATCTAAAGCCGGTGATCCCCAAGCAGCGTATTGAAAATCGATAATGGTAACATCCAAGGGTTCGCCAGTATTTTTATCATATTTAACCATTACATTG
This sequence comes from Bactrocera minax, assembly GCA_021498325.1. Taxonomy (NCBI): domain Eukaryota; kingdom Metazoa; phylum Arthropoda; class Insecta; order Diptera; family Tephritidae; genus Bactrocera; species Bactrocera minax. The sequence goes on along the minus strand of JAKEEE010000044.1, from coordinate 8,092 downwards.
TTTGTCCAGAGGTCACCATGCGCCAACACATTCACATGACCCGGAATAGGGTCGAATACTTTTTTACCCAATTCGGCATACTTTGATTTCAAAGCTATTAACTTGTTCGCGTAATACTGATAACCGTCCCACTGGGCAACACATCGACTGCAAGCCATCAATAGGCCTTCAAATCCGGGGATATAATTATCTGTATGCCTATTAAAGAAACCACGATCAAAGTTTTCAAGATAACCACCCTCTCGTTCGTTCAACACTGCGGAAGAAGCGTGCATTTTTGCTATTTTGCGTAACACCATCTTTGACAAAATCATATTCAGCCCAGCTAAGCGGTTCGGCATGACAAATTCACGTACATTTAAGTCTTCGAATATGAGTGCTGAACGTTCTCGATCAACGGCCATAGTCTCGGCAAAGATTTTCTCATGATCACCTATTTCTCTCAACAATGCATTCAACCGTGGCAACACATTTTCGTAGATAGACATTTCACGATTAAAAATATCGTATGGTTCCATAGTTTTTCTTGCAAACTCATCGGTCTCGAAAGATGTTTTCACGACATAGTGTCCAGAGACTATGGTGCCTAAGTAAGTTTGATATTCGGCACGAATGCGTGTTAAAACTCCACCATAATTTTCACCTTTTCCTAGCGCTGGACGAACGTCCCATCTGAGTATTTTTAGCTTTTCATCCTTGTAATGTTCACGTAGACACTGTTCCAAATAGTCTTTTGTTAGCCAAGTAGGCGCATCTGACTGCTGGTGATCTTCGCTGCTTTCAGCGATGGGAGCGCTGAAGGACTCCTTGGTTATATTTAGTAAATTCTCCGAAGAATTCATTATACTAACGTCAGACGTCGACATATTGCACACTAATTTAAACACAACAATTATGCGGTAGACACTTCAGAAATCGTTTAACTCACTCAAGGCTGTATAATCAAATAGCGATGGAAATAGTAGAAATACCTTTTATATGTGATATTTACCGTGCCTCAGATGAGTCGACGCGGCTCAGCCAATTTTTATGACAACCCTGATTTACAACGTTGTGGAGGAAAGCATATTATAATTAATTTGTACGGAAAATTCATATATACAAACGTACAAATGTATATTAAAGTAAAGCAGCGAGTAGTCACAAGTGTGTAAAACACAATTATATTTCATATAAATATTTCTATATTTCTAAAGCGTAAATTAGGATTTAAAGCAATAAGTTCTTATATACAAGTGCATATGTGCGCTTTCGTATATCCCATGAGCACGTGAATCCAATGAAGGAACCTCGCCGGAAATGTAATAGCAAATCTTTTGGCGCGCAGTGCACAATGTTTTACAGCATTGAAAATAATGAAATAGTGAACCTAAAATTTTCAAATAAAGGTACATTTTTTCCTCTTTCAAAAGTACAACGACCACATCAAAGATTCTGTAAGACGTGACAGTTTCTAGTGACAGTCCTTACCTTGAGCAGTTTTTTCCGACCAGGTCTCATATAATGAATATGTACTAAATGAACGTTTCTTTGCAGAAAAGTTTACAGCAATCAAACTCTATGTATAGCGCAAATATTAGTACAAATTCATCCAAAGGCGGACTGTCGGTCTGAAATTAAATCATATTATACTGTTATCCAAAGCACAAACTTAACCTCTAGGTGCCGCCATTATTAAATATAAATAATTGAAGTCTAACCTTACAAATTAGTATTCGAAAAAGTACTTTCCTCTTAATTTTAATTATACAGATATTTGTCTGAAAATATTATGTTTTTATTTACTTACAAAAGTAATATTTTTATTTACTTAAGTAATTCTGTCTAATTATAAGACATCCATTGTTATTCGTAGGCGGACGACAAGCTCCTATAATTACGTGCTTTCACAGGAATGCAAATATAATTAACGTTACAAATGCCCATCGTATTTCTCGAGCAGTAAATTGTTTAAATCTCTCAACAAAAGATTTTTGTTTAAATTAAAACACTTATTTAAACAAATATAGCCTGAAGTGTTAAAATACTAGCGCTACATTATGTTATCATGCAATTTAGTATATAAAGGCGCTGTGTGCATTCGAAAGCTTTAAAAAATTAAAATGGCATTGCAGAAACTGGACTCGCCAGAGTGGCTGACAGAGAATTATGTACAGGAGGCATTACGTATTTACCACAAGGATCCCAGTCTTCACCTATACTCCATGCACGCCCAACCGGCCATGGGAAAGGGTGAGAACTTTGGTGGAATTTTGACTCGCGTCAAAACAAAATATCATCTTAGTAGAAGTCAACAGTGGCTGGAAAAGAAATTAATTGTGAAGATTTCTTACGAAAGTGATCCCATTGCTAGCGCTATAATGGCTCCATATGATATATTCAACCGTGAAATGTCCATTTATGAGGAAGTGCTGCCTAAACTAACTGAGCTGCTTCGCGAAATCGATGATTCAGATGAGATGTTTTCGACAGCCATCCATATAGATCGCAGACGTCAGTTGCTGATTTTCGATGATCTTAGTGAGAGGGGCTTTATCATGGCGAATCGATTGCATGGCCTAGATATGACACATGCAAAACTAATATTGCAGAAGTTGGCTAAAATGCATGCCACATCAGCGGTGCTAAATGAGCGTGGGAGTGGTCACCTGGAAAAATTTGATCGCGGTTTCTTTAACCGCTACACCGACAATTACAGTACCTATTTTGTTGGATCCCTGTTGATATGTGCTGAATTTATTTTGAAAAATATGCCCGCCCTTGCTTTCTATGGGGATAAATTAAAAAGACTGGCACCGTATTATATGGAAATCGGAAAACATTGCTTCATGCCCACACCGGGGCAAGTAAATGTGTTGGCCCATGGCGATGTCTGGATCAACAATGTAATGTTCAAATACGACCCGAAGACGGGTGAACCTGTAGATGTGCGCATCATCGACTTTCAGTATTCGTTTCGGGGCTCGCCAACATTAGATCTGCACCATCTCTTCAACACCTCGCTGCAAGAGCCCTTGCGCCTTTACAAACAGGACATACTATTTCAATATTACCATGATATTTTCAGCGATATGTTGTACAGACTGAACTATAGTTCACTCCCAGTACCTTCGTTAAACCATTTCCATCAACAAGTTGAGCAGAAGCGATTTTTCGGTAATTTTTTTTAACAGAAAATTTCTATATTCACATACATGCATGCATACAGGTATACATTTTTACCTCCTTCAGCCTTTCATTCGGCGTGTGTCATACAACCGGTTATGATAAATGAAAACACAGTTGATGCAGATTTTAATTCTTTGGTTGGCGAGGATGAGCGTGCAATTAAATTCAAATACAGTGTGTACCGAAATTAACAGGTTCAGAAAAATCTTACAAACTTACTACCATTATTCCATAGGCGAGGACTTTTGGAAGTCAATCAGGCAGACTAACAATTTCTACATATTTTTCGACGAGGGTTACCACCTCTTTACCTTTAAATAAAGTGGATAATATAAACGAATTATTACAATATATTATATTTGGATATCATACTGAAGTGGTTTAAGGCATATAGCTGAATATATTTCTGACAGGGGTTGCGAACTGTTAAAATTTAATTCAAATAATCTCATTTATCATCTTCAATGATATTTGTGCACACATAACCCGGGGTTGTTTTTATTATAGCTATTCCGCAAAAAATCACTTTCTTTTAACTTTGACTTTCTTCCTTAAACTATAAAGAACCGGCTTATTTTGTCGTAGGCTTCACGGCTAAATTACATTCACATGTACTATACATATATATATATATATATAAACATAGTTCTTACCGATTCGGATAAAAACTTATCAACTTCAACTTTATTCATATCTTAAAACTTGTAATTCAGCAGAACGCACCAAATGTTTTACTCAGCAGCTGGAGATTGAATAGCACATTAACAGTGAAGCATTTAGACAACTTATAAAACAGATGTGAACAATAATAATTTCATTTAATCGTTGTGAGAAATGTTTTTGTAGCTAAATATTTACTACTCAAGGAAATATCACGTTTGGAAAAATTACGAATTGGTAACACATAAAGGTATTTTTGTAACAGCACATTTGTATGAGGGCGGTCCGTAAGCACTTAGCCCATACAAGAAAAACAAAGATTTGGAACAAACAAGTAAGGAAGAGAAAGTTTATACTATTGCAATTTGTGAGGCACAAAGGCGGCGAAATTTACGTTTGGTTGAAATTGGTCCAGTAGTTCCTAAGATAAGGGATTTCTCCAAAATGTGGGCGGTGCCACGCCTACTGACCAAACTTGACACCGATTCCAATGAAGCCATTCCGCACAATATTGTCTGTGAAATTTAAGGTTGTTGACGTATTTCTTAGTGCGTTATCGAACTTTTAACTTTTAAGCCACAGATGCTCCTCCCTGTATCAAATTTCAGGTTTTTTTCTTAATTTTTGACTTAGTTATAGTCCTTTAATGGTTTTCGCTTAACGGCATTTTCGGGACGTAGCAATAATCCGATTACGCTCATCTTCAACACCAATCTCCTCAGAGTACCAAGAAACCAAGTGAACCGAACCTTTAATATAATCCATTACTCCAATTTTTTACAAAATATTTTACAAAATAAACTAAACCGGACGGATGGAAATTATTAAATTTGTTAAATAGAGTAGCGGCGGACATTATTATTTATTTCAGTTATCTAAAGTTTTGACCGAAGAACATATTTATATCCATGGGATACAATTAAATTAACACAGCAGAACGGATAGGTTATAATTATATATGCATGATGGTGGGTAGTGTATTTAATGCACAAAATTTCACAGTTTTAACAATATTTTAAGTATAAAAATATTCGAACCTTATAAAAATTGTACACAACTATATTTGCAATATAAGATAATTTCTACTCACATTAATATAAGTTAAAATGTTTAACATTATTTACCAAAGCAAAAGAAATATATAGTCCGATCATTTCTGTGCAACATATGTGGTGTATCACGGGATTTTTCGTTTTTTTGAAGAATATTCAAATATTCGTTCGTCTACATTAATGTTGTCGCCTTCAAAATAGTCTCTTTTCGATATTAAGCACTTATGCCAGCGCTTCTTCCAATCGTCGAAACACTTCTCAAACTCGATTTTTGGGATATCCTTTAGCTCTTTCAGCGATACGCTTTTAATGTCATCTATACGTGTAAAATAACGACCCTTCAGGGTTCTCTTTATTTTTGGAAATAGGTATAAGTCACACGGAGCCATGTCTGGCGAATATGGAGGCTGGGGCATCGTTAGAGTATTGCTTTTCGTTAAGAATTAATGAACAAGCAACGAAGTGTGAGCAGGTGCATTTGTTTTTTTTTACAATTTTTACAATTGTTTTTCCACAAATCCGGACATTCGGATTGCTTCACACAAACGGAGTTGAACAAGTAGGTACTACTCCTTCTTGACCGTTTGACCTTGAGGCAAGAATTCATGATGCGCTATGCCATTAAAGGCGAAGAACATTCCAGTTATTTTTTGAACACACCACGTATTGCGAGAGTGTTATATATCTAATAGGCCCGCTCTCTAGTCCACCACTATTAACGTACTTAGTATGAGTGAGAGCTCATAAATTAATTTTGCTTTCGCGTAAATATTTAGTTATGACTTATTTAAGTGATGAAAGACATACAATATCAAACAGCGCTATTATAACCACAGATTACCTCGAGCCTTTTTTGCGAAAGTACAAAAAGATGAAGGACTTAGTCATCTATCAGCGTCGATCAGCGTCGATTTCGTATTAAGCACCAAGGAAATGGAACATTGTATATATAAGACGTCCCTTCACATCAGGTATCATAAGTCAATATGATATCTATAATATGGATATGTAAATGTACGAAAAAGTCTTACTAAAACTAACGGAGTTGCTAAGGGAAATCGTTGACAGAGATAAACTATATGCCGACATTATTTATGTGGACTACGAACATTCAGCTATAATTTTTGAAGACCTGCGGTGTTAAAATTTGTTATTCCCGATTGTCTAGTTGGGATAGATGAAGCGCAAAATGCATGTAACTGCGCAGTACTAAACGAGTGTATCACTGCCGCTCTGGTTTGTGCCATTTTCGAGGGTGTTCTAGAAGGTTATGCGGATTTCGTTAGAGAGCTAGCGAGTTTGGGATCTTGAGGATATTGATATTGGGAATCTTGGGATCTTGGGAATACAAATATGATGGTATAAAGAACGCGTTAATTTGATCCCGACATGATGACTTTTTGACACTTAATCATGGTGATATGTGGCCCAGTAATATATGTGGCAGTAGTAATGAGTAGTCAATGACTGGAAGGGTAATTAAAGATATACTGCTGATTGATTTTCAAATCATCGTATGGAATTCGCCGGCTCTCGACCTTCACCATTTCTTTCAAACTTTGTTGAATTTAGAATTTAAACTGCATCAAGTTCATACCATGGTTGTTTGTCTGAAATTTCTTGTTAACTCCATTATAATGGACACTTACCTAGCTTGCATGAATTTTCTAGACAAATTGAGTCTCACCGATTTTACGGTACGTAAATACATACATACAAACGTTTTCAATATTTGCATTTTGCATTGAGTATAGACAATACACTTCGCTGGGATGTCAAACTCTCTTTATCAATGACAAAACCGATGGAGCAGATTCCAACACTGTATCGGGAAATGGGGAACGTTCGCGTAAATTTCGTAGTCTTTTATATTTTTCATATGAAAGAACACAGGATAACGCTATTGACGAAAGTCGAATCGAATAGTCGATCTAACGAAAGCCTACTTGATGTTACTAAATAAAATTTAGTAAATGTCTTCAGATTAAACAATACACATAAAGTATACGAAATTTTAACAATGCGATAAGAGTAGAAGAAATGTTTCTAAATAAATACAATACCGTTTCATTCTTTATCCCCCAAATATAATATTATGGATACAAGTATATTGTATCCCCAAATTATATAGTAGAATATTGAATATTTATATAGAAATTTATTGGACAAAATATATGATAGAACAAATAGAAATATATAACACTGAACTTCACTTGGAGTATTTTGTAAGAGATCTATGTCCGCGTACGGATAATCGTCGTTATTTTCTTACGTATCTTATTTCAATTAGTAAATTCTAAACACTAAATTTGTAATAATTAGATATTCTCAGAATTTCATCACAAATGAGCAAACAACTTTTACAGATATTACTTTTCTGTCTGCATATATTATATTATACTTATACCCGCATGTGTCCTTTGAATTTGCACAAGGTCCAAATACCGCATATGCACATATGTATGTGTGCAGGATTAAGTTAACTGTAAATCGCGCAATGTTGTTTTAATTTGAAATTTTATACCAATTATTACAAGCTTTGTTAACACATATACATACATATATAAATTAATACTACAAAGGGATCAGAAAGCTTTATTTAGCACCAGACTTTGTAAAGTACAGAGCTATGATTGTCATAATGCATATGGAAAATAAGTGAAATTCCACTGAGCCTCGATATTATCATTGTTCCAAAGTGCAAAATTATAATAATAATATAAACAAAATAAAATATCTATGAGCATGTACATACATATAATTGGTGCCTGAAATTTTCGGTAGACATCTGTTTAAGTTTCTTATCGTATTTGCGTAAGGTATCTTGATGTTGTCCCACAAAAGGGATTAAGTTATTAATAGAAATGTAATCTACAAAAATGAAGAGCTGTTCTTCAATCTTATCACGAACAGTTCAGTACATCTTTTTAGCTGTAATCAGTGTATTGGTAAAAATACGATATAACGACGATATTAAACTTATTTAGTATATACCATATCTAACCATACATAACTCCACTACGAGTTTTAGAAAGTATAACAAAGGTATATTGCAACTAATTTAAATATAAACGGCTTTCATATGACTATAATCACGGGCCATAAAATTGAAAACTAGTTTTCGAACAATATTGGAATCATTCATATTTGGATAATATCCTTTTGCAAACGAATTGCAAAATGAGTTAAGATAAGTCTATCTCACAATACTC